>BSBK01000206.1:212500-827500 GCA_027943335.1 Chamaecyparis obtusa
ATGGAGTTGAATTTCATAATGATGGTGAGCACATGGACACTTATTATAATCAAAATGTGGCATGTTTGCATGGTAATAAAGAAGATGTTGATATAAACCAAAGTGAAGATGCAGACAGAGAAGATATAGAAGTCCAAAAGGAGAAACTACATGATAATAAATCATTGGCTAAAGTTTGCAAAGTATATTCTTCTAGAGAGAGCGACAGTGACAATCTTATAGAATGTGCCGAGCCTGATTGTCTTTACAAATATTTTCATTTAAGCTCCTTGAAGCATCCTCTTAAATGTAATCTTCCTGCAAATTGGCATTGTCCATCATGTAGATGTGTGATTTGCCAAATTGATGAATATAATGATCAAATTGTTCTTTTTGATGGATGTGATGATGGTTATCATATATATTGTGTAAAGCCATGACTTTCTGTAATTTCAAAGTGTAATCGGTACTACTCATCTTCTCATAAAGTGAAACCGAAGAGCATGCTTCATGAACTCCAATTTAGCATAAAAGATAAAGTGAAGGAGACCCAAAGCAGAGGATTTGATTTCATAAAGGAATTACACGTTGACTCCCAGACTAGTGGCGGGATTCGACCAGGAGATTGTTGTTGTGGTCATGGCTAGGTTGGCTTCTCACAAAATGGAGACAGAGGATGAATTTGATGCAGTGAGATGGTTAGATAGGTTTCTAATTCATCTGTGTTCTAGATTCGATGACTACCAAAAGGATGATATCTAACCAAAGCATCAGGCTTTTGCTCAGTTATTGCAAACACCTCAAGATGAGGCACAGGCTATTTCTAAGGAATGATTTCCTGCACTTAGATTGGTTATATGTGATCAACATGGATCATAGGCATGCTTTTTACTTGCTAAGTTAAATCCTTGAGCAATATATAACTCAGCTAATGAGGAGACATAATATTTACAGATAATGTAAGCTTGCAAGTGTTTGTTGAATATTTTCAACATTAGCCGTGTAGTCTTGATACTTGTAGATGAAATCACATCAATTTGAGAAAGGTCTATTTAGTTCATCTTATAGAGCAAAATTAGATGAAGGGACGAAATCAAAATAATTCCTCTTTATTGTAATTTTGTAACCACTTGTCTCTTGTCTTTTTGTATTCTCGAAGTTGAAACATTTTCAATTCCTATAAGCATTGTACATTGTGAATCCTATAGGTATTATTGAAGGAGGGAATAGAAGGAGGTCGGCAAAATTTTGGTGTGAAACTTGTTGCAGAGACAATTAAGCTTTGTGCCATTACTTTACTGTCCTATTTCTTTGTCTGTAGGTTGCATTTTTCATAAGTGTTAAATTGAAAAGAGTGAATGAACAGAGTTTTATTTCATTATTTTCAGTTTAATCAATTAGTAGAATAATCAGAGAGTTATAACTGGTTATGAGAGATACTCTTGTTAATTGTTTAGTTTAGTCTACATTTCATCACCATATTTCACTTTCATAATCATATTTTCATAAGTTGCATCTCATACTGTTGTGTTGCGAAAATCATAAGATTGTGAAGACCAAACATAACATCTGTTAGACCCTTACCTAAGATTTCACTTGCCTAGGTGAAACTTAGTTTCCTTTGCTGTTCTCTGGTCAAGAACATACCTGCAATAGGAATTAGGAATCAAACAAAATTCATTAAATATTATTCACTTAGGAGCTATACCTTAATACAGAGGGAAATTAGCTATTCACAGAAATAGTTTCCCAATTGTTGTGTACTATTGTTCTTCATCATAAATTGGGCAAATCAAAGGGAGAATCAGAAGGAGAACAATCTATCTACCAATATATTTTTGGCGACTCCATTGGGGAGAGAAACAATCACACAACCAGAAAGCATGTCATGAGGAGAAATGGTGCTACCTCATGAAAATATAATTCTAGTGCTTCAACCAAATTTTGGCTTTCAAGATGATCAAGAAGACATTAATTCTTCCTTAAATACCTTCACCTGGAGAAATAGGAGAAGCATTGAACATTACAGACAGGCTAGTAGAGTACTAGAAGAGGACGAAGCCAGAGCTAAAGCACTTGTGAGGGATATCCAAAGGAGAGAGTTATGCAGAGCTCAAAGAAGAGTAGAGCGTGAAGCTCAATGGCACTGATAACCGGTCACTCTAGAGCAATCAAGATATCTTAGGAGTGATAAGGAGCAAGGTGAGAAGGACCCAACTTTCCAAAATTTAGAAGCACTCAGATTTCCCTTGTTAGATGTACCTCGTCAGAAAGGTGGTCGTCAAGCTAGAAGCAGGCCTTCATCACTGCCAAAGGTAGTAAGCTCATTATCCACAACTTTCCAAGTACTAACCTTGCACGGGGTTGTTCCTCCAAAAGTCATCAATTTCCCACAGTATCCTCTGCAAAATCCTATACACCCAAACATGGCTGCACATTGGGCAGCTGCTATTAGGCCACTTAATTTTGCAGTCTACCATCCTCTTCCTTCTGGTTCCTGAAAGAATCTACATAAATTCATAGGAGATGGGAAGGTTACTACAGATGAACACATAAAAGCATTTTTCACAGCTATGAATATTTTAGGAGTTACTCATGAAGATGTTGCAGTCCGATTGTTTGTAGAGACTCTTACTGAAGTAGCTGCGGACTGGTTTTATCACTTGATTGATGGAGCTATCACAAGTTGGAATACCATGAGGGCGGCTTTTGAGGCTCATTTTAAAACTACTAAAGATGAGCATGCATTGTTGGCTCAACTGACATCAATGAAGAAGCAACCTTCCATGAGCATGAGAGATTTCGTTGCTAGCTTCAATAAGATTGCTAACACAATTTCGGCAGCCAATAGACCCACAACAGGAAATTTTAAAACATTCTTCATCAGCGCTATGCCTCCTGACATTAACTTTGAGCTAAGGAGATCTCGTCTTGCAGATTTGGAGGTGGCTCAAAGGACTGCTGTAGAATTGGAGGATGATATGATTTCTACAGGAAGGTGGAAACGTGAAATCCAGAATAAGGCCAGCACCAATGGGACTACTTCATCGAAAGAGATGATTCAGAAGTTGTCCAATGAGCTTATTGCTTTGAAAAGATAGCTCCCAAAATTCAATAACCCATATCAAATAAATTTTTTAGAGCAGGCTGGCAGAAGTAGTAACAAACCTTTGCAATTGCTTGGACCACAGCAAAGATTGGCTATCGAAGCCCCACCTAAAAAGGGGAACACGTGCGTATTCCATTTGATGACTGATCATGATGCTGAAATTTGTCTAGAAGTGGACCGTATGATGCAGTTGCTAACTACCAATGAACTCAATTCTTCTCTATCCAGTGTTGAGACTGAGTTGTGCTCGAATGGCGACTCCAGAAATTTATTTTTAGAGTACGAGTCAGATTCTGAAAGGCAAGGAGAATGTTATGCTACGATTGATGGAACTGCATACACAATGCTCACGAGAGGGCAGAAAGTAAAGGCTGTTGAAATGAATTCCCCTTCAAGAAAACATGGTCCTTCAACTTCTAGAACATAGGATATTACTCAAGGGATCAAAATTCTTTAGCCTGGTAAAGACAATATCCCTTTTGATTTTATTCAGTTCTGTAAAGATTCAAAAATTCAAATTTCACCATTTGATTATCTGAAATCCCATCCTAATGAATTAAAAAGATTTATTGAGCATTGTAAGGGTGAAAATGTTGATTTAAATCATGCCACATCCTCTGATTTGGAAAATGAAACTTTGACTTCGAACCTCTTCAATGAAGCCGAAGCCTCTATTTTAGCCAATTCTCCTGGTCAAAAACTAGAACCTTTCTATGTGTCTTTATATATCAATGGTTGTAGGCTGAATAATTGTATTATAGATTCTGGAGCCTCGAATAATGTTATTCCCTACTCGGTGGAAAAAGCTCTAGGCCTTACTCTTACCAAAGCTCATGGTAGGTGTTATTCTATGGACGCCAAGTAGGTGCCTTTTCTTGGTCAGATCAAAGATGCTCAGGTTGCACTAGCGCTCCATCCTGAGAAGAAATTGCTCTTAACCATCTTGGTTGCAGATATTCCTGCAAGTTACAGTTTGCTCTTAAGCAGGAGTTTCTGCAGGGACCTTGGAGGAGAAATTAAATTGGACTGGTCATAGGCAACAATCCCGATTGGTAACAAAAAAGTGAAACTAGAACCTAAGGAAAAGGCAAAATTTACAATTCTGAAATCAGATGACCCAAAGGCTCAAATTTTATATCAAGAGCTCAGATTTGGAAACTACATGTTATACACAGACAATGGTCCCGATGAAGATGAAACCTAAGTAAAGAAATCTGAAAACTCTAGAAAAGATGAAAAACCTCAGATTTGGACCTTGGAGTTCGATGGTAGTTGTTCATCATCTGGGTCTGGCTTAGGTATAGTATTGATTCCTCCTGAGGGTGAACCAGAACCTCTAGCATTTAAATTGGAATTTGATAATACTAACAACACCGCTGAGTACGAAGCATTGCTTCTTGGGATAATTGCGGCAAAAGAAAAAGGTGTGAAGATTTTGAAAGTTTGAGGCGATGCAAAACTGATTGTAAAACAGGTGAAAGGCCAGTATTCGGTGAAGAACCATAAATTGAAGAATTATCGAAATAGAGTTTGGGATGAAATTGAGGGACTAGATGCTTTTTCTATAGAATCTATCCCTAGGGAAATGAACACTAAAGCAGATTCTCTGGCGGTATCAGCATCCCTATTACTTCCACATCCAGATTTTAAAAATAAAAAATATCAAATTGAAATATTGTACAGACCGTCGATACCAAATAATATCGAAGACTGGAAAGTTTTTAATGACAATAAAAGTTTGTAAATGTTTTTAGAAAATGTTGAGGGTCTTAATGAGGAGGATGGAAGTGGTTATCAGAATGATTCTATGGAAAAAGAGAGACGAGAAAATCCAGAAGTCATACAATTAAAAAGCAATATCATTCCACCTTATTTTGTGTCCCTGGAAAAACTCTTTAATCGACATGATACATATGTGAAGAAAAAGAGAGCAGAAAAGGGCCCAACTACAGGAGAATTTGAAGGAGTAAATATTGGAACGGAGTCCTATCCCAAAATCATTAATCTTGGTAAATGCTATACTTTAGAAGAGAAAGAAGAAGCAAAGAAATTGTTCCAAGAATACCAAGATGTCTTTGCTTGGAGTTACGAAGATTTGAAAAGTTTTATGAGCAGAAACTTCAAACACATGATTCCCCTAAAACCTGATGTGCCTTTCCGGCAAAAATTGAGGAGTTACAATCCAAAGGTAGCAGACACTATTTACAGAGAGGTAAATAAGATGTTAAAAGCCAGACATATTGCTTCTTTAAAAGATAATTACACATTGCCAAACATGGACCACCTATTACAGACAGTGGCTGGAGCTAAGATGATGTCCACGTTGGACGGTTTTTTCTGGATATAATCAATTTGAAGTTGAAAAGAAAGATCAACACAAAATGGCCTTCACAACTCCTTGGGGTACCTTCGCGTATCACAGGATGTCATTCGGTTTGATTAACGCTGGTGCTACTTTTCAGAGAGGTATGGACATTTCATTTTCTGACATGAAGAATAAGATAATTGTGATTTACCTCAATGATTTAATGGTGTTTTCCAAGAGAAGAAAAGATCATATAGGTGATTTGAAGAAAGTGCTACAGCGATGCAAGGAACACGGTATATCTCTAAACCTAAAAAAGTCAGTATTCTGTGTGACGAAAGGAAAATTGTTGGGCCGTATTGTGTCATAGGAGGGAATCGGGATTGATCTAGAACATGTGAAAGCTATTCAGAGACTGAGTTTGCCTTCAAATAAGACAGTTGTTAAGTCTTTCTTCGATCAAGTTAACTTCCTTAGAAGATTTGTTCCCAATTTCTCAGAGATTACTAAATGCATTATAGATATGATGAAAGGTAGCGCTATGTTTAAGTGGAATGAGCGGGGAAAGCAAGCCTTCAAGGATATCAAAGAAGCAATCGCTAATGCGCCAGTCTTAAGTCATCCTAATTACAAAAAAGATTTTATGATATACTACTACGCCTCAGAGCATACTCTGTCCACAATTTTAATGCAGGAGAACAAAGAAGGAATTCAAGCGCCAATAGCATTTATGAGTATGCCTTTGAAGGAACATGAATTAAGATATTCTCAATTAGAGAAACATGTGTATGTTGTGGTCAAAGCTCCGAAAAATTTCCATTTTTATATATTACATTCTCATTCTGTGATTTTCGTACCTAATATTGCTGTGAAAAGTATTTTAACACAACAAGATGTTGGCTACAACAATAGAGGTGCCTGGATTGCCAAAACTCAAGAATATGACATTGAAATTAAGCCTACTAAACTTGTCAGAGGAAATGTGTTATGCAAAGCTATGGCAGAGAACTCGAAAGAGGAGGAACCCGCAGCTAATCAATTGGTTTTAACCGTAAGTCTCCAAGATCCTTGGTTTGAAAATATTGCATACTTCTTAACTTATGGAGAATGTCCTGAAGGTCTAACAGCCAAGGAAAGAAGGGATTTAAAGTTTGCAAAGTATATTCTTCTAGAGAGAGCGACAGTGACAATCTTATAGAATGTGCCGAGCCTGATTGTCTTTACAAATATTTTCATTTAAGCTGCATGAAGCATTCTCTTAAATGTAATCTTCCTGCAAATTGGCACTGTCCATCATGTAGATGTGTGATTTTCCAAATTGATGAATATAATGATCAAATTGTTCTTTGTGATGGATGTGATGATGGTTATCATATATATTGTGTAAAGCCATGACTTTGTGAATTTCAAAGTGTAATCGGTACTACTCATCTTCTCATAAAGTGAAACTGAAGAGCATGCTTCATGAACTCCAATTTAGCATAAAAGATAAAGTAAGGAGACCCAGAGCAGAGGATTTGATTTGATAAAGGAATTACACGTTGACTCCCAGACTAGTGGCGGGATTCGACCAGGAGATTGCTGCTGTGGTCATGGCTAGGTTGGCTTCTCACAAAATGGGGACAGAGGATGAATTTTATGCAGTGAGATGGTTAGATAGGTTTCTTATTCATCTGTGTTCTAGATTTGATGACTATCGAAAGGATGATATCTAACCAGAGCATCAGGCTTTTGCTCAGTTATTGCAAACACCTCAGGATGAGGCACAGGCTATTTCTAAGGAATGATTTCTTGCACTTAGATTGGTTATATGTGATCAACATGGATCATAGGCATGCTTTTTACTTGCTAAGTTAAATCCTTCAGCAACATATAACTCATCTAATGAGGAGACATAATATTTACAAATAATGTAAGCTTGCAAGTGTTTGTCGAATATTTTCAACTTTAGTCATGTAGTCTTGATACTTGTAGATGAAATCACATCAATTTGAGAAAGGTCTATTTAGTTCATCTTATAGAGCAAAATTAGATGAAGGGACGAAATCAAAATAATTCCTCTTTATTGTAATTTTGTAACCACTTGCCTCTTGTCTTTTTGTATTCTCGAAGTTGAAATGTTTTCAATTCCTATAAGCATTGTACATTGTGAATCCTATAGGTATTATTGAAGGAGGGAATAGAAGGAGGTCGGAAAAATTTTGGTGTGAAACTTGTTGCAGAGACAATTAAGCTTTGTGCCATTACTTTACTGTCCTATTTCTTTGTCTGTAGGTGGTGTTTTTCATAAGTGTTAAATTGAAAAGAGTGAATGAACAGAGTTTTATTTCATTATTTTCAATTTAATCAATCAGTAGAATAATCAGAGAGTTATAACTGGTTATGAGAGATACTCTTGTTAATTGTTTAGTTTAGTCTACATTTCATCACCATATTTCACTTGCATAATCATATTTTCATAAGCTGCATCTCATACTATTGTGTTGCGGAAATCATAAGATTGTGAAGACCAAACATAACATTTGTTAGACCCTTGCCTAAGATTTCACTTGCCTAGGTGAAACTTAGTTTCCTTTTTTGTTCTCTGGTCAAGAACATACCTGCAATAGGAATTAGGAATCAAACAAAATTCATTGAATATTATTCACTTAGGAGGTGTACCTTAATACAGAGGGAAATTAGCTATTCACAGAAACAGTTTCCCAACTATTGTGTACTGTTGTTCTTCATCATAAATTGGGCAAATCAAAGGGAGAATCAGAAGGAGAACAATCTTTCTACCAACAATCTTCTTAACATTATAATTTTGTATCTAATTCATTTAAGACAAACTAATCTGGTTTAATTTATTAAACCTATATTGGTGTAGTCACTTAAGCGACATACACCAAGTAACCTTATCGAGGGATGTTGACCATTGTGATGATTCTCCTCGACCTCATAACAGATACTATAGGATACCATAGGATGTATCAATTCCTTTGATGATGCAAACTTGTAGATAACATTGTAAACTCTTAGTAATCATTTGAAC
This sequence comes from Chamaecyparis obtusa, assembly GCA_027943335.1. Classification (NCBI taxonomy): domain Eukaryota; kingdom Viridiplantae; phylum Streptophyta; class Pinopsida; order Cupressales; family Cupressaceae; genus Chamaecyparis; species Chamaecyparis obtusa. Next base: position 220,928 of record BSBK01000206.1, read on the forward strand.
ACCTTATAATTGCAACTTTAGTAAAGTTATACCTTTTATAAAAAAAATTGTTAGTGTGTTTTGTCTATAATTTGTGGGCATGACACTTTGGTATTAGAGCACAGTTTCAACACTTGGAACCTTAAATCATTACGTCTCATGTAAACTTTTGAATGCTTGTGTAGGATGCCTCCAGCTACGCGACAAGCTTGCAAACGTGGATGAGGTTGTAGATGTGCCCCTTTGGCACAAGAGGAGGTAGAGATTCCTAGATGGGATCAGGATCCCCCTCCTGAACCACCTCTAAATCTGGATTATGATATTTTGATGGAACTTCATAACTTCCTTGGCATTATTCAACTTGTGGTTTTGCATTGGGGTTCTAAGGGTCTTGGTCCCTCAACTAGAGAGAGGAGTAGAAGCCCCCCTCCTAGACTTGTTCAAGGCCAAGTAGATCATGAGGTTGATTCCATACATATACCAGTACCACCACCCAAGATAGTACCTCAAGTGGTTAAGAGAGCACCCTAGGATATAGGGGATCAGATCCGAGAGTTACTTTGCCTCCAACCACCCTTATTTACAGGACTATTGATCGGACTAAGACTGATTCATTGCTCTTGAGTTTAGAGTGATTCTTTGGATTGCATCCTTATGGGAGCTATCTTAAGGCATAATTTTTGATACACCTACTAAGAGGGTCAACCTCTACTTGGTGGAGATAGGAAGAGTTTAAGAACAATTTGGTTATTGACACTATCATTTGGGATACCTTCATGGATAGATTTAGGGATAGGTATTTATTAGAGCACTTTAGATAGCATCATATTGATGAGTTCCATGACCTACAAAATAGGGGACTCACAGTGTCACGGTACGAGGGAAAGTTCTTTGAACTTCTCCCTTATGTAGATTACATGAAGGATCAGAAGTTGCAGATTAACAACTTTATCAAGGGACTAAATACAGCTATATCAAAGATGGTACACATAGAAACTCCTGTTAGTTTCCAAGATGTTGTGGGGAGGGCATTGATAGTAGAGGAGGTCCATGTTAGGACCCTTGATTCATGGGATAGGTTCTAGAACTGTAATCCCACTCCTTGGGCATCAAGATTTTAGAAATCCCATTGAAAGAATAATAGACAATCATTGGGGTCTTTTAGAACCCCCCATCCCCAGAAGTGGTCTCAACAGAATCAAAGATAGAGGCCATCATAGGGACAACAAGGCTCTAAGCCCAAGAAGTGGTAGTCACAAGGCCCTAAGAGAGACCAACAATCACAAGCTCCCTATACACCTCCAGCTCAGACTCAGCGGACCTCAAGGGGTGGATTTAGTGGGTCCAGTAGGAAAGGAGGATCATAGTTCTCTAAACCTCAAGGAATATAGATTCAGTCACATGGACTTTGTTATACATGTGGTTCCATGGGGCACATATCTAGAGAGTGTCCACAGGGTCAGATGGTAGAAAGTCAATGAGTGGCTACTTCAAAGCCCACAGTTGGGGATATGGGTAAGTCCCATAGAGTTTTTGCAGCGGTTGACAACTACTAGGTAGAGCATCATGCCACCATCATAGAGGCCACAAGTATGATCAAAGGTAGAAGCATTACCATCTTGTTCAACTCGGGAGCTACTAATTCCTTTATTTCTCCATTAGTAGTGGAGCATTGTGGGCTAGTGGAAACTAGGCAAGATTTCATTTGGGAGGTTGAGTTAGCATCAGGGGCTAGAATGTTAGTTAAGACAATGGTCAAGGATTGTCAGATTCAAATTGGTAACATGACCACTATAGCAGACCTTCACATTACACCATTGGGATCATATGGCATTGTTCTTGGCATGGATTGGCTTTATGCCCACATATCCAAAATGGATTGTCTTCAAAAAATCATTGAATGTTTAGATGACTACGACACTCCCACAATGATTCTTGGGATTCATAGACCCATATCTATTCATGTGATCTCCACAATATAGCTTAAGCGGAGCATGCAGAAGGGGTGTCAGATATTTTCCATCACTATCAATGATAGAGAGGATGAGGAGGAAAAGGAACCTTCACTTGAAGATCATCCTATTCTTCAAGAATTTGCAGATGTGTTTCCTTCTAAGTTACCTGGTATGCCTCCTCATAGAGCGGTTGACTTTCATATAGATCTTATTCCAGGAGTCATGCTGGTATCTAGAGAACCTTATAGGATGACCGCTAATGAGTTTAGTGAGATCAAGATTCAGTTAGAGAAGATTTTAGAGAAAGGGTACATTCATCCTAATGTTTCTCCTTGGAGCGCACTAGTTATCTTCATCAAGAAGAAGGATGGATCTCTTAGGTTGTGCATTGATTACCGATCACATTTGAATAAATTAACTATCAAGAATCGGTATCCACTTCCTAGGATTGATGACTTGTTTGATCAACCTTAGGGTTCCTGTATTTTCTCAAAGATAGATCTGAAGTCAGGGTACCATTAGTCGAGGATTGTGGAGATTGACATCCACAAGATTGCATTTCATACGAGATATGGCCATTATGAGTTCATTATAGTCCCTTTCGGTCTCATGAATGCTCCAGTTGTGTTTATGAGTCTCATGAATGGGGTATTCTGCACATTCCTTGATATATTTATGGTAGTGTTCCTTGATGATATTTTGATATATTCTTTTGATGAGAAGGAGCATGAGGAGCACGTGAGGTAGGTATTGCGGAGTTTGGGGGATAATTAGTTGTATGGAAACTTGTCCAAGAGTGCATTTTTCACATCAGAGATCAAGTACCTAGGACATGTCATTTCAGACGATGGGATCTCAGTGGACCCATCAAATATTGGGGTTATCATCGATTGGCTAGCACCAACCACTGTGACCAAAGTCAGGAGTATTATGGGATTAGTAGGCTATTATAGATGTTTTGTTGAGGGATTCTCTTGAGTGTCACATCTTATCACATCCATTCAATGAAAGGGAAAGAAGTTTGAGTGGACGGAGAAGTGCAAGAGGGCCTTTCAAGAGATTAAGAAAGCACTTACTATTGCACCTATTCTTGCAGTACTAGATCCTTCAGTGGATTTTGTGGTTTGCATAGATGCTTCCTTGGATGGTTTAGGGGTAGTTCTTATGCAGGGTGGGAAAGCTATAGCCTACAAGTCTAGGAAACTCAATACTTTTGAGCTCAACTAACCTATCCATGACCTTGATTTTTCAAAAGTAGTACATGCTTTAGTGAGATGGTGACACTTTCTCTTTGGACATCAATTTGAGATTCATTCAGATCATCAGAGCTTAGTATATATTCACTCAATCAAAACTTAGTGTTTGATAGAGGAGATGGATGGAGTTCTTGTGTGAGTATAATTTTGGTGTTCATTACATCAAGGGAAAAGAGAATTTGGTTGCAGATTCCTTGAATAGGAGGCGACATGAGCTTTTCTCTATGTCCACTAGCACAGATTTGAGAGATTGTATACTACATCACTTGCATGAGGATGTGATGTATGCATAGGTTTTTTAGTTGGTCCAATTGCAGAGACCCCTTGAGGGGAAGTATGCAGACTACTCATTGGACCCTGATGGGCTTTTACATCATAGAGGACACATTTGTGTACCTTCTTCCAGTGGACTATGTGATATCATTATGCTACAGGCTCATAGAGTACTTTATACAACACATCTCGGAGTCAAGAAGTTGCATGAAGATTTCAGACAACTTTATCATTGGCCAGGAATGAGGTAGGGAATTACTGAGTTAGTATCCTAATGCCTTGAGTGTCAGAGAGTTAAGGAAAAATACCACCATCCTAGTGGTATTTTATAGCCTCATGAGGTACCCGAGTGGAAATGGGACACCATATCCATGGACTTTATTGTTGGTCTTCCTATGTCATCTCATCGCCATGATGCCATTAAGGTGACAGTTGACAATTTGACCAAGGTGGCCCACTTTTCACCCATTCATACTAATTTCATAGCACCTATAGTGGCACAGATGTTCTTGCGAGATATTTATAGACTTCATGGTATTCCCTGTAAGATCATTTTCGATAGAGATTCTCTCTTTAGATCATCATTTTGGAGAGAATTGCAGGCAACTTTGGGCACCAGGCTCAATTTTAGTACATCCTATCATCCCAAGATAGATGATCAGATAGAGAGGGTCAATCAAGTGTTAGAGGATATGTTATGCATGTATGTGATGGACCATCAGGTCAAGTGGGAGGAGTACCTACATTTAGTTGTGTTAGCTTATAATAATGGGCATCATACGTCTTTGTGTATGCCACCTTATCAGGCTTTGTAGGGTAGGCCTTGTAGGACACCTTTGAGTTGGGATAGGATTGAGGATAGGGTATCTATTGGACCATAGTTAGTAAGAGAGATGGACCAACAGGTAGACCTGATCAGACAGCATCTTAGAGACGCCCAGGATAGACAGAAGAATTATGCAGATGCTAAGAGAACTGATTTTTTATATGGTTGGAGACAAAGTATTCTTAAGAATGCGACCGCATAAGAGCCCAATCCATTTTGGAAAGGGTTCTAAGCTCACACCTCTCTTTCTTGGACCTTTTGATATCGTAGAGAGGATAGGTCCAGTTGTATATCATCTAGCCTTTCCACCTAGCATGTCATACATCCACGATGTGTTTCATGTTTCTATTTTGAGAAAATATATTTATGATGAGTCTCACATTATAGATTGAGATGCCTTACAGATGGAGTTGGACAGGTGGCTAGCTTTGGAGCCCCTTTGTATATTGGCATGTCGGACATTGCATCTTCGAGGCAGAGAGTTGGACCACATTACGGTCCACTAGGATTGTTATGACGAGCTTACAGCTTCATGGGAGGATGCAATGTGGATGAGATCTCAGTACCCCCATTTTTTTATGAAATCCAGGATGAAGTTCATGTCTAGAGGGGGAGGGTGTGAGGCCCTACCCAGAGTCGTCATAGCATTTCTTTTATTTTCATGTTGGACATAGTATGTATACTCTATTTTGATGCACTTTTGATTATCACTCTACATGACAGGGACCTGGATTATGTTGATTATGATATATTTTGGATAATTTTATCTTTTTGCATATTTTATTAGAAGATATTTAGGTCTCTTTGACATACTTTTTATATCAGTGAATTTGATGAACTTGGCTTTAGGAATTGATTCTGCACAAATGAATTTTATGATGGAGATTTTTTGTATGTTACATGATGATATTGAATTTTGATGGATTGATTTAAATAATTGATTGATGAGATTGAATTATAGATTTAAGGATCAACCTTTATGGACATGTAAGATTATATGATTGGATTCTGCATATGTTTTGTGAGTAAATGTGTTTAGGAAGAAATTGGATTTGTATATTTTGTTTTGGATTAATGGTGAATTATGTGAGTGCAATGGTGAATTATATATGTTTTAATATGGTCAATTATATATATTATTTCCACGTATGTTTTATTTGACTATTGATATTTGAATTTAGTGTGCAGGAAAGTTGACCATGGAAATTAATTAGGGAATGAAAGTTAGACCCATGTGAAATCATAGAAACCAAGGTTGTGTCTAATGAAGAGACAAAACCTCATTGTTATGTATTTTATTCATAAATTGTAAAGTTGCATTAATGAAATAATTTGTAAAGTGTAAATTTTTTAATCCTAATGGGCTTTCCATGTGTACATGTGATGTCTAACTTTTGTAGTGTCACTTGACACTTGTATTTTGTGATGTGTTGACATGACAAGACTATGTGGTTAGGTTGGAGTGTGACACTTACCTTGGGTTACTTGGTAGAGTTCCCATGTTGACCCCTTGGTTATGAAACCATTAATCTTGGTCACATCTTGTTGGACCCGTATGCAAACTTCAAGTGGGTTTTTGGAGGGTTAAATGAGCCCCCAGGGTGTAGTTTAAGCATATTTTAGCTACCCCACTTGCTATATTATGGGTTGGGGGTTAGTTTTTGGTCAAATTAGAGCCCATAATTCATTTATGACCCATCTAAAGTACCCCTCAAGTCAAGTTTCGAAATTGGGATTTGAAAAAGAGGACAAGCCCATTCCCCTTTCCCTATTTTTTGTCTCCATATCATTCATGAGGCGAGACAAGAATGGAGAAAAAAAATTCCATGAGCCATGCCACTTAATGATGGTTACTTGGGAGTTTTGTAGGAGACCCCTTTTAGTAGGAAGTTTGGGGAAAGTTTGGGTTGATCACCCACTCTCTATTTTTAGAGACTTCTAGAATTAGCTAAGGTTGGGGGAAGGAGAAAGGACTTGGAAAAAGGGAAGATCTTCTTCAAATTCATTTCCATAAGCTTGGATCAAAGTTGGTGTTGCTCTCCATTTTTATTATTTTTACATGTTGAGTTTTGCATAAGTGTTGAAGTATGGTAATGAAAGTTTGTTGTGAGCATGTAATAGAATTTCATGGATGTAGTTCCTTTTTGTATGGTGTTTTCTTTTTGTGTATGTTTTAAAAATTGTGTATGGGGGTCTCAAGGCACACTCACCCTTGGGAGGGAAGAGTAACCTTGGGGGTGGAGGGATTTTGGATAGCTCTTGAGTGTAGAAACTCTCCTCATGGAGGATAGGATAAACATGGAGTATGGGCTCCATGATGTCATTCTCTTCTTGTGTATACTTTTGGGGGTCATAAGGGATTTTGAGGGCTTGTTGAAAAAGTAAAAATGTGGTTGTCTCTTGGAAGATACGTGAAATTTCATTTTGCATTTGGCATTCTTCTCATGAGTACTTTGTCCACCTTCACCCCATGTTTTGGGTCATTTGGAAACTCATTGTTGAAGCCTTGGCTGGGTGTCTTTGTTGTGAGTATGTGGTTGCAAAACTATGTGTTGTGTGTGTAACCTATCTTACCTTATTTTCCCCAAGCTTAGGGGTGGCCTCTTAGAGGCCTGGGTTGGGAGGTGAGCCTCCATGGTCCAAAGGAAAAAAAAATTGTTGCAAATTTTTGGCTTAGATCGCTTGTATGGAAGGATGAATCTAATCTTTAGGCCAAGTGCAAGGACAAGAAAAGAAATATCTTTTTATTTTTTACACTATGTGTTTAGTGAAATTAATACTTTCCATTGTATATGGAAAAGAGTGTAGTTGTATGCATTGAAAATGTTGAAGCTATGTAAGAAGAAATTGTAAATTTTTGGATATCCCTATGTTAATGATATTTATATTTGAGTTGTTATTATTTGATTAATAAGAAAAAATTATGTTGCAAATATCGTTTGTGTTGGAATGCAAAAAGAAAGAAATTCATTCTTCATGTAAATAGACATGCTACGATTGCTATGGATTTGAGTTGTAGATATACATTTAAAAAAAAAATTTAGAATAATTGATGAAAAGAAGGAAAAGATATATCTCTTTACATTTGTTTTAAAAAAATAGAAATAATGTGTTTTATATTGGTGTTTTTTAAACATAAAAAATCAGATTGTTATATATATTCATACTTATCTATCCCTTTGCCTTCTTCATGGAGAAAGATTATTTTATTTAGGCAATTTGTTAATCTTGCTTTGTTAATTGTATTCACCTTAATTTTGGATGAATAAATGCATATATTGGTGTGTGTGTCTGTGTGTGTATATACATATGTACCCATGAGAATTTTCATTTCTATTTTTTTATACATTGCTCGCTTCAAATCTAAATTTATATGCTTATATGTGTGTGTGTGTGTGTTATATATATACATATATAAACATATATGCATACATATATATGTGTGTGTGTGTGTGTTTTTTAGCAAAAGTGGATTGGCCACTGTATATATTATTTAGAAAATAAAAATTGATTAAAAGATTCATCCAGGAAAGAACCAAAAAGAAAACCTGGAAGCCTTGCCCATTACATTATGTCATTTACAATATACTCTTAAGACCTAGCCAACAAAAGGTGATAATAACTTTGCATCAACATTCCAAACTGAATTGGCTATGATCAAAGATAAGCCATAAGACCGAACTGGGCATGCCCATTCATCTTTCAAAGATGAATGTCTCAGAGTTTAAAATTTTACAATGCACTAATACTTTACCCATCACCCGATACAAATTTGAAACCAATCAATATTGCAACGTCAGTAAAAAATAGCTAAACGTTGCAAGCCATAGTCCATGAATCACACAAAACTTGAGCACTTACCCACAAACTAGATTTTCGCATTCACTTCTGGGGTTAAGACCATTGTTTCATCTCACCCAGCATCAAAAACTATGAACTCGAAGGAGAAAAACAAGTTTTACACACCAAAAAATATGACCAACCAAATGTTACTCTTTCGTGGCAGAGGGGACCCTTGGAGTAAACCCAATATGAGAGTACAAGGACCATCCAACAACTCTAGCCTCCTAATTTGGGTAAAGGGAAACCTACGACTCATTTCTCCAACCTAAGTTACCATAATATTCGCCGCTATGAAGCCCAGATGGGGGGTTAGAGCCCTAGGCCATACTATCAAATTGAGGTATTTTAGAACTAGGAGATGCAATGTCAGTCAGTTGAATGTTAAGGTCCAGAACAACAGGGGAATTATGAAGAGACTACAACGAGGTGTGAAAGGATGAACCATTACCTAGCATTTTTGGGGTATTTGGGACCTCTAGTAAATCTAACATGGTGTAAACAACCTGTTTGGTCTTTTCCTCCATCTCATGCCCTAAAGTGCGACCCACAGAATGTAGGGAATTTTTTACATACCAGAATTTTTGATTCTCTAAAGAGCGTTTGATACTATCATACATAATCATATATTCATGTTTGTCGAGGAGATGTCGTGAGAAGATTCCCCCAACATACACCTAAGTGTTCCAGATGTTGTATTTCTACATGGCTCTTTTTAGTTTGTATTCCCTCAAGAATTGCAGATAAATCACTTTCTGGGCTAAAATTTCAAGCAATGAGATGGACTAAAGAAAGTCCATTGCATTCGATAAAAAGATTGAAATCAACTGCGATGGATATAGGAATTATTTAGTGTGGGGAACTAAAATCTTCTCAACAATTATCCATCTGATGGCATGTTGAATGATGGTAGAGTGGCACATCAACACATCATCTAGGGCTGCATCATCAATCTGAACTGGGAGCACTTCCTCCACCTCTGGCTGAATATATATCCTAAATTTCTTCAGAAGAAACTCACTATGATAGAGACCATAGGATTTGCATCGAGGTCAAAACTCTCTTGGATTCTCCATTTCTCTTTGTCATAAGCCTTTCTAAGAACTTCAAGTTCTAAAAGCCAACAGAGGTGTACAAACATATCCTTAAAAGAATAATTTCAAATCCAAGGCAATCTTTCCAAATTAATTAAACTCTGAGCACACATCAACTAAGATATATTATGCGCATGAGAATCAATATGAAACATGTGAAAGTACTACTCCAAAAACATACATCTCTCAATGATCATTACATCTTGCACCACGTGCCTCTACGATGATTGTAAATACAAATTGGCGGTTAAATATTTTGCATAAACATTTAAGAATGTAGACATTCAAAATTATAGTGTATAAGAGACTTCGTACGACCATCTTGTGCTTATATTTAGGTAGATTTACACCACATTTTGAATGAATATCGTGACATCATTCTTGCATCATGACATTACATGTCACCATTCATGCTATCGAAATTGATCCAGTTTTGCAAGCTTGGGTGTTCATGGATAAAGCTACCCGAGAGTAGTGATTTAACTTCTATCCCATCACACCCCAGATTGGCTAAGAAATCTGCCACTGAATTACCTTCATGAAGGGTGTGCGAAATGTATTTATTCTCAAATGCTTCTAGACTTTTCCATATCTGTTTAAGAATTAGGCAATCTGTCAATTATGGAAACATCTCTTTATGAAAGCATTGACAATAACCAATGAGTCTTCATCCACTTGAATCTTTTTATAGCCTCCTTCTTTGGCTAGTATTAGGAAAGCAAACATAGCATGAGCCTCTGCCAAATTATTTTTATCTAGAGGAAGGGGAGAAGCTTGAATTGCTAACACCTTGCCCTGATGATCCCTAATGCATGATCCAATACCCGACTTCACAGGGTTCCCATGGGAAGCCCCATCAAAATTGATTTTGACTATATTATCTGTGGGAGGAATCCATTTGACGTCTAAATGTTCCATTGATTGCCTTCCCAGAGTTGAGTTATCTATTCCATTGGGAACCATTATTCCCTTCCACTTTCTGATAATTGGGGCATCCCGCGTAGAAATGGTTGGATTGCATCTACTTTTAGAGAGAGTGGTGTTAACCAGCTCATAAATAGATCTTTCAATACCTTCTAGTACAGAGGAAATGGGTGATATGACATGTCAAAATATGTGTTTGTTTCTCTCCCACCATATTGCCCAAACAACTAAAGTTGGTGTACATTTCCAAATGTTGGAAAATAGGGAGCATGTCTTAAGCATTGGCCAAGTTTGAAAAATATCCCATAGTTTATTTGGGAGGGTAGTATAATAATAGAGCTTGTTCAAAAAAAAAACCATCAATCCTGAGAAAAAGAATAATTTAAAAGGAGATGATCCACACTTTCAAGCAATTATCACAAAGAAAACACTTAAAAGGATGAGCAATGTGGAGCTTATCTATTCTATCACTAGTAAGGATTTTGCACCTTAATGCAAGCCATGCAAAACATCCTTCTTTAGGAAGAACTACATTATTCCAACAAAAGGAAAATGCACGAGATGGGGCCTTGGGAGAATCTAGCTACTGAATAATCCTATATGCATATTTTATGGAGTATTTACCATCCTTAGTTGAAGCCTAGAATAATGTATCTTCTTTATCTGACAAGAATACTTCTTTGTCTACAAAAATCTTATGGAAACAAACCTTGTCTTGACAATTGAGGGGTAACGCCTTCGGGTCTTTCCATAAAATTTTCCCTGAAAAAATAAAATATGTTGAGATGTAATGAATAAGTTGAGGGCCCCATGAGTCCTCTGAAACCATAATGATGTCTTGAGAGACTAATGTCTTGATTAAGGGTGGGAGGCCAATCCATGTGTCCCTCCAAAAATTGACACATACTCCATTATTGACCTCCCAAGAGACATATTTAAGCACAATATCTCTCGAAGACATCATAAAGTCCCAAATAGTTGAACCTTTAGGCGGGTCTAAAGTCGAAAAAAACATGAGTCGAGTTGGTGTTATCAAGATACTTTTGTTGCATAATTTGACACCAAATATTTTAAGGCTTATCATACATTTGCCACACTAACCTACCCCTAAAAGCCATCTTCCTTTTAGCCATATATGTTAAATAAACCTTATTTTTAAAAAAGACATTAAAAAATAAATCTATAAAAAAAAAAACTTAATAAACAAAACTTAAACCCTAGGTGGGAAGGGGCTCCCCCCACCCTGTCATTCGGAAGCCATTGTCACGGTCACAGGACAGTGGCAAGATCACTGTCATGGACCACGGTTAGTGGCCAAGTCACTATCACATGTCGCAACAATGACCAGGACCATTGTCACCGACCGCGAGAAATGGTCTTGCTACTATTGCGAGTCCCGACAATGGCAAAGGCCACTGCCATGGCTGCCTTGGTTGTGGCACTTTTTTTAAAATGAAAAATGAAATAGATAAAAAAATTTAAAAGCATGTAAACATTTTTTATCGAATGTTTTAGGTATTTGGTTCATCATTTTTTTCATTGGGGTTTTTCTTGTAGGCATGTATATGTATATATATATACATATATACACACACATATAGATGTATATATGTTTTCTTTGCTTGACTTCTCCATTTTCTTCTCATGACCTCCATTAAACCTACAACACAATGGAAAATGGAAGAAGCTAGGGTTTGGGAGAATGGGAAGGAAAGAGAAAGACATGGAAATGAGTTTGGACTTCATTTTGAATGTCCAAAACTCAACCCTAACCCTAATTTTGAAATTAGGGTTACAGCTAGACCTTTAACTTTCCTTAGAAGCTAATTAAAAAATACATTTTAAATAATTAGGGAAAACACTTTTTGGGATTGCATATTTATTCTTTATTCTTTAATTCAAATTTGAGTGGGGATCCTTTTGTGGGAAATTAACTTCCCTGAACTATTACTTTATTAGGAATTATTAAGATGAAGTTAATTCATTTATATGAACTTGATAATTAAATTATTGGTATAATATTAATTGGTTTAAAACTAAGGTTATGAATAGGTCAATATTTAGTGGGTAATTATTTTATAGTGCTAGGCTAAATAAATTGGATATTTAATGGGGTTCATGTTAGGAGTAAAAATTATAAGATATTAATAACTCTGGACATTCATATTAAAATTTAATTGTGACATGTTGATAATAAGTTTAAATTATAATGGTAAAATGTTTACGGCCTTATTAAATAATTTATTTATATGTACGCAAGGTGTAAATATTGGTTTTGAAGGTAAGGAAGCTGACCTAATTATATAGATAAGGTAAGAATATAATTTCTCAATAATCTATTAAACATGGTTTGAAATTAAAATTTATTATTGGAATTATTTTAATATAAAAATATTAATTACATGATTATAGACATAATTAAACCTTAGGAAGGGAGTTAATTTAATTATTGCATTAAATCTTCTTAACATTATAATTTTTTATCTAATACATTTAACAGTAACTAATCTAGTTTAATTTATTAAACCTATATTGGTGTAGTCACTTAACTGACCTATGCCAAGTAACCTTATCGAGGGACGTTGACCATTGTCATGATTCCCCTCGACCTCATAAAAGATACTACTGGATACTGCAGGAATGCATCAATTCCTTTGATGATGCAAACTTGTAGATAACATTGTAAACTCTTAGTAATCATTCGAACACCTTATAATTACAACTTTAGTAAAATTATACCTTTAAAAAAAAATTGTTGGTATGTTTTGTTTTGGGCATGATAGAGAAATGAAAATTGTAAAGTTGTAATAGGCTAGTGAGGCACATTTTGCCAGTGAGGCATTTGAAATTATCAGTAAGACATTGTAAAGCGGAATTTGTGAGTTAAGCCAGTGAGGCAATATTTTCGAGTGGGTTTATTTGCCAAGAGGGTTTCCACTCGGGACATTTTATTGTGTCAATTTTATGTGATTATTTTGTTTATGCAGTTATTCATTTCACTTTTATTTCATTTATGATTAAACAAGAAAAATAGAAGTTTTTTTTAAATGATGAATTTGTTAAGACAATGATTAACCCCCCCCCCCCCCCCACCTTCTCAATGTCTACTTCACTCCAACAATTGGTATCATAGCCAAATCCTTGAGTGAAAATATATGGATTTTCTAGTATTGGAGTGTTAGTGTAGACACCTAAAATCCCTTTGCTAGATAAAAATATTTTATTTTGCAAAAATCTCTGATGACATCATCATTTATTAATTAATTAATTAATTAATATGTCATTATTCTCTCCTATTTTAATTAAAAACATTTAATTGAAGAATCCCTCCCAAAATTATTCGAATCCAATTTTAATGATATTCCCTTCAATTTATTAATCATTTAATAAATTATCCCTCAAAACTCCTTAAATAAATTAAAAATTTATTTAAAAGCCTAAAACCCTAGAAATCTTCTAGAAAACCCTAAACCTATCCTCACTTTCTTAAACCCTCCCAAACCTTCTTAGAGGGTGATTCCTAACCCTCTTAGTATAAACCCTCATCCATTGACTTATGGTCAACCCCCTCATTAATGAGCCTTACAAACTCATTAATGGCCCCTTACACCCTCATTAATGGCTCTTATAGCCATTAATGAGAGCCTATGTCTCATCTTCCACCATTTTTCCCTAAGCACACTTCCCTAGTGTTGCTCACACGTGTGAGAAACCCTTAACCCTCATCCCCTTGACCATACCTCTAACCATACCCCAAACTCTATCCCTAACCCTAACTTTGACCCTAACCACCCTTCCTAACCCAAGCCCTTCCTCAAATCCTATAAATACTCTTCATTTCATGATAAAACCACCAATTCACCTATTTCATATTAAGCATTGTTATCATGCTCAATTGCATCTAGACTTAGCTTAAATTCTAAGTATTGTTAGATTTAGCTTATTTCTATGCTTTCTTAACTCACACTAGCTTAAGCTTAAATGGATTAACATAGCTCACTTCATTTCTTTTCATATCATTTTCATCATATCACACTTATATTTGGTTAAAATCAACTTAGCATAAGCATTCATAGCTCAAATCTACATTCTAGCTACATTTGGTTCCTTGGGGCTCTAGGGGCAAATCAAGTTCACCATACCTGATTATGTGCCACTATGGGGTATCTATGGTCCCTAAATGATCCTAAACCTTCCTAAACAACATTGGGTACATGCTCCTAGTGTTTTGAGAGCACGCCCACATCTCTAATCTAAGATCAAATCAAACGGTGACAGGGTGCTCCCGTTTAAGGTCTATCTGAGGTGTCTAGCAAATAGATTTACTATATGTTAGGTATATGCTTCTATGACTAGTGTTTGAATGTCTACGCATGTTCTAAATATTTTAGGTTTTCACTCATCACATTTTGGCACACCCGGTGCCCACCACGCTCTTCAAACTGCATTTTTAGGGGCTTTTGAGCCAAAAACTCACTTTTTCTCAACATCTCGGACATCCTTGGCTGTGGAGTCATACAAAATTCCTTCACTGGCATAGATTTTCATATGGGAACCCCCCAAGTATCGTATGGTAACATGTCTATTGTCATTTGAGCCATTTTGCATGTATTTTGGGCATTTTCCCACCTCCTAGCATCAATTATCGTATGGGTACTCATGTATTATTGTTTGGGTACATATGTAATGTCATATGACACTGAAACTTGAAAAAATCCCTGGTTTTCATTATTTTATGGGAAGCAGAGGACTTGTGTGGAGCCCTAAACTTGGTTTTTATTGGTTTTTAGGGTTCATTTGGGGATCCTAGTGACCCTAAGCTTCAAACTTGTAAGTTCTAACCCCATGCTCTTGTAGGTACTTCTTAGAGTGCAATTTGATCACTAAAACATCAAAGCCCTAAGGTTCATTAACCCTCTTGCATGTTTAGGAGCTAGAAAACCTCATTTATTGGGCTTAAAATGAACTTTCATTCACTCTTGCAAGCCTAAAATGGACTAAACTGCATATCTTTCCTAAAAATTTCCTAATCAATCCTAATCAATCCTAAAGTGATCAAAATCACTCATAATGTTTTTTTTATGGCTAAAAATAACTCCATTCATCCAAACTTAAGTGTTTTAGGGTTTTTATGCAATCTAGGAACACTTCAAGTTTTGAGTGCTTAAAAAGGACTAAATATGCATGTCTTTCCTAAACAATTCCTAATCAATCATAATCAATCCTAATCAATCCTAAAGTTTCCTAAATCAATCTTGATGCATTGTTCTTGGCTAAAATAAACTCATTTTCAAAATCTTGAGCGTTTTTAAGGTTTTATGCATTCCTAAGGCAATCTAGGAACAACTAATTTTGGCTTTAAAAGTGAATCCTAAAACACAAAATCTTGAATGACCTAAAGAAATGAACCAAAGTCAAAATAAAAAATCATTACACTTGATTCCTAAAGCAAAACACAATCTTGAATGCACAAAGTGAAAACAAAGAAACTTCATTTCATTTCAAAGTTTAAATTGGGATCCTAAAAAGCAAACTCAATCTTGAATGCGAAAAGGTAAAACACTTGCAAACATCTTTCAAAGAGATTTCTTTTTTGCTTTCAAGGAAAGAACAAATCAAAAACTAAACATATGTGCTTAAATTTTTTGGCATAGAAAAATACTTAAATCAATTTGGAAAAAGAACTCTTCATGGTGTGCTTCTAGGAGTTTCTTTCAATTTTGCAAATCCTATTTAGACTAAGTGACATAAAACAAATTGAACTAGGACAAGTTCATTTGTTTTACTTCTAGAGGGGCTTGTCCAGAGAGAAAAGTTCTTCCTCTTTGGAGATGACCTCAAACTAGTACTTCCTCGACTGGTACAGAAATAAAGCATTGAGAAAACTCTCACTTCATCCCCTCAAGCTCGGGAGATGTGTGTTGATGGTAGTCCAAGGTAGGTGAATATCCCTACTATTTTAGCATGGTCAACTAGGCTCTTAAATGAGTCATGCATGTACAAACCGATTGGGAGGACACCACAGACCAAATCAGACACCTATTAATCAGAGGTTTCCCAATCTACTTCCGAAGGTATCAAAATCTTTGTGCAAGGATCGATCCAAGTGGTTTCCTAGATCACCTTAAGATTACTCACCATCTATATTCCTTTGGGATACCAAGTTGTAGGCAAAGATTTTGATACTAGCCTTTCTTTTAGATAGTCCATGCTTTAGGTGTTTTTTAAAGTTTCAAACTTAGTGCAAAACATTTGTTGAACACACACAAATGAAGAGTTCTACACACCAAATCCTTTTTTCCATGTCAGGCCAATCCTCCAAAATCTAGAAGTCATCCAAGCTTTTAGAATCTTGTCATCCTAATATCCTAAACATGGTCTTCATGTCATCCCGCATCTTCCCCATCCAATCTTGTCCTCCTTTCCTCCCCATATCCTAGGTTAGCAGAGTCATCTTGGCCATCTTCCATCATCCCTTTCCATCTTCCTCTAGACTCAATCTTTCCCCCTATCCTAAGCCAAATCCAATCCCAGTTTGAACTTCTTGGTCATCCTAATCTAAGCTTTAGTCCCATCCATCTTCATCCTTCATCCCTATCCAACTCATCCGCAAGTCAACATGTCTCAAAACTATAATGATTAATTTGGTTATTACATCATTTTTCTGACTCCATCCTATCCCAGTGATGATGAAAGTCTTGTTGACATGATGAGTACTTTGAAAACCTTAGCAAGCTTGATCCAAACATCCCCCAGAATCCAATCATTCCTCCAACCTACCCCATCATGCCTTCATGCATATTCATTAGTTCTCCTTATCCTACCTTTGACAAGGGAAATCCATTATCCTATTTATCTACACCTTCTTCCTATCATGAGCCTACATATCCTCTGTATACATCCTTCATACCTTCATCTCCTTCTATGGTTGTATCCCAAACACCATCCTTTTAAAACAGTACTACTAGCTACATCCCTCATCCAAATCTTCCATCTCCTTATCCTTCAACCTATTTTCAAATCCAAGATCCTAGTCTTCCAATCCATTACCCTGATCCCCCATCCTATCTTGATCCACCATCCACCATATCCTATCTCAATCCAGCATCTTCCATTCTTACCTACATTGCCACAAATCCCCTTTTACAAGAATGCATTCCTCCTTCATATCCCATACCTCAATCCATCACCCCAACCATATCAGATAGTCAGTCAAGTTCACAAGCTTCCTCTATGCCTACCTATGTGAACTATCTATTCATGCCCTCCTCCAATTCCTCTTTAGCACCATCATCCCCCCAAGTAAGTTCACAATCTTCCACCCCACCTTCATATGAGGACTATCATATCTCCCCATCTCCTACACATTATAATCCTTCACCTCAACTTCCATCATGAAAGTCTCCAAGGAGTTTCACGAGGAAGCCAACGAAAAATCCTACTCCTAAAGTTGAAGAGTCATGTCATCTCAATCTTTCATGTGAAGCCATCAGTGATGATGCCCATCCATCATTCCTCCTCCATCACCTACATCTATTATCCTCCTTCCATATCTCCCATCTATTGATCATCTTCCATCTCCTAGCATCATTGAGTCCCTTCCATCTATTGACTCCATCCAACTCCCATCCACATCTCCTCCTCCTAGCATTATCCAAAGTACATCTAATGAGCCTCATGAGTTCACCCTTCTTCTCTCCATCTCCATTGCAGAATCTTCCATCCTTCCATCCACTCCATCTAAAGAAACCACCCATAAATCCCCCAACACTCTATCCACACCTATCCTATCAAGTGAAGATCTTGCCCAAAAGCATGTTGAAGTACCCATAGATGAAAATCAAGATCCTATCCCTCCAATCCAAGATCCTATCATCCCAATTCCTCCAATTCAAGATCCTACCATCCCAATTTCTCCATCTCAAGATATGTTATCATCTCCCAATCCCATTCAAGATCCCATCATCCCATCCTATCCACTTGATGATCATCTAACACCTATCCCACTTCCATCACTCTATCCTCTTGGTCCACTTACATTTGTCAATGCCAGCCCACTTGAAGCAGAAGAAATCAGTTTCATATCTTTCACCATAGCACCTGATACTAGATATTTATCTTATTCCTCAGGTCACAAATATCCTTGCTTGGACCAAATGCTCAAGAAATGTAATTATTAAGGCCAAGGCTTGGGTGCCCATGAACAAGGAAATCTGGAGCCCATCTAGGACAAAAAAGCATCCATGCTCATGTGGTATTGGTCATACATCTGAAGAAGGCACTTCCTCCAGAAATGTTGGTATAGCTAAAGCTAAATTCAAGCACACATCCAAACACACCATTGCATCTTCCTGTCATCCCTCGAAGTATGCCATTCCTCCTCCTATGTCATTGCAGCCCAAAATAACCTATCACATTCCTCCTTCATCCTAGAAATCCATTTTGGGTCCTTATATCCAAAAATCTACCAGCACATATCATCCACATACCAAATCCATTTTGGGGCCTTACATCCCAAAATATCATCCCCCATCTTATCCTACTTAATCCTTCATCCACCATAAAAATCCCATTTAATATATTCCTAGTCAGGATCAACAAAGGCACATTCCCACATCTCCTATCTACCAATCTCCTTCCATCTCTCCATCCATATCTCCTCCATCCCGCACATCTCCTCATATTCTTTCCAATGCTCCTTGCAATTTGGATGCCATATCAAAAATGCATAGAGATGAAACATCCACAAGGATCCAAAGATTTCCATGTCCACTCTAAAAGACATGCTCAAGAAAGAAAAATCCAATCCAAAAATCCAATGCATCCCAATGGCCACAAAGGCCCATCAAAGAAAAATAAAAAATTTCTACATCCAAATGGCCACAAAGGCCCATCAAAGCAAAAGGAAAGACTATGTGGATCCCAAAGCAAAAAGATGCAATGCATCTAAATGAAACATCCACAATGACATCCAAAGTTGCTAATCCCCCAGTTACTCATTCCTCTTCTCTATCTCTTAAATCTATTTTGGGTCCTTGTGTCCCAAGATCTCCTAGAACAAATTGTCGATCATATCTACATCTATCTTCCAAAACCCATCCACTTCATCTGCCTTCCTCACAACATGTGTCAATGTTGGTCTTGACAACATCCCCCTATCATGATCACTTTCCATCATTCCATCCAAACACTTTCTACCATCATATCCCTCATCCCATGCATATCTCCCATCTACCCCATCTCATCCATGCCTTTGCATAATCCCTCCATTTCAATAAGGTTGTACCAACATAGAGTCAGAAAATGTCAGCAAAAGGTTAGCAAGAGATCAGCAAAAAGTCAACAACAAATCAAAAAATCCATAAAAATTGAAAAAAAAAAATATATCAAAAAAGAGAAAAGGAAAAGAAAAACATTCGTCCAATGGTGAAAACTTGGCAATTCAAGCGTCTTGGACAAGAACCATGATGAAAACTTGGCAAACAAGCATCATGTATAATCCCTCCATCAATTCCTCTCTGCTATTGGGGGTATTTAGCCTTCTAGCACATCCTATCCAACATCTCTTCCATCTTCCTTCCACCCCCTCCATCCTCCTTCGGATCTTGATAAAGAAAAAGAGACCATCAGGTATACATGCTTTTGGGCACCTTTCAACATCCATCTTCCCATCACATCTTCCAGCCACCTATCCTCTATCCACCTCTTATCCTAAGCTTCCATCTACCTTCCTCATTCGCTTGTCATCTTATCTTCTATCATATCACCCCCCTGCCAAATGCCTCTAAATGCATGAAACTATCCTAAGTAGGGGCATCTCATTCCTTGGTGGCATATTCCTTGGAGACCTTTTTCCATCCAAATATTCCTCCATCCCAATCCATATCTTCCTGCATCCTCCAATAAAATCCTCTATCACAAATCCCAAGCAGTTCCTCCATCCCAATCCCTCAGCAAATCCTCTATCCCAAGCATTCATCCTCAATCATTTCCTCTATCCATATCCTAAGCATTTCCTTCATCCAAATCCCTTAGCATTCCTCCATCTCAATCTCTCAAAAAATCCTCTATCCACATCTCTAAGCATTTCATCTATCTTTCTATCACCTATACTTCCCTTTTCATTGGTATCTAGCTATAGGCTACCCCCATGAAATCCAATGCCATCCATCCATATCCAAACATTCCTAGAAATCATCCAACATCGAGCCAAGCCATCCAATCACATCCTTAGTCTTGTTCCTAGTCTTATGGCGAGCCTTGATTTCAATACAATCATCATCGTTGGGATGCATCCTTCCCAAAATCTATGTTATTTTAGGACACATCATCCATCATCAATCATATCCACCATCGTCCATCTTGGCTTTCCAACCCAACTGGGGCATCATCTTGCATATCTTTGCAGCACTAGCTTCGTCCCCAATTCCATGTACATCCTATCCTGAGTCTTGTACCATAGCGTCAATCATATCTCCACCTAGACTCATTTGTACATATGTGTCTTTAGGTCTCAACCTCAGCACTAGTCAGCCCTTGTGTCATCTTGACCTTGATCCCTATCCAGCTAAGTGCTTTAGCAATCATCCCTTGGTCCTCTTGAGGTTCGAATGTCTTACCTATCTCTTGTCATAGGAATCCTTATCCAGTTATCCACCATCCACTTCGTGTCATATCCTTTGATTTTCTTTAATCCTTATCTTAAATCAGAATCATCCCAGCACTACCCTTTGACTAAGCATTTTCTATGGAATCTCATACTTGTCTTTGTAGGCCTCATCATCTCGAGCAAGAGATTGGCATACATTGGCAAGGATACCATCTTCCGAAGATCAACAGTTTATCTTAGGTTGACAATCCTATCCTCTTTGATCCTACATCAGGAAGCAGCAACTCATTCTTGACACTTAGTAATCCTCCACCATCCTCCACCATCAATCAATCATCCTCCATCATCCTACCTATGGAAAAAGGTGTGTGAGATACTTGGTATTTCATTCATTCCTTTCAAACTTTGCTTATCTTTTTGAGCTCTCTTGTAAATATCTCGATGTCCTTTGTACATATCCTCATCAGTCTTGCAGCAGCTATGATCAGATTGTTGGAAAGTTGACTATACTGGTGTATATGACTGAATATAGTGTTGTCATTATGGCAACAAAGTCATATAGTGTTTTGGAGTCAGTGCACATCATCAGAAGATCAGTATTTGGCTAAGTACAGAAGACTAGATAGTCAACAAAGCACTAGTAGATCAAAGCATCAACGCATGTGTGTATGACCGAGTTATGGTATGTGCCCTAGAAGATAAGCTGGTAAGAGTATATTCATGCTTAGTCTAAGAGCGCATGATCAAAAGATTCAGTATGACAAAGATACAGATAGTTGAAGTTACACAGACAGTGTATGCAGCTGACTATTGGTAATTTGATTAGCGACTATAATATTGTTTTGTAAAGGCTATGTGCATATTGTAATTAGGTTGTAGACATGTAATTAACTTTTTTTGTAAACACGCTTGAGCCAATTCAATTGGAAGCATTGTATGTAATCAGTTATAAGCCGACCTAGTTAATTGTTTTGGTAGCGCATATAAATATGAGATGGGCCCTTTGTAATTGGTATGGAAGTTGTTATAGAGTTGAGATAAGCAGAGCAGAAGTGTGTGAAGAGTTGACAAGATGTATTAGAGCTTTGGAAGAGGTCAAAGCATCAGCGCATCAAAAGAACTGATCAGACAAGCAGTGTCACAGTGTCAGTTCATCCAGCAGATATAGTGTGTATCTTAGATCAGAAGGTTATAGCCTTCACCACTTGAGCAATGAGCTCTAGGACAATGTGTCCTCACCCCTAACAAGGTTAATTGTAAAAGACTTCTAATAGGGTCTAACCCTTGACAAGGTCACTGTACTAAATACATTGTAAAGACAACTCCTAACAAGGTTAAGGATCTTCTAACAAGGATCATAAGACACTAGTACAGATTATTAGTGGGTGTTAATTTCCACCGGGGTTTTTACCTATTTGGGTTTCCCTGTAACCATATTGGTGTTATGTTGAGTTCATATTTCTTGTTTATGTTAATGTTCATTTCAGTACTTAAGCATTCAAGTTAAGTTTAAAGAGTAAAGTGAAAAAGATTAAATATAGTGAACACTGATTCACCCCCCCCCCTTCTCAGTGTTCTCATTCCTAACAATTGGTATCAAAGCTCTGGTCCTCAGCAAAGAAGTTTAACCACTTGAGGAGATCATGGACAAGACAAAAATGAAACATCTGAAAATAAATCTTGAAACTGCTCTTCAAGACCTGGACAGATCTGAAAAAGAAATTGAAGAACTAAAAGAAAAAGTCAGTGATGCTCAAGTAGTCATCAAAAGACTAAGGAAAGATTTAAAAGAATGTTCTACCAATGATTTAGGGGTCATGATCAAAAAGCTAAATGAAGAGAACACATCTCTGGAAGATCAGATTAAAGAATTGGATGACAAGCTAACTAACAATCAGGAAGTCTATGATGAACAGATCAAAGAGAACCTTCAACTGAATGAATAATTGAGGCAAGCAAACGTGGAAATCTTGGAGCTAAGAAACAACAAAGAAAGCTTGGAATTTGAATTGAAAGAGGCTAATAATCACATTGATAAATTACACACAAGCAAGGATCTGATTGAATCTCATTTGTATGCTCGGAAGCTTAAAGCAGATACTAGAGGCATTGGATTTAATGAAGCACAAAATCAGATTAACAACACGTGAGCAAGGATGAAAGCACCAGAAGACACCACAGATGCTAAGGAGACTGGAAGTTAGACTAAAGATAATGTTGAACCATCCAAAGATAAGCGCAAGCTAGTAGACCGAACTTGTTATGCATGTAACAAGCATGGACATATAGCAAGGAATTGTAAAGAGGTAAGATCTTTTCAATGGTTATTGTTATTCATGCAATAAATTTGGTCATAGAGCTATGAATTGTAAAACATGTCAAAAGAACAAGACTCAGCATAATCAGAGAAATTAGAATCAGCCAAATGTGAGAAATTCTCAAAATGTTACATGTCAGATATGTAACTCTAATGGTCACTCAACTAGACAGTGCAAAATGGTAACCCATGTCAATGCGTCGAGGAATTTAAGGCCTCCAGTTATTTTTCACTCATGTAACAAGGTTGGACACATCTCAAAGTTCTGTGGATCAAGAACGCAAAATCAAGAAAGCCCTAAAAAGCCAGAAGAATCAATACTAGATACCAAAGGAGAAGTCAAGTTTTTGAAAGCTTCAGAAGATGCGAGCATGATTTGGTCAGAGGCAAAGAAGGATAAGGTTGATGAGAATGTATTGGATGCATCCACAGTGGACGCACCCTATACATTTGGATGAATGGCCCTCAAGGTCATAGGGGGAGCTAATTTAGCTCTAAACCCATGCGCGGCCGGTATACTCACCCTCAGAGTATGCGCCTTTGGATTTAACCTTTTGGAGACTAGCAGAACCTATGTGCAAGAGCGCACTAGCTGATTGATAACAGAATGAAAGTTGGAGATTTTCAATGAAAGTCTAGTTTACGTGGTAAGCATTAATGGCAGAATTTTTACTTTAAAGTACACATAAGCTTGTAGATCACTCATTGCATTTGAGTTCAGAGCGATTGAAGAGCATAGAAGCCCTAGCAGTTGATTGTGAAGGATTGCAGATTGATTCACCAGCAAAGCAGTGTGTTTGATCGATTGCGGAAGCCCTAATCCGTCGCATCAATTCAGAAGTTCTTGGAACCCATTAGGAAAGCGATATACAAGTAAGTGGTGGCTACTCCTATTGTATTTGATGTTGCGGATAAGAAAAGATATGTGTTTAAAAGGCACCCGTTCAAATCTACATTAGATGACCTAGAAGGGGCATTCTCTCGCACTCCTATGGGTGTTATGCATGTCGAAGACATTCGTGCATGTTAGAGTAATTAGTTAGTTTTATTACTCTTTTTTACTTAAGCTATCTCTTAAGTACATTATAATTAATATCTTTATTAATTATAATGTGCAACCTAGCTTTTCTAGTTTTAGGGTTTTGTTCACCTTTATAGGTTGAACCTTGTAATTCTTTTTTCATTATCTTGGAATACAATTTCTCTCACATCGCTGAGATTTTCCAAGCCTTTGTTTTTTATCTTATTGGTTTCCTTTAAGCAACAGGTTATTTGCATGCAGGTGTTCTTGGCGTTCTATGAAGTTGGATTTCTCAACTTCTACATGGTATCAGAGCTTTCCTACTGCTGCCTGGTCTGAGCTTTTGGAGCCGTGATTCGAAGATGAAAGCCACAGCTCCTCTGGTCTTTTCTTTTTTGTTTTTTATTGAATCTAGGGGGCCTCTTTTTTTTGGAGCACTTTGGGAAAAAAACTGACCTCGCAGTTGCATCTAAAAGGCCCAAAAACCCCTATTTCCATATAAAACTCGATCTATTTAGCCTTTGAGGCTTCTGGGTGAATTTTTTGGCCTATTAGGGTTGTACGGCATGCAAAATGAGAAAAAAAAAATTAAAAATCACATTTTTCTTGAGTTTTTGGGGTGCAGCCAACGCGCCACCCCCGCCCGACCCCTATGCCGCCCGCCACCTCCGCCACCAACCCTCTGCCCGGTATAGCAGGTGACGTCTCCCTAACGTCACTTGCCGAAAAATTTTGTCGGCAATCCTTTTCCAGTAGTTTTTCCATTTTTCGGCCACCCACTTTTTTTTTTCTAGTGAGGACATCATCACATGTCATGATGACATCATCAACGGGCTCATGACGGGCATACAACCATCAATTTTTTCCCGTGCCTGGTTTTTTCCAGGGAGCTTGCATTTTGGGGGTACCTGGGCCTTTTTGGTCCTACAGGGCTCATACGGACTCAAAATTTGACATATGATATATCATCGGAAAGGTCTTTCCAAGCCTGTCGCTCTCATATAGGTTTCACTTCCTAATTTTTCCATTTGATTGTCAGTCTTTGCATTCAAAGACGCACCTTCTTCTGTGCTCTTGTTCTCGTTTCTTGTGCTTTCATAGTACTTTGTTGTGTACGGGGGATAGTATTATACTTTGTGGGGGGGGTGCTCTTTACTTTCTGTACTTTACTTTAGAAAGACCCTTCTACTTATGTCTTCTTTCTCTCAATGGTGGACTCTTCTGTCACTCACCTTACACCTCACAACTATCACACTTGGAAAGGGTAGATGACCAGATTGCTTATGGCAAAAGGGCTATGGTCATGCCTCGATGCGGCTCAGCCAGTTCTACAGAGGCCTTATGAGGCTCTTATGCACAGAAATAGGATGGATGAGGCAATGGGCCTCATTGCAATGAATATTTCAGATGGGTTGTTCCACCTGGATGGTCTGACCACACCCAAGGATATGTGAGACAAGTTTTCCACCTTGTTTGGCACAATGAATCAGTTCAGGGTTCTCCAAATAGATGCAGAGTTTACCTCCTTGGTACCTGAATCATTCACTAGCATTAAGGACTTCCTGATGAAGTTCAAGTCTCTTCGATCTATTTTACAGGTTGCTGGAAAGACGAAGTCAAATGATGAGTGTATCTTTCTGATACTCTCAAAGCTTCGTGGCCCTTATCAGATTTTCACTTCTACCTTCTACTCCACTATGGATGCACTGGGTACACGTCATGTTATGCCTTCTTTTGAGACCTTCTGTGACAAGTTAACTCGTGAGCAGTCCAAGCTCAATCAAATGGATTCTCTTATAGGTTCATAGTCACAGGCATTGCTTGCCAAGACATCTCAGGATACACAGAAGCCAAAGCCAAAGCAGATATCTGATTCCTCTTCTCAACACTCTACTGGCCCACCATCTTCTTCTAAGAAGGAGAAACAGAAGACTGAGAGCCCTACATGTTCCTATTGTTAGAAGGGGCCTCATGATGAGTCACATTATTTTCAGAAGAGATTTGATGGCTATGAGAAACAAATTGCAGATTTGCAAGCTCTTATTCAGAAGAGTATTGTTTCCTCTCCATCCTCTTCTACCTCATAGGGGTTTGCTTTGCAATCTTTTGCCTCATCTTCGACATCTGGACAGGATTTTGGACAGGGTCATGCATTACAGGCTTTCGTTTCATCCCCTTCATAGGTCCGTTGGATACTAGATTTTGGTGCTTCTCACCATATGGCATCTTCTCCGGAGATCTTCTCGTCTATTGAGGCTTCTCCTATTCCTCACATTCTCATGGGGAATAACACTATTATGATAGTCTATAGGAAAGGTTCAGTACGCATTCAGGATGGCACATTCAATGATGTATTGTATGTTCCATCTCTGTCTGCAAACCTTCTCTCGATTTATCAAATTACACACAGTGGATCAGGGAAGACAGTTGAGTTCACTGCAGATTCAATCTTCATTCGGGATAGTGTGACAGGTGGCATTGTTGCTATAGGGACAGTTGATCATTCGACCCATCTCTACACCTTCTCACACTTTGGTCCACCATCTCCATTATCGAAGCACAGCTCTCTTACGTGAGAGCATCATGTGGGACAGTCGGGTCACTTGAACCTCTGTGTTGTTCCTGAGACCACTTATGTGGCTGCCTCACCTCATCTTGTTGGGGTTTCTTCTCTTCAGTAGGACTCTTCTCTAGCACTGCCAGACCCTCCAGCTCCATTCATCGATCCACCAGGTGCAGTTGTTGAGGATTCTATAGAGGATACTCATCTCCTCTCTCCTGACAGTGTCAACACACCTGTCATACCACCTACATTGGGGGTTCCCTTTCAGGATCCTCATGTCTACTCCTTTGAGCATCAGCTCAGCCTTCCAGTGACACCTCATCTTTTGAGGTTACCTCTTTAGTGCTCACTGCCTTTCACTCCTTTGTATTGGCGTCATGGTGGTTTGTTCATTGATCCAGGGGTTCTTTCATTCTGGGGGGCTTTGGAGCCTTGACCCTCTCTCACGGGGGGGTTGGTAGCACACATTGTACTTATGGCTTTGAGAGAGTCTCTTGAAGTCATTTTTGTCTTTTGCTTGCTTTTATCTCTTTTTGGAGAGGATTTTTTCCCACTAGGTTTTCTCCTTTGTCTCTAGTTAACAGAGATTTCTTTGTATTGGGTACCTGATCAGGCCTTGTTGTCAGGACCCATTTCCTTCTTTCATAGCTGTGCTAGGTTAGCTTACCTCCCGAGCTTCGCTTAAGGGGGGGTGTTAGAGTAATTAGTTAGTTTTATTACTCTTTTTTACTTAAGCTATCTCTTAGGTACATTATAATTAAAATCTTTATTAATTATAATGTGCAACCTAGCTTTTCTAGTTTTAGGGTTTTGTTCACCTTTATAGGTTGAACCTTGTAATTCTTTTTTCATTATCTTGGAATACAATTTCTCTCACACCGCTGAGATTTTCCAAGCCTTTGCTTTTTGTCTTCTTGGTTTCCTTTCAGTAACGGGTTATTTGCATGCAGGTGTTCTTGGCGTTCTGTGAAGTTGGATTTCTCAACTTCTATAATGCATACATATATTATAAGAAGGAGCCAGTAGGTCTTGAAAGAATTAGAGTGCACATTGAGACCATGATGAAACCGGACAAAACCTTCCATGATGAGTTCGTGCAGTTAGAGAATCATCCTATTATTGAGTTTGTTATGGCACATGAGTTTTACAAATCCGAATGGATCAAGATTCTGTTAAGTAGAATCCACGATGACCTATTTTGGATAGGTGAAGTTCCAATAAGAATTACAGGAGATCTCTTACATGAAATGACAGGCCTCTCAAGGACAGGTGGCATTCTCCCAGCGGGCAAGGATGTTAGAAAACTTTTAGAACAATCATGCAAGTCAAGAAGTGATAGGCGTGGAATGACCATTGAGCCTATAGAGGAGAAAGACATCAAACTGATGTCTATGATATTAGGGTATAAGTTTCAGCACACCAATAGGGTGAATAGTGTGTCTGCGGCCACTATTCTTGCAACAATAAGGATTGTCAGAGAAAATGGAGAATTCAATTTGTGCGAGATCTTGTGCACACAACTGATAGACAACATTAAGGCTATCAAACATGATAAGACCAAAATATTCGGGTTTGGGTCTTTAATCATTTACATGTACTTCCATATACTTGGAAAGGTTTCAGATTTATACCTAGAAATAGATATATCTACAATGCCTCAAATATCCCTTAAGGCATCTACTGATAGTTCATTGGAGGATTACATGGAGCTAGAATTGAAAATATTCATAATCAAGATGCAGATGACATATAGGGTACCTGAGAAAATAGTTGAAAAATACAAGGACAGCATTTGCTTTATGGTGGAGATTGATACAACATGTATGGAAGCATTTGAACCAAGTACAAAGTGGATTCATCCACTTGGATATGAGGTTGAGGAGCCAATCCTTGAGGCATATGCTCAAGTACTGTTATCAGCACCTAAGGACCCTAATGAGCCAAGATGGGGGACTTATGAAGAGAAAACAAGAGAAGTTGATGTTGTTCTGAACAGCGCATCAACTAAAAGAAAAGTAGCCAAGGTTACTTCTGAGATCCTCAAAATTCATGGAGTAACTCAAGCAGACCTTGACAAAGCAAGACAAGAAAAGATTGCTTTGGAAATTGAGAGTGCATCTGCGGTAGAGGCAAAGTCTAATGATCCAAAATTAAAGAAGGTAAAAGTGGAGAAGTCTGATGATCCAAAGGGTAAAACAGATGTTGCCCCTCCTGCGCCCACAGAAACAATTGACTTTACTGCTCCTCTTGATTATAAGGCAATGCCTAAGAGGAAGAAAGAGATCAGCGCTAGTCATCCATCCTCGCGAGCAACAAGAAGCAAAAAGAATACTCAAGCACCTCTGAAAGTGAGTTTCAAACCCAGTCTCGGTGTGTTGAGTACAAGGATTGTTGATGAAGGCAGGATAGATCAAGTAGGAAAGTTCTATGAGAAATACAGTGAAATAGATAAATCAAAAATTCATGGAATGATTATCAAACACATGTCAAAATTTAAAAGGACAGTCCTAGAACTAAAGACAATGATTCCAAATAATGTGTGGAATATCTTAGAATTCCTAAAATGACAAGCTATCGAAGAAGATCTTAGGATAAGAGAGAAAATTCTAGATGAAAGTCTACCGGTGTGTTCCTTAGAAGAGAAGTCATTGTTGCTAGATTTGGTAAAGCCACATCTATGAACAAAGCTAAGAACACTACACATAATGGACAAGAATTTTGAGTTGACAGCCTAAGAGACAGAAAAAGCTTTTTAGAAGGTATTCTTGAACAGACACATGTATCCACCCACTACGCCCTCAACACAAGTTCCCTATAAGGAAGTCAAAGTGGCAGAGCCCACTAATGTACCATTTACAGGTCCTCAGGATTTAGCGCCCATAGTTGAAACTCTTGCAGAGGTAGAAAAGTTTGTGCCCATAACAAAGACACCAAAAGATAACACTATCATCATTGATAATGTAGAGATAGCCATGGCAGCCACAGATAAAGACTTGGACAAGTTTGAAGAAGCTTTTGTGAGTACACAAGAAGCTGAAATTCTATTTGGCGACAATTCACCCAAGTTACAACAAGAAGAAGAAAAAGAAATAGAAAAAGAAAAAGAGAAAGAAACAGAAAAACAGGAAGAAAAGATAGAAGAAAAGAAAGGAGAAGAAGAAGTAAAAACAAGTGAACCAACAGACAAGGCATCTGTTGACATGAAAATAAGATTTAAACAAGAAATGGTGGATAGCACTCCTATCACTACATTACCCTCAGCATCATTGTTGACAAGATTGACACCGGACACCACCAGTCTGGATTCTTGGGGAGAAGAAGACCTAATCAAGATCATTGTCTTAGCTATGGAAAAGGCCAAAGAGAAACAAGTGATGAGGAATCCCCTATTTGTTGAGTCAGTGAACATCTTGAACAACTTGCTACCTTCAGACAAGAAAGTCTCTAAGGTTCATTTAGTGGATGATGTGAGCACAATTCTTTCAAATTTTAAGACAAACTTTTCTAGCTTGGAAGAATCTACATCCCTAGTTGTAGAAGAAAAGTATATGAAGAAGAGGCTCAGTGAATTAGTCAGTAACTTTGCACTTGACCTAAGTTCACTCAAGGTTGGTCAAGCATCCTTAAAAGAGTTCACAACAAATGGCAGGAAAATCATTGCAGATTGTATGGACTAAGATAAGCTGACTAATGATCATTTCAAGAAGATACAAGAGGCAGAAGCAATGATAGAACAAGGAAATCAGTAGAAGACCCCTCCATTGATGTAAAAATGTGTAATAATATCTACCAAGGACAGTTAGACAATATTGAAAAAGTTGAGAAGGAGATGTCCAAGATAAGGGCAAGGCAAACACAGCTCAGGAATACTCTCGCGCCCTCCCTAGATGTGCTTAATCAGAATATCAAGGAGATCGATGCCACCATGGTGACATATGATCAAGGTCCTAACTCAGATTTGGAGAAGATGGAGAAGCTGAATTATGCATTATGCGCCCATCTCCAAATAGTCAATGCATTGATTGCATTTTGGAAGCAAGAGATCCACAAGTTTCATATAGCATATTCGGATGTACTTTCCCTGTAAGTACTTGTAGAGATTTAGTTTTTAGCACCTTTGTCATTAATGTCAAATGGGGAGTATGTATAGAATATGGAGTTATAGATATGTAAAGAAGATGTATAGTAATAAGACTAAGGGAGATATAAATCAGAGTTTTTTTGTATAAGAGGACAGATAGTAACTTTGCCATATTCCTTTGTTGCCATCAATGACAAAGGGGGAGATTGTTGGCAAGTTGACTATACTATTGTATATGACTTAATATAGTGTTGTCATTATGACAACAAAGTCATATAGTGTTTTGAAGTCAGCGCACATCATCAAAAGATCAGTATTTGGCTAAGTATAGAAGATTGGACAGTCAACAAAGCACCAGTAGATCAAAGCATCAGCACATGTGCGTATGGCCAAGTTATGGTATGTGCCCTAGAAGATAAGATGGTAAGAGTATATTCATGCTTATTCTAAGAGCACATGATCAGAAGATTCAGTATGACAAAGATATAGACAGTTGAAGTTACACAGACAGTGAATGCCAAAATAGAACAGTGTATGCAGCCGATTGTTGGTAATTTGATTAGCGACTATAATATTATTTTGTAAAGGCTATGCGCCTATTGTAATTAGGTTGTAGATATGTAATTAACTTTGTTTGTAAACACACTTGAGCCAATTCAATTGGAAGCATTGTATGTAATTGGTTATAGGCCGACCTAGTTAATTATTTTGGTAGCGCATATAAATATGAGATGCCCCCTTTGTAATTGGTATGGGAGTTGTTATAGAGTTGAGATAAGCAAAGCATAAGTGTGCGAAGAGTTGACAAAATGTATTAGAGCTTTGCAAGAGGTCAAACCATCAGCGCATCAAAGGAACTGATCAAACAAACAGTGTCACAGTGTTAGTTCATCCAGCAGATATAGTGTGTATCTGAGATCAAAAGGTTGTAGCCTTCACCACTTGAGCAGTGAGCTCTAGGACAGTGTGTCCTCACCCCTAATAGGGTTAATTGTAAAAGACTCCTAACAGGGTCCAACCCTTAACAAGGTCACTGTACTAAATACATTGTAAAGACAACTACTGACAGGGTTAAGGATCTTCTAACAAGGATCATAAGACACTAGTACAAATTATTAGTGGGTGTCAATTCCCATTGGGGTTTTTACCTATTTGGGTTTCCTCGTAACCACATTGGTGTTATGTGTTGAGTTCATATTTCTTGTTTATGTTAATGTTCATTTCAGTACTTAAGTATTCAAGTTAAGTTTAAAGAGTAAAGTGAAAAAGATTAAATATAGTGAACACTGATTCACCCCCCCCCCCCCTCTCACTGTTCCCATTCCTAACACATATAACTTGTCCCACCCAGCCTTGTACTTCAACATCTTTTGTTAACTAGCCTTGATCTTGTGATTTTCCTCGACTCATCATTTTCCAGTGAACAACACAACATTCTACTCATGAAATGGATCCTTGAGGATGTATCCTTCCTCCTGTCTGACCTAATCCTCCATCATCAATCAACCTGGGTCCGTGTAGGATGTATCCTTCCTCACGTTCTGACCTAAACTCCCCCCATCAATCAAATCTCTCTCCTTGGCAAAGGATGTCTTTTGGAGTTATCACTCCAATCTTGGATTTTGTCCTTTGGATCTTGTTTACCTTTTACGGCTTCTCGTTGTTCTCTACTCAAAGTTGCCACGATCCTTTATATCATGGTGTGCTTCAAATGAGGGCAATCTGGGGCAAGTCTTTTGATCTTTTGCTTCTGCATGTGCATCAGATGTCTATTTGTGGTTTCTCCAGCATCACTTCCACCGTGCCTCCTCTGGGTTTCATGTGTGATGTTGGGACAACTCATTGCGTGCTTATTTTTTGTGTCAGTCCTATGCAATGCTAGTGACAAGGCCTCGAGTTCCCAATTACCTTTGCAGGTCTCTAACATTGCTATATTAAACTAGGTTGTGCTCTCAAAAATATCCAACACAATGAACTCCCCAAATCTCCCTCATCCTACATAATATAGATTAATCTTGCATCTCACATCATATTGCATTCATGCATATTTGCTCTTGGAAGGACACTTGTTTATCCCCCCTTCCTCCTTTCTTCTTTCCCTTCTATGTTCTTTTTGAGAAAATTCCACAAAGTTTCTTCTTTGCGTTATTTTTTCAAGGGGGCACAACCCCTTATCTCCAATTCTAGCCCGGGGTATCTTATTTTCTTGTCTGTGATGCCACGCTACTTGCAGCATCGCATCAAAGAGGGGCAAAATGTAGATACCTAAAATCCCTTTGCCAAATAAAAATATTTTATTTTGCAAAAATTTCTGATGACATCATCATTTATTAATTAATTAATTAATATGTCATTATTCTCTCATATTTTAATTAAAAATATTTGATTAAAGAATCCCTCCCAAAATCATTTGAATCCAATTTGAATGATATTCCCTCCAATTGATTAATCATTTAATAAATTAGCTCTCAAAACTCCTTAAATAAATTAAAAATTTATTTAAAAGCCTAAAATCCTAGAAATCTCCTAGAAAACCCTAAACCTATCCTCACTTTCCTAAACCCTCCCTAAACCTTCTTAGAGGGTGATTCCTAACCCTCTTAGTCTAAACCTCATCCTTTGACTTCTGGTCAACCCCCTTAGTAATGAGCCTTACAGACTCATTAATGGCCCTTACACCCTCATTAATAGCTCTTACAACCATAAAGGAGAGCCTATGTCTCATCTTCCACCATTGTTCCCTAAGCACACTTCCCTAGTGTTGCTCACACATGTGTAAGCAACCCTTAACCCTCATGCCCTTAACCATATCTCTAACCATACCCCAAACTCTACCCCTAGCCCTAACTCTGACCCTAACCAGCCTTCCGAACCCAAGCCCTTCCTCAAATCCTTTAAATACTCTTCATTCCAAGACCAAACCACCAATTCACCTATTTCATATTAAGCATTGTTATCATGCTCAAGTGCATCTAGACTTAGCTTAAATTCTAAGTATTGTTAGATTTAGCTTATTTCTATGCTTTCTTAACTCACACTAGCTTAGCTTAAATGGATTATCATAGCTTACTTCATTGCTTTGCATGTCATTTTCATCATATCACACTTATATTTGATTAAAATCAACTTAGCATAAGCATTCATAGCTCAAATCTTCATTCTAGCTTCATTTGGTTCCTTGGGGCTCTAGGGGCAAATCAGGTTCACCATACCTGATTATGTGCCACTATGGGGTATCCATGGTCCCTAAATGATCCTAAACCTTCCTAAATAGCATTGGGAACATGCTCCTAGTGTTTTGAGAGCACACCCACGTCCCTAATCTAAGAGCAAATCAAACGGTGACAAGGTGCTCCCGTTTAAGCTCTATCTGAGTTGTTTTGCAAATAGATTTATTATATGTTAGGTATATGCTGCTATGACTAATGTTTGAATGTCTACGCATGTTCCGAACAGGTTAGGTTTGCATTAATCACAGTTAGTTATGGAAAAAATCAAAATAAATATAGAAAGGAAAGATGTTAATCTAAAAGTTGTAAAACTAATGCAAGAGCATCCTGGGTTCACGGCAATCCTGCATCACCCAAAAAGATTTTCTTTTCAGTTTGCTTGTAGTTTGTTCCTATTGTTCAGTTTTAGTGTTTTGGTTGGTGATCCTTCCAATTGACTCCTTATCGTGTGTAATCTTAATGGCGTGTTCTAGACATCATGGTGAATCTATGTATGAGTTCACATTTTGGTCTGTTCTTTCTCGATGGATATTTCTTAAAGTTTGGTTTGGACCTATATTTTTTTTTCACGTTAATGGGTAATCCGAGTTGTTGGATCTTGCAAAGTTTTCTCATAGATTGTGGATTTTTTTAGCGCATTGTTCAATGATATTTTGCTCTTGGCCAACCTCCTTGTGTGATCGTGCTTCATTCCATATTAATCTGGAGGATTTCTTATATGATTTGGGTCCTGACCTATTTGTCGTAATACGTTTTCTTCACCTTTGGAGAATGTGATCTCCTTGGACGACTTGTGGCTTATGATCTTGTATATATTGTAGTCTTTTTTTCTTTGTTGAGGGAGCTCTTAGTCATTATACTTGGAGAGGTTAGCATCCAATATGGATCTGGAGTTATGTATGTAATCAGACGTGTTTCTTAGAATGTAAGTTGGCATGTACCTGGACATGTATGATGTAAATCTTGAGTATCTGATAATATGAAGGTCTGCAAGGAATGTTTATTGTTCATTTTTGAGTTATTGTTGTTCTAAGTTGGTTGTTTTCGTTGTGTTGACTCTTGATGCATGGTTGGACTGTCTCCATTGGTGAAACTCCAACTATTACTACATCGAAAACAAATCCTAGTCAAGTCAACTAGTGAAGTGTTAAATGAGTCACCCCCGTATATTGATGTAAAGTGTGATGAAGAAGATTTCTCTAGAGGTGAAGATGACTATGAATAGGATTGTGAGATTGATTTAGAAGGTGAACTCTTGAGAGCTTTGGATACAATCAAGAAACTTAGAAAAGAGAATTGACGACTAGAACAAATAGAGGAAAGAACCTATAAAGATTTGAAGAAGGAAGTTTGATAAAGAACAACAAGAACATAATCTTGTGGATGTTTCACAAGAAACTTATGTAAAAATAACTAGATTGATATTCAAATAGGTGAAGTTCAATGCATCTAATTGATTTCCTTAGTTTGAGATGTATATTTGAAAAGTTCATCTTGTCATTGACTTTAAATGACTTTCATGTTTGGAGGAGTCTCTATCAAAATTGATAGTGAGTTCTTAGAAATGTGTGGATTATGAATATAATGGTGATTTAATTGGTCAAATAATGGTTCAGTGTAGTGATTCAAGGGGGAGTTCTTATCCTTTTTTCTTGGATCTATTACTATCAAGAGTTACTTTTTGTTAAGGAATATTAGATCAGAATATTAATATATATATTACTTTATTTATGTGTTGTTGTAGAATACAATTGCCTTGGTGATTGATTGATTCCACATTTTCCTTTTATTATATATATTAGTATGTAAGGTCATGACCATACATGGCAGTTGCTATGTAGGGTCCTGACCCTACATTAATATTAATTCAATCATTAACTGCAGGCTAAATGATAATCCAAATGACATGTTTCTTTTAATAACAATGTTTGATGAGGAACATTGTGTGCTGCAATGTAGTTGCAACCACGCGATAATTATTGTGTGACTGCAATTACATTGCAGCACATTATACTATCGTGGTTGCAATGTATTGTAGCGCACAATATATATCGTACGCTGCAATACATTGCAGTATACGGCATGTACCGTGTCTTCAGTACATTGCAGTGCACGGTACATGTCATGCCTGCAATGTATACATTGCAATGCACAATACTTATTGTGCACTGCAATGTATACATTGCAGCATACTATGTATTATTGTGACTACAATATTTCCTTTATTCAAACAGTTAGTATGCTAAGGTAAGATGGAAGCCCCCAAGAAGATGTCAAAACCAATTTCATGCATAGCTCTCCAACACAATGTTGAACTCCAAATGATTTGTGACAATATTGGCCTTGCCTCTTTTTTCCATGCGATGGGGGTATAATGATGAGTCGACTTCCAAATTCTACAATTTTTTGAAGATTGGTTAGGCCATGATTAGCATTTTTCAATTCATGGTGACACCTAAGTTGATTATTGTTGTGACAGAGTCGCAATGTAAATGTCTCAATATTGTCAAAAAGAGCAACAAGAAATATCAAAGGTTCATTTATAGATTATTTACGAAGAGTGAAAAAGTTGAGCACTTCCAGAATGGCTTCAATAGGGTTATCCTTCCTAATTCTTGGGATTCATTAAGTCTAAATGTTATGAAGTACTTCACTTTAGAGGTAGATTTATGATTGTTTATGGATGCAATTTTCCCATTTAATCATAAAATACATAAGGAACAAATTAATATTTGTTACTCAGTTTCCTTCCTTGCTCCCAAAATGTATTAATAACAGGGCTTCCCCTCCCCTCCAAGGCCTAATCATGGCTCTATACAAGTATGTCCTTTCTTTTGGTCCTCAATCCAACCATGCTACCATGCAAAGCTTTGTTAAGATTAAGTTAATTAAGAGTAAGTGTCACTCAATCACTAAAAACCGTGTTCAAATCCAAACTCCTTTTTTTCATTGGAGGGGAAGGGGGAAATGTACTTTACAATTTGGAGGTGGTAATCCTTTTACCTTGTCCTTGTGGGAGGATCTGTTGAAAATAACCCCTAAAAAAGGAAACCTTCTTCTAATAACCCTAGATCCACTTAAAAGATATTAGATTGTAATTTGGGGATGGATGTTAGGGAGGAAACAACTAATATTATAGATGTTGTGGAAATAGCATAAAAAGAGGGCAAGAATTTAGGGCATCATGTTTTTTTATAGTTGGGTGGAAGAAGGCTTGTTTGGCTAAGGTCACCTCCTAGGGGGGAATGTCCTGAGCCAAAAGGGAATGAATTGTTTCTTATGATGATAAAGAGGGATTTCCTAATGAGGAATTCAACCCGCAAACTAGTGAGGATGGTCTTAAGGAAACCACTCAAGAAGAGGAGGAAGTTGAAAGGGAAAATATCAATGACTATTATAAAGATGAAGAAAATATTGATGATAGGGTTGAGGCTAACACTAGATAAGAAGAAGATTACAAGGAGGAAGTAGTTATGAAAATAAAGATTCTATCTGAGACTAACAAGGAGATCCATATTATAAATGATATTGGTATGGAAGAAAATAATGATCTTAAGGTTTGGGTAGTTGATCTCCAAGTTCGTATTCCTATCCTAGAGTCTAATATTGATGCTTTCAACCATGTGAAGAAATTTAACAAGATGAAGCAAGTCCTCAATAGCATAATTGTTTTGACAAATGGTATTATGTATAAAGATGTGATGGGTATTGTTTCGAGACAAGTAAAGATAGAAAAGTGAAAGAAAAAAAAAGTAAATTAAGCACAATGAGGAAAAATATTTTGGTAAAGGTAAAAATAAGAAGATAAAACAAGAATGGATGGAGTCCCCTAACTAGCTCAAGGAAAACTAGAATCTTATTAAGGGTTTTATGGATTAATAGGTTTTGTTGGTATTATTCTATGTTTCTTGATACCCTATTTTTAATGGTGTGATGTTTTGAGGCCTATGTGTCTTATCGTTTTCTAAATATTACCTTGTGCACCTCCTCTTTTTCTATTAGTTCTAGCGGTGGTGTGCCTCCTAGTGTTGTTCTAGGTGGTTGTCTATGGCCAGCACACCAATTTTTTTCTATTGGTTAGAACTATTTATCTTAGTGAAAGAGAGGTCTAGAGATTACCTCTTCAAAGATTCATAGTTTTATCATGCATGGAAACATAAAATAGATTTGCCTCAACATGGTAGAGTTGTAAAGAGATACAAACTATATGTATAGAATATTAGTTTGGGAGTCAAGCTTGGATAAGAAGAATGATGCATAGCTATGGGACCAAATCTTTTCATGGAGGGACCACCAACAACACCCAATTACATATTGATCCTCAAGACGGACATAGAAAATAGTGGAAGAGAAGTTGGAGTCCTTTCCAATTGAGAACTTAAGATTCCCAAATATCAATATCAAGTTCCCTACTCCCAAATTTTGGATTATTTGGGAGTCTACTCAAACATTTTCTAGATGGTGTATAATGTATTTTATGCAATATTTAAGTTATATTTATCCACTTGAGTGACTATGAGTTTGTTTTCTTTCATGTGTATATTTATATGTAAACACTTTGTATTTACAATATGAGAAGCAATAAAATGCAATGATTTTCTAGTGCTCATTTCAAATATTTGCTTGTAAACAATGATCAAGTAATGATTTTTGTTTTTGAATTGTTTTTAGGATTGTATATTTTTGCAATGAAATGATGAAAATGGAGGAGAATAACCTCTAACTATTATAAACATGCACCACATTAACCATCCTCCACATCGATTTCTTTTAAAAGGACTAATAAGATATATCTTAAACTTTATAAGTCTTAGCCTAGACTTAGCTTGCTTTATTGTTTTTCTTAATAATTAATACCTCCTAGATGGGATAAGATAATACCTTATTGTACTAGTGATTGATGCTTGTGCAAGATAAGCTTTATGACCTTAGGTTTCCTCAAGCCACTTTCATCCAAAACTTTTGAGCTCTACAAAATGAACTACCCTTTATTCTCTCTAGTCTATAAGATCTTGAAAAGAGGTAGAGAGCTTAGGAAGTAACAAGAAAGAAAATTTCATACCCAAGTACCAAATAATATACTATTGTCGTGTGGAGGACAAGTAGTGGTCATATTAACTCATAAAGCTAGATAGAGTTATAAGTTATAGTCACTCTTTGATTTTGGAATGATTTAAACCAAAATGGACCTAAGTAGTTTACTTAGTGTCTCTAATTGTTAATAGGTTCACAGGTAAAAGAAAAAAAATGAAGCTATGAGTGACGTGTAACATTTTACACACCTCTAGCATTTCAAAATTCTTAAAATAAAAGCAATTGCATAAGTGACTTGTGGTATGTCAAGTCTACAAATAATTTGATTTAAAATAAACATGATTATTGTTGACCCCATAAAGCAAGTCAAAGGAATTGCTTGTTCCCACTTAAGGATTTAGTGATACTAATGATGTGATTATGTCCATCAAAAGACCAAGATGAGAGCTTGTGAATAAGATCAAGGCCTCAATTAGAGAACTCCCAAGGTGTAATAATAGGCTATACAGCCTAAGTGTGTGAATGGATAATTTGTAAACATGACATTTGGAACATTTTCTCATAAAGTCTCACCTCAATCTAAAGAGACAACCAAAAAGATTCTAAGTGGAGTATATTCCTTATAGTACCTTGACCACAAAAATGGCCTCTGCAAAGAAAAGTATGGCATTCCTTTAAGACCCTTGGGATTATTTCATCAACACACCAACACAAGAAGCCCTTGAATCCCCTTTGATATAATACCTTGTAAAGTATAACATACTTGGCTTCCAAGAGGTAAAGGGTAGCTCATCTATGAGATGTGGCACCTACGTGATAGGGGCAATCAACAAAGAACTTCTCAATATTGAAAAAACATGGAAATTTGAGAAATAGGAAAGCTATCAATGGTAAATATACATGGAAAATCATCATTCACAAGCTCAATGTTAAGAGTGCGACCCTCTACTAATCAATCAAAAGTGACTTGTTTTGAAATTAAAGAAAAAATAGGTTTTACAGGGACCCAAAACCCACAAGTATCAATACATTACAAATAAAGAATTAAAGCAACCAAGGCAGAAACAACAAAAAACTAACAACTAGGGGGAAAAAGACACCCCAATGCAGCAGCAGCAAAAAATTAGAACCAGCACCAGCAAATCAACTAGCAGTATGTTCCACCCCCAAGGTCTTCATGGTAGTCTCCATCTCACTATCCAACTCCGACATCCTCTGTAGAGTAGCCCTCATATTAGTGATTTCCTTAGGAGAAGAGCTATGTTTACTTTTAAATTTGGTTCTAGAGCCCGGTCCTTTATCTATCCCCTTCAGAGTATCCACAGCATCCCCCTCCAATAAATTATTTACCTTATCCAGCAAATCAACCAGAATCTTCAAATTACTTATGGAAGTTTGCATACCTCCTTGTTGTGCTTGATAATGTTGCAAAGGGCCCTTTCCATATTGTCCATCCTAGTAGCAGGACCATGATCATCTTGCATAACCTTCAACGAGGAAGGGGTACTGTCCAAATTGTTGTCTTTCTCTGCCAGGATGTTATGCTTAGCCTCCAATGCTCTATATTTGAGATTTAGGTGCTTAATTTCATGGAAGCACCATTTATCCAACTGAAACATGTACAAAGCTTTAGCTTTAGCAGATTGAAGCATGCATGTAGTGTTTTCCTCATGATCAGTAAAATCCTCCAGAGTCAATTTAACCAACGAATCCCTAATTTTAGGATCACAAGGCTCAGCATCTTCCACATCCACATAATCCTCAGTAGAGAAATACACATCATGTTGCTCACCATCAACAAAATCTTCATAGATAGGGATCTTAGTCTTCCCCTTACCCATTCTGCTACTATCCTTCATGCCCTTATAATCTTCATCAATACCTTTATTTCCCCCTTCCATATCAACAGGACCAACCACAGAGTCAACACCCTAAACTCTCTCTAGATCGCCACCACCCTCAACAAACTCCTTTGAAGTCGACGTGGAGGACGAACCCTCAATCTTCTGGCCTTTCTTCTTAGAATTAGAGTTATAGTC
The DNA here is from genome assembly GCA_027943335.1 of Chamaecyparis obtusa. Lineage (NCBI taxonomy): Eukaryota > Viridiplantae > Streptophyta > Pinopsida > Cupressales > Cupressaceae > Chamaecyparis > Chamaecyparis obtusa. Next base: position 261,969 of record BSBK01000206.1, read on the forward strand.
CTCATCCTCATCCGACGAAACCTCCTTTGAAACATGAACAAAATCCACCATGTCCTCCAAGCTGCTTAAAAAACCAACTATATTTTTTGTCTCAGAAGCACCAACAAGCTCTTTGGTAAGGGTCTTCTCAGTCTTAGTCTTTTTCCTGGAGGTAATGATGTCCCCCGTGTCCAAAGAGCCAGAGCTCTTCCTTTTCTCCTTGGGGTTCTTGTGAATGGGATCAGGGATAGTATCTCTCATGTGCTCGTAAATAAGGAGAATGAGGCCCTCATGAAGCATAGGTTTCCCTGCATTTTCTTTGTTCTCAACCAGACTATGATATAATGAGCTATACAAATAAAAAAGAAAAAGAAATCCTATCTTTGTGATGAAAATGGTATAAGAGCACAAAATGGTGAGATTGTGCTCAAGTGAACCTTTTGTCCAAAGTAAAATATTCCATTATAACCAAAAGGATTTTATTCCAAAATTCATCAAAATGCTCAATAACAAAAAAAACCCTTGTTCTTCACCATAGCATTCTTCTCATCCACCGAAATAGGAAAAATTTTAACAGCCATCTTACAAACCTTCCTATCCCTATAAAAATCCTTACCAGAGTTCTGCAAGCCTGTCCCCTAGGCTATGAGGTCGACCATGAGATCAAAAGTGACTTGTTTAATGGACTTTCAATTGACATAAGACAACTTAAACTCACTAATAAGCATGTTGAAATTCCCAACTCTATTTAAAAGCATAGTTTGGGATCAAAAAAAAGAGTTTCAAGCTAATATCTAACTATCACTTATGTTTCTTGAATCAGCATGTATTGCCATGAATGCTTGGATGCAAAGATTGGTCATACATCATTTTTTCAACATGGGTATGGATTTTCTTATAATCAAAAAGTGTGCAAATAATAAAGCATATTATCCTTTTTCTATCAAACATGTCCTCTTGGACCAGCCGATGAAGCTTTAAAACATCAATTTCCCTTATATATTAATTTCAAAGATTAATCTAAGTATTCTAAATTTACAAGCAAAAAAAGGGGGAAGAACAAGTCTCTTGAGCACATCAAAGACATCTTGCCAATATTGATTCTAGTTGAGTTCATTTGTTTTCATTAGCAAATCCTTAATTAGGAAACCACATAAGTGGTATTAGTGATAATTATGTGGTATTAACTTGATGAAGTGTTGATGGCTCTTAATTTGGTCTCTTTATTTATTGAGTTTCATGGACTTTTTACTAATTGTATTAGTTTTTTTCAAGTAAAATAAATAACATATTTTATTTATCTTTGACATTATTGAATCATTTAAGAGATAAAATGCTCAGTTTTCATTATAATACACACTTGTTGACCCTAAGATGCTCTATGTGCAATTTGTCATTTTAGACCTATCACAACTTTACCATAAGGAAGGCAAAGGACAATAATGTTTCTTGTAAGTAGGTCAACCCTACAAACATGCAAGGATTGAAAAATGCATGGACAATAAATTCTAACCTTAAGGAGATTAGAACCAACGCCTCCACTTATATTAAATCCCCATATGTGCAACCTCTTCCACATTTTTCCACATGCTAACAAGAAATGTCAATTCAAGTTGCATTTTTCAGGGTCAAATAAAATTACCTATATAAAATTTTACAAATACATAGCCATTGACGTTAGTTATTCAAAAAGCATAAATATGTATTTTTTTGTAATATAATTTTTATTTAAATAATTAATGTCAATTCCAAAAAATAATAACCTTTTTTCAAGATATTGGAGGAAATAGTAAAATATATTAATAAAATCTCAAAAACTTGCAACGACTCTATATCAATGTAATTGTTCTTTAAAAGGGAAAATAGTGATCCCTTCACTTACAAAAGATCAAAGGCAAAGTTAACTCATTCTAGACAAGGAATTAACACGTGAAGCCTAATCAAAAACTTGACTAACGACCAAAAAAAATTTAAGAACCAAAGTAGTAAACCAACAACAAAAGAATGGTAACCAAATGAGAGAGGGTGTCAATCAATGAAGACATGAGATAGCGTCCCTCTTTAAAGATCATGTAACTTTGCATTGTAAGAATTAGTTTCTCCACTATAGTCTTCTACATCAAATTTCCCTTTTTCGAAGTAGGCTCTGTTTTTATCTTTTTGCAAAATCTTCAAACTCGTACAAATTCATTTTAGGCTTTCTTTACTCATTCTGATCATATTGCTAATGAGTCCTCCAACTCTCTAAATTTCTTCTCATTGTTGACATATTTTCTTAAAGAATGGTCATCTTCTTTTCATTTGTATCTAGTGTAATTTGTTTCAATAGGAGTAAAAATAATGTACAAGAAAAATACATTACAATAAAATATATTTTTTGAAATTTCTACTCTTATCAATTAAAAATAATAATAATAATAAATAATACATCTAAAAAGCCACCTAAATACCCTCTTTCAAGGTTAATGGTAGAAGGAAGTAGTAGGAAAAAATTATGGTGGTAAGAACCAAAAAATGCAATGAAGTTGAATTTTAATGGTGTCTCCAAAGATAATCTAGGTCAAGATAGAATTGGTTACATCTAAAGAACAAAAAAGGAAAATATTTTAGGGGGTTGAAGTACCTAGGCAAGAAAACAAATAATAACATATTATGGAAAGCCTTTCATCAAGTTACAACATCAACTTATAAGGCATGATATAGAGAGATGGAGATAGAATTTTGTTTACAATAGCTATCTATGTAATAGACAAATGTAATTGTTTGAATTGGAGACTAAACGCAATCTTAGAAGTAGTGCTAAAGAAAAAGGCCAAGATCAATTAAATTGAGGAAATACATTATTATAGGTAGGAAAATAGAATGGGGACCTTCATTGGTAACCAAGGTGTCCATTCATTAGAATTCACATTGTTTGAAAGTAAAGAGGCAAAAGGTTAGTAGGGGTTGGAACCCATAATAGATGACGAGCCACCATATTTGTCAATTGATATGATGTGAGTGAAAATATATATTCTATGTAGACTTACGAGTCTCCATTATGTTGTTTGTAACTTGCACATTATTGGCTTGGTAGTATTCCTTGCATGATGTCATGTCTAAGTTTATGAGCCTCGTGAGCATAAGTTTGCATATAAACTATAAAATTATGTTTTTCTTGGGTTGTTATGTGCAAGTTCAAAGTTGTTCCTAAAGGGTATATACATGTTGCTCATTTGTTTAATATTGTCTGTAGAGTCAAAAATCGCATACCTCTTTGCAATGTTTCCTACACTTTTACCCTTCCATTAGCCTTTTGCTTCTCAAGATGCCCAAGCGTCATTTTCATTAGTTATCTTTCAACATCACTTCTGCATTAACTGCATGTTTCTCTTGCCACCTATCATTTTTTAGCATGATTTGTCTGGACACTAGCACCTCATATGGGCGTATGTGTGTCACACGTGTTCTATGACATCCTAATGTTCAAAAGTCAAACCTAAGTGATTTGAGACTTGTCACATACCTTGGTTAGGGGAAACAGCTTGGAATCATCTAGAATGGCTCAACAAGCTTCTTTTCCCCCTCGTTTCCCTTTTAAGTTCATATTTTCGTTCCACTCAATCTCTTCCGATTACTCTCTAAATTCTAGCACACAAAATATCTTGTATTGTCTAGAGTTTTATAGCTTTCGCGTGTTCTCTCTCCTATTTGCTACAACAGCTTTTAAATTTCTACAACACTCTCTTACAACAATATATATAGCTCCCTTAACTTTCTCAAGCCTATCTAATTATATCTTTCTCATATTTGTGAGCATCTTGGGCTTTATGACATCCTCTATCTATAATTTGTCATTTCTATATCTATATATCTTTTGATCTATCTATCACTTGTAGTGGTGGAAACATCAAAATAGAGACTTGACTTTGGCAAGTCTCCAAACAACCCCAAACATGTTTCCTCTCGTGTGTGTGCAAGATTATTGGAAGCGCTCAAACACACAAGGGTTTGCTTATGTTCTATCTATTTTATATTTGTTCATTTATGTTATTTAATGTATTTTATTATATTTCCAACTTTTGGATTTCACAGGTTATCTAAAGAATAAACCTAATTTTTTGTTAGATTCTTAGCCTTTTCCATTTCAGTACATAAAGGACTACATCGCACTTTGAAGATGTCCACGTTGGCATCCTTGACCGAGATGCTCAGATTTGGACCAAGAATTCCTTGTAGTCCACTCTTTCTGGTTTCATAATCAGAATTTTTATTTTCTTTATCTATAATTTGATTTTTATTTTCTTTATCTATAATTTGTTGATATGCTATATTACGTGAGGTTTCACATAAAACCTGTCTGGAGTTTAAAACAGCTACAGCTAGTAGTTTTTATTGAAGGTGGTTTGCTTTTACTATTCGGATCTCAGAATCAAATCGGATTGATCAATCTGAATAATCTCTAAGTGATCTGATATCATGCTAGGAGTGTTCATTTGCATTCACCACCCTTGAACACCGCTTACCTTGTCCATAAATAGATTTCAATATTCTAAGCTACTGCACAACCAAACCCTACTTGCTCTTTGCAAAATTCCATCAACAATTTAGGCAGAACGTCTTCAATATTTGAGGTGATGATATCAAGACAACATGCAAGTGATCTTAGATTTGACTAGGATTATCAATCAAACGAAAACCAAATAATCTATAATTATTGTATGTAGAGCATGGAATAACTTCAACTCCATTATCTTTAGAATTTTTCTCTGAAGTAAAACCAAGTTGATGCTTTGTTGTTCCTTGTTCATTGGCTTGCATTTTTCTCATTAAATTTATTTTCCACACAGACCCTTTTTTTGTGTATCAAATTCCTTTTTGTTTAACCATAAGGCATACTCTAGCATAAGCTATGTGAGTTTCCCTTCTTCCACAACCATACCCTATTCTATAACCCTAAGCCAAATGCCAACGGCTGTAAAGCTCACAACCAGATTGTCTCACAGGAATCATACCTTGAAAATCAATGTGCAAAACATCAAAAGTACTAAGAAGGCCTAGCTGAGGTGAAAGGCTACAAATTGGTGCAGTTCAAAATGAAGGGTGAAGTCAACCTTGTGAATCTGAATCTGGCAAAGCTGAGCTTGTAAACCCTCTCATTGTTGCAGGTCGCTCCTTTGAGCTCAGAAAACGTGTCGCTGTAGCATGTAGCCTTTGCTTCGTCCATTGCCTCAGCATTTGAGCGGGGTCTTTAATCAAACCCATGATCGTTGAGAGGCAAGCTATGTCTTCAAGATCAACAGACGCCCTCTTAAGCTCCGCCCCAATTTATGCTACCTATGCCTTGTCTGAACATTTTTCTTCCTATTTCTCTTTATTGTAACCATTGTCATTGCTTTCGCTATTCTCTATGCCATCTTCCAACCGAGAATACCTAAATACTTAGTCGACAACATTCAGATTACCAACTTCTCCCTCAGTTTAGGTTGTAGCATTTCTTCACAGTTTATGGTGGGTGCTAGAATGACAAATCCATATAAAAAGATTGGGATATATTACTTAGACGACAACTATTTTGGGGTTTTCTACACCAACACAGAGATGTGCAGGGATAAACTGCCTATGTTTTACCAGGGCCACAAGAATACTAATAATTTAGACATTATTCTCATAGAGACTAATGAAAATCGTGAACTTGCAAACAAAAACCGTCAACGGAGCACAATTACAGATCTGAGAATTTAAAGTATCGAGACTACAAACAAATTAAGACATATTGGGCACACTAATAGCACTAAATTTGTTGTTTGACATATTCAGTTGTTGCAATTCTGGGTGTGAAAACAGTAAACCATCCATGCAACCAATAAGCCTATTACCACTCAGATCCAAAACACCCAATCCTCTAGGTAACTCAAACTTGCAAGCCAGATCCCTGTCAATAAATTTGACCTGAGTCGTCTAAAGTTATACAATAGTGACTAATTGAAAAGGATTGAAATCATGTCACGAATACAACCCTAATTTAATAAATTCCTCTCTAAGATGAAATTAACAAAATTTCAAAATATGCATAAGATTTAAAATCGTTTGAAAGACATCTGCTCTGAGATGAGGTTTAAGTTGAATGAAAAATCATTGTAACATAAATAGCACTAATATTTATGTTCACATTACACAGTAGCATTTTCTGGAAAAACCCTTTACTGGTTAACGTGGAGCATCTTGTAGACCCAAAAGCATGAGGCATGCAGCTGCGAAGTGGCTACTCAATAAATATTAGTTTGAATTGGCATTTAATTTTTCCCTTCAACAGAATATTAGGTTGAATGGGAAGAAAAAGTTGTCTTTCCTTGATTGTATTGGGCAGCTTTTCATAGTTTCTAAACTATATGTCCTAATAAGGTATTACCCATACAAGAATCAATCTATTGAATGTGTTTTTCTCCCCACAATTTACTAGAATATCAAGTTTTGGATATATTGTGCTTTAAAATCTACTGACTTTTGGAGGAATGAAAAATGAAAACCAAATAAAAGAGAAATATTAAGGCATGGGGCAGATTGGAAGAATATACACAGGGCGATGCAAATTTAAGGAAAGACAAATATAGCCAAAGAAATTAAAATAAGAAGAGTTTGTACTTACAGAGAAAAGGGAGGAAGATAACAATAGACTCAGTTAAAACCCATTGTTCATCACTGGGCCAGTGAGCTGGTAATGTCTTATCTTATAGCTGATTTTTTTGAAGGTTTTGGAAGCCTTGCTAAAACCCACAATGTGGTCCAGGATTTTCTCTGTTGGATCTTATTTGAATCTTTATGTATGGTTGATTCTAAGGGTTCCATTTATGTTGTGGTCGAGGGAGCCCTTGAAATCCCTCATTTTGTGCTCTGTTCTTTCCTTCTAGATAGTGATTATGGTGATATCTATCTTATGGACACTTGGAAGCCCTTTGCTAGCTTGGGGATCTTGTCAAAACCCCTTGCTGGATTCGAGTACCATGTTAAAGCGCTTGCTGGTGTATTCAGAAGGAGGTCCTCTTTTCCTTCAGTTGCTTGTTTCTTCTGTCCTTGGCCAGGTGGATGCCAAAACTTTTCAAGGGCCCATTTTGATGGTTGTCTATTTTTGGTTAAGGTTGCTGGCAGGTTTTGGGACTTTTGTGTCCCTCGATGGAGTCCAGTTCCTTTCTTTCCAAATGTTTTGGTGGTCTCTCATGTTTTGTATTGAGGGTTCTAGGAGTCATGTCAAAACCCTGTATAATGGTTTGGGGAGCCTCAAAACCCCTTGGATTTCTAATCTATAGTGATTGGTTGATGTAAGGCTTTGGTCTTAGTTTCTCGTCTCTAGGGGCAGTAGTTGGCGCTTTGAATGCCTTCTTTTCTAGGTTACAAATTGTTTGTTGTTCTTAGGCTGCTAGACTGTATTTGTAATATCTGTGGCAGCGCTTCGTCTTGGTGGGGTTCCATATCCTCTTCAAAGTCTATGTGTTAGGGGTTTCAGGTCCCCTAAAAACCTTCTTATACCTTAATCAAAAACAATAGGCTATGTAAATATAGGAGAAAGAATAAAAACTGAAAGTAGAGATTCAATAAAGAAGAACAAACAAAGATTGAAGCCTCTAGACTAAGTTGATTGCTTGAGAAATGAAACCAAATATCAGATTTCGTATTCATTGGTGAAAATAAAGAAATATTAATTTCTTTTGTTAATATTTAGCATTCTAAAACTCTGAAATAGTTTGATGAATTCATAAACTCAAAGAGTGAAAGTTATTATAATTTGTAGTTTGAAATTAAACAAAAAAAAAAAAATTTAAATGATTAGCTATTTGATTGGGAATTCTGATAAGAAATCATAAACTTTCTCTACCATAAAGTAATTTTTATCAACTTCTACATAAAATTACATCAATTTACACATTAATCAAAATATTTAAAAAAAGTACTTTTATCTAAATGAACCTATAAAGTAAGGGAAAATATCATAGACTTCATTTTCACCTATACAAAATAAAAAAATGTTAATTTGAAGCAATGCCCTCAATAAAAAGGATTGGCTACTGAGTGAAGCACAAGAATCATAGGACAAAAGCCCCAGTACTAAGGCAATTTCAAAATCCAATGTGGGAATTTCAAATGACTCCTAATTTTTTGCAGCAACTTATTTGACAAGTCCACTACTTATAACCTATATATCATTTTCTATCGGCATAACTCTTGCATCTTCTTCAAATGCAAGTGCTAGTTAGATATCTTCACTAGTTTAGTTGGTTGGGAATATATGAATGTGTTCGGTGAAACTAGCTCTCAAAGGAGCATAGTTTCCTTTCCGTAGGGTTAAATTTACTCCACTACATTATCATTAAGTATTGGGAATCATCCAATGACACATTACAACATGGTCTAATCACATACCATCATTTGCAAAAGATCTTCCACTGTATTGTGGAAGGAAATATATGTTTACATAAGACAATAATGGACTCGAATGGGTTAATTGATAATGGTCAATTATGTTCAATGGTGATGATTTTGGTTGATTTCAAACATAGATTGAAGATTTGCTAAAGTGGGTTAAGGATTGCATGTTGCAACTAGCAGTTCCAAAGGATCGTGAAAATAATGAGGAAATAGAATGACAAAGTGGCAAGCAACATTCTAGTTTTTTTTTTGTTTAACACAAATTGAAGATGGCTAAAGTGATAAGGTTAAAGATTACAAACTACACTTGGTAGTTCCAAAGGAGGATGAATGTAATGAGGAAATAGAATGGATAAGTGGCAACTAAAACTACGAGTGTGAGCCTTAGGCTAAAACCTCTTCGGCTAAGAGCCAAGGGTTGAGGAGTACCCATCGCGCCATATTTTCATAGGGTACAATCCCAGCTCATCTCTTATAGTGTTGAAGCATTTGCACTCAACAAGACTTGATCCCTAGTGGGCTCATTAAGAACCATCCAACTTCACCAACAAACCAAAGGCCCATTGACAACATTCTAGATTAAGTAAAAGGGTTTAAGAGAAGATATGCATGCAGTTATAAGTAAACCACAAGATAATACCCATGAAATGCAAGTTGATAATAAAATTTTGGAAGCATAATGTCAAGATCTTAGAGAGGTAGTTTGGCACATGTTGATCTCATTTCATAATGAAACGTTGAAGCGTATTGATGGATTTACAATTCCCTTCCTAGAGGATGAAATGCAATAAGGCTCTATGAAGATCAAAAAACATCCAAGGTTTAGTGGCTCAAAAGTGTGAATATGTGGGGACACACTATTGTGTTGTGACTTGAATATCATTTTCCAATATATGTTTCTTACTATATTTCTTTTAGATCTCTAATCATGTTTTATCCTAAGAAGTTGTCAACTTAGCCAAACTCTCTAGGACAACATATATGTTCCATAATATCAACATGACTAGCCCTAACACTACTCTCTCTTTGTTGTTAACGATGTAACCGACATTGAATTTAAACAATAATTCCAAGGATCTTTGTGATGCTTGAGTCGTCAACTCCCGCATTGTCTTCCGCTTCTAGGGCTTTTCATCATGAGGGTGTCCCTTAGCCCAGTTTGTCGCCACCTAGTCATGTTGCTTTGGCATTGTCTGGTGTTCGCTCTGTGTCAGCTACTTTGGTGCCACCTGATGATGGGTCGACAGGTTCTGGTCTTGCTGCCAGTAGTGCCTCTCAAGCTTCTCCCGCTCTGCCTTTGGCGAATGGTTCGTCTCTTGGCAGATGATGTGGTTGTGGGGCAGTTCGTTGGCCCTCTTCCTACGATCCATGTTGTTGGGACGGTAGTAAATGTGCCTCCTTTGACTGCAGATGCTTCTGTCGCTTGCTCTGGTACTGGGATTCTTGAGGATTCTTATGCGGCGTGCTTGGTTAGTGGTGGGGGTAAGGGAGCTGGTCCTAATAAACACTTTTAATCTAAGTCGTTTCTTGTCTGTCAGCCCATTGCTATTAGGCTGGAAGAGGAGACAGTTGTTGAGATTGGTTTGGTAGCCTCTAAACTTTCTTCCCTTGCGATCATATGTCAGTTTAAAGGTTTCTGGCCTAGTCTCCCAGGGCTCCATGATTGGATCTCTAAGTATTGGGAGCCCATTATTTCAGATTCAGTCCAAATTTTCCCTATGGCCAAGGGTTTCTTTATTGCCAAGTTTGAAAATGTGGTGGATAGAGAGATTATTCTTTGTAAGCATTTTTTTACTTCGGAGAATCGCTTCCCCTTGATGATGAAACCCTACCCTTCATCTGAATCCTTTTGAAAAATGCCAATTTTGGTTAGACTCCCCTACCTCCCACTTCATCTCTGGGTGGACTCACTCCTAGAGGAAGTGGGTGAGGCTCTAGGTGATTTTCTTATGGTGAATGCAGAGTCTTCTGATATTCTTCATTCCACCTAGGCCCACATTTTGGTTGGTATTGATGCTTCTAAGGGTCTACAAGCAAAGATTAAAATCACAACTCCAAAGGGCTCCTGGATTCAACCTTTGGACCATGAAGGAATTCCCTTCAGATGTAGAAGATGCTTCAAGACTAGACATGTTGTTGCTAAATGTGATTTAGAGAAAGTTAAATTGAAGAAGTCATCTTCATGGTGGAAAGGTGCCTCTTCTCATCATTACACAATTTTTAAGTCTTCTTCTCATATGGTTGGGCAGGATCATTCCACCAGTGCTATGGTGCTAGTTGTGGGTTTTATTGGTTCTGCTTTTGTGGTTCCTAGGACCGTTTCGGTTTCTTCTTCTGTGGATGTTGTCAATAGTGTTATCCCTTCCGTTGTTGTTTTAGATGGTGTTCTTGTTTTGTCTCAGTCGGAGCTAGCTATAGGTTCTGATTTAATACATGATCATTCTATTGGATCTATCCTTGTTGCTGATTGTAATAAGGTCCTTGTTGGTGTTGTCTCTTTATCTCTTCATGCTTCCAGTGATGTGTCTGGCTCTAGATTTGTTGGTTATGTTGGCTCTTCACTTTGTGTTGACCCATCCTCAGGGGCTAGTTTTTCTACGTTGGATTCGATGGTTTGGTAGGCTGAGGCTGCTAAGGTTGAAGAAGGTTGGATTATGGTTAAAGGTAAACATTCTAAGAGGTCTTCTCCTCCTTTTGATATGACCCTTTGATCCCATATGAAGGGATCCAAAGGGAAATCCTATTGTTGGTGGTTGGTCCTGGTTGGGGGACCTTGTTTTTTTCCCTTCAGACAATTGGAACTTTGTATTCCTACTCTTTCTAGACTGTAGGTTTTTTGAGGTATTGGTTGTGTTGAGCTGCCTATTGGTTTCTCATGGTCTTATTTGTCATGCAACCCTTTGTTTTGATAGGGGGAGGTCTCTAGTTTTGCTCCCCTTTTCTTGGCCTTGTTCCACCTCATCTTCATTCTAATTTATTTTGTGGCTATTTTTTAATATCTTTAGTTGTGGGTTTCAAATCCCTCCTAAAATTTGCCTTGTACAAGGTTTTGAAGCCCCTTCAAAACATGCTTTCACTTAATCAAAAACATGACTAGCGCTAGCTAACAGGTCCAATTTGGCTTGCCCTCAACGTGTGTACTAGCCTCTCCCTTGCGCTAAGACTTCTCTCGTGATAGTTTGTAGAAAAGACATAGGTGATAATGAGGACTTCTACCAATAGAGAGGCTTGGTGCTCATTTCTCCAACCTCTTGCCCTCTTCCAGATCTACACAATCAGGTTGTTGCTTATTGAAAGTCTATTGTATCTAATAAGATTGAGCTTTTCCCTTGTGCTAAAGGTTTCTTTATTGCTTTGTTTGCTTCATCTAAGGATGGAGAGCACACTCTCTCCATTACACTGTAACAACTTCATTCAATCCCATCAACTGAGCTTTGGGAGGAGTCTTGTTATGAGGCCATGAGTAATCCAATTAGCCACTTCTTGAAGGTTGATGAGTCCACTTCTCACATGGGTCATTCCACCTTTTCTTGCATTTTAGTTGACATTTTCTTTCATTTTAGTTGACACTAACATCCCCAAACCCCTTCCTGGGGGCATGCTTTTGTTAGTTGGGGTTCAGCCTTGGACGCAACCATTGGACTATGAGGGATTCCCCTTTTGTTGCCACCATTGTTTTGCAACTAGTCACTTGGCTTCGGAGTGCTCTCTTTCATAATGGAAATGACTTGCCACCTAGTGGAAGAATCCCAAGGAAGATCACTTGACAATTGAGGTTTGTACTTTTGAGGCCTCCCAAGAACCTAACGAGTCTATTGCTCCAATGACATCATGTCAATGCCCAATGGTCCCTAATGTGGTTACTCGTGTTTCACTTCTAGATTAGATTGCTTTAGGTGCTTCCTTACAAGTTCTACCTCCTCCTGCTTCATTTTCAACTCATCTTGCTTTGAGTGCCTCCTCATAGCTTATGCCTCCCAGTGTGGTCAACAACTATCTCTAGCCTTGTGTCGCCACTTTTGTTGTTGTGATCCTATAATAGGCAAATCACCCCTTGTTTCCTATTGTAAAGGGGACTTGGACGATAGTATTGCTTGGACAATAGTTAGGAGAAGGAAAGCTCCTTCTCCTTTACCCCTTACTCTTTCAAGTGATGTAAAAGAGTTTTGTCGCTTTGGGTCAGAACGCTTGCCTCCTATCAATTCCTTGGTCTAGTCAAAAGCTTATTTTTTCTCCAATTTCACTTCTCGTGAGATTTACTCTTTTTCCTTTGATGGCTGACATTTTATGGGTCTAGGTTATTCCCGTGCTTCTCTTCTAAAAACATGGCTAGCACCTTTTGAGATTTCTTAAAGCACTACTTCTCAAATTTTAGAGCTTATAAAAGACTGGATAAATAGGATAACAACTTTTTTTTCAGTAAAAGGCGACAAAGTCACCAAATATTATATTCATAATAACCATAAATTACGAAGTATGGCTCCCCAAAAGAACAAAATTTGGGAGCAAGAAATAAAAAGATACATCTAAGAGTATTTGTCAACCCCTAGGAAAATATTCAACTTCAAAAAAGGGGAGACCAACAACCAAAAAAACATGCTACACCTTGTCACCTAAATTTGCAAAGAAGCCATCTAAGACAACCCAATAGCAAAAACCCAAAATACCATATGCAGATGAAGAGGGATATTACAAAGGTGACTATGGAGATGAAAAATAACTAGTATAGCCACTTGGTCAGGCTTGTCTAGAGGTGGAATTGAGGAGATTGTCTTCATTGATGAATGGAAGTTGAATCTCAACAGCAAATGAATCCTCGTGAATTTGTCAAAAGCTCCATCTAGAACCTCTTCACTAATCTTAGATCGGATGTGATCCATTGTCATCATTTTGTCTTCAAAAGGGTTGCATTTGAATTAAACCCAACCTCTCAGCAAATAGATGTTCAACATAGGCAAAATTCTGACCCAACTCTTATAGTTCCATGAAGCCTCTAATACGATCTACCCCACCAAGAATGGAGAAAGAGTGAAGTTCTTCAACCAGAATCTGCGAAGAGAAAATGTTTGAGTGAAGTTCTTTGACAAGAATTTGCAAAGAGAAAATGTATGGTTGGACATATAAGGTGTCAATCTCCATCCCCAGCTACACATCCTACAAAATGTCCATACAACTGGTCAACAAGCAAGAAGCAACTTCAAAGAACTAGGCATTAGTGTTATTGACCACCATTTCTTCCCTAAAATTTCTCTGACTACAAAATCAACATGATCACTGGCAAGTATAAAGGCTTTGCCCAGCTTCTACTTATCATATATCTATAGTCTAGGATGCTCCCAATAGCAAATTGGCATATTCACTCTCCATAACATCATTATACATCGAAAAGGGAAAAAAAGAGCATAAAATGACAGAAAAGATTGTATGAAATTATTAAACAATGTCAGTGAGGCATATTTACTGACACACTCCAAAGAACTAAGTACCAAATCAGCGACCCAAGGATCATGTAATGGTAGATGGTTATGGAACCAACACAAGCAAGGATGATAAATTAGCATGAGCTTTGACAATGAATGAGAGATCAAGCGTCATCAAATTGGTGCCATATAACCAGTCCAATGAGCACTTGCTTAAATCACTTGTGACAAGACAAGCAACAATTATTTTTAAAAACTATACAGTGAATCATTTGCACCATTATTTAATCAAAAGCTAATGTTTTTTCAACAAATCGAGAGGACATAAAGCCTTACAATGAATGATCAATAGCTACCAAGAAGACATGTGCAAAGGTATTGTAATTTCCAAATTTTTGAAACAGCGCCTTTCAATGGCAAATTTCTTAATTCAAGAAGCCAAAGCTTTCAGCTTTCAAGAAAGCTATAGATAGCTTATTAATTTACTTGGGAGAGAAATTAATCACACTCAAAATGGTACCTACACCACTAACTTCAACAACTACTTGAAAGATAGTCATGGTAGAATATTCCAATCCAAATTAGAAATTTAGGAGGATACCTAATCAATTCGGTACTTTAATGTCATTGTAGAAATATTATTAAAGACAAAAATCCCCCCTTTATGTAAGAATAATTATGCCCATAGAATTGTTTTTAAGAAACATTTAAGCATAATTGTGCTTCATTCTCACCAGTCTTCAAACAATCCCAATATCCATAGAAATAATATCAAAGAAAGTTATATATAAAACAATCATTTAAAAGTGTTCAATAACTACTCTTGTGAGATAAGCTTTCCCACTCAAATATTCAAAAATTTAATGGGAAGTCAATATGAAGCCCCACAAACCCCAAATATGCAAAATTTTGGCAAACAAGTTAGTATAGTGTCTTATGTCAATTATTACATCATGTAATTTATAGTTAATAGTCTTTCTATCTAACAAAAGATGGGCCCCTCCTAAAAGTATTATCTGGACAGTTGTCCATCGGTGAAGGGGAAATCACTTTGTTGTGACTTGTCTTCTTCTCCATGGTGTGGACAAGTTGTCTACCCACTCTTGATGTGGGTTGCTAGTTGTGTTGCTAGTCTGTTGTCATTGGTCTTTGTTGACCTTGCTGTAAATTGTTGCTTTGGTTTGTAGTGTTAACGCCTCTGGGTTGTAGTTTTGTAAGGGACAACACCCTTGTTTTGTTGCTTTTAATATCAAAAACACAAGATAGGTAGTTAAATATATTAGAGTAGATGTTGAACTACCATTGAAACTGTTTTTGTATAAATAAACCTTTAGTCATAAAGTAATAAAACTATCACAACTTTCAAACCTAAGGATGGTATCAGAGCCACGAAAAAGGATAAACAACACTACCATCCTTTGTTTTTTATTAAGTCTAATATCCCAAACAAGCCCAAGATGGTCAAATATAACAAAGAAACAACGTAGCCAAAAGAGGGGAACAACAACAATTAAGCTCCTAAAATAGCAACAAGCAAATGAAAGAGTTAGAACCCTCAAGGTCCCACTTAGACAATACCAAGCCTAGGATGGGTTAGCCTCTTGCACAACACTCAAATATGAGTTTAGGGAAGTGATATTGGAAGACCTTTCTTCTCCTTACAACAATCTAATACATTAGCAACCAAATTATCAAAATAAGGGAAGCAAGGGGGATTCCCCCGCAAATAACCCATCAACACATGAGGAGAGAGCCATCGAACATTAAGGACAAGGATTGTCATGTACCATATAAGTAGTCAGGACATGGTCCAAAGCCAAGGACAAATCAAGTTATGATGTTAGGGAAAGTGGTTCCTATGAATGGCCTAAGGGACACAAAAAAGTTGTGCTACAAGAAAAAAAAATTATCATCGTCCTAAAGGGAGTGCACATGAATAGTTAAATGAACTTTGTTAGCATCTTTCCACCACATGGCAAAGCCCTCACAACGTGAGAGAGGACAATCCATAGCTAGGTGACCAATGGAGAAGCATCAAGAACATTTGAACAAGAGGCCCTCATAATCAGGAGGTTGGGTCCAAGGCCTATCCCCAACAATTAAAACCACATCCACATGAAGAGGCTTAGAGATGTCAATATCCAACAAAATGAGAGTAAAAGTAAAGTGCCCCATGTGGGAAGTGAAATTCACCTTTTAAAAAGAAACCAATAGAGTTGCCTATGGCATTATAACATGAAACCTACCAACACTTACTCAACAAGCACTTATGAAAATATTTTCTTAATGTGGGTAGTTTGAATTTAGGTAAGTTGGCTATGGAACCATAAACCCAATTACATAAGATAGAACAATATAAATCCAACACAAGTTCCCAAATGGGGCAAAAACAAATCAGGTGCAACTAAGCTACCAAGCAAGAACAAACACATATACAACCAACTTACCAAGCACAAAACAATACTCAAGGATCTAGCCTAAACAATGTTTGGTCCTTCCCCATCCAATCATACGCCCTTTAATTTGTGATTAGGAGAAAAATTTAAGATGACCTTTTTTCCACCTTTGAAGAATACCCCTACAAATATTATTTTCTAAGTCCTATGATCTAAGAGAAGTGGGAGATCGCCCTCTCAAAGGGCTCATCCATAGACATATCAACAACAAAGGAAAATCTAGCAAGGGATGTCAACAACTGATCAACTATTTCAAAAATAGACAAGGGTCACAGGAAAGTTGAAGGAATTACAATAGTTGTGGATATGAGTGGTTGCACAATTGAATCATAAGCAAGGCAAGACCCACTAATAAGAGCTAAAAGATCTATAGTAGCAAGACGTCATATTTGCACCAACCCCAAGAAAAATGCCCTCAAGGACATGCTCTAAGACTTGACATCCTGAGAAGACTAGTCATCAAAAGTGTTGATAGTTAAGTGATCATTGAGGGCATTCCGCCACCATGTACCTTGAACTAAGAAAGTGAACAATTTGAAGCCAAGTGGTCGATGGCAAAAAGACATCTACATTTAAGGGGTAGACCCTTATAGTCAAATAATTGAGTTCAAGGCCTATTACCCACCATCAAAACAATGTGTCCCTCTAAAAAGCCTTGGAGATATCTATGTCCACAAGACTATGGACAAACGTAGAGTGACCCATGAAAGAGGTAGTAGAATCTATCTTCAGGAAGTAACCAATTGCATTTCCAATGGCCCCATAACAATAGCCTTCTCAAAACTAGGAGAGTCAATAGCCTAAACAAGACTAGTTCAATATTGAAAAGTTTCGCAAGGAGCTTGAAGGAGAGTTTCTAGGGTGGGTAGTTGATCAAAAGAAAAAGACAAGAGTTGTTGTGAAGTAACTATCTACATTGTTTTTATTTTCAACTTTAATGAGCATAAGAAAGAGTTGAGAAGGAAATAGCTTCAAAGGAGAAAAAGAGATAGCCATAGGGCTTTCGTTGCAACAATGTAAATATGTAATATAAACAAATCTCTTTTCAATTTTTTTTTGTATATGGCAATTAGATTGTGTAGTTGTACCATGGATAACAAACCTTACAGGGGCAGCTCTTAAGAGAAACTTACAAATTTGGCTAGAACAATTTGCAAGGGTGTTCACAAATAGGTAGTTCACTACAATCTTCTTATTTGTGTTCACGTAAACAATTTAAAGTGCACCATTGTGGCACTCTTTGTGGTTACAAGGTGAGATGCGAGGAGAGTGATTCAAGCTATTTCTAAGACATGCATACAATTTTTTGATTAATTGATTGTGTGAAATATTGGGGACTATTATTTGTAGTGTTGAATTCATTTGTATTTTATTTTGTATCATCCCACCAATTTATTGATATGCCATTTTTTTTGGATTGAACTAAGTACATTTAATTTGCTCAACGTTTCAAATCACACCCGATGATTCGCCATTAGGAGAAATTGAGGAATTCACGCAAAAAAATCACCCAGTAATTTTTTTGTGATTAAATTTATCATTTTCTCCTAATGATGAAGCACTAGGTGTGATTCAAAACATTGAGCAAATTAAACATACACAATTCAATTCAAAAAAAAATGGCATATGATTCAAATGACTATGTAAAACTAATTCCATCTACCAAAATTTATTGTTTTTTCCTTTTTTGTATTGGAGTAACACTACTAGGTGTATTGGTGAAGTGAGGTTAAAGATATTAGACTAATTGACAAAAAGGGAAAGGTCCTTTCATAGTCCACGACATCAGCCATATGTTTTTTAATCTACATATGGTGACAATGATATGGGACTACCGCGTACTCCTTGTGGGAGGCACCTAACTATGCTACAAACGAGGCGTACATACCCAACCCCCTTGTGGGATTTGAACTTGTGACCTCTACAAGAGTACAAGTTCTCCACCACTAGGCCAACTCAGGCAATGTAAGTGGTTAACGAGGTTAGAAATTCAAACCTCACAAAGTACAAAAATATTGTGTAAACTCCTTTTGGAAAAATAATGGTAAATGATTTTATATGTGCAATGTTGGTTAGACATATAAGAATACTGTTATAATAGGTGTATTACCCATGGTAAATTGTTTTTGATTGGGGCGAAATACATTTTCATGTAGAAAACAAAACCCAAAAAATATCTTGCTAGTGTTGAGAACATACAAAGATTGTTAGGGAGCTTCATGGTGCATTTTGTAGTCCATAGCTAGCATGCATCAACCAAGTTAAGTAAGAAGAAATTTCCAGGAGACAAGAGGACCATAAAAGATTCAAAGACAAATTCTAGTCTTGTTGCTATTTGTGGTAGTGAGCTCTAGCCTGACTATTTGTGTCCCTACTTGCACTTTTACTTCTAATCAGTGAGCCTCAATTTTCAAAAGGAGTGTTGTATTTGTGGATGGGCAATACATCTCCGTTCACAAGAGAAGTGTCGTACTTGTTTATAAGGATCAATATCAGCTGATGTGTCACAAAGTATAGCATGTGTCCCAATCCATATACTCTTAAGTACTTGGTGAACTATTATGTGATTGTTTTGGATTGTTGGATTAGTCCTATGTTGGTTTTGGTGCCCCTACACCACTAAGAAATATCATGTACTCAGGGAGGATATGGTACAATTATTACAAAACATTATAAATAGTAGATTTCCCTATTCAAGATGGGTGGTTAAGTGTTATTGAGTAGTTGGTGGCACTACCACTAAATTTACTTTGGAACTACCATAAGTTTACTTTGTCTAGATAAACCTTTGATGAAACAATGCAATTAATGCATGCTTTGGGCCTAACATCATGAACCCCCAAAGATGCAATTCTTTGGCAACCATATTAGGATGAATCTCGTGAACACCCAAAATCTTGCTTTGAGAACACCCAAAATCTTCTTTAGAAAAAGTCTAAACTTGGCAAACGTATTGAGGAGAAATTTGTGCTTTGTGGTTTTCCTTATTAGCACAAACATATATAGATTTACATTATATAATTAATTATCTAATATAAAAAACATTTTCTTATTGAATTTGTACTAATATATTTCCTTATGTACACCATATTACTAATTATTAATGTTCTATGCACTTTTATAATTTTAAATAACCCCTTATAACTTCATTCCTTTTTATAAATTTTGATTTTAATCAATTAGAAATAATACTACTTTCTTTATTAATTTAAAATCAAATTTATATGCTATTACTATCTACTTTTTAAATCTAAAATTATATAATTAGAAATAAACCCCCCAAAAAACCATTTTATTTCATTTCAAAAAGATAAAAGTTTACCTGAAATTATATATTTATATAGAAAGTGATAGCTTTAATTGATATTTGCTTTATTCAATTAAAAAAAAAAACTTCATATATGTTAAAAAAATATACGTCAAATCCCTCCTCTATACGCATAAAAATAGGAACAACTGAACTCTTGCATTAGAATACCACCAATCTGACATACTAATATAGATGGAAATACATAATACGAAGTATAAATATGATATCAAGTAATATGTCAACGAGTAATGATATCGTCTACAAATACTCTACAAGATGCCCACATCCCAGCCTATGGTTCTTGATCAAAATATACCAACTCACCCATAATAGGAATGTGTAAGATACACCAGATGTCCTCTAGAGTAACTGTGATCTTGCCAGTGGGCATGTGGAACGTGTTATGTTCTGAATTCCACTGCTCATCTAATGCAGTCAAAAGTCCCTTGTTCACCTAAATATCAAGTAAATCTAGTAAACAGATCAGTCCCAATATGACAAGGTATGTCTCTTCTCGTCTATTAACTACACAATGAATCCAGCCTGGCGACTAAGATGGCCAAGGCTCAAGGTTCCAAACCCGATGAATGTGGGCCACCGTCGAAGGGTGGTGAAGGACAGAAGTATTAAAGAAGAATTGCACGGTGGGAGGTCGTGCCTTAGCTGTCTGCCAAACAATATTAAATTGAATGGGAAAATGATCTGACAAGGTCACATCAACAAGAGGAGTAATTGGTAAGGCTTGCTTTTCGGGGAAAGAGAAGAAAGATTGTGTCGAGATCATCCCATGATCAGGCCTTTTATGAATTTTGCCAGACGAGGCTCTGAAATTGGACCAAGTGTGCCAGACCCCATCAGAATGACAGCGGCCAACATTGGGATCAAAAAGCCCTAATTTATTACACATGTAGTACCAGGCTTCTCTCTCTCTAGCTGTCCAGCAAAAGGGCAAAAGGCCATCCGTGTCAGATGCCATTTCGACCATATTAAAATCACCACAAACAAGCCAAGTAGCAGGTGGCAGAGAATCCGCAAGCCAACGCCAAAGGTGAGATCTCTCAAAAGCATCATTGGGAGCATAAACATTAACTATGCCAAAAGAATGATTCTCAATAATGAAAGTGGCCCAAACAACTCTCTGCATGGGATCTGAACCATGACTAACCAAAAAAGAATGCCAACGAGGAGAGAGGAGAGTAGCAACTCCACCTCAACCAGCCTCGTGCTGAGAACAAAGAGCAAGGCTCTTAGGCCAAATAACTTTGCAAGCAGCATCAAGCATAAAACCAGAAATTTTAACTTCCTGGAGGCATAAGACATCCAGATGACTAATACGACGATGCAAATCCCTGACAAAAAATTTTCTAGGCAGGTCTGTCAACCCGTGAACATTCCATGAGATGTACGACATGGAGAAACAATGTCGCCCATTCCATCACCTTCCCCAAGGGAAGCAAAACTATTAGATAAATAAGCTGGGGCAAAAGCAGACCCAAAAAACTCCATGGATATATTACGTTGTTTTTCTTGCATGCCTTCAAACCCATTCCTAGCACACCCAGGAGGGCTGCGAGAACGGCAAAAAGGAGCCGAAGAGGCAATCTTTGCGGCCGCATGAGGTGCACGGGCTAAAGGAATGGCAATGTGGGAGTCAAAAGCTTCCTTCCTCTACGAAGCAGGGTTTGAAATTGGAGCGACCTTTTCAATAGGAACCTCAATAGCCGGAGGTGACGGTTGGGATGAGGAAGCCGAAGCAGGATGCTTGGCTTGCTTGTTGCGGCGGCCGACTGTAACCCATTCATCTTTCTTAACCTCCTCTTTTTTTCCAGCATCAGCTGGCCAAGAGCCAAAATCCTTGGGAGGAGACTTGGTACGAGGCACTGCTAAAGGGCAATCCTTAATCTTGTGCTCCGTAGATTGACAACGATAGCAGGTGTTGGGAAGGTTGAGATAGAGCACCTTCTGAGTGAAGGTGGTCTCGCCAACCTGAATCTCAACAGACTCTTTGAGGTCGTTTGCTTGGCGGCACCATTGCTATCTGAAACCACACCAGCACCAGCATCAACTGTTGGGTGAGTAGTGGCCGGAGCCATAAATACTAAGCTATTTCCCGCAATAACTACGGAATGAATACTAAGCATTGGTCTAGGGACCTCAGCCAACTATATCTCCCATAATATTTATGGTCAGAGCCATAAATACTAAGCATTGATCTAGGGACCTCAAAGAGTCTGTTGAGATTCAAGTTGGAGAGACCACCTTCACTAAGAAGGTGCTCTATCTCAACCTTCCCAACACCTGCTATCGTTGTCAATCTGCGGAGCACAAGATTAAGGACTGCCCTTTAGCAGTGCCTCGTACCAAGTCACCTCCCAAGGATTCTGGCTCTCGATCGGCTGATGCTGGAAAAAAAGAGAAGGTTAAGAAAGATGAATGGGTTACAGTCGACTGCCGCAACAAGCAAGCTAAGCATCCTGCTTCGGCTTCCTCATCCCAACCGTCACCTCCGGCTATTGAGGTTCCTATTGAAAAGGTCGCTCTGATTTCAAACCCAATTTCGCAAAGGAAGGAAGTTTTTGACTCCCACATTGTCGTTCCTTTAGCCCGCGCGCCTTAGGTGGCCGCAGAGATTGCCTCTTCCGCTCCTTTTCACCATTCTCGCAACCCTCCTAGGCATGCTGAGAATGGGTTTGAAGGCATGCAGGAAAAACGGTGTAATATATCCATGGAGTTTTCTAGGTCTGCTTTTGCCCTAGCTTATTTATCTAATAGTTTTGCTTCCCTTGGGGAAGGTGATAGAATGGACGACATTGTTTCTCTATGAAGTACATCTCATGGAATGTTCGCGGGTTGACAGACCTGCCCAAAAAAAATTCTGTCAGGGATTTGCGTCGTCGTATTAGTCATCTGGATGTCTTATGCCTCCAAGAAGTTAAAATTTCTGGTTTTATGCTTGATGTTGCTTGCAAAGTTATTTGGCCTAAAAGAGCCTTGCTCTTTGTTCTCAGCACAAGGCTGGTCGAGGTGGAGTTGCTACTCTCCTCTCTCCTTGTTGGCATTCTTTTTTGGTTAGTCACGGTTCAGATCCCATGCAAAGAGTTGTTTGGGCCGCTTTCATTATTGAGAATCATTCTTTTGGTATAGTTAATGTTTATGCTCCCAATGATGTTGTTGAGAGATCTCACCTTTGGCATTGGCTTGCAGATTCTCTGCCACCTGCTACTTGGCTTGTTTGTGGTGATTTTAATATGGTCGAAATAGCGTCTGACAAGGATGGCCTTTTGCCCTTTCGCTGGATAGCTGGAGAGAGAGAAGCCTGGTACTACATGCGTAATAAATTAGGGCTTTTTGATCCCAATGTTGGTCATCGCCGTTCTGATGGGGTCTGGCACACTTGGTCCAATTTCAAAGCCTCGTCTGACAAAATTCATAAAAGGCTTGATCGTGCGATGATCTCAGCACAATCTTTCTTCTCTTTCTCCAAAAAGCAAGCCTTACTGGTTACTCCTCTTGTGATGTGACCTTGTTAGATCATTTTCCCATTCAATTTAATATTGTTTGGCAAACAACTAAGGCACAGCCTCCCACCACGCAATTCTTCTTTAATACTTCTGTCCTTTACCACCCTTCCACAGTGGCCCACATTCATCGGGTTGGGAACCTTGAGCCTTGGCCATCTCAGTCGCCAGGCTGGATTCAATGGTGGAATGATGCCATCAGGCATACGGCGCATTTTTTGTGCATTTATGGCAAGTAGCTGACCAAGTATCGTCGTAGATCCTCTGATGTCAACACCAAAGCCTTGCGTGTTGCCACCGAGGCCTTAGCCCAGAGTCCTTTCAATAAGGACCTGCAACTTAACCTTGCCAAGTTACGTCATCAGAAGCAAGTTGCAGACAACTATGCTGCCAGAGGTGCCCAGATCAAAGCTCGTCTTCACTAGTTAAAAGTTGGAGACCACGCTTCTAAAGAATTTTTTGCTACTCTCCGTCCTCGTCATACCAATGTGGGCATAACCAAAATCAGAGAAGGTCACAGCCTCCTCACGGAGCTTCTTGATGTTTTGCAAGCCTTTGTTCGCCACTATGAACAGGTCTTTGCTACTCAGGGATCTTCTCCTGCCAATGAGAAAGCTCTTGCTGACTGCACCGTTGTTGTTCCGCAGTGTGTCTCCCCTTCTCAACGAGTCCTCTGTGATCAACTACTTTCCTTGCAGGATCTTCGTGAAGCGGTGTTTGCTATGGCTGATGATAAAGCCCCAGGATGCGATGGCTTCCCTTGTGAGTTTTACAAAGCCCTCTGGGATGCCACTGGTCCTGATCTTCACCAGGTCTACTTGAAGCTTTTCATTCCCATACTCTTGGGGGTATCATTAACCAGGGCAATATCAAGTTCATTCCCAAAGCTGGGGATCCGGAGGACATTTGCAACTGGCAGCCTATTACCTTGCTCAATGTCTCCTACAAAATCATTGCCAAGGCGCTAGCTCTCAAACTCCGACACATTCTTCCACAAATTGTTAGGCCAGAGCAAACTGGTTTTATCAAGTCACGATTTATTCTTGACAATATCATTGCAGTTTGGGAGGGAATGGAATGGGCTCGTAAGTCTCACCAGAAAGCCCTCTTTCTTAAAATTGATTTTGCTAAATAATGGCCTTTTATTCTTGCTACGCTTCACGCTCTTGGCTTTGGGCCCAGATTTCTTCAATCTGTGCAGATGCTCTTTAGTGATGCCTCTACCTGCATCACCATCAATGGCCGACAATCTTCTACTTTTGGGCTCTTTCGGTCTATTCGGCAAGGATGCCCTCTGGCTCCTGCCTTATATGTTTTGGCGGCTGAGGGTTTTGGCTACTTGCTTGCTCATTCCATTTCTATGGGTCATGTTCGGGGAATCTCTTTACCAGATTCTTCTCAACAGCTGGTCAATGGCCATTTTGTTGATGATTCTTTCCTCACTCTGGAAGAGGATGAAGAGAATATCAAGGCAGCCTTGCAATGTTTAGACACTTTTTGTCTGGCCTCTAGTTCAGCCATTCAATGCAATAAAACCCTCTGCTACAGACAATCTACTCTTCCCGAGCCACCTTGGTTCTCTCAGTTTGGTTGGTCTAGGATTCAGCATGGGGAAATTTTCCGCTTCTTGGGCATTCCCTTTGCTTTTCAAGCTCATCCTACTGATCTATGGAATGCGGTTCTTGCCAAAATTGAAAAAAAGCTTACCTATTGGTCACTAAGCCGCTCTCTCTCGCAGGGAAGTTTCAAATTTGCTCCAAGATCTTGGCGGCCACGCATGTGTACTATTCTTCATGCTAGGCTCCTTCAAAAGCCTCTTACAAGAAGCTCGAGAAATTATTGTGTGACTTCCTTTGGGCCTCTAGGATTGACCACCATGGTTTTCTCAGAGTTGCCTGGGATTTTTGTTGCCTTCCCAAAGTCTCAAGTGGGCTTGGTTTGCTCGATACCCAGAAACAAGGGCTAGCCCTTTATGCGAAATGGATTGTGCAGTGTCTCACAGGCAATGAGGCCTAGAAAATTTTGCTTCGACATTGCATTTCTTCAAGGTACCCTTTCCACAAACCTACCTGGAAAGGGATTGGATTTCAAACCCTCCTTGTTATGAAGGAACCTGTTTAGATCCAGGGCACTTTTGTCGCCAAAAGTATCTGGAGAGCCTGGGAGTCTGTCAAGCCCTGGCTTCGCTGGGTTGGGAATGGTTTCCATGATGGTCTTTCTCTTAACCAGCAGAACATTTGGTGGTCCCCCTTATTTGCTCAGCAAGGGATTCCGCTTGCCAGAATCCAGGGTTTTAGTGCTCTTCGTTTTCACAAATGTGGCATTCAAACCCCGAAAGATCTTTTCTCCAAAGCCACTATGAGTCTTCGTTCTTGGGATGAACTCCGGGTGCAATTCCGGCTCATCCGCCCAAATCGTCAGACTTATGACTTGCTGGTTTCGGCCATTCCGCCTCACCTCCTACACAAGTTGGGAATTCAGTCAGTTAAACCTTGGTGGAAGGATTGGAAATGGTATCCTGCTACGCCTTTCACCAGTTACAAGCCCAAGATTGGTTATTCTTGGCTTGTGCCCCATTTGCCCATGATTGATTCTCTCAAGCGATGGCATCTTTCCTCTTCCCAGAAGAGTTGGAGCTTGCGATTTCGCACTATTTGGGATTTTGTCACAAAGCCTAAGATTGCTCATTTTGCCTAGTGTTTGCTTTACCAGGACTTGCCTTTGGGAGCTCGGCTCCGACATTTGGGTGTTCCTGATCCTAAATGCCCTTTTTGTGGTCATTCTAAGACTCTCATGCACATTTTTTGGTTCTATCGTCGTGCCTAGAATTATTGGATTTGGATTCACGACCTCTTTGCTCCCTTTAACCCTGAGCCTTTTTCTTAGCATATGGTGCTTCTTGGTGATCCTCCTAGAATGCCTTCCCAGTACACCCAGATATGGCATGCTTTCAAGATGGAGATCTTGTTTACTTTATGGAAAGAACGAAATGTTGTTCTCTTTTCTCACAGTTCTTTGGATATTCATCTCTCTTTATGCTAAGGCATGTCTTTGTAACAACATCATGATGCAGATTCAGGTGCAAGCAGAGGTGGCCTTAGAGGTCGCCCACTTACAGGGGCTGCTCCAGCACTGGGGCAATGCCCCTTGTGTTGTTGCTCGAGTGCCTCCGGACTCTCTCTCGGCTAACCGTACGTCGTCCAGGGACCGCCATCGCAGTCGGAGTTCCTCTGCCAAGCACTCCAGGACTCCACGCCAATGGCGTCACCGCTCCGCCTCTCCTCCTCGGAGGGATGCGGGTGCCGGCTGGCCTCCCCTACTTATTTCTACTGCTGCTGCTCGGCCCTCGGCCAGCGTTCCTGCGTGGCCTCCTGCCACTTCCGACAAAGTCCCTCGCCTGGCGCTTGCTATCTCGCCCAGGCGGGAGGAAGGAGAACTAGAGAAATAAGACCCAGAAGATGGCTGGTCGGTTCCAGACCAGACCCCGAGGCCCATGTTTGGGGCAATCCTGATGACAGAGATCCTCCTCCCTCTTCTGCTACTGCCCTTGCAGCTTGAGGGTTTCTCTTTCTATATGTTTTTTTGATGAATAGTTGTATGCTTCCGGCCTAGTTGCCGTGTGACTTGCATGGGGTGACTTTTTCCCCCGACCCCTTTTTTTGTGAAAACTGTACTTTAATATTAATATTAATAGAAAAGTCCTCTATTCATCAAAAAAAAAATGGTCCGCAATGTAGAAAATTAACAAAGGAAAAACCTTAATTCAAAACTTGTTAACAATGAAATGGTAGATTTAAGTGAGTGCTCCTTTCACATGAATCCTTTGCTATTCGTAAATGGCCTCTTTGAGCTTCAGCATTGGTCTTAAGACATATATCAAAAAAGTAGTCAATTTTGGAAGAGTCAACAAATTGACCCCTTGCTTAGAGATCTTTGGTGGCACACTTTTTAAAAGGATGGATAGAATCTCCTAGCACATCTATAATATAATATTTATATAGAGGCTACTCCTTCAGAAATGCATATCACAACTCCCATCTTTGAGGATTAAATGTTTTAAAGGTTGATACACTAGAAACATACACTGTAAGCACTTCAGACTAATACACTATTTAAAACATTCAGATTTTGATTTTATTTCATCTCATTTTGAAGAATTCCAGTGTTTGTTCAACCTTTGCCATCTCTCCATTCTGTCTGAACATTACCAATTTGCCTTTGATGCAGAAGAGTACCTGGGCAGTCACACTCCTGATTTAATTTCTCACAATTTTTGTTCCACAGGTTTTTATTTTTTCTCCTTTTCGGTGTTCTCTTCTTCTTGCTCGCATCTTTTCATTTCTGGAACAGCAACTACATACTCTGGATCTATTATAGGCGTTCCTTCAATCAGCTGCAATTAGAAAATGGTGGTAATTTATTTTGATGGTTAGTGGAAATTTATAAATCTTGACATGTTAATCATGGGCAGTTAATGGTGAGCATAAGCAGCTGGTAACCTTTCTTATTTTAGCAAGAAAAGAAGTTACTACTGGCGGTTTCTTCTGCTGACGGCTCCTCAAATTTGGTTTTGGAGTATTCTTTTCCTTTATATTGGCAATTTCTATGCGTCTACTCACCTATTCTTGGCCACTTCCACTTATTCGGTGTCAAAATTAGACTCCTGTACTTTATTAAGCGGTTCAAGGTGATTGGCTGGGCAGAAAACAAGTATAAGTCTTTTGAGATCCAAATCTCCGGAAGAAATTGGTGGACTGAGTTGAAGGTAGAGTCATTGGATTTCAAACAACTGCATTGGTAATTTGGGTTTCTGTAAGGAATTTAATCTGAAAGGACAGTCATGGAAGTTCGAATTCTCATTTTTAAGTTCTGTGGCAAGTCGTGTCTAACATGGTCCTAGATTAGTTGTGAAAATCTCTATCACAGAAAATGAAGTACTGAATGCTGTCATGGCTCATTTTGTGATGGTATTTGCCTGCAAGTGAGTTCTTTTCAGTCATCTCTGTTTGTTTTGGTCACTTAAAGTTCATATGATCACTATATGTTGAAGCCATTATGCACCTGATTGTAAATGAAGCCTGCCAGTGGATATAATTTTGAATAAATTACA
The DNA here is from genome assembly GCA_027943335.1 of Chamaecyparis obtusa. Taxonomy (NCBI): domain Eukaryota; kingdom Viridiplantae; phylum Streptophyta; class Pinopsida; order Cupressales; family Cupressaceae; genus Chamaecyparis; species Chamaecyparis obtusa. Next base: position 290,165 of record BSBK01000206.1, read on the forward strand.
GTTCATTCTATTCAATACTGCTTCTTTTCAGAATTTTCCTTTTATGTTCATGTGAGCTGCTGGGATCAATAGCCCTTCATTAGGTTCTCAATCCACGACTGCATCACACTTTACAGCCTCTACACAGAAGAATATTAATGAAAACTAGTGTGTCCTTAAGGCACACTCAGCACCAATGGAATTCAAGACCATCTTTATGGCATCTTCAGTTCTGCTTCTTGACATACTATTCTCCTATAATCTCCTTTTGTAATACTCGTCTGAGATTTCTTGCCTCTTCTAAAAGTGGCTATCACAGAGATAAGATATGGCATAGTCAAGGTTATTGCTCCTATTTTCTCTAGAAAATCCAACACACTTGATTTGCAGTACTAAAAGTCTATAAAAACCAGTCACGCTATGTTTTACAATAGCTAGTCCTTGCAATCCTAATGTTTTTTTTGTACCATAAGTGATCAATTTTCTGTCATTAAAAGGAAAACGGGCTACATTCATGCTTTTTATGAAGCCATGAATCAAACAACATTTGATGGGCTTTTATACTATAATTTGTTTCTACAATTCTCATTTAATCTTTAACTACCTTCTGCCAATGGCCCCCATATAGATTTCACGTAGCATGGCCCAGATTATGTATGGTTCTGCCTGTTCTCGAGGAGATTCAAACAGAACTGTATTACAGTGTCCTAGAAACTAGAGTGCCAGTGAGGATAAATTTCATGTCCCTCCCTATGACACCAAGTCTACTCTTTTGCACGACAAAATAATCAATTCTTTCTGTCTTATTTTTTAAACAAAAGACAAAAAGATTTTTTTTCCCTACATTGAAGCTATAAGTCAACCTCCCAGACAGACAATTGGAGGCTTCTTGAAAGATTTTTTGTTATAATGCCTTCTGAAATATTCACTGGGATTTATGGCCTTTTCCATTAATGCGAGTCGTATAAATATGAAGAAAGTAGTCCACTTACTCTTATTCTTTAGAAGTTTCAAACATGTAATACACAGTTTTCAATTCTATAAAATCCATGAGACTATAATAAGGCACTCAAAATTCCCCTTTTTTATGCCATCATGGAATAACCCGTCAGCCTATTATTAGTAGACAAGGAAAAAAACTGGGCACTTTTTGCAGCATAAGTTTTAAAATATGAAGGTATAGTTAATGTTTTAGCATCAGTCCAGCCAGATGCCAAATAGACATATATGTCCTCCCTTGTATAATCCGCCGGAAGATTTCTCTCGCCAGTTAACTTAATTGAAGACGTGCTTGATTTTTTTTTTTTAAATGCAAGAGAGCTCGAACTTAGTGGTAGCACTAAGAGAATCCTCCCAGAGTATATTAGGAACTACTGGTAGGCAAATTGAGGAGTCATATGGTCTGAGAATCTCATGTCAGCTACAAAAAAATTTTTAAATCCTTCAACATTATGTGAAAATTTATAACAAACATATAGCAAACCAGTTCTTTGAAGGTCCAGCCAAAACTGTTAGCCTTCCTTCCAGTACCATCTACTGAAAATTCCCTTGTAAATAGTGGGCAACCTACATTCTCTGAAAAAAATCCAACACTGGTGATTTCTAAACTAATTAAGTTTCTTCAGAGCACCTTATTAAATTAGTTGAAGGCAAGCTCAGTCCCACAACGCCGGGATCTTTCACTAATTGTAGTAGTTATAATTATGTCCAATACAAAATATTTCGAGGACATAAGAAGTAAGCAACAGTTTTGTGGGAAAGTACGGGTTAAGGGCAAAAATCTGCACAGGAAACACTGTAGCCGACGACTTGTCTCATTTAGGCAACCGTCAGATACAAGGATTCACTCCTCCGTGAGGAAATTTAAGCCAAGTAAAATTTGATGCTCGATCATTTAAATAAATGATGTTTTTGGATCAAAGGAATTACAAGCATAGATAAAATTAGAAAGAATGCACAAAAGAGACTCCAGACCTAGATTTCTTTGAGCATATCTCCGGGAAGCAAACCCTGATCCACATCGAGCTCCAGCTGGCGTATTGCATCTGAATACATGGCCATCCTGAGCCCTTGATAAGCGGGCTTCTCCCAGGGTTTGTCCGCCAAGACATTGGCTTCCCTTACCGCCTGCTCTAGGGTTTGAGTGGGACCTTCGAAGAGGGAATCAACTAAGCCAGCGCCGAAGCCCTCGACTCCCGTGTACTTAATGCCCTTCAGAACGACGTCCCTGTAAGCCTGAGGAGAGAGCTTGACCCGCTGCAACGCGAGAGACCCTGACGGAAGCACGACATTTATGTCGACGGCGCTGTTGTAGAGGAAGCCGCGATCAGACCTCATATACCTGTAGTCGTGCGCCATGGCAAACAGAAACCCTGCGCCCGCCGCATGGCCACACACGGCCGCAATGGTGGGCACATTCAATTTCATCATATGATATGTGACTCTCTCGAATTCTCTAAGAAGAAAGGGGAATCTTATGGCGGGGTCTTCTTTCATCCACTCCAAGTCTAATCCGTTTGAGTAAAACTTACCATCGTTGGTAGTGACAAGGGCTCTGGCGTCCGACTGTTCAACTGTTTTCAGGGCTGAAAGAATGTCATTGCAGAGCTGGGGAGTGAACCTGTGTTCATTTTCCTCCTTGAATTTCAGGAGGAAGATCTTTCCGTGGCGCTCAAGGCTGCACATTTTCGTCTTGCAGGTTTTCTCCCACGACACACCCTGCCTTTGCTGGTAAGACCTGCAACGATGGGAATTCTGGTTAGAATGGAAAGGTACCCGGGAGAAGACAATTCCGTTCCGTGATAGATGGCTGCTACGAAGCATTGAAGTACGAGTTTAAAAGGGTTAAGGGTGAAAATATGCGTTTAAGGAGCAAGATTCTTGCCGAGTAGATTGCTTTGGGAACAAGCCGGTTTGAAAGCACAGGTGAAGTTACGTCGCTGTTCCCAGAGCTGGAGGCTCGGATCTACCATGGCTGAAGAGAGTTAAACTAGAAGAAGGTGAGTCTCTGCAATCACAGTGGTCAAAACCGGGCGAGGGCTTTGATGGCGATGTTTGAGCGGTGGATTCCTTTTCTGTTCACACTATTTTCGTGGACATCTTCAATAGAGAAAGGAGCCTATAATCATGTTTAAGTGAAATTGAAGTAGTCATATATCCTACTTATCATATATCTATAGACTCAAACATATGTATTATGAGACAAAAGTGAAAAATGGATGTGGGAAAATGTAAAATATTATTGAGGTATTTTAAAGTATAGTATATTCATGTGAAATTGGAATACTTAAAAATTAAAACAAGTATGATAGGAAAATTTATGGGATCAAAACTTAGTCAATTAAGAATATGGTAAAAAAGAAAAGCAAGATGTTAGGGACAAGAAGATCTCTATAATTCTATCTCAACTTCTCTTTCATGTAAGTACATTTATATGTGCAAGAGTTACTAAATGTTAAAATTAGAGTACAAAGTATGGAAGTAACAAAGCCAAAAAAAAGTGACTATAAGTTTTATGGAAGCATAGTGGCAAAGCATTTTTTAGTGGAAGAAAATGGAGTGCTAAGGAATCAAGTGGCAATGTTGGAAACAATGACAAAAAAAAGTATGAATAATTGTAAAAGCAAAGAAGCATGGGCGGAAACAAGCATAGCCTGAAAATTCAAAAATGGTTATAGAAAAAAGGAAGTAATGAGGCGAACAACTCAAAGGAAGTCAAACCATGGGGGCTTAATCAGTTAAAGGCTCAAATAATCTATTACAAAAGGCAAGGGCAAAGGATAATAAAGGACAAGCATGAGAGCACAAAGCAAGGCAAAAAGGAGCATAGGCAAAGTTGTGGTTTTGTTTCAAGAGATAAAAGCTCAAATCTATCATGGCTAAAGAGAACTAAGAATGGTTAAACTAGGGTAACATGGGTCGGTGCAATTAGAGTGGGCAAAGTCAAGCAAGGGTTTTAAATGGTGATTTTTTCTGTCGTGGGGTTTATAAGATTTGGCTATGAAGGTAGCCACCCAAGATCTAGAGGCAATGGAAAGCACAATGACAACAGAGAATGAATATGATAAGAATAAATTGTATTTCTATCAAAAATGCAATATGAATAATACAGTGGATGGATGAAGTGCATAGAAGAGCTCATGATTATATAGTCGATGTGAGTAAAATGGACTGAATGAGACTGACAATTGTCGTTGTCTTATTACATGATAATCAAGAAACTACTTATCACCCACCCAAGGTGGAATCACATGTCCACCAAAGGTGGATCATCCTCCAATGTGTAATAAACTTTGTGCAACATGTGCAACAAAGGTGGAGAGTGATAAAATGATAAGTACACTAAAGGTGGATCACTTACCAAAAGTGGAAATGCTCCTAAAAGCTCATATGTGATCCCTAAGTAAGCTTAAGTAAAGTGTAATTAGTACCTAGGTGAGAAATAACCAAGGTAAAATGCCTTAATTACACTAATAGGGTCCTTAGGTCAAGTTTATTGTTATCCTCTTCTCTTTCTTTTATTATTGGTCTTTTTATCTTCACACTATTTTCATAAACATCTACAATGGGGAGTAGTCTTTAATCATATTTGAAAATTGAAAATGAAGTTTTTATGCCTATGGAGGCAAATCATTTAGGGCAAGTAAAAATTGTACTATGAAATAAAAGTGAAAAGAGCATTTAGATAAATATAAACTAATATTGAGGTATTCTAAAACATGGATTATCTCAAGTGAAATTGGAACAATCGAAAAGAAAACAAGTGTGAAGTGGGGAAATTGTGGTAAACTTCCAAAGGACAGAAATTTAGTCAATCGAGAATATGGCACAAAAAATGAAAGAACAAGATGTTAGGGACCTTGGGGAAGAAGATTCATGCAACCCTATCTCAATTGCTCTTACCTTTTAGTGCATTTATATGTGCAAGAGTTACTAAAATCCTAAAATGGACTCAAACATATGCAATTAACAAAGCAAAAAGGTGACTACAAGCTTTATGGGAGCATAGCGGCAAACCAATTTTTAGTTAAAGAAAAAAGAGTACTAAAAGAACAAGTGAGAAAATTGCAAATGTTTGTACAAATAAAGAAGCGTGGATGGGAATTCATGAAACAAATATGGCAATCTATGCATCATTCAATAAAAACAACCATATACTTGGCAAGCCCAAAAATGGTTAGAGGGAAAATAAGGTAACAAGGGAAATAATTGAAAAGAAGTTAAATCATGGGCTTAAGTAGTTAAAGACCCAACCATGAGTTACAAGAGGCATGTTGGCCCAACTTTGATAACATGGTGAAAATCCACTCTTTAGCAACATTAAGATAGATGCCAAAAATTACAAAGCCTACAAATGTTGTATGCAAAGAATGTCAAATAGGAAAGTAAACAAAGACAAAGTTCAAAAGCAAGGAATATTCTACTATAAAGATTTTGGAGCTAGTACACACTAACCTATATAGACCTAATAGGACAAGAGGAATAAATGGTGAAAGGTATTTCTTGTTTCTTATTGATGATTACTCTAGAATGACATGGGTTACTTTTATAAGAGAAAAATAAGAAGCCCTAGAGGATTTAAAGATTTCAAGTCTATGGTAGAAAATGAGATATATGCTAAGATTAAAGGTTTAAGGTCAAATAGAGGAAGTGAATTTACATCAAATGAGTTCAATAATTTTTGTGAAGATCATGGCATTAGGAAACATTAGTCTACTCCTAGAATTCCTTAGTAGAATGGAGTAGCAAAAAGGAAGAATAGAATAGTAAAATGGCTAGAACAATGTTAAAAGATACAAGCTTACTTGATGTATGTTGAAAAGAGGTGATGCAATATGCTATTTATATTCTTAACAAGATACTAGTAAGGGTCAATAATTCTAAGACTCCCTATGATTTGTGGTATGGGAGAACTATTATTGTTGGGAATTTCAAAATATTTGGAAGAAAATGTTGCATTAGAAGAGATGAAGAATACCTTGGAAAGTTTGACTCAAGGACAAATGAAGGAATGTTTCTTGGTTATTCCACAAGAATCAAGCCTTACCAATGTTACAAGAAAATGCTTAATAAGATAGTTAAAGCATAAATATCAAAGTAGATGATAATTGGAATTGGATTATAGAAGAACTTGAGAATGCAGAATAGAAGGTGCCCCTTGCACTTTGGAATAATAAAATGATCCAAGTGAAGAAAAAGATGCAGTAAGGATGAAGGATTGTTCAAGGCAATGGAAGAATAACTTGATTAAATTGAGAAAAAATAGACATGGGAACTGGTCCCTAGGCTAGCAAACAAAAATGTTATTAGAACTAACTGGGTTGTCTAGAACAAGTAGGATAAAGATGGAGAAGTGACAAGGAATAAATCTTGGTTGGTCTATAAATGATGTTCTCCAATGGAAGGTATTCATTTTGAGGAGAATTTTTCTCTGGTGGCTAGGGTGGAAGCATTAGGATGTTTCTTGCCTTTCCAACTCACAATAATTTTAAGGTATATTATATGGATGTCAATTCAACACTCCTCAATGGGGATTTAGAAGAATTTTATATAGAGTGTCTTGATGATTTTCCATTAACAGGAGAGTCAAACATGGTGTACAAACTCAAGAAGGCATTATATGGTCTAAAAACAAGCTCATGTGGTTTTGTATCCAATATTGACAAGTATTTACTCTAGAAAGGTTTTAAGAAAGGTACAAAAAATTGAAATATGTATTTTAAGGTTGAGGAAGACAAGATATTAATAGTTGTTGTGTATGTTCATGATATTATTTTTCATGGAGATGATGGTGCATGTCATAAGTTTGTAGAAGAGATACAAAAATAATTTGAGATGTCAATAATTGGTGAGTTATCTTTATTCCTTGGACTACAAGTTGCTCAATATATAGTGGAATCTTTGTTTTCCAAACCAAGTATATGAAAAAAATGTTGAAAAGGATTGGAAAGAAAAATTCTAAACCAATAGGTACTCTCATGCATATTGGTTGCCATTTGGGAAAGGATGATGAATCTTTGGAAGTAGGGTTAATCGTGATTGGAGGATTGCTATATTTAAGTACTTCTAGACCAAATATTATGCATGTAATATGTTTCATTTCTAGATTTCAAGCTAATCCTAAGCTAACTCATGAAAAGACTATCAAAATAATATTCAAATACTCAAAAGTGCAAAGAAGGAAATTTACCACCCTTGAGATTGATAAAATCCCAAGAATCAAATTGGCCCTTGCACCACCTCACTTCTACTAGAACTCTAGTGAGCTAGGGTGATAGAGGCAAATTAATTGAAAAGTGAAATTCAAGACTTAAAGGAAATGCAATGCAAAGTAAAGAAACTGAATTAACTAAGCTGTACTAACAGATTGAAGAATTTTGATTACTAGAAATGGAAAAGCTAGCTATCAAGATTAACTACTTGGTTCTACGATATCATTGTCCTAGATGTTAGTGCAAGTTTGGGACTACAAGACAGATATAAGATGACAATGTAGTGCAAACATGTTATGTGTGTACATAGCATAGAGCATAGAGGACATAATAGAATAACCAAGATACTAATGTAATTTAATAGAAACAAAACTATTCTAACAATAGTAAGCAAATAATACAACTATATGATGAAAATGATTAAAATAAGAGAAGACAAGGAGGAGACTAAATGCATAGAAAAGGAGGCAAAATAATTCCAAGAGCCTCCACTCCTCCTCCTCTAAAACTTTCATACAAGAAATAAATGAAAATATTGGGGCTATTTTGAGACTTGCCTTAGTCAAGTCCCAGTTTTGGTGTTTCTACCCCCATAGCAACCAAATAAATAGATGAAAATTGATGCTAGACAATAGAAAAATAATAAAAATTAGATTAATGACTATAATCAAGAAAATATTATATTCTTAACAAAATGAAATGGAGTGAGATAAGGAATCTCATTCAAATCCACAAAGTTGGAGCTCAATGGAGTGAAGGAGAGAATGATGAAGGTGACAAAGCTACAATGTTGTGAATGTTGAGATGTTGTGAAGAGTTATCCAAATGCAAGAATGAGCTCAATAAATTATGGAGAAGTTGTCGGATTGCCAAGGGAATATCTAGGAATCTTGAAACCACAAAGAAGAAGAAGATAAAATGAAGCCAAGGAATGAAGTTTTAATCCATTTGAATTATTTTTGGTATCAATGAGTGGTAGTAGGATGCATAATTCTATGTTTGTAAATGTGCAAGACAAGTGCACATTGCACATACATCTCCATAGCATGCATGCATCTTGAGGAAAATAGATTGTGTGGTTAAGAATTTGGATGGGAAAGGAGACAAAGTGGAGGGAGACTCATGTGGAATTTTGTTTTTTATCTAAGGTATAAGAATCGTGTAATGAAGAATTACATGGGATATAATTTTACAACAATACATTTTGCCCCTACTTTAGCAAGCATGTCATAATTGAAGATGCAAGCTAACATAGAGAAACCTTACCTGAGGGCCTTTCAGAAGCATGGGGTTTCCCCTAGGAGAAACCCCTAAATTTTCATGAGATTTCATCCAACATGAGAATCTAAAGCTAAGGATGAAGCCACTTTAACATTTCCATCCAATAGCTCAATCAAGGTGAGTGTGAAGGATTGTGTGAAGATTTTCATCGATGTTGAAATATCCTCAAAAGAGTTAATTGTACATGCCTCATAAAATGTAGGCAACTCAACATAAGGCAAATTTGAAGAAGACTCACCACCAAACTTTGCAAAAAGGGGTAGTAACAAACTTGGGAGAAGCCAAATCTTGCTCCACTACAAGAAAAAACACAAAAAGAGCATCCATTAGAGAAAACTTGTGATAGTGAAACTTAGGCATAGAGCCCTACCCAAACTTTCTTTTAAAGGATGGAGGAGATACCCTTAAATCTACTAGAGTGAGCTTGAGAACCTTGGCAAAGTTAGGATGGAAATAAAGAGATGGTGTAGGCTAGGTAGACACAACTACACTAGATACTACTTGTGCATACAACATGTTTACTGGTTTAGGGAATGGTGGAATATCAAGCAATGAGGCATTGATCAATGAGGGTTTCCTAGAAAGGGGAATGAAAACCTGGGCCTTCTTGGCACAAGGCTCAATAGTCACTCCTAGATCAATAAGAAAAAAATAGAGGGTGTGGATGAACAAGAAATAAATGAAGTGGGAGATAGAATAGGAGTTGGAATAGGGGAGGGAGACATGGACATAAGAATTGAGGATTTTGTCTCTACCTTTGTGGTGACCTCATATTCCAGAGCCCTATCCTACATGTGACCATTATAGTCATGCACAAGCTAGTTCCAACATAGGTTCAAACTAGGATGAGTGGTTTGCATAGGAATTATGACATCATGCTCCATCAAAGTGACTACAAGTACCATAAATGACAAGAGGCCCCATTTAATGAAGTAGCAATTTTCACCAATGGGAAAACTATAGGATCAATGATGAACACCCTTACTCTTTTCACCTTGTGAGTAGTAGGAGGAATATAGGGTGTCCTTTGAGGTTAAGGGGTAGGTACCAAAGAAGATGGAGAAGCCCATAATGACCTTTTACCCTTATTGTAGACAACAGGGTCAGGAATGTCCACTAGGATCAGGATCACAAATAGAGAAAAGAACTTAGGCTTGGGTAGCATGGGTACCTTTCCTTTGTCTATTCTAGGCACAAATGTAGCAACTAAAGACACCACCCAAGGCTACAAAGTCCTCAGCATGCACGAGGGCTTCCCTAGACATACATGTTTGCCTTATGCCCCCAAAAAAGAAGGAAAATATGAAGAAGCATATTTAACTTTTGGGGAGAGGTGAAGTGTAGGAATAAACACAAGAGGGAGAATAGGCACCACATATTTGAAAGATAGTTCCTTGGCTTTGTACTTGTTGTAAGCGAGAGATATCACATCTTTTTGAGGATGTAAGGACCCTACCAAAGTAGAACATAAGTCATCAAATAAGAAGCCCCCATAGAATACCAAGGGCTAATAACCAATTTCCTCGATCATATACATGGTACCCTCATAGAAAAATCAAGGCACTTGTGCACCAATGAGGGGACCGCTCCCATGGAGACAATCCATGGGATACCTAGGTTGATTTGAAAGAGGTCTGACTAAGGGGTTGTGTGTGTCAATTTTGTACCTGATCTGTAGACACAACACTTCAGTAAAACATTAGAGGTTAGCTAAAATTGAAATCGTGCAAATAATGAAAAACTAAAATAACCAGGCGATTTACTGCCTTCTAGTAGATGCGAGTATGTATTCTCAGATTATACCGAGATCAGTGACCTTGATGACACATAAATGAAGGATTTGAATGCAAAATCTAGATATGGAATGAATGCTATTAATCTATATTTTTGGTTTTTCTGTGCAATTATGATAAAAACTTGATATGAATCTATGATAATATGAAAATTGATACGCTAAAATGATCTAACAATGATATTCTAAATGATATGAATACTATGCAAAAACAATGAAAATCTCACAACTCGAATTCTCAAGATCGATTCTTCAGTCTTCAATTCGACAATGTGAGTGTGCAATTCGTGGATGGATCGATAATGAAGAGTTGAGGCCTTAATTTATAGAAATCTAGGGCTTTGGAGGTGCATGAAAGAAAGCTATAAATCACTCAAATAACTCAGGTTGATTTTTGAGTTATTTTTAAATAAAGGATATTTAACTCACAAAAACATGCAAAAGCAGAGTTCAACTCAAAATAGAGTTTAGCTTTAATTGATAATTGATAGTTGTCTGCTTTTCTTGAGTGTGCATGTTTTATTTATGAATTAATTTAATAATAAAGTGATTTATTTCCAACTTAATTGATTTTGAAAAATAAAACAATTGATTTATGGGTTAATCAATTATTTTTCAAACTTTTATTCAAAAACAATATTATTAAAAATTGACAACTTGCTTTAATTAATTAAATAAGAATTTAATCAATCATTCATAAGATTTTGGATTTATTGTCAAAATTTAAATAATACAATTTAGGAATAAATATAATTAACTTCAATTAAATAATTAAGTGGTAGTATTAAATCTAATTAATTAAATATTGAGAATATTCAATTAATCAAACTTTAGGATAAATAAGATTTATCACCAAATAATCATTAAATCAAAGATAATTAGGATAATTAGGAATGTTACTAGGAATATTCCCCGATGCAAAATTTATGATAATCAATTAGGATTCGATGATGTTTCGATGTGCCTTAGGTTAGGACTTTGATGTCGATTTCGTTCGATTTGATGATGTAGGAGGTTAATGAACCTATAGCCCATTTTTGGGGTATTACATTTTGCCCCTCTTTGAATTACTGTGTGAAGCGCAGTGGTCCAAAGATAGTCTGTGTATGATATTTGAAACTGATGTTTGAAATTGAAATTGATACGAGACAGAAACTGATTGAAATTGATATGAAGATAATAGGTCCTGAATGACCAAAGATAATGTTAACTATAACAACAAATGAACCGATGATTGCAAAAAAGTGTCAAAATGCTTGATTCTAAACCTTATGATTGCAAAGAAGTGAGTGACCAATTCCAGACCCGATTGTCCTTATATTGAATCACATTGGTATTACATCCAAACCCTTCAGTTTCCAAAGAACCCAGGAAATAACACAATTGAACCGATAGTTGCAAAAATTGATACAATTTACAAGATTAAGAGAATACCAAATTGATATGGGTCTCGATGAATCTGATATGCCCCGAGTGATGATTGATTTGCCCCAAGCGATGAGGTCTTTTTGATGAATCAACAACTAGATGTGGTTGTTGTCTTGATTACTGAGGAAAGATATGATTACAGACTTAGATTTACAGACTTTGAATGATGTGTAATACCATGCCCCCTTTGGGATTAAAATTGAAATCTGACAAGAAAAGTCAGCGTTGAATGGTTTAGAAGCATGTTAATTGATTGGAGAAGTGGTGAAACACATTCAAGAACGCATTCTGCATCGTTTAGAGGTCCTGGAGACCAAGTTGGACTAGGTGTGACCATGAGTTGACCATGGTTGACCAAGTTCAAATTTTGATAGTTTGATGTGAGATAATTAGTTAAGTTGAATTCTAAATTTATGTGATGAATGAAGGTCGATTATGCAAGCAGTAGACTGTCCTAGGTCCAAAAATTTTAAATCGTGATTTTGACATAGTAAATGATCTCAGATTTGAATTTTGATCCCAAAAATAGATTTAGAACGTCGAAATTAGCTAGGGGTGCAATTTTTGTGAAAAATGAAGCACTTTTGAAAATTAGGTCAAAAGCTATATAAAGGTCGGAAGGGTCATTTTCAATTCATTTCAACCTTTTGACTTTAGAAATCTTTGTGGAGCCCTCTAAGCAAAAATGACATATAGAGTAGCAGAACCGAAGGTACCTATGAGTTCACACCGATTTGAGCGCAGCCGGAGACACCAAAGACCTCAGCAGTATGGACATCCGGTAGGTGGACCTCTGTGCTTTGCTAAAATGTCAATTTTTTTTTATGTTTTATAGGATTTTAGCAATTTTCATACGTCTTTTCCATTTTTGAATTTTGCATGCACAAAAACTCGTACGACCCCCTAACGGGACTCGTACGACTTTTCAAGAGTAGCTAGGTTGTCGTCTAATAAGCCCCCACGACTCGTATCAGAGTGACCCATGAGTCGTACAACATTCCATCGGGTCCCTCATAACTCATACGAGGAGGGATTCTTTGTCGTGCTACTATGGTTTGTCATTTGGTATGGTGTGGAAAGTTGTATGACTTTTCATGCCAGTCTGAGTTGTCGTATGGAAAATAGTGAGCTTAAAACTTAGTATTAAGTCCAATTTTTTTAATTTTTCGATTCCTTAGCTTGATTCCCGACCTGTTAACCTACCTTTCGAAATACTGAACTACCCCATTTCTATCCTTGTAACCTATTCTATGACCCAATTACTGATAGGATTCCCTATTTCTATGCTATGTAGGTCGTATATCTAGATGTACATGTACAGATCTCTCATCCTGCTACTCAGAGATTATGTGTCTCCTTGCCAGACCTTATGAGGGTCCACCTTACTGCTTGTGGATTCGAGCACTTGATACATTTACCTGAGATTAGGGGAAATCACAGTTTATTGACTGCATTGATTGAGAGGTTTCACTCAGAGACCCAGACCTTTCATTTGCCAACAAGGGAGATCACTGTTACCCCTGAGGATGTGTACCGGATACTGCAGATTCCTTTTCATGCTGCTAGGAGACCAGAGTATGTGAGTTTGGGGAACTCAGGAGTGTTAGCTTTTAGACGTCTTTTTGGCAATGATACTCAGATGACGACCTCCATTTCCTAGGAGACCCTAGTTCAGAGATATGGACAGACACACTGGTTGGAGTGCATCATTGTCAGGATGATTGGTGGCATTATCATGTCTGACCGTCAGCAAAATGGTCTTTTGATGGGTTGGGCCCCTATGGTAGCATGGTTGATGGCCACTCCCACTGAGTTGGCTTGAGGTCAGTGTTTATTAGCGCACATGTTCTCTAAGATGCAAAAGGTGGTGTATCAAGAGAGAAAATCTTTTGTAGCAGGAGCTCTTGTTCTACAGATATGGGCATGGGAGCATATCCTAGTGTTGAGACTTATTTGTACTTCACAAAGGCAGCCTCAGGAGCCTGTCATATATACATATGCCAGATATGTCATTCAGGGATGGATGGGTCATGTAGAGTACTGGAGGTGATGCCTTGATGACATGACTTTTGTTCACTAGAGACCTTATGTAGCCATTGAGCCTTGGCCTACTGCTCGAGAGCAATTTAGCTATTTCTTCCAGAGCCGTATACTGATTAGGAGGTCCTCCTCCACCATAGAGAGATTTTTTATTGCCAGGGTCTGGCAGTAGTATGGACACATTCAAGATGCCCCAGAGGATTATGCTACATATGCACGGATAGGGCATGAGATTGGACTGGGATGGACACAGAGGCTCTCTTATGCTTTGTGTTCACAGGAGTACAGTGCTATTGTTGGCAGGGACTGGGAGTATAGACCAGATGTACTGGATGTTGGTGTTACTGACAGATTCATCTCATGGCTTGTTGATCACCCCATTCACAAATTTTCTGATCCCATTGAGCTGATACCCTCCATGGAGGAGGCGATGGATGTTACTGGTGCTCTGATGGGACAAGGTCCCAGACCTACACATGATCCTATCATACACCCCACACCTCTGAGACCCAGAGCGATGGTTCCACCACAGAGACCAGCAGGATAGATGAGGGCCCCTCGTCCCACTAGTTCCACAGCAAGCAGATCTTCTGGTTCTCATAGACGGACTAGAGGAGAGGGTGGCACATTAGGTGGAGTTGGTTCAACGGATGAGGTACTTGTAGCTGAGTAGGTGGTGGTTTGGATTTCATAGAGGGGGATACTGGTTTTGATCTAGGTGCAGAGGTCAGACGTCGCAAGGTACAAAGAGCAGAGACTACGGAGCAGGTTGCCCCTGATACTGATATGCCAGATGTTGATCCAGTTGTTCCCCTTACCCCATAGGAGACCAGTACATGTCTCAGAGTTCAGGTCTAGGACCTGAAGATATGCAATGCTAGGTGGGAGGAGAGATTCATAGAGGCTGATAGATAGCACACTGCACTCACTAGAGAGGTACATCGGTTACAGGCAGAGGTGATTCATCAGACCTCGAGATCTACATATTATGTATCAGCTTATTATACTACAGTTCCTTCAACACAGAGAGTTCCTACATACTCACAGTTCATGATGGCATTAGAGGGAGCAAGGGCCCCGAGAGCAAAGCCAGTGCTTGATGCACCACCTCCACCTCCACAAGATGCAGAGGATCATGCTGATAGCTGATTGATCTGTGATATGTTCTGATATTTTTTATCGGTTGATTTTGATATACTGTACTCTTTTTTATCATTGACATATTGTACTGATTATAATAGCTCAACTGAGTGCATTCTTTTGTATACTGTGCCAGTAGTGCACCCCTGACTAGTTTTGAAATTTTTGATATATATGAGATCGATATTTTGGTTGTGACTTCATGTGTACTTGTCATGTTTTGATTTATGATGATATCATGTGATGCTTATGCTATGGATAGAGTAGAATGTATGTATGGATATATGCAATGCAATGATTTCTTTCATATGTATGGATGTTATGCAAATGTAATTGATTATGGAAATATGTATGTATGATTTATGCTTATGCACATGGATGATTTGTAATGCAACAAATGATTATGATATTTAAATGCAATGATACACATGATATGTTTTGCAGGTATTGATGAAGACAATTACTCAGTCTTATGTCAAAAAGGATGTATAACCCAGGATAGTAACTGCTTGTGATTCGATTGAAGAGACCTTCAAGTTAGGATTCAACTCTTGTTAGATTTGAAGAGATAATTGAAGAACTGTTTAAGCTTTGAAGTTCGTTGAGTCATTGTGAGATCATGCAAACATGAAAAATGCAAAGAGACATGCAAAATGAAATGCAACCTAAGACTTAGGACCTAGTCACTGATCATGTGTCGGTTATTCTCATCATTGAATTTTTAAGTAACTGAATAAATCAATACAATGCCCACTAGTTATGAAACCATAGACATATGAATATCGATTTGTATACGTAGGAATCAATACAACACCCACTGATTATGAAACCATGGACATATGAATATTGATTTTGTTTTTGGAATGTCGGATTAGATATAAGCATCAAGGCACAAATGCCAGGATGACTGAATATCATGTCCATTTTGATATAGTAATTTGTATAAGCATCAAAACATAAATGTCGTGATGACCTGAATATGCCTTGCATTTAAAAACACATCAAACAGTCAAGAGATCATTCGAAATCCAATGTGAATTATCCGTAGTGACCCTTTATCGTTCACATCCTTAGGTAAGATTGCATTTCACAGTAGGAGAAAGAACTCACTCAAAAAGATAGTAGTTAGATCAAACTTGCTTGAATTTTTTAGGTATTAATGGTCGAGGTACGCATGGCCATCCAATTCGAGATAGAGGCTCTTACAGTCAGACACCATTTCAATCCAAAATTTCCAAAGTTGTTAGAAAAGATTATGTCCCCAGTCATCACTCTCTAAATCCTATAAAGGACATCATCGAAGAGCTCATGGGAACACAATATGCAAAAATCTCAATGCGAATCAATAAGCATACAAGGAGATAAAAGCATGTAAAAGCATAGATTGTTTTCAGTTTGAGTTTGATGTTTTATTGCGTTGTTGTAGATGCAAAATCCTTTCTGGAGACAAGACTGATTGACTGACTCGGATGAAGCTTCAAAGGACTCTGACTGGATATGATACATCTAAGATACATTGGAAGCCATAGGATATGACATTGGTTGCCCCCAAGTTTTAACATTGATAGGATACTGACGCTTGAGATGATTGGTGTACGGACCGACGTATTGAAAACTAGAAATGCAAAAACAAACTGGGAGATATGTACAAACTAAAGCAATATTGAAAGCTGGGAAAGACCAAGATTGTGTTGATAGATGGAGCATTTTGAACAAGTGGCACCTGTTTGCTGAGTTTTCACCATCTTGGCAGAGATTCTATTTTTGCTACCAAGGCGCCTGTTTCCAGGTTTTCACCAAGCCACTTTTTCTTTTTCTCATTTTTTTGCATTCTTCATTTTTTCAAATTTTTTTTTGTACTTTTGATATTTTTTACTTTTTTTGTGAATCATCAAGGCGCCTATTGCTAGGTTTTCACCAAGATGTTCATTTTTTTTTCAAGACTTTTTCTGATTTTTCTGATTTTTTCAGGACATTTTACCATACACTGAATGCCTTAGGCATAGAATTTCTTCAGATGCAGAACGTTGATGGGTTCTTGGAGCTGTTCTCCTTTAGTCATTGAGAGTTGATAGGCACCAAAGCCAAAAGTAGCAGTGATAACAAAGGGACCCAGCCAGTTGGGTTCAAACTTCCCCTTGTGTTCTCGATGTGATTGATTTTTAGGATTCTCTCTCAAGACTAGATCACCAACCTAAAATTCTCTATGTCTGACTTTCTTGTTGTAACCTCTAGACATTCTTTTCTAATACACTTTGAGATGATCATACGCTGCTTGTCTGCATTCATCTAGTAATTCAAGTTCTTGCAACCTAGACACTCTATAGTCATCATCAGTTACTAGACCATGCATTTTGATTCTTAGTGATGGGATTTCAACCTCAATAGGTAGGACTGCTTCAGACCCATAGACTAAAGCAAAAGGTGTAGCCCCAGTAGGCTTTTTGATACTTGTTCAGTAGGCCCATAGAGCTGGATTGATCATGAGATGCCAGTCTCTTCCTATTTTATTAACTGTGCGATGCAAGATTTTCAATAGATTCTTATTAGAAGCCTCGGCTTGTCCATTCCCTTGAGGATAGTAGATAGATGACCAATGTTGTGTCATGTTGAATTTGGCACATAGATCATCTAGGTCTTTGTTCTTAAATTGTCCACCATTATCTGTGATTATAGAATGTGGGATCCCATATCTGCATATGATATAGTTCAATATGAACATAGATATTTTCTTTTTAGTTGCTTGTGTCAAAGGGACTGCTTCTACCCATTTTGTAAAATATTCTGTAGCTGTGATTATATGGGTATGTCCATTAGAAGAATGAGGATGTATAGCTCCTATAAGATCAAATGCTCATTGGTGAAAAGGCCATTGTGTAGTAAAGGGAATGAGATTCTTAGCAAACTTGATAGATTCTTAGCAAAGTTGATAGATTCTTTTTCCATCTCAAGCCAATAGTATCCAGCCCTAATAAGTTTTCGAGCTAGTGTTAAACCAATTGAGTGCGACCCACGAATACCATCATGGACTTCCTCTAATGCACGTTGAGACTCTTGTCGTTCTAAACATCTAAGTAGCGTACCATCTAGACCTCGTTTGTACAGATCGTGACCAATGATGACATATCGGGAGGCATTACGGATAAGGTATCTCTTTTCATGGCGGTTGAAGGTATCGGGAATGATTTGGTCTTGGAGATAGGAAAATAGGTTTTTGTATCTAGATGAATCATGACCAACAATAGTGCAGATCATGCGGGTTTTAGGGGAATCATATGCAAGATAAGATAGTGCTTCCACTAGGAACTCGTAGTGTAGCTCATGTTCAGGCTGCTGTAATAAAGTAGATAGCATCGCCATTGCATCGACAGCCTTATTCTCTGTTCTAGGAATTTTTTCAAATGTGATAGATAGGAAATACTTCTTTAGATCATCTACCATTCTCTTGTAAGGAATGAGCTTTTCATCTTTAGTTTGGTACACATCATTGACTTGATGGATAACAAGTTGAGAGTCTCCATGAATGTGTAGTTTTGTTACCCTCCATTCAATCGCTATTTTCATACCATTCAAAAGGGCTTCATATTCTACAATATTGTTTGTGCAAGGGAACTTTAATCTGAATGCTTTTGGGATTGAGTATCCTTGAGGAGTTATGAACAATATGCCTACTCCTGATCCATTCTATGTATAGGAGCCATCAAAGAATAACTGCCATTCTCTAGAAGAAAGAGTCATGATAGAGGAATCGGGAAATTCCATTTGCATTGGTGTATCATCAATCATAGGTGCATCTACTAATTGATCAACAATAACCCATCCTTTGATAGCCTTTCTTTCCACATATTCAATGTCAAATTCACTTAAGAGCATAACCCATTTAGCTAATCTACCTATGAGGGCAGCTTTGCTTAGTAGGTACTTGAGTGGATCAATCTTAGCTACCAAATGTGTGGTATGAGATAACATGTAGTGTCTCAGTTTCTATGATGCAAAGATCACAGCTAGACAAGCTTTCTCAATCATTGAATAGTTCTTCTCATATGCAACCAATGTCCTACTGATATAGTATATAGCTCTTTCCTTTTTGTTCTCATCATGTTGTGCTAGCAATGACCCCCGTGATGTATCTATTGCGGAGACATATAAGATCAATGGCTTCCCATGAATAGGAGGCATCAAAATAGGAGGATTTGATAGATACTTCTAGATATGATTAAAGTTGTTCTCACATTCTTCATTCCATGCAAAGGTCACACCTTTATGTAATGTTTTTGTAAAAGGTTGTGATATGTCTGCTAGCTGTGATATAAATCTTCTGATAGATTGAACTCTTCCTTGCAATGTCCTCATTTGACTAATATTCTTTGGAGGTTGCATTTCCATGATAGCCTTTACTTTAGCTAGATCAACTTCAATGCCCTTCTTTGAAACTATGTATCCTAAGAGCTTTCCAAAAGTGACACCAAAAGCACACTTCTTAGGATTTAGTCTGAGACTAAATTTATCCATTCTGTCTAGTATCTTGCTCAAGTCATCTAGATGTGTAGCCCTAAGCATAGATTTTGCCAAAGTATCATCAACATAATCCTCCATAGTCCTATGCATCATGTCATGAAAAATAGATGTCATGGCTCTCTGATACGTAGCACCAACATTTTTAAGCCCAAATGACATGACATTCCAATAGAAGGTACCCCATGCACATGTGAAAGAAGTTTTCTCTTGATCCTCTGGAGCAATTTTTATTTGATTATATCCAGAAAAACCATCCATTAAAGAATACATCTCAAAGCCCGCAGTCATGTCCACTATCATATCAATGTTAGGTAATGGAAAATCATCCTTAGGGCATGCTCTATTTACATCTTAAAAGTATGTGCATACTCCGATTGATTTATCTAGTTTTGAAATAGGGACAATATTAGAGATCCACTTTACATAGTCAATAATGCGAATGAATCTGGCTTTCAGGAGCTTCTCTAATTCAGCTTTCACCAAGAGTGCAACATGAGGATGCATCTTTCTTAACTTTTGTTTAATAGGTTTGACATTTGGAGCTATAGATAAATGATGCATTATAAGATTAGGATCCAATCTTGGCATATCTAAATATTTCCATGCAAAGTTGATCTTCTTCTTTGTTAGGAATGTTGTAAATTTTTGTTCCTCTGTTGTTCCCAAGTTGATAGATTGAGTGGGCTCAATTAGAACTGAAGATCTATCCTGCAAATGACTCAGAAGGACATCAAATATCTCATCCTTAGGCACCTCATAGAGGTTTTCACCTTCGGATACGTCTTTTATTTTTACTTTTGTAGGTTTTGAGACAGCCACAAAGTGTTTTTCACCCTCATAACTCTTTTTCTTTTTCTTTTTATTCTTATTTTTCTGACTAAGATACTTGATGTCCGACTTTGTCATGCTCATGCTCGGTTCACTGATGGAAGTACTCATAGGCTCAACTACATTGAGGTAGCAAGCAAGGGCATAGTCATTCAGGAAGGTATAAATACCATGGCTCAGATTTGTGGAGGTTTGATCAATAAGTTCTGGATATTGGATAGTCAAAGTGGGGAAAGATTGGGAGATAATGTTTATGGATATGGATCTGTCATCATTGGTCCTAACCTGACGCTCAAGTTCAAAGGTGATATTACAACTTAAGACATTCAATTCATGAATAGGCTCAATGTCATTGTGGGAGTCCAATTCAGCCATAGGTGGATCAGACTCGATAGGTTCATCATTTCGCTCTAGAATTACGTTGGGTTCAGGTGCATATTGGTGAATAACATCAACATGTTTCTCTGTAATAAGCTCATCTTCTTCTGGAATGGCCCCCCATTCATAGTCATTAGATTCTTCATCTATGCCTCTAGGAAATCTAAGAACATGAGTAAAGTTAGGATGAATACCCCAAAAAGGGTTACCCTCAGATTCTAATTTGTATTCATACTCATGAGAATCTGTCTCAGAATAACTACCACCTTCCTCTTCTTGATTATTTTCGAGATTAGCTGGTTCTTGTGTTGCAAGTATCTCTTGATTGATAGTAGGTTCTTGTGTTTCTACTACATTAATTCTTTTGATTGGATCATCTTTATCATCAAGAAGGTCTTTGATCTCCTTAGGCAATTTTTCATAGGGGATGAGTTCTGAGTTGTTTGAATCACTATCTGATGGTTCTATTTCTTCTTTCTTAAGAAGAGGTTCTCCTGGTGTGATCTACTCTATGACATGAGAACAATTACCTTTGAGGTGAAAGGGTTTCTTTTTAAATCCTAAGCCAACTTTGTCTTTATTTTCTCTACCAGTATGTGGGACAGGTGTTATAAGACCTTCTCCTTTGACTCCTAGAGGTCCTTTACCTATATATCCCATCTTAGCTATCAATTTATCTCCTGGGCCATATGACTTAGAAGGATCTTTTGGTACTGCTGAGTTACTAGTTTGAATATCATGGGATTCAGATTCATCTTTGTATAGCCATGCAAGCACAACTTCATCCTCTTCAAATTCTTGCTTGGAGACTTGTTCTGCTACAAAATTATTTTTATATGCCTCAAGAGGTTCTTTGGAGTCTGGTTTGGATTGTTTCAAAGATTGTCCATAAGACTTAGGTGAGATAGGGAGAGACGTCAAAGATAAGACTGGTTCTAAGTATATTCTCCCATACTATTTTCTTTGATATTAACCTCTTTTGCAAGATCTTCCATTTTAGATGTGGATGCTTCTTTAGTTGGTTCAATGGAAGATTCTTTGTTATTAGGCACAAGCTTATCTGCACTTTCCTTCAATGTATTGCAAGTGGTGGATATGTCTGCTGGAATAGTGACCTCTACTCCTTCATAAGGAAATTTCAAGCATTGGTGAAATGTAGAAGGAATAGCTTTCATCTCATGTATCCATGGTCTCCCTAGAAGAATGTTGTAAGCCAAAGGTAGATCAAGAACTTGACATATAGTATCTCTGATAACTAGACCTACTCTGATAGGTAAGACAATGGTGCCTTTAGAAGATATTTCTTGTTCATCATAGGCTTTGCTAGTTATTTTCTTTCTAGGATCAATAACCAATTCTGAAAATCCCAATTGTGTGATCAAGCTATAAGAATAAATGTTTAGGCCAACACCTCCATCTATCAACACACGTTTGACTCTACGGTTCTAGATCAAGACTTCTATATGCAAGGGCTAGTTATGTGGGTTACTCAAGGAGTTGTCATCTTCCTCTGAAAAGGATATATACTGCAGAGACGTAAGATGTCCAACCATAGTCTGGAACCTATCTAAATCAAGGTCATCAGGAACATTAGATCCGAGCAAAGCTTTATCTAGAATGGCTCTATGAGCTGGAGATATTTGAAGAAACTCAAACATGGAGATTTTTGCATTAGTGTGTTGAAGTTGTTGAACAATGCTATAAGATGTTGGCCTTGTATCTTTAGGATTGGAAGATTTAGAAACAACCTTTTGTTTGGAAGCGGAAGAAAGATTGAAGAGCATCTTAGGGACATTTGATGAATCTGGGATTTGTCCGTTCAGATGTGCCTGAGCTTGTGATCGAGTAACTGTGTTAGCTGAAGAATGATCTCTATCTCTTCATACAATTGCGATGACATTGCAATGTTCAGAGAGACAAGGTTCAACCATATTGATAACAACATTATTTCCAGGGTAAGCATAATTGACCTTTGCCCCCATATTAGGTTGAGAAGATGAGACTTCTTGACCATGTTTCAAAAATGGTTTTGTGAATGCTATATGATCATTATTGCTCTTATGATTTTCAATGGTGATATCTCCCTTATCAATCAGATCTTGGATAGTATGTTTCAAGCGTAAGCAGTTATTAGTTGTGTGACCTTTACCCCGATGGAAATCACAGAATTCATTCTCTCTCCACCATTTTGGTTTAGGCTCAGAATCAGGTGGTCAGATCTCAAGAAAAGAGATGATGTTATTGGCCAGTAGAGTTCTCATAGCTGATTCTAAAGATTCTCCAAGAGGAGTGAATGTTCATTTATTATCAGCGGACCACTTTTTATACTCTGGCTTCTTTTGAGATGATTCAGGCACTTTTGTTCTGAAGCTTTTATGGCTTGGGTACCAATAGTTAGATTGAAAGCTGGTGCCTTTGATGGAGCACAGATAGTATCAACAACACCATCTATGACAATGCCTTTATTCTTGTTCCAGTTTTTATTCTTGTCTTTAGAACTGGATCCTGATTCATACTTGTCTTTTTGAAGTGTGATTTCTCCTTTTTTCACAAGTACTTTTTCGATTTTGATCGCATTGTCTACCATCTTGTCAAAAGATGTATGATCTTGCATTTGTAAAGGGTAGTTGATCTCTGGGACAAGATTATTGATGAAGATTTCTAGTTTCTCAGTTTCTGGAATAGGTCTAGCATATAGAGATAATTTCTTCCTCCATCTCTTGAGAAATGTCAGGAATGGTTCTCCTGGATATTGTTTGAAATTGCAGATATCGATCATGGTGACTGGATGTTGAATATTGTAGGAGTATTGTTGATAGAACAATTTGATCAACTCCTCAAAAGTTTTGATAGTAGAAGGCAATCTAGAGAACCAATGAATGACTGCTCCCCCTAGAGATCGAGGGAAGAGACGCATCAGATAGGTTGGTTCGTGCATGAACTCCATAGATTGTGTACAGAATTCTCTGACATGATCTTGGGGATTTGAGTGTCCATCATACTTATCATACTTAGGCATCTCCACTCTTTTTGGGAATGGTGGCATGTACAAGTCTTTGTCAAATAGAAAAGGACATAGATCCTCCATGGAGAACTCCTTGGGTTCCTTTTCTTTCTCAAGGTTATTAAGTTTGACTTGCATGGCATGCATCTATTTCATCATAGCTGTGAGTGGATTTTCTTCCTTATGTGTAATGATATCTTCAACATTGAAGTTGGGAGGAAGTTTAGCTCCTTGATGAGCTAATTGCAAAAAGTATGCCTCTTTGTCTTCTTTCAAGAAATGCTTCATCATTCGTTTGAAGTTATCATCATTTTGATATTGAGCAATTTCTTCAGGTGTGGGTTCCTGATCTGCACCATGTTGAGATTGAGTTCTTTGAGAGCCAAAGTTTGTCCCTGCTTGAGACATGGTGGGAGTTTTACCTGGGATAGATTGATGTGGAGTTTGTTGAGTACCCCCGTGAGTTAATGAAGGAGGAATGTAGCTAGTTTTTAATCGAAAGTTGCCAAGACCATCATCTTCATAAAGACCAGAATTGTAGAGTTGTTTAAGAGTTGGTCCTATGTGAGTAGAAAAAGCTCCGATGTCAAGTGCTTCTCCCGATTTCTTGTGAGAGGAAGCTCTAGTTTCCACCATTAACCTTGGGTGAAGCAAAAGAATAAGATGAAGACAACTGAAGAATGAATTGAATCAAGATGATCACATGACACAACCTTGTCAAGGTTTGATTGATTGAAGCATAGATTAGACGTAGATGAGGGATACTATGCCCTGGATGTATGGGTAGACTCCCAAAAGATAGCAGACACGAGTTCACAACAGTTAGTCATTTTGATGATTGATTGAAGATTGATAGTTATGAAAAGGTTTTGACACAAGATGATAAAGACTCAAATTGATTAAATAGAAGGCTAAATCAAATTCAAAAGGCCACTTTAGGAAAATGATTGGATTCTCAGTATTTGCTGCTCTGTTCTTGACATAGTGATTTGTTTGACAGATTCTAGAAATGGGCTGAAAAAATCAGGTCTCTGATAGTTCTGACAACTTTTTGAAATTTCTCAAATGACTCTCTGCAGGCTCGTACGATAGTGGGTATAGCATGAAATGATAATTGACAAGCTCATACGATAGTTGACGACAGGGAAATTAATTTTTGAAAATGACTGGTAGCAAAACTTGTACGACAATATACCTGATACCATATGATAATCTGTGGGTTCTGAAACGATAATAGCCAAAAGTCATATGACTTTCTGACTTTACAAAATGATTGTTGACTCCAGAAAGGTGTTTTACTTCAATTTTTGCAAATTTTGGGTTTTCAGTTTCAGATTGTTTGCAAATTTCAATGTCCAGATTTGAGGATTGTAACAGATTTGTTCATTTTCAATAACCAGATAGATAAGCAAGCATGCAAAATAGCAAGCAAGTGATTTCAAGCATGTCTGAAAATAATGAACAAGGGCAAAAGCAACCTTGCACATGAACAATCAAGTGACTTATTTGTGCTAATCCTTAGAAGTGCTAATTGTGTATGTTCTGAAAAGTTTTGCAATAATGCACATATTCCTAAAAAATAAAAATTTGGCTGTACTAGGGTTTTTAGTAATGGTTTGACTCTGCAACTTTTATGATCCAAGAGGGCAAACTCCAATCCAGGCGCACCGGGGTTTTGACATAGTCCAAGAACTTAATCTTCAAGATCTGCTAAGGAGATCTGACAGCTCAATAAGAGACCACACCTGTGGAGATTTCTTCCAACGGGACATTTATATAGCAGTTGTCACTACCACGATGAAAATGGCTATTACCGCTTGAGGTTCTGTCAACGTGGTTAACCCTCTCTAAAGGTGACTCACAAAATATACCACATGGAGACTAGTTCCAGATTCAAGGATTTGGGTTTCTGGTACTATCCCAAAAGGAAGTAGAGCATAATCCCCTAGCCTTTTCACTTTTAACCCAAACAAAGTAGATAGATTAATCTGACATGCTAAGACCAAGATTATCTCATAAAGATCTATGATGTCAACCCCTTATGATCTATCAACCTCTCTAGAGAGAGAATGCATTGATCAAAAGTTGAAGACACACGGATCTAGTGGAACATGAGACTCCCTCAGTATCCTCCCTACCTACAAGGGTTCCTTCGTTGAGAAGAATTTTGCTGGAAATTCACTCTCTCAAGAGCCACGAATAGTGTTCATAGGGCCTATTTACTATGTGTAACAAAGATGTTGAAAGAAAATCTATGTTCATTTTTTAGAGCCCAAATGAAATGTGTGATATGGAAAAGAAAGGCACTCAAGCTAGACACACAAGATGTTCATTTTAATCCAAATCAAAACGTTATCAGCTAAGAAGGTTACCTTAATTCCTCACAATGTGCTTAGTAGATTCTTACCTGCTTTTAGCAATTCTTGCACTTTTTCCAATAAAAAACCAATAAAAATCAATCAAAAACTGAGAATTTCAATTGTTAGGGTTAGCTGTTAGTCAAAATCTGAAAACCAAATTTGACAAACTACCTAAAAAAGTGAAACGACAATTGAACCCTAGCACTAAAACTCGTACGACAGTGGGTTACCTTCCAGACGATAGTCCAGAAACTCGTATGATAATGGGTATCAGATCAAACAACAATCGAGCTTCCAAATGACAGTGGGTTTTTGCTTGTGCGATCCTCGATCAAATCAACTATCGTATGATAGTGGGTATCTCCTGGTATGAGTTTCTGACAAAACTCATATGAAAATTGTATGGACAGAGAATAAAAATCATAGCTGGGAACAAAAAAAGATAAGAAAATGATAGAAATTGATAAAATTTGAAGGGAAACCCATTTCAGGGCCTCACGGTGGGTGCCATAAATGTGTGTGTGAATTTTGTACCTGATCTGTAGACACAACACTTCAATAAAACATTAGAGGTTAGCTAAAATCAAAATCGTGCAAGTAATGAAAAACTAAACTAACCAGGCAATTTACTGCCTTCTAGTAGATGCAAGTATGTATTCTCAGATTATATCGAGATCAGTGACCTTGATGACACCTAAATGAAGGATTTGAATGCAAAATCTAGATATGGAATGAATGCTATTAATCTATATTTTTGGTTTTTCTGTGCAATTATGATAAAAACTTGATATGAATCTATGCTAATATGAAAATTGATATGCTAAAATGATCTAACAATGATATTCTAAATGATATGAATACTATGCAAAAAAAATGAAAATCTCACAACAACTCGAATTCTCAAGATCAATTCTTCAGTCTTCAATTAGACAGCGTGAGTGTGCAATTCGTGGATGGATCGATAATGAAGAGTTGATGCCTTAATTTATAGAAATCTAGGGCTTTGGAGGTGCATGAAAGAAAGCCATACATCACTCAAATAACTCAGGTTGATTTTTGAGTTATTTTTAAATAAAGGATATTTAACTCACAAAAACATGCAAAAGCAGAGTTCAACTCAAAATAGAGTTTAGCTTTAATTGATAATTGATAGTTGTCTGCTTTTCTTGATTGTGCATGTTTTATTTATGAATTAATTTAATAATAAAGTGATTTATTTCCAACTTAACAACTAATTTTGAAAAATAAAACAATTGATTTATGGGTTAATCAATTATTTTTCAAACTTTTATTCAAAAATAATATTATTAAAAATTGACAACTTGCTTTAATTAATTAAATAAGAATTTAATCAATCATTCATAGGATTTTGGATTTATTGTCAAAATTTAAATAATACAATTTAGGAATAAATATAATTAACTTCAATTAAATAATTAAGTGGTAGTATTAAATCTAATTAATTAAATATTGAGAATATTCAATTAATCAAACTTTAGGATAAATAAGATTTATCACCAAATAATCATTAAATCAAAGATAATTAGGATAATTAGGAATGTTACTAGGAATATTCCCCGATGCAGAATTTATGATAATCAATTAGGATTCGATGATGTTTCGATGTGCCTTAGGTTAGGACTTCAATGTCAATTTCGTTCGATTTGATGATGTAGGAGGTTAATGAACCTATAGCCCATTTTTGGGGTATTACAGGGGTAACAATAAAAGATATAGAAAATACCTTTGGTCCCATCAATATTATCAAGGTAGTTGATCTTAAAGGGGAAATAAATATCCCATCATGATTTGTAATGGTTTTTGAGCATTGGTCATATCATACATGATGTAGCAATGTAAGAGTGATGGTCACTATATTGACAAGTGTACTGTTACTCAATGAAGGAAGAGATTATGGTGATGTAAATATGAAATTTATAAAATGTGGTGGAAAATAATTAGTATAAATGTGAAGTTCACTATTCATCTTATCCACTAATTTGTTTGATTTTAGCTTCCTCTCATTGACCCAAATGACACCATTATCTAAGTGGTGTTGGACCAAATGTTAGAGATACACATAGTGCTCAGTGTCATAGTTGGACGAACAACAAAACTAGTAAAACTTTGATCCATCATACCAATGAGGGCATGGGGAATTATTAGAGAGAGACCTAATCTTAGGGAGAGTCACCATGTTTTCTTGAAACAACTTTTGCAAGATTCTTGCATAGGAATTAATTAATTTGGCAAAAACCCAATTTTGTTGTGGTTATGTAGAGAAGTAGTTTCTCTTCAAGGTCTCAAGAAGATTTATTACACTAACTACTACCTTATTCCTCTATGATCCACCCAAGGAAGATGTACCTCCATAGGAATTCAAAGAAAAATCTCAAAATTGAGCTATGGTATGTTGATAATATGTCAAAGTGTTATAGATGTTGGTGAAGTTAGGGCACTAGTTCAAGGAAAGTTCTTCCCTCAATGTTGGCTATAGATTCTCAATGAACATCCTTTGTGTATCACCATCAAGTAGGGAATAAGGGACCTTCATGGATATAGATCAGTACCTTGAGATGAAGTTAGTTATCTTTACATTTGGTTTTTGCCTACAATGAACAAGGTCAGTGATAGTGACCTAATTGCCTATGTTACCCAAGAACCGAACAAGAAAAACACCTATCAACTAATCAAAAGTGTTAATAGAATAATCTAGAAGGGAGTTACACCATTCCATTGTGATTATTTTTAGTGATGGGTAATATAGCTTGAGAAACACATAGTCTAGACTATTATAATCACTGCATAGCTTGAGAAAGGAATACATTTGGAGATGTGGATCCCCATCACCAATATACCTATCAGACTTTAGGGATTCAACACTCTATGTCAACAAAGTACTCAAATAATAAATGGAGAGTGGAATATGATGATAACACTAAGTAACAAAACTCTGATTAGTCGTAGTGGAAAGATTAGCAAGTTGTTGTCACAATCAACCCATATTTTACAATATAGTATTGAGAACACAATCATAAGGTAGAGGTGGTGGTGGTGGATTTCCTCCACCCCCAAGGGGAAAAAATGACCTACTGATGCCAACACCTTGACTAGACTTGATATTAGCACCATTATCTTGTGAATTGTACCCCAAAGGGATCTTGTTCACATTAACACTAGGTCTTGTTTCACTAGATAAGTGGTTAATATTAAGAGTTAGAATCACTGCATGTACAGACACCCTAGGTATAGCGACACCAACCTGTGTATTAGTGTCATCAGAATGAGTTTTCTAGGAGTTAGGTGGAGCAAGAGATACATGAGTACCTACAATTTGCCCTAGTTTCATTAGCACCTCGAGGCCAACTCTTTTAGATTGCTAACATAAAACCTAGCCTTAGAAAAAACATCTAGATTATTAAAAAAACCTTTAAAATTTTAGTGTGTTAAATCATTTCCCTATACAATTTCTTTCTTACCTATGTCCCATTTTAGCATGTGTGGCCTCCCTCGTATGTTTCTCCTTATTACACCTTGATTTTGTGCATATTTTGAGCATCCACATACCAAATTGAACTCCTAAATTGAATTGAGATTGTATTGGGCATATGAGAGTGACTCAGTAGTTTAAGGGCGAGTTGGGTTGCCCCTAACCACAAAAAATAGCCCCAAGTTTGAATTGGGAAATGGTTATTTTGTTTTAAAGGAATTCCCAAATCCTCGTTAGTCTCCTTCAAGTTTTGTACCAAAAAAAGGATAAGTGAGGTATATAAACAAGGTATATTCCCTCATTTTGGTATCACAAGAAAGCATTTGAAATCCATCCATTCAATTCCAACCATTCATGATCTCAAGAATTCAAGGAGCAAAAAGAAGCATTCAAACAATCAAGAATTCAAGGCATTTCATCCCACCATACCCTTCATTATGGATGTCTTCAAAAACCTTCATCCAAGCATATATTTTATGATTTCCTTTTAGGTTTTTGTAGAGTGATGCTTTTGCATCAACATTTGTGATCACATTCCAAGAGCATTTTCATCATCAAGGTATAAGACATCTTCTTTCTCAAATCTATCATTTGCTACATATCAAAATGCTTTCCTTTCAAGTACATTTTAATTTGGTTTCATGGTTGATTCTAGGGTTTGACTTTGACAAACCCCTTTCTATAACCATTTTTCTTATTTTTTGGTGTGCACAAAATAGGTGATGCACATGTAGAAAGAGTTATAGAAAGGTCAAATCAAGAGCTAGAGTTTGCAAATTGTTTAATCCAAAAGTACAAGGTCAAAGGTGATTTTACTTTTTCCTGACCCTCTTGGTCACCCCTGACCTTCTATTTTGGGTTGAAATCCAATTCATAGGTCAATTAGATTCCCATATTTGGTCTCAAAATTGGTTTCTCGATCCACAATCTATCTATACATGCATAAATCTCTATTCTTCCTCTATATATCCCTATATCTTGTATTTTCCAATTTCACCTACATAATCATCTTCCATAATAACAAAGTATCACTGCATCCACTTAGGGCTTGAGTCTCCTTGAGCCTAGTGGATCATCTTCCTTTCAATGTATGCGAGAAAATAGGTTTTGAGTTTTCTAGTTTGTCTATGCATCTTAGTGAACAACCTGCATCCCTATTTTATTTCATTACATTTTAGTGAACTTGACACATCTTACATTTCCTTCAATTATGATTTGGATGTCTAGATCTGATTTGTGTGTGTTACATTTATACCATCCTAAAAAGTTAGTACCCATGATTGGATGCTTTGTTGGGATCTATTAGACCCATTTTGGTGAATTCAAGGTCCGAATGTCCATTATTCTTGATATTGGAAATCTAATTCTCTATTTCTTTCTCCTTTTCACTATCCCTAAGCTCCAAATCAAATTTGATACCATTCCCCTGGGGACATGTTTCTAATAGTGATGTGTCCTAGGGATTTGGGGCCCAAATTTAACCTAAGGTTCGATCTAGGGTTTTTCTTTGAGGATTTCTTTCTTTGATTAGCCTAAATCAAATTTGAATCCCAAAATGATGGAGTTGATATAAGAACCCCTTATCACTCCTCATGTTGGCATCCATGATCTATTATCAAGGGAAAGCATTTAAGCAATCAAGCTATCAAGTTTTCATGCAATCAAGAGCAATTGGATTCAAGATATGAAGGCAAGCATCCAAGGTAAAGATCTCCAAGTCTCTAATTCTTCAAGATCATTCAATTCAAAAGGAAATCTTCCCTAATTGATGCAAGTTTCTCTCTCATGATGGCCAAGTAGAGGAATTTTGAATCAAGCAAGAAGATTCATCCTTCATTCCTTCTTCTCTCTCCTTTGCAAGTGTTATAAAGCATATTTGCATTCAAGATCTAGGAATGGCATTCATACATATATTCATTTGTGAGGGAATCCTTGATTTACATCTCTTTCCAAGGTCAATTCTTTTGATCTCAAGTACACTCAAGCATCTTTATGAATATGAGTGATTTCTACATTTATTCGTGAGGGTTTATGCAAGGTAAATCTATTATTTACCTTTCTATCTACTTTCCTTTGTGTAATTTTATTTCATTTCTAAGTTTGATTCCTAAAAAGGGGTTTGACCAAGGAAAAACCCTTTAACCAACCCTTTTCCATATTTTTCTGTGTCTACGAACATGTTATAGAGCCGTCAGATTATATATGGGAAGATTGAGAATAATTGAGCAATCTATAAAAATTTCAATTGAAAAAATAGAGAACATGTTGCAATTGTCATCATTTCCTAGACACACATCACCATTTCCATCATGTCCCTACTATTTTGAGCTCAAATTTTTACCACGGGTTAGTTTCATCTTCTGGTTTATGTTTTCGTTTGTTTTAGCTCACAGTTTGTTTGTTACAATCTATTTTTATCATCTTTTTAGTGACTTTCCTAGTTAATCATGTACATTACTATATCATATCATTCTCATTTCATAAATTTCATATTCTAGTGAAGGAATCATTGACTCCATTTAGCACTTGAGTCACCTCCTTAGCTTATTCGGGACATCTTCCTTCCTAGATGTGCAATTTATGAAAAGGAAAGTGATATATTCACACATAGATTTTTTATTGCTCCCATTTTGATATGTGCATCTTTGGTGAACCCAAATTATAAATTTTTTATTTTAATTTTGTGTTTAGATCTACATTGTATGCATTACATACTTCTCATTTTGGTAGTTAAATCTAGATCTACTTTGCGTGATTTACATTCAATATTTAAATTTGATAGTTAGATTACTTTTCATTAAATAAATTATTATTTTGGTTAGGTTGAATTGCATATCTCTTTCAAAT
The DNA here is from genome assembly GCA_027943335.1 of Chamaecyparis obtusa. Classification (NCBI taxonomy): domain Eukaryota; kingdom Viridiplantae; phylum Streptophyta; class Pinopsida; order Cupressales; family Cupressaceae; genus Chamaecyparis; species Chamaecyparis obtusa. The sequence goes on from BSBK01000206.1 coordinate 322,461, forward strand.
ATTGTAATTGTCTTAGATCTATACATCTTCTATCCCCTTATGCATCGGTGTTATTACTTTGAGTCCTACTTATAGCATTCTAGTTAGGAGAATTCGTAGACCTATGGGTCTTTTTTATTTTGAGCCTCCTTTTTTCCCTTGGCATCTTGATGAGAGCAACATGCATCATGATGCCATTAATACTATTATGGAGAAAAAGTCTTCTCATTCTTCTCATGATGAAGATGAGACCTTAAGATTCCCTCCTTTGCAAGTTCAAAAATTTTCTAATGACTTTGAAAAATTTGAACAATGGTTAGGAGAAGAAGATTCAAATCCTGAATTCATTTCCATTGTGGAAGGTTTAAGGAAGTTAATTCGTAATAATGAACATGGTGTTAATATCTTGTATAGTATCTCTCATCTCATTGATAACAATGTCAATCCTATTAGAGATTGTGCTCAATATTTAGATTGAACATTCCACCAACCACTAGTGTTGAGACCTCCATTCCTATTTCCACATCCATTCCTAGTGTGTCTACTTATGCTCCACTTGTCATTACAACAAAACCTCAATCCTACACCTGTTAGCATTCCTAATCCTATCATTCCAACTTTACCTACAAGTGTGTCATGTATTTCTTTACCTTCATCATTCCTCACTTACAATAGTGTGCCCTTTTCATATTCTACCATTCCTTTCATTTCTCATAATGCTCCAAACATTTCAAACATATCTCCTCCTACCTCTCTTTCTACTAATTCTATTATTAGTAACTTGGCTCAAATGGTGTCTTCTTTCCAACAACAAATTACTTCAATGACCCAATCCAAGCTCAACATTTTTATTTGTGACATTGCTAGTCCTTTGTCATTGTATATCATTTGTGTTGTTATCCCGCAATACATGGAGATCCCTCATCTTGAGACTTATAATGGTAAAGGTGATCCTTTGGCCCATTTCAAAACTTTTCAAGTATCGTATAGTTATTTTTCTCATGACCATAGGTTCATGGCTAAACTATTTACTAGTACCTTTCAATAAAAAGCCTTTAAATGATATTGTTCTTTGCCTCATTCTATTGACTCATTTCAAAATCTTGCTAATTTTTTATTCAACAATTTCAAAATAATAATTGTCCTAAGATTTATTTAATGCATTATAAACAAGTAATTAAATAAAAGCTGACAAATTTTATTGGTAGATTTAAGAATTTGCATTATTAGATTACTTATCCTATGCCTGATATTGATGTGAAACACATTTCATTTATAATTTACAAAAATACATTAGAGATAAGATTCTTCTTTCTGAATTTTCCTCTTTCAATCAATTATATGCAGTGTTGCATAATTATCAGCTTCAAGTGAGTTAGTTTGAGAGCACCACTTCAATGGCTCCAGTTGATAAGAGTGATTCTGATGTAGGAACATCTTGGGTGTAAGGGAAATCTTGCATCACCCAAAAATATTTTCTGGTTTCTTTTCAATAAGGGCTATCTTGTGCAAAGCTGCTATTTTTGGAAATTTACTATTTTTAGTAAGTTTTTTTGTTTGAGCTCAAAATGCTCTATTTTCTTCCCTAGAGGTTCTCTTTGGTTATATCAGCCTTCTAGTAAAGTTTCATTGCAATACCAAGTCTAGTTTTAAAGATATTGAAAATTTTTGGTATTGGCAGCAGGGTATAGAAACTTTGAACTCAATTTTGAAGGCTTTAGAGGCTCCAAAAGGGGTCAAAACTTTGGCTGACTAGAGCTTCCACAAATTAAGTGTTGTAGAGAAAGCACACCATTTCTTAAATGGGGTTATAATAGCCAATCGGGTCAACGAGTGATGAGTTATGGTCTCTAGAAGTTGCGCTACCTAAAATAGAAGAAAGTGAAATTCTTTCAAAAGTTCTTTTTGAGTTCTAAATTTTTTTTGGGCCTATTCTAATGTAATAAGAATAAATGATAATATCTTAGGGATGGTTGGCCTCAAAATTTAGGGTTAAAATTTCTAGAACCTTCTTGGGCGGTTAAAATTTCCTATATAATAAAAGCCCATAGGGTTATCTAGGACAGTTTTGGGGAGATGCATCAGGTGGCTTTGGCTTGTAGAATATTGTAATGAAAATGACCATGTGGTTGAGCATGTTATATTTCTAAACATTTTAGTTCCATTTCATTGGAGATAATAGAAAGCTCATTTCGTTTCCTTACAATTCATTTGTCATTCTCAATTTTGTTGTGTGTGTTTGTGTTAATAAGGGGAGTACCCTTCATCAGATTCCACATCCAACAAATTTAACAAGTTTCAAAAACCAAATAAAATCATTAAAATTAGTAATTTATCCAATATTATTGATGAGTAGGTGGCAACAACATCCAAAGGTGTGGCTTTTTTGTCATCTCTTTTTAGACCTTCTCATAAATTTACTCAGCTTTCTGAATCTTTGCATAATGAGATGTTGAAGTTAATTAATGTTAAAGTGTCAACTCTTCCGCCTACTAAACAAATTGACACATCCAAACCTTTGCCTAAGTATTTTGATGACACAATTTTTTGTCAATACCATCATAAACCTGGTCATGATACAGAAAGGCATTTCCATTTGAAATCTATTTTTCAAGACCTCATTAATTCTAATGCTATATTTTTTGAGGGTGTTAATGATCAAGGAAAAAAATATGTAGCACATCCCAACCAAAACTTACAAATCTATACCAACCCTTTGCCATCTTATTCAACCAATAATGTTGAGTCTACCCAATATTTGCCTTCTTCCACTCATGTTGTTGACTATGATGATAAGTGTACTTAAGAAAATAACATTGTCAACCTCATTGATCAAGCTGAACCTAAACCAGAACCTAAGATTTGTATTTCTTTTGACCCTAGTGAAACAATTAAGGCACGTGATGGTCATTTTTATATTGTTGCAAAGGTTAATGATTTCTATTCTTGTGGTGTCCTTATTGAACCTAATTGCATGGTGAATGTGATAATTAAAGAGGATCTTTTCAATAGAAAATTGCAATGTGATTTCTATTATAAATTTGATGTTACGATCCAAACATAAAATGGTTTCCTATATCTTACCCATGGATCTATTTCATTTCCTATTGAAGTTAGTGGTAAAATTTAGATGTTACCTTAGTTATCATCCCAACTTATGATCAATTTCAAGTCAAAATTGGTCTTCCTTGGCTTACCTCCATGAAATTTGTAGCCTCTCATATCCATAAGAGTTTGAATTTTCCTCACAGTGGACAAATCATGACTATTAACCATAGCCTCTATCAACCTTCAATGCCTTGAGAGTCTATTGACCTTGATTTATTTTGGCATTCTATGCCTCAACCAACTCAATCTCGTAGAGATGATATTTTTTTATCATATCAAAATTACAAAATACAAAATATTTGTGAGCTTAGAAATCCTAAGGATATTTCATCTCCTTTTCCTAGAACTGGACTTCTTCATACACCTCCAACACCCCCTAGATATATGCTTCAGTTCCACCTCCTACTTCTTATAAATGTCTTGTTCATGCTATGTCTCAACCTAGTGTGGTTCCTTTTGTTCCTCCTCATAAACAAGAAAAGGATTTGATGTTGATTGATCCTAAACCAAGCCAAATTTTTAGAAAAACCATATGTAACTGTTATGCTTGTGATCACTATTGTAAATGTCATGCTAGAGCCTACCAACATGCTTCCCAAAACCCTCCTTTACTATTTTACTATGCTTTGATTCTCTTTTACCAACCTATGCTTAAACTAAAGGATGAAGTTAACTTGAAAAAGATGAAATTCAACAAAACATGATAATGATATTCATATCTTGGATTCTATTACAATGAATTTAGATGAAAAAGATACTCTTGATTATGATGCTTTTGATGCAACTATACAATAAAAAATGGTGAACCTAAAGTTATGTTAGGAGTAGATGGCTCACCAAATTTGATTAATTTTACATTATAGGAAATGTCCTCCTAAAGGCTCACCCTAAAAAAAAATTAGATTAGTAAAATCCAAATAGGATGAAGGGGTGCTAATGCAAGATCCAAAAGAGAGTGAAGGAATTGGGGTTCACTTTCCCTTTTATGTGTTGTTAATGTATGTGTGATGTAAATGTGTGCAATAAGATGTGTAAAATAAATTGATGTTATGAAAAATAAAATGACAACTAACAAAAGGTAATATCAGATTTGATGGATGAAAGTAAATGCAAGGTGAAAAGAGGAAGAATGAACTCACCTTGAAGAGGGAAGAGGCAAAGTAAAATTCAGATCTAGTTTTGACTGTCACAGAGCAGATGAAATCAGAAATGGTTTTGGATCTGGCACTCTAACACATGTAACTTTTGACAATAAAAATTATGGATCCAAAAGACTATGTCGAACAAAGTTGACCTAGTCCAAGAAAGTCGACCTTATCTTAGAGACTATGGATGTAAAGGATCTGCAACTGGTTATGTAAATCCAAGAATCAGGATTTGAAACTCTAAAAACCTATTCCTGCACACAATAATGATGTAGAGCATCAAACACAAACCATGAAATACTCAAGGGTACTACTTGTATGCAAATTAGATGTCTAACAACTAGAAATGATAAATTAACTATTAAAGCCAATGAATCTATCTAATGCAAACACAATGAAGAATGCAAATGAAATGATGAAACTAATTTAATTACCTTCACCTACCATGCAGCTTGTCTCCATTGTCCTCCTAGCTTTGATTTCTTGAAGATGTTGAGCTCTCAGATTTCTAAATGAAGCCTTCTCCCAAGATGCTACCAAAGTGTGGAGATTGAATGAAATGAGTGCACAATAGCTTATGCAAACTAATGGATGGAATGCAAATGAAATGGTGATAGTCTGGATTCTTGATTGCTCTTAGAATGCTTGGATGCTTGATTGCTTGAATGCTTGAATGCCTATTAAAAATACCTATTAGCTCTCAAATGGGAAATGTGGCTCTTTTTATAGAGTTTTGGAGGATCTAGGCCTAGGTGACGCAATCCTATGGTTGAGAATGAAAGGTGGAAGATCCTAGGGCTAGGATTGACTTGGTTGAAAGAGTTGAGAAAAAGGGGGATGTAGTTGGAATGTGAGAGGAAGAATAGGGATGATGTTCCTCTCACATTGACATGGAGGAGAAGAAGGTGGAAGGGAAAGACACATGTCAAATGTCTCACAAAGACCAAAGAGAGAAAGAGGGAGAGACCTTTTCCTCATGAGGACTCTTTGCACAAGTGTCCTATGAGTCACTTTTGACCCTTAGAGGTGGCTTGAGAAGCCCCTTAGGAATATGAAATGTCTCTTGATTTGGTTGTTGAGAGGACATGTGGTCATGAGACTAAGTCCTATGAAGCCACATAGCCCTTAAGAATAGGACATGTGTGGGTGAGGATAATTGTAAATAAATAATTAATAATAATTATTTATCTTAGCCAAAGTGATGTGTCAGGTGACTAGGTAGGTGAGGTGGACTAGGAAACTTAGTCATATTTAGGTGATTGTGTATTTAATTAAATCACTTTAATAAGACTAATTAGAAGACTTAGGATAGAAGAATAAACTATAAATGTATTCACTAAATAAATTGAATAATTTATTTAATAAATAGAGGACTAATTATTAATTAAATAATAAATATTTAATTAATTTATCAAGTCAATAGTAATTAAATAATAAATATTTAATTAAATGAAGCCATTTTTAGGTGTATACATTTTGCCCCTCTTTGAAATAATGTGTGTGCCACATTGTTTCAAAGAAAATTTCAAGTATTTTCCCCCTACCCCAGACAATGTCTAAAATGACGTAAGCATGCCCCCTCGAGAGATTGATTAATAATTTGTGTTTGATGTTTTTATTTTATTTTATTTCTGTTATTTTGATTAATCAATCTCACGAAAGAAATAGAAGAAAAGGTGGGTGAAAATGGGGTGAAATGGAAGAAAAATGAGAGATAGGATCCACACACCAAGCACATAGGGTCCACAGGCTATAAATAGGGCTTAGGGGTCCACAATAGGCTCATTGTGCACACTTGTCATTTGGAGATCAGAGCGAGAGAGAGAGAAGAGTAGAGCCACTAGGATGTCGTTCCCATTGTCAAATCACTGCTTCGAGAGAGTCAAACACTTCCAGCGACCACCCGATTCGGGTGAACCGGTAGGTAACTTGATCCTCCTTGGTAATTTCATGATTTGATGCATGTTAGAGTAGAATTTTAGCATGTTTAGGATAGATTGAATGATAGAATTAGATTAGGAATTTTTTTTGTGTTGAGGCGTAGGATGAATGCGCAGTTTCAGTGCATCAATGCGCAGAAACTAGCAACGTTTGCACAGAAAAATAAAACTTTCTGTGCATGCGTGTAGGGCAGTTGCGCATTCATACTAGAGGAATGTTAGACTTGCGCAAATGTGAAATAAAAATGCGCATATGAAAATCGGCGCATTTGTGCATAGTTGTGGTGCAAATGTTCAATAAAACTATGCTTTTGTAATAACCTGCACATTTGTGTAGAATTATGGCGCAAATGTATAGAAAAATTGTGCATAGGTAAAAACCTGCGCAAATGTTAAATAATGTTGCGCATACATGTTTCAATGCTGCACATGTGTTTGTAGTGATAGAATGTGGTCAAACTAGATAGTCAATTAGGTCAAACTTGATGTCGATAAGCCGATTAGATCTGTTGGCGATTGATTTTGATTGATTTGATCAAGATAGGCAACATTGTAGCATGTTCGCTAGTTAACTAGTCTTGAACGTAGATAATTGATAGAATCATCTGTTGAAACACGTGATAATAACATGTTTGAAATTGATATGATAGGATAGATAGATTGATAGATCAGTTTATCAAAATTTGATAGGTTGATTGTTGTTGACTTGAATAGGAGGATATCACAGATAGTCTGATGTCACGGGAGAGATATCCCGTGACTCAGAATCTGAGACTGGCACTGTTGGAGACAAATAGACTGTTGATTAGAGTGTCTGAATTATATTATGTGATTTATATGCCCGAGATTGGGCGAATTTGAGTATGATGACAGCATTAGTAGAGCAATGGCACTCGGAGATGAGTACCTTCCATCTTCTGACAGGGGAGATGACAGTTACATTAGAGGATGTATATCACATCCTCTGGCTTCCCATCACAGGTGAGCTAGTATAGTATGATCGGCATGGCAGAGTCACATAGTGCAGAGCCATCTTTGGTGATGATGATATAGAGGATGGAGAGATCAGCTAGGAGGACATGGTTGATTTGTATGATCCTCTACCAGTAGTGCTAGCAGGAGCGATTGGAGGATTTGTATGCCCTGATTGTAGATCTCATGGATTTGCAATTGGATGGGGCCGCACATTATAGCGGATGATGGAGGGGACTCGATATGCTTGGGGTGTGTGTTTATTAGCACATCTCTATCATGACATGCATCAGGTGGTGTACCATAGGGGTGCATCATTATCAACAGGTGTGACACTGCTCCATGTTTGGGCATGGGAGCATATTGTAGTTACTCAACCAGTGGTGATTAGATTTTGGGGCACAAGACAACCCTATATTCATTTATACTCCTTAGTTTTGTCTCAGGCAAAACTGGGCCATTTAGAGTTTTGGTGGTATACCTTTGATACACTAGACACAGTGACATGGAGACCCTACCTAGGGTGTGAGTCATGGGATGATGAGCGACAGCTTGGTTTTTGTTTTGAGTCATGGTGGTTGATAGGGTGGACACCATTTATCATTGAGTGACAGTTGGTTAGTCGGGTCCTGAGATAGTTTGGCAGGATACAGGGCATGCCGCAGGGAGTGACAGAGCATGCTCGTACTCATCAGGAGAGATGAGACTAGGGACCCATGGCATCATTCGATGTTGCTCAATAGGAGTTTTTGGATGCCCCATTCTAGGCATGGTCGATGAGACCGACAGTGGTAGACCTAGGGATGACTGCTGATTTAGAGTAGTTTTTGAAGGATTTTTCAATTCCACAGATCACAGACCCAGCAGCGAGGCCTCTAGAGAGAGATCTGATAGAGAGACAATGGGGGAGACTCTGAGGGAGAGATAGATGGGGGTGAGGGAGATGAGGTGGTAGTGATGGAGGAGGAGATGGAGGAGGAGATGATGGTGGAGATGGAGGGAGAGAGGATAGAGTAGGACCTCGGATGAGAGGAGGTGGTGTGAGGCAGAGATGATTGATGCCACCTCCAGCTAGACAGGGATGGAGATAGCCTCTAGCACAACCAACATAGCCAACTATAGGAGCTCCACTATAGGTACCAATCCCTTTGGCACAAATACCGGTTGCCGCAGTATAGGGACCAACTGCATAGTTACAGGTGCCACAGGTACAGGTGCAGGGACAGGATGAGGTAGATGTTTTACTAGCCTAGGGCGGTGTGGTACAGGGTGGTCAGGTTCAGGATGACATACAGGATGAGCCTAATGCTGAGATGCTGGATGTATAGGCGCAGGATGAGCCAGCTGACATGGACATCGGGGGACAGGATCCCTACTTACAAAGAGATGCTGTGGAGGAGGAGACAGATATTGATACACTGCTAGTCAGACTAGCAGTTACACAGGTACAGGTAGACCAGGTGCCAGGTCTAGAGAGACAGATTGAGAGGCTAGAGCGCCAGATGGATGTCCTTAGACATGAGCGAGATGCAGCGATTGAGAGACTTGGGGAGTCTGAGATGCTATTAGATGAGCTACAGAGGACAGAGGACCTAGGTCCTCATGGAGATAGCCTGAGAGCCATGATACGAGCCAGGAAGGAGATATCCTACTGGCGAGAGGCATACAGACAGGCAGTGCCTAGGGATCAGTGGATTAGGAGCTTTAGAGAGAGCTCAGTGGCGGTGAGGACAACAGTACATGAGAGACAGGCACCAGCTGGTAGTGGAGGTGTATCATCACGTCCTCCTAGAGCACCCACTGGTTGAAGAGACCAGGGTGGATCCTCAGGAGCAGGTGGGTCAGCAGCACAGGGCCTTATTACAGCTCGCATACAGCGACAGATAGATTCAGGAGGCAGTGGGTTATAGATACCACTTGTATACACTTTTTGTATCATATTATCATTGTATCATTATATATTGACTTGATAGACACTAACTGTAGACACATTGTTATTGATTATATATCATGAGACATTTGGACAGTTTGGTTGCATTTATGGACTTTATATGATTTTGACTCTATATGATTGATGCAGTTCTATCATGATTTGCTATGATGTTTATATACATGTGCGTACTGACATATGTAGGATGTGATGATTTATTTTTATATGCATGGAATGGATGTCTTAAAATGCAAAATGATTAATTTTCTATATGATGCTAATGGATAAACAATCTAATATATATAATGATATAAACCATGTTCTAAATGATATTCACTAATGCTATGTGATGATAAATCCAATGATGTAAAAACAATGTGAATAGTGTAAAATGAATGGATACTAAATGCATGATGATACTAAATACATGTAATGAACAATAAGTATTATTGTAATGCAAATGATATCTAAAAAATAATAAATGAAAATGTACCTAAGATGATGGATAACATAATAAAATGAAATGAGATGAAATGATAACTATAACAAATATCCAATGAACATACCTAATAATAATTATGCATGTCTTAAAATGATTAAGTGCAAAGTATTTTTGGTTGTCCAAATGTCCTCAACTGAAATAACAATGTTTCTTGACACAAGAAGAATGGACTTAGGAAAAATAGATAACCTAATTAGAAAGATAACCCACAAAACCTTATAAAAGGAGCACTGCGATGCAATTCATGAGATGGTAAAATGCAAATGTAAAATGAAATGAATGTATGTCCACAACTTTAGGTAACATCTTAGAACTTCATAATAAATGAAATTTGATTTTCATCATTAAGCTTGTTATGTTGCAAGAAAATGCAAGCATCATGGTATAATGAAACCAGGATGACCTGAGCACTTCTTGCATGGAGTTTAATATTGCAAACTTGATAAGCATCTAGGTATAATTAAACCGAGATGACTTGAGTTTCATTTGTGTAACAGACAAGGAATATTTTCCCCCTCCATCAGGGAATAAATATTTGGAGTCAAGGTATGTGATGGCGTATCACCATAAATAGCATTTGTAGAACAACATGATTTGTATGTTGTCCATACTATGAAATGGATGAAGGCACTTATACACATACACCCTAATTACTTGTTCCTTCAATTTCATCGGGAAAATACTCCACAAATAGAAATCAAAGAAAATATCATGTCCCATCCCGACTATTCTAATCAATGACATGTGGGAGTTTCAAACTCATGTCAAAGATATCCCGGAATAGCATAGGGAACATGATAACAATGAAATATAGATATGAATGCATAATTTATAACAAATCATTCTAACATGTGTGCCATGAATATACATTTCATTTGCCAAAAAGATAGATTTAAGATTTGTTAATTAGTTCAAGTGAGGATGGATAGTCAAGATGTATAGATAAGCAGTCGTGATGTGAAGGATAGATCATAGATTTCTGATTCAGCATGAAGATACCATTGTGAAATAGCATTTGATTGCATTCACCTTGCCTGGTGAAAATAACTCCATTGTGTCCTCTAAAAGTCACGACTATCATAGATCCACTTCCCAAACTAGGTCGAGGACATGCCCCCAGCTAGGTGATGGACTGACTTATTATGGATGAAGAAAGACGCAACAAGACTAGGATGAAGACCATGACAAAAGACCAAGCTATGATGGGGTTTTATTATGGGTAGATACAATGGATGGTGTATGAACTGGCCATTTTATTATGATATATACATGGTGGGGACAAGAACTGAGTAACCAATTTATTGTGGATATATACAATGAACGGACACACTAGAAGAATCCTAATAGATAGAAGAGATAACTTGTCACACATAGTGCCTGTTTCCAAGTTTTCACCATATGCTTTTATTGCAGTTTTCTTTTGATTTTGTGATTTTTTTGTATTTTTGACTTCTTCTTTTTTATATTTTTTATATTTTTTTTATTTATAGAATATATATATATATAGACAATATACATGCCCCTTGCATTGGGATTTTAGGGATAGAACTTCTTGAGGTGGATACTGTTAAGAGGTTCATCCAAGGGATCCCCTTTAGGTGTAGACAACTAATAAGCCCTAGAGCCATAGACCGCTGTAATCACAAAAGGTCCTAACCAATTTGGTTCAAACTTGCCCTTCTTTTCATGGTGTTGTTGATTCATTGGATTTTCTTGAAGGACTAAGTCACCCAACTGAAAGTCTCTGATCTTTACCTTGCTGTTGTACTGATGGGACAGACGCTGCTGATAAACTTTCAAATGATCATAGGCTTGCTGATGGCATTCATCTAGGAGTTCCAATTCAATCAGGCATGCAACTCTATACTCTTCATCAGGAATTAAATCTTTAAGAGTAACACGAAGTGAAGGCAACTCAACCTCGAGGGGCAGGATTGCTTCAGATCCATAGACAAGGGAATATGGAGTGGCTCCAGTAGGAGTACGGATGGAGGTGCGGTAAGCCCATAAGGCTGGATTAAGTTGGAGATGCCAGTCACGGCCAATGTCATTGACAGTCTTTTGTAGGATTTTAACAATTGTTTTGTTTGACGCCTCAACTTGGCTGTTTCCTTGGGGATAGTATATGGAGGAATAGTTGTGGGTGATGTGGAATTTTGCGCACAGGTCATCCATGTCCTAGTTTTGAAACTGTTTCCCATGATCAGTGATAAGATACATAGGTATACCATATCTGCAAATGATATAGTTTAAGATAAACATGGATATTTGTTTCCCTATGGCAGGAATTAATGGAACAACCTCAATCCATTTAGTAAAGTATTCGATGGCAGTGAGAATCCATTTGTGACCGTTAGAAGATGGAGGGTTGATAGCACCCATGAGGTTGAGCCCCCACCGACTGAATGGAAAAGTAGTTGTAAAAGGATGTAACTCTTGAGCTGGAGCATGGATAAGGTTTCCATGTATCTAACATTTCTTACATGCCCTAGCAAAATGAAAGGAGTCTGCTTCCATGGTAGGCCAATAATAACCTATACGCATAAGTTTCTTAGCCAAAGAGGGACCACTTGAATGTGTCCCACAAATACCCTCATGTACATCACGTAAGGAAAGTTGAGCTTTGTCATGTTCGAGACATTGCAGGAGAGTACCATCAAAACCTCGCCGATAAAGGGTGTTAGATATTAGGACATAGCAGGAGGTTTGGCAGAGAAAAGTTCATTTTTGATTTCAGGATAGGTCGGGAGGTAGGGTGTTATCTTTGAGGTAAGAATAGATCTTTCTGTAGGTTGGGGAGTCATGTCCAATCAGATGACATATAATACTCGTATCAGGCTCATCATATGCGAGACAAGTCAGGGATTCCACCAAGAACTCAAAATGGGCCTTGGTATCTTCTATATCAAATAAAGAAGCAATCATTTTCATGGCATCGGTAGCCTTGTTTTCATGCTGATGAATCTGCTCAAAAGTGATGATAGAGAAATACTTTTTAAAATCATCAACCATATGTTTATATGGCAATAACTTATCATCTTTGGTCTGATAATCATCATTAACCTGGTTGACAATCAGCTGAGAATCTCTGTAGACATTTATTTCAGATACGTTCCATTGTAAAGCCATTTTCAACCCAATCAGCAAAGCCTCATATTCTGCTACATTATTGGTGCAAGGAAATAACAACTTGAAAGATTTCAGAATAGTGTATCCTTGTGGCGTGATAAAAAGAATACCAGCTCCTGAACCCTACTGAGTGTATGAGCCATCAAAGTATAATTTCCATGTTTGTGTAGACAAAGCTAAGATATGAGCATCAGGAAACTCTATGTGTATAGGTTGGTCATCCGTTAATGGAGCATCAGCTAGTTGATCTGCAATCACTTGACCTTTGATAGCCTTCCTATCTACATATTCAATATCAAACTCACTAAGTAGCATGACCCACTTAGCCAACCTGCCTGTCAATGCTGTCTTGCTTAACAAATACTTTAAAGGATCAATCTTTGCAATAAGCTGGGTAGAATGTGACAACATGTAATGTCACCACTTCTGTGAAGCAAAGACAATAGCCAGACATGCTCTTTCAATAGGGGAATAGTTTAACTCATATCCCACTAGAGTGCGACTAATGTAGTAGATGGCTTTTTCTTTTCCTTCATGATCTTGCTGAGCTAGAAGAGCACCTAGTGAAGATGTCATGGCTGAAATGTAGAGCAAGAGTGGCTTGCTCAGAATTGGTGACATCAGAGTTGGAGGATTCGCTAGATATTGCTTGATTTTGTTGAAAGCTTCCTCACACTTATCATCCCATTGGAATAAGATATTTTTATGCAGCAAATGTTGAAAGGGATGACTACGATCTGCTAGTTGAGAAACAAATCTTTGGATGGATTGTAGACGCCCCTGTAAAGATCTTAGTCGACTGATGTTAGTGGGGGAAGCCATCTCCAATATTGCTTAAACCTTTTCTGGATCTACTTCGATTCCTTTAGCTGAAACAATGTACCCTAACAGTTTGCCAGATGTGACCCCGAATGCACATTTCTTTGGATTGAGTCGAATCTGATATTTTTCCATCCGGGTGAATATTCTATCCAACACTCTCAAATGACCAGCTCTGTCTTTAGATTTTGCTAGAATATCATCAACATAATCTTCCATGATGGTATGCATCATGTCATGAAAGATCGTGGTCATGGCTCTTTGATAAGTTGCTCCAACATTTTTGAGGCCAAATGGCATCACATTCCAGTAGTATGTACCCCATGGACAAGTAAAAGCAATTTTTTCATGGTCTTCCGGTGCAATCTTGATTTGGTTATAGCCAAAAAATCCATCCATTAATGATAACATCTCATGCCTAGCTGTTAGGTCAACAATCATGTCAATATTTGGCAAAGGGAAGTCATCTTTTAGACAAGCTTTATTAAGATCTTGAAAATCAATACAAATCTAGATAGACTTGTCTGGTTTTGAGACAGGAACAATATTGGAAATCCACTCAGCATAATCAATAGCACGAATGAACCCAACATCTAGGAGCTTCTTCAATTTTGCTTTCACCATTAGAGCAATGTGAGGATGCATTTTGTGGAGCTTCTGCTTAACTGGTTTTACACCTGGTTTGATAGATAAATGATGCATAATGAAATTGGGGTCCAGACCAGGCATATCAACATAGGACCAAGCAAAGTTGATTTGTCTTTCTCTGATTTTTTTTGCAAAAACTTCTTTCTCTGATTCTATCAAGGATGCTACTACTTTGAGGATGCGTGGAGACTTCTTTGTGCCAATGTTAAGTGGTACTATTGGTTCTATAAGAATGACAGATTGCTCTTGATATAGATAGTTGGGAAGAGTGTCAATCCTTCCATTGTCAGGCACCTCAGAGAGGTTTTCACCATCAGATGCATCTTTTATTTTTACTATTTTTGGATCTAATACTGCCACTGAGTGGTTTTCACCATTAGATTTGTTGATTATTTTTATATTTTTATGACTGAAAGGATTGGCACTCTCTCCAAAATAGGTCATGTCATTGAGTTCTATCAAAAATCCTGACTTGTGATCCCCTGGTGGTAAATGATCCCTGATCCCAAGATAGTCAATGATCACATCATCATTATGGAAGACATCAAGTTCTGGGTGATCGGGAAAATCCCAATCGATGAGGTTAGGATGGACAAGGGGCATTGGATCATTTGGGTCGGTTTCAAAAGCAGAGATAGTATTGATGGAAAAGTTGTCAAGGTTTATGATGGTATCAGTGAGGTCTATTTCCATACTCTCATCTGAATCGTCTATCACAAGATAACGCTCACTTTGCTCACGATCGACACGAGTAGTATTATGTGAGACCAATCCTAGTGAGTCACTCAGTGAACTCTCACCCTCATGGTAATCATTACTATATTGATGGACAACATCGACTCCTATTTCTTCAGTATAATCAGATAAGGAATCCCATTCATAATCATTAGAATCAGAATCATCATTATCTTCAAGTCTATCAATGATTCTTTGAGCTATCCTTTGTTTCTCTGGATCTACATACATACCATGCTTTCTAAATTGTAAGGCAGGAGCTTTAGATGTCTCATGAGAAGGTGGGATTTTTGCTTTTCCTTTTGGTTCTTGTGGTCCTTTGCCTTTATATCCTAATCTTGTAGTGTCTCTTTGATAATTGGGATTTTGCAAAATTGGTTTTATAACACCTTCTCTTTGTAACCTTAGAGGTCCAGCACCTTGATATCCCATCTTTTGTAGCAAAGCATACCCTTTTCCATAGACATCAGGTGATATACATTCATGTTTAGTATCCTCTTCAATCTTCTGTGTCTTAAGCCAATAATTTTCATTACGCTCAGCTGCCTCTTTGGATATTGTGCCCCCACTTATAAATGTGTTATAAACAAGTGTGGAAGGGGGTTCCGATTGTTGTTTAGTGATCAAAGATCTACCATATGATTTGGGAGATAAAGGTAACTCAGTGATGCAAAGAGCTTGACCTAGAGTATATTCTCCCATACTGCTTTCTTTGATGTCTATCTTGATCCCATTTGATTTAGAAGTTGATGCTATATTACTAGGATCACTGGGTGTAGTTGCAGAAGATCCAGTATGATTATAGGGAACCAAAGAATCAGAAGTCTTCACATTGCTACAATATTGAAAAGGATTAAAATCTCCTTTGATAGTGATCTCTTGACCATTATGAGGGAATTTTATACATTGGTGATAAGTTGATGGCACAACTTGCATGGAATGAATCCATGGTCTTCCTAAAAGGATATTATAAGCAAGATCCATGTCCAGAACTTGACAAGATACATCTTTGACAATAGGACCAATTCTAATTGGAAGAACAACAGACCCCTTGGATGATCTCTCTTCCTCATCATAGGCTTTTATTGTGATTTTCTTTTTTTGGATCAACGACATTCTCAGAAAATCCCAATGCAAGGACTAACTTTAATGTGCAGATATTCAAGCCAGCTCCCCCATCTATTAGTACTCTTTTAATCTTGTGATTCTGGACAAGGACTTCAATATGTAAGGGAGCATTATGAGGTTGCGTAATAGCTAAATCATCATTTTCAGTGAAGGACAAATAGTGTGGGGTTGTTAAATGGCCCACCATAGCTTGAAATTGATCATGATCTAGAGTTGTGGGAACCTAGGTCTCTAAGAGAGCTTTTTCAAGGATATCTTTGTGAGACGGGGAAAGATGCAAAAGCTCTAAGATGGATATCTGGGCAAGTGTTTTCTTAAGTTGTTCCAAAAGATTGTATTGGTTGGAAGTATTTGGAATAGACTTTGGGACATAAACAGACTTCATTTGTGTAGTACCTAATTTAGACTGGACTCCTTGGAGAGTAACTTTGGCTTGAGCACGAGTAGTAGCTTGGACTAGTTGACTCTCTGATTTTCCTTTGATGGTAATGACATTGGCATAATACATAGAAGGATGACATTCATAAATGTTACCAACATATCGATAGGGAGTGGAATTATAATTGGCTTGATTGTCACTCTTATTGTTGGAAGAACCTCCTTTTTCATGCTCAGGAAGTGGATCTTTGAAAGTTGTATGTGATTCATTCGAGACATGTCCGTCAACACCAATTTCACCACTTTCGATTAAGTCTTGAATTACATTTTTGAGTCTTTTGCAATCATTTGTTTTATGTCCTCTGCCTCTGTGAAATTCACAATAATCATTCTCATTCCACCAAGAAGGCTTCACTCTAGGTTCAAAATCTTTTGTTTCAGGAAGCGTAATGAGTTTCTTTGTGATTAACTTCCGTAATGCTGATTCGAGAGATTATCCTAAAGGAGTAAAGTTTCATCGAGGTGACATAAAAGGCAATCTCAATTTTGATGAATCTTTGTTGGTATTTTGATTTGATGATTGATTGTTGTAGGTTCCTTGAGTAGCATTGACCTGACTGGTGAGATTGAGAAGGGGTTGTGTTGGTTTGACATTACGATTATCAACAATCCCATCATTGACTTTGTTTTTGTTTTTATTCCAAAACTTTGATTTGTCATTGTTATAGTTGTTGGAATTGGAATTTGAGGATCCAGCATTGTCTTTAGAATAAAGTTTGATCTCACCTTTTTTGACCATGGCTTCCTCAATCTTGATACCATTTTCTATGAGCTTATTGAAATTTGGTGGACATTGCAATTGTAACCTATAACTCATTTTTGGTGTAAGGTTATGCACAAAAATATCCATCTTTTCTTGTTTGGGAATCATTCGTGGATATTTAGAAAACAATTGATGCCATCTTTGCAAAAAAGTAAGGAAAGGTTCTCCATTCTTTTGATGTGCATTGCAAAGATCAAGCATAGTGACTTCATGTTTGATGTTATATGAATAACGAGTCACAAATTTGTCAAAAGCTCTTTGAAAGATTTGATACCTAGGGGTAGTTTAGAGAACCATTCCATTGCTTGTCCTCCTAAACTTCATGGAAATAGTTGCATAAGATAAGTGTCATTGTGAGAGATTTCAATACAAGCAGCACAAAACTCACGAATGTGGTCTTGTGGATCCGAATTCCCTTTGTATTTGTCAAATTTTGGTACCTCAAAATGAGGAGGGAATGTAATCATTGCTAAGTTCTTATCAAAAGGATAAGGACATATATCATCCAAGGAATACTTCTTTGTTGATGATCCAGTTTGGATGTCACAGATTTTTTGTTGAAGCATTTGGATTTGTTGTAGGACGGGATCCAAAGCTGGTGTGTTTCCTTGAGAATTTTGGGAAACATTGTTGTGAGAAGCATTGTTTTGTAAAGCATGATTTTGCTGATCATTTTGAGAAATAGTGTGTTGTTCATGACTATGAGAAGCATTGGATTGTTGATTGTTTTCCTTTGCTCCATGAGTATCTTGAGAACCTTTAGGAATTTGTTGATTGTTTGTGTGAGCTAGTTCTCTAAGATAAGAAACATCAAAATCACTTGGTAACTTAGCTCCTTGTTGAGCAAGCATGAGGAAATACATCTCTTTATCCAAGCCTAAGAGTCTTTCCATGACATGATAAAATTAAGGATCTTGTGAAGCTTCCCTAAGTTTGTCATCAGTGGGTTTGTTAGTGGATGTAAAAAGTGAAGTTTTCTTAGGAGCTTCGGGCCAAGGATTTTCTTCGTTGCTGGTATTTCCTTCCATCTTGTCTAGGGATTCTAGATTGATAGCTTGTTTAAGTTTCTGAGATTGAGTTTGAACCATAAAATTTTGAAAATTGATGGTGGTATGAAAGATTTTGGATGAGAAGAAATGGAAAGTGACTGATAGAAATGTGTTGAATAGTGACAAGACAACTTGATAAACTCTAAGTCAATAGGAGGTATAGATCTCACTATGATATGACAAAAGGGAAATCAAGAGATAATAACCTAAGTAAGTTTGGTGGTTAAGGATGATATATCCTGATATGGTAAACTCACAAAAATCAAAATCTGATGGATAAGATAATGTTTCAAAGATTTGAAAGAAAATGATGTGATGAATCTTGATCAAGGAATGATGAAAAGTGACAAAAATGGTCAAACTAAAGATCAGAGGTCTGTGTAACTTGACTGTTTCTCCAGAATCTTACTAAGGATGAAAATGGGTACCTGAAAAAGTAATTTTGAAAATTGCAAAGTTTGTGGAAATGCTCACTGTTGTAAATGTGCAACAACAAATGCATAGGATAGATTGATGAATGTGCAACAAAATGAAATAGATGTGCAACAAGATGTAACAAATGTGAACTGGTAATACTCAAAAGCACAGACAATCTAAATATATGCGCAACAAATTTTGATAAATGTGCAACAATTGGGATCAAATGTGTAGAAATATGTGATATATGCGCAAGTTTTGAAGTTTTAATCTGAATTGAAATGTTTTGGATTTTCCTGGTGTTTTCTGGTTTTTTTTTTTTTGGCAAAGTGAAAAATGCATAAACACATGCACACAAGATAAAAATGATGTTAATCTGACTATGCTAATATGAATGCACAAACATGCTTACAATCTTATGGTTGGCAAGGACGATATATGCTAAATCCCCACTAGGATAATAAAATCCAGCCACGCAAATTCACAGTGAATAGCCTAGGAACTTGGAGGCACGAGTTCCTCCTTATAGTGCACTCACTTCTCAGGCACACCAAGTTCTGAATTCAATGGGTCATTACTACCCAAAGAACTGATATCTCTACTATGAACTGTGAGTAATGTGGGGTGTCTTCACGAGCTTGGGTGACTCCTTGAGCCAGCAGATAGAAGGTTTTTGGCCACTAAACAAAAGTTTTTAATAAGGACATCCATTTAGGTGGTTGTGATCAAGTCATTTTCCCAATTAAGGGAGCTCTCCCAATCCTTTCAAAGCAAGGCTTTCACCTCTACTAAGTAGGCCTTTAACGCACCACTAGGGTACTAGAGGAGATTTTGGCTGCCACAATGAATTCACACCTGTCTAATGTGAGACTAATCGCACTAGCATTTTTTATATACCGGTTTGGAAGGGCTTGGCTTTAGTCTGTTACTGGTTGGGTTGTTCCTTGGGGTGAGTACCTCTTTTCCCACCAAAGACCGCCCTCTAAAAATTATAATAGTTTCTCTTACACCCAAGGTCCATGAATGGCGAGGGGAGAGGATACGTTGTTATAATTTTGGGATTACAGATATGCTATTAAGCAAAACATAATAGACACTTGAGCTATACTAAAGAATACACACAAAGAAAATGCATGTCGTATTTTAGAGCCCAAATGAGGTTATGGTTTATTTTGCAAACCCTTTAGGAATCCCTGCAAAGAAATATGTTAGAAATTTTAGCAATAGGGTCTTCTACTAAATGTCTTGCAAAATAGCCTAAAAGCTACCAGAGCAAACATAAACTTGTTAAAGGTTAGCTAAAATCAAAATAAATCAAAAATTTTAACCTAAAAACTGTCAATAAGAAATGCGCAATAACAGTAAATCAATGCGCAGAATTATTAAATAGATGCGCATAACAGAATGATTTATGTGTAGAAAAATGTAATGTAAGTGCAGGAAATTTGAATGTATGCACAGCAAAGTTGAATGTATGCGCAGAAACGTGGAACAGATGCACAAATTTTTATCAAAATGAAAATGGAAAGATAGAAAATGACTGATGTGATCGGAAATGAATGCGCAGAATAGATGGATGAATGCGCAGGAATTGTGAATGAATGCGCAAAAATAACCTGGAAACGTCTGCACACGGAAAACTAAGAAAACAAAATGTTAAAAATGGAGGCTAACCCTCCTTCTAGCGCAAAAAATGTATGCAAATTAGATGTCTAACAACTAGAAATGATAAATTAACTATTAAAGCCAATGAATCTATCTAATGCAAACACAATGAAGAATGCAAATGAAATGATGAAACTAATTTAATTACCTTCACCTACCATGCAGCTTGTCTCCATTGTCCTCCTAGCTTTGATTTCTTGAAGATGTTGAGCTCTCAGATTTTCGAATGAATCCTTCTCCCAAGATGCTACCAAAGTGTGAAGATTGAATGAAATGAGTGCACAATAGCTTATGCAAACTAATGGATGGAATGCAAATGAAATGGTGATAGTATGGATGCTTGATTGCTCTTAGAATGCTTGGATGCTTGATTTCTTGAATGCTTGAATGCCTATTAAAAATACCTATTAGCTCTCAAATGGGAAATGTGGCTCTTTTTATAGAGTTTTGGAGGATCTAGGCCTAGGTGACGCAATCCTATGGTTGAGAATGAAAGGTGGAAGATCCTAGGGCTAGGATTGACTTGGTTGAAGGAGTTGAGAGAAAGGGGGATGTAGTTGGAATGTGAGAGGAAGAATAGGGATGATGTTCCTCTCACATTGACATGGAGGAGAAGAAGGTGGAAGGGAAAGACACATGTCAAGTGTCTCACAAAAACCAAAGAGAGAAAGAGGGAGAGACCTTTTCCTCATGAGGACTCTTTGCACAAGTGTCCTATGAATCACTTTTGACCCTTAGAGGTGGCTTGAGAAGCCCCTTAGGAATAGGGAATGTCTCTTGACTTGGTTGTTGAGAGGACATGTGGTCATGAGACTAAGTCCTATGAAGCCACATAGCCCTTAAGAATAGGACATGTGTGGGTGAGGATAATTGTAAATAGATAGTTAATAATAATTATTTATCTTAGCCAAAGTGATGTGTCAGGTGACTAGGTAGGTGAGGTGGACTAGGAAACTTAGTCATATTTAGGTGATTGTGTATTTAATTAAATCACTTTAATAAGACTAATTAGAAGACTTAGGATAGGAGAATAAACTATAAATGTATTCACTAAATAAATTGAATAATTTATTTAGTAAATAGAGGACTAATTATTAATTAAATAATAAATATTTAATTAATTTATCAAGTCAATAGTAATTAAATAATAAATATTTAATTAATTAATGAAGCCATTTTTAGGTGTATACACTACTGACCCAAATGTAATTTAGGAAACTTAACCTAATTCAAGAGGCTTCTACTAAGATTAAATCATCTTCCCAATTAAAAAATCCAACAATCTGATCATTAGATGACAATACAAATGGAATTCACCCATATTACTGTAGACATTTAAAATCATCCCGTAACGTTATAATTATTTAATTATTTCAGTTCTATTCCTCTTGCTTATTTAATTAAATTTGGCTCATTATTCTATAGTATTTAAATTTAAAATTTAAATACCCCTCTTGCAAGTGTATTATATTTTATTTAATACCCTTTCCCCACATAAACCCTTGTTAAATAAATTCTAATTTACTTATATCTCTTCAGATTCTATTATTCTTCTAAACCATGATTAGTTTAATTTTTAATTAAATTAATCTTAAATCGTAACCTAGATCCTACCCTACACACATCACTCTCAACAAATAGACCTACTTCTTAATTAACCAAGGTTAATTAAGCTAATTTTTGGATTCCTACACCCATTAGCCTTAATTATTTGCTCACACGTGTGAGAAAATTTCCAAAAATTGTCTTTTCAAAATAATCCAAAAAAGTCCCAACAAAGTTTCTTACAACCTTGATGACACCTCTTACACATTCTAAAAACATAAAAGTGGACCTTTTCTCTTACACCTTCTTACACATGTGTACTTGAAGTACACATTGACCCATCACATCTCAAGTTTCCCACACATGTATGAGAAAACTTGGACTCTTGCATGGCTTATGTGTCCTTCATGTGGCACCTATTTGGATGCCACACGTGATCCACCTCACCCCATCCCTCCAAAATCCTATAAATAGGAGCCTTGCCAAGAGTAATTCATCCATCATTTTGCATTAGAATTATTATGCTAGTATCATTTTAGAGGTTTTTTTTGTATTTAGTGATTATCTAACATGTTTGGTAGCTCCTTGCATTAATGGTAGAATAGTTTCATGCTAGTTCATAGTTACTTTCATCATCCATATTGAATGTTTGAGGCTAGTTCTTCATAACTAGTCTTTGAGCTCATTCAAGATCATTTGCATGGTAGTTGGTAGTTTTATTCATGCATTTATCATTTGCTAATCATAGTGGGATTTAAATATTGTGTTGGGAGAGCACACCCACATATTCTCTAAGAGCTAAAATCAAGCAAATCTTGGGTGCATTTTCTTATTGCTCATTGGAGGTTGTGGAGAAAGCTTCCTACTTGGTTTTTTACAAGTTTCATTAAATGTTAAGATTTGAATTATATGTTTATTGCTAACATCTGAGTGTTTTAGCTTTCTCACAATAGGAAAGAGTTCAACACATACATTTTGGCATGCCCACTGGGACCCACATCCCTATCTAAACTCATTTTTTTCCATCTTTCTTTCATTTCTCGCAGCTCTCAGAAACTGTCACACTTTAGCGTCTCCACCCTGGAACTGTTGTTCATGCAGTTTGGTATCTATGCCTGGGGCTATCGTCTCCACTTAGGATTACATTTTGTAACATTTAAAAGTATTTTTTAGAAGATTTTATGTTTTTAACTCACAGGTTTCTGTCAAAGCACTATTTTTACAGAGTTAAATGCTAGCAAAATTGTTTCAAATTCATTTTTAATCCTATAAAGCTGACTTTATTTCTCACTATCGTATGTGCAAGTTCTTTGTTGTCTACGTAGTTTGGCATTTGCAATTGTACTCTATCATCTGTGCTGCTCAAAAAACTTTACTATCAAGTGTCAGGTATAACTTTTATAGTTTTTGTCTGCATTTTTTTATACTGTCATCTATGATTTTCACAATCGTCTGCACAGATTGTCGTCTGTGACCTGCCTTTGGTGTCTATGTATTTTTTGCTAATTTTTCTAGTTTTTTGTAGCACACCGAATCTGAAGATTAAAAATTCCAAATTACTAATATTATGTGTTGCAGGATGTTGACAGAAGATTCATGCAAACATCATACTACTCACATTTTTGTTTTACAGGTTGCCTAGGAGATACAAATAAACATTGTGTCTTCACTAATTTATTTTTTCTTAGGCATTTAATGAAGGTTCACTTTTAGTGTTTTGCTAAGTGGTAGGGGATTATGTGTAGGATTTGAGCAATACAAATCCACAAAACCTGAAGATCACCTGCATACAAAAACCTGTTATAAGGAAGTAGAGACAAGAAGAGGGCAAGGGTTTGACTCAAAAATATGAAGAAGAAAATATCCTCAAATAATGAATGAATTAAATGTGCAATGGATCATCCTTATAAAGGAGATCAAAAGCCTTGAAAGGAAAACCCTAGTGCATGTAATAATTAGTTAAATTATTACAAGACTAATGCATGCAAGTTTATATTTAAAACAACTAGTGCATGAGTTTAAAACAACTTGTGCATGTGTGTTTAAATATAAACAACTAAAGAAAAATAGTTGACATCTTAAGAAGGGAATAAAGTTAATTAACATAATTAATACTTTACTCTAACACCCCCCTTTAAGATGAGCAACAATGCAGTTACAAACAATGCAAGAAGAAAGCAAAGGAAACTACAGTGCTGAAAGCATAAAAATGGGTCCTGACAACATGACTTGATGAGGTACCCATGTACAAAAGAGAGTCTCTATAAAGCGGAGAAATAGAGAAAACCACATGGGAAAAAATCTACTCCAAAAAGAGACAAAGGCTAGTTTGAAGGACTAAACAAGCCTCCAAAACTAGGGATGTTCCAAAAAATAGGAAGAAAAAATGAACATGTAGAACATCACTGAAGCAAGAAGATGCAAACTCTGTCACGAAGTAACAGCTGATCTGAAGATCCTCCACTGAAATAGAGCATGACCAGGTCGAGAAGATTGTAATCTGTATGAGTGCCCTCAAATGACACTAATCAAATCAGGAGGCAAACAAAGGCAAACAACTAAACTTGAAGATACAGATGGTATAAAACACCAAAGCCTGAAGAGCTGATCAATCAAAGATGGAAGAGTGCCTCTAAAAATAGGAAAGAAAGAATGTCTATATGGTAAATGATCCATCTCATTGAAATGCATAGGTACCTAGCCACTACATCCGCCTAGTACATAGGGACAAATACTGAATACATAGCTCACACTATCGAACCAAGGAAGTAGAAGAATGATCAATAGAACCCCCATAATGCTGACAAGAGAGAGGTGACAGGTAAACTGAGAAGAGTGCCAATAAGAACTACATTGTGAAGAACCAAGAACATCGAAGGTGCATAGAAATCACAAGCACAAATAAAGATACCTGGAGGCTAATGTTGTGGAAAGAACACTCACTTGACAAAGGTAGATGGAAAAAGAAGGCAAACATCAAACCCCCCCATGGCACTTTATAATGGAGTGCGAGTACAAATAGCACAAACATGTTCAAGATTCCAAGCATGCAAGAAAATGACACTTTATCTCAGTGCATGTGCATAAAAGAATGCTACAAAAGTGAAGTATACACTGCTCAAATAAGAGAGAAGGCTACTGAAACAAAAGAACAGCCTAAGAAGAGTCATCCCTTAAAGGGAAGAGATCCCAGGACCTGTAACATCCAAGATATCCACCAGAGTGCAGAAATACAAAAAATTGAATAAAATATACGTGGAGCAAATTCTAAAAAAAAGACTCATAGAACTAGAAAGCTCTCAAAACAAGCTTTCCAATGATATCTTGCTTTCCCAAAATAGAGTCTGGATGCACAATATAGAGCTTCCGGAGTGCAAAACTGAACATCTAGATTTGACAGTAAAAAACACCATCAAAAAAGAAAAATAAAAAATTCAAAACTCCAGATCTGGATAGAGCTTGGAACCAACTTTTTGACGATATCTTGTTTGCCCAATTTCGACACCGTATGCTCATGTTATGAGCAAAATACCAACTACTGTGCTGGAGGGCCCAAATGGTGTCTAAATGTGCTGACATCAGCACTTCACGGGCTTAAAATTGATGGCCACATGGGTGTCACAGCATGCAAGCCCCTTTGGGCTAAAATTCTGGGCCCCTGGTCACCATATGACCAGGGGCTAAAACTGCATGAACTGGCTTAAATTTGACGGCCAACTGGCTGTCGCCGCCCAAAATAGAATTTTTTTTCCAAAATTGCATGTGTGCCTCGAGATATGTGCCATGCATTTTTTAGATTTTGCATCGATTTGCATGCCAATTTTTTGATCTTAATTTACGTGTCGGGGAACAAAATTTTTGTCTCAATTTACGTGCTAAATACAGAGAATTTTGCATTGGGAAACATGTCAGTCCATACAAATGCTACATAAAAAAGCATGTCAAGCTGTATAGTACCAAAAAAATGCCCCAAAATACAAAGTTGTCCAATTGGATGTGCCTTATATCAAAATAGGGGTTTTTGGGCACTGCGAGCTCAACGGTGAGGTCTGTTTGAGCTCAAAATGCACCAAAATTTAGGGACCCCCTAATTTCAATAAAAAAAAAACCAAAAAAGTCTTAATTTGAATCTTTCAAATGCGAACAAGCTGTAGCAAATTAGGCTCTGATACCATGTAGGATTTGAGCAATACAAATCCACAAAACCCGAAGATCACCTGCATACAAAAACCTGTTACAAGGAAGTAGAGATAAGAAGAGGGCAAGGGTTTGACTCAAAAATATGAAGAAGAAAATATCCTCAAATGATGAATGAATTAAATGTACAATGGATCATCCCTATAAAGGAGATCAAAAGCCTTGAAAGGAAAACCCTAGTGCATGTAATAATTAGTTAAATTATTACAAGACTAATGCGTGCAAGTTTACATTTAAAACAACTAGTGCATGAGTTTAAAACAACTCGTGCATGTGTGTTTAAATATAAACAACTAAAGCAAAAGAGTTGACATCTTAAGAAGGGAGTAAAGTTAATTAACATAATTAATACTTTACTCTAACATTATGCTCTTGTCTCTTTCAGACAATAAAAAACCTAAATCCATTTGACATTATACTTTAATAGGGACCTTGGAAAATAACAAAGTTTGCTTGGTGTGTTTGGGAGAAAACAATGTTGGATAGGAGATTATGATCTTTTCCCCTTGAGGGAAAATAAAAAATCTAAACTCCTTCTGTGGTCAATCCATGCATTTTCATTTAATCCTTTAGATGGGCCTGCCAGTGAGGTAAAAAGCTCCTGAGAATGACCCATGTGAGAATGAGGTGTTATCCCACCACTCCAACTCATGTTAATGAAATTTGTTTTTTGGGGTTAAAGCCTTAGAAGCTGGATAACATTTGAGCTTATACACGACTCTCACCTAACATTTAGTAGGGCCTCATAGTCTAAATCACGTTTACGTGACTACTTGTGTCAAGGTGCTTTGTGGGGCTATATGTCCTAGGCACGCTTGTGCAGATACAAAGGGTGTGTTGGAATGAAGATCCTTACTAGAAGCTATAGAATAGTGGCCACCTGGCTCACCTCCAAAAGGTTGATAATATTTGTACAAGGAGAATAGTAATCTCCCCAAGACACTCACCATATCGAGCCCCCTTCAACATTAACACTTTGATAATACGACGTCATTACTGGAGCCATTGTGTGCTTGGTGATGGTCATATTCTGAGGAGTTGTTGGGTGTGTTCCTAAGTCAGTGAGCAAATATTTTCAATCTCAGCCAATCTCCTTCTAGGGATAAAAGTGTGCTTGTTACTTTCATTGCAAAATAAACCCGTACACTTGAATCTTGCAAGTTTGCTTTGTCCCTTGCAGGACTATTTTCGACAAACGTGCTTGTAATCTAAAAAAGTTTGATGTATGTGTGAAGATTAGTTCTTTCCATTGAACAAATTGACAAAAATCAAATCAAATATCTGACTGATCAAATTTTGTGAAAAACATTATGAATCTTGGATTGTCATTTTTGACCTGGTATTGTCATCTTCGTAGATTGGCGTCTTAGAACTAGTATTGTCATTTCCGTAGATTTTTGTATGTGTCTGAGAAAATTCATCTCTTCCTAAAAACAATGAGTAATTTGATTTCTCCAAACCATCTAAAAATTGATTCCTCAAAATCCCTTCAAATCATTTGATGTGAAATATTTATTTACCCCGTCAAAATTGATATTTTCTCAAGACATGACCGATTCAGGAAAACACAAGAAAGCAAAACTCCCTATTGCATGAGTTCATAGAGAGAAGAAAATCACTGATCAAAAGACTAAAACCAATCAATCTTATTCGAAATCCATTCAAAACTTCCTAGAGGCTATTGAGAAATCTGATAAAATCACAGGTACAACAATCGGGTTGCTAATTTTGTTGCCAAGAACAAAGTGAACATGGCTTTTGTCACATGGGAATCTTATGATTAAGTACCATCGAACTTCACTCTTCTTCAAGTAATTCATTCCCTTCTCATATTTTAATACCTCTTCCTTCATTCACCTTCCAAAACATTAGGAGCATTAATCAAAATCAAATCAATCCATCTTTCACACCTTCATCAAGCAATAGGGTGAAAGAATCATTTTGATAGTGTCTCATAGACCTTAAATCAAAGTAAACATTAATCCTTGGCTACTTTGAGAATTGAGTCTTTCTCTAGTAGTCCTAATCCAATCCTATTTTATTTGGGGATCATTAGTCTATCACCCAAATAAGAGAAGACTTTAAATCAAATCCAATCCTATGTTTGCATAATCACAAGGTTTTGTCTCACCTAGGTTTGTTCCAAACCTTTAAATCAAACCAATCCTCGAGGCTTAGTTCCTCTTTAATCAAACCTAATCAATCATTCTAATCCTCAATCAAATTAATTAATCCAATTCAATCAATCTAATCATTCATCAAGGCTCAATCCTTACAATTCAATCCAAACTTAGTCCAAGTTGCTCATAGTTCACCATACCCTTTCTTTTCTTCATCATCCCTCATCAATCATTCATGTTTCTTCGACACAACCCTTCTAAGGTCACCCATGCATGGTACTTACCCAATCACAAGAAAAGTTAAGAGAAGAATCTCTAGCCATGGATAATGATCAGGAGACTGTCTACCTAGAAGACTTTAATTATGAAAAAGAACCACACATGGAATCTAAAACAGTCATACCCGAAAGTGTCAGTTCCAATCCATGAGCTAAAGAGTTCTTTGATGATCCTAACAACTTAAGCTTAGTGGAAGATCTAATCCAAACCAACAGTTCTAACATCTTCATGAATCTTATTCAAAGGGGTGTTACACTCCCTGACAATTTCAATGAGACTTTGCTTGAAAATAAGTTGATTCAAACCAACAAAAGCAAGGGAATGCCCATCATGCCATCCACATCTGACAATACAAATAAACCTTCCCATGATACACTTGAACAAATCCAACAACTTTTAAACAAGCCTAACTCAAACAATGGGGTGAGCAATGATGGCTTAAATATGGGCCGTTAACCTGAGCAACAACCAGGGTCCTCAATACGACACTCAGCTTCCATTTTCTCAAAGCCTAGTGAGGTCCTAAAAAATCAAAATTTTGCACATATTAACAACACCAATCCTCCCCCTCTCAGAGGACATAATATCATTAGGAGGAGGAACACATCAAGCCCACATGATCACTACTAATAATCCTCTTGAACTAGTCCAACAAATCGATGAGCTCAAAGGTATGATGATGGCTATGCAGAAAGGTGGGAAGAAGGAATTCTCTTTCACGGAGATATTTCCTTATCCCTTTTACAAATCAATCACTCTTCAACCGTTCCTTGCCAACTTTGAAATTCCAAAATTTGATAAATACAAAGGAGACTCATGCCCTACGCAACATGTCAAAGAATTTTATGTAGTGGCTCAAGAGGTCTCCCACAATGATAATTTTCTCCTAAGACTCTTTACTAGAATTCTTGGTGGACTAGCCTTGGAGTGGCTATTGAATCTCCTCTAGGTTCCATCTCTACCTTCCATGATCTCACTGAGAAATTTTTTACACAATACTCTTATAACATTGAACATCAAGCATCACTTAGTGACTTGTGTAACATGAAACAAATAAACAGAGAAACCTTTGCCAATTTTCTCCAAAGATGGTGACATCTTTCCAATCACATGCCTTGGAAAATCCCACATTCACTTCTAGTCGACATCTTTACTAAGAATCTGGTTACATAAATGTCATTCTAGATGAAGATGGTTTCCCCAGATTCCTTTGAGGCACTCATTAAAAAGGGGAAGTCTATTGAAGATGGAATTTTGATGAAGGAGTAATCAAGAATTATACCCCTAATTCACCTAATAACACTAATGATAAACCTAAGTTATGGTCAAAGAACAAAGGTGTTGTTAATGATGGAGTGATAGATTCTAAACATGTTCAAAATGTTCAAGAATCCAACAACAATAACCAAGGCAATCGTAACAAAAATGACCAAAAAAATTGCAATTAGAACAATCAAAATAATCAAAATAATTTGAATAATTTGAATAACCAAAATCAGAATCAAGGATTTGGTTATCGTGGCTCTCTATTTTCATGATATAATGGCAACAACAACAACAATAACAACCAACAACAAAGATGATGACTATTTACACAACTGGTAGATTCTCTTGATGTTATCTTCCGACGTCTAGTCAATCAAGGGATGATGGTTTAACCTAACACCATACCTTTTAATGAAAATCAACTAAAACCCAACTGGTATAAGGATAACGAATACTGTGAGTATAATCTCATTAAAGGGCATGAGATTAAAAATGCATAAAATTTTGTCATTTTGTGCAAGATTTGATCGATGATGGTAAAATCAAGGTAGAAGGAAAAAATGCCTCTACCTCTAACTCCCAACTAAAAATGTATTCTAAGCCTTTTCTAGAATATAATAAAAAAAATGCATCCACATCCAAGGGCTTTTCTTACGATTACTCTACGAACAAAATCTCAAGAGATGAACACACTTGTGGAAGACTAGATGAAAATGATGTTTTTGGCTTTAATTCACTTGTGGCCATATTGAACAATCTGAAACTCATGCAAATACATTGACTTTAAAGAGTGTAGATTGCAATGTCACTACCCATTGCCCTCGTGTAAGTGTACAAGCTATTGTCAATCCACCTATTGTAGATCCACTTGTTGCACCATCTACCTTGACATGACATGTGTGGCGTTATGACCTACTTTCCCAATTGAAGAAGGCCCCTACATAGATATCCATACTAGAGCTTCTGCACACATCCCCCATTCACAAATAGGTCCTTAAGAATGCCCTAACTGAGTCTCGCATCCCATAAAATATCAATGCTTCTCAATTCCAAGCAATGATCAATAATTTGGTTGCCCAACAACACCTGGGATTCACCGAAAAAGATTTTCAAGGTCCTGACCCCATCATAATAAACCCATGCACATCCAAGTGACCATCCATAAGACCCAAATTAAAAGAGTCCTTATAGACAATGGATCTAGTCTGAATCTGTGTACATTAAGAATGATCTGTAATATTGGTCTTTATGAGGACCTCATTGATGTAAATAAAAGAATAACAATAAAATCATATGATGATAGAGAAAGGGTGAGAAAAGGTCTCATTGCACTCCCCTTACAAATGGGCACAACCCTTATTGAAATTTTTTGTCAATTGCTTGATTTAGATCTACCCTACAATATACTTTTGGGTAGGTCGTGGATACATGCTATCTCAAGTGTCACATCCGCATTTCATCAGTGTTTGAAGATCTCGTGCCATGGAGCTGAAATAACCATCCTAGGAGATCATGAACCCGTACAATATTGCAAAAGGCTAGAAGGAAAACAATCAAACTATTGCCCATTAAATGAATATGTTCATCCCATTTCACAAGTGACTCCTATCCAGCACACTTGTTTTGAAGAACAGTTGTCTAAACAAGCTAAGAGAAAAAAAAAGGTTACTTAGGAAAAGAATATTCAACCTAAAAAGAAAGTTAGGTTCACAGATCAAGGCCCAAAGGAATACAAATTTGAAAGTTCCATGTGCATTGGTCAACTCCCCCTCTCTCCCAGGTCTTATGGAAAACCTTCACAACTCTTCCCTAAGGAAAGTAAAGAAACCATGAAATGTAAAAAAACTACATTTGAACACTGGGGATCTCTTTCAGACGAACATATGGAGCATAATGTTCTTTCTTGGTTGTTTGATGAAGAAGAAGATAAACCTATAGACATTCCCAAAGGGAAGTATATAAAAGCCACACCCATTGTTGAAAGCATGGGATATCATGGCAGTGGCCTCAGAGAAAATGAAACTAGAAGAAAAACTCTCACTAAAGCAACTGGATACCCCTGAGGAAGAGGACTGGGCTCCATAGAAACTGAGAAAACTTTTTCCACAGACTATTGTTTGATTGAATCTGATTCAAACATCGAGGAAGAGCTCTTTGAAGTCCCTTTCCAGTGCATTGAAGATGATCTCGATACCCATGTCCTCCATATCACCCAATGCAACCTTTTCTCACTTGAACTTCCCCTTACCAATCCTGAACTAATCGATTGGGACTAACAAGATTCACCACCTGCCTTAGACATATGTGATTCAGAAAAAGTAGTTCTAGCACTTTTCAAACTAAGAAATCTCCAAGAAAATGAACATCAACTTCACTACAGTGAGCACGCCTACTTTGGTAGCCAAGTCAACTCCCTTAGTCCCAAAAATGAACAAAAATAAAATCCAAAAAATGATAAAACATCCTTGGGTGAAAACCTCTCTGAGGCACCTTTGGATGGTGAAAAAGATAAAATAAAGGATGTATCCTCTAGTGAAAACCTTTTTGAGGTGATAGAGGAGGGGGGAGTTGACTTTCCATTTGTGTCATTACCATCAAAAAATTATTCTATTCTCATAGAAGATACAATTGCAATTAATATGGGAACTGAAGCAGATCCAAAAGTCACCTACATTGCAGCCTCTTAGGATGAGACAAAAAAAGAGTCCATGACTACATTCCTAAAGAAAGGCCATATCAATTTTGCATGGACTTATAAAGATATGCATGGGCTTGATACTGACTTGGTTGTACACCATCTTGTTGTGGATCCAAAAATAAAACCTGTCAAGCAAAAATTACGCAAGATGTATCCTCAAGTGGCATTCCTGGTTAAAGTTCAATTGCAAAAGATGCTAGAAGCAGAATTCATCAGACTCATTGATTATCCTGAATAGGTCTCCAATATTGTACCGATAGGCAAACATTCTAGAGGTATCTATATCTGTATTGATTTTAGAGATCTTAATCTCGCTTGTCCTAAGAATGATTTTCCACTTCCAAACATTGACATCATAGTGGATTTGATTGTTGGACATGAGATGTTATCTCTCATGGATGGCTTTTCGAGATACAATCAGATTCACATTGCAGTAGAAGACCATCACAAAGCTATATTCACCACACCCTAGGGTACGTTCTATTACCAGGTCATGCCCTTTGGTCTCAATGATGTAGGCGCCACCTACTAGAGATCCATGATGACCATCTTTCATGACCTCCTTCATGTGATCATGAAAGATTATGTGGATGATATCCTAGTAAAATCCAAGACATGAGAATCACACATTTATATTCTCATCATAATCTTTAAAAGATTGGAGAAGTATAAGGTGTGATTGAATCCCAAGAAGTGTGTCTTTGGTGTGCAATAAGGCAAGCTCTTAGGCTACATTGTCTCTCGCAGAGGAATAGAAGTGGATCCTAAGAAGGTGAAAGCCATTTTCGAGATGCCACCTCCCAAAACTTTGATGCAATTATAGAGCTTGGAAGGGAGACTTCAATCCATCCAGAGATTTATGTCACAACTCATAGACAAGGTGCATCCTTTCTCTCACATGCTAAGAAAGGATATCAAATTCATTTCGGACTGTAGCACTGGGTGCTCTCCTAGCAGAACTAGATGACAATGGAAAAGAATGTGTCATATACTATCTTAGTAGGACTTTAGTGGGTTATGAGCTCAACTGTACAACTATTGAAAGAGCTTGACATGTTGTAGTCTTTTGTATGCAGAAGCTACATCATTACATGATTAATCATAAGGTGTAGTTGATAGAAAAGATTGACCCACTTCAGTATTTGTTATCTAAAGCTACTCTGATAGGCTGAACAACAAAATGGGTCATGATCCTTAGTGAATTTGATATTGTGTACACAAAATGCAAAGTCATCAAAGGAAAAGCAATAGTGAATCAACTTGCAGAGGATCCTATTCCTAGTGACCATCCTATTGTCACTGACTTTCCTAATGAAACCATCATGACTGTCACTCCCAGCATTTAGTGGAAGCTTTATTTTGATGGATCTTTCACCTAGAAAGGATTGGGAGCAGGAATTTTGTTTGTGACACCTCAAGGGGATTTTATCCCTAAATCTTATAAAATAACATTTTCTTGCACAAACAACATTGTTGAATATGAGGCCTTGTTCATAGGGATTCACCAAGCTATCAAATAGAGGATTATGAGTTTTCTTATTTTTGGTGATTCTCAGTTGGTTATCAAATAAGTAAATGATGAGTATCAGACAAAAGATGACAATTTGTTGCCTTATCGTTGCGTGGTCGAAGATCTTAAACATCATTTTACAGATATTATTTTTCAGTAGATCCCAAGAGAAAAAAATAAAGTAGTAGATGCCATGGCTACTATTGCTTCACTAATATCCATGCAAGAGATAAGTGCACAATGTGAATTTCTTATCAAGAATCTTATGGTCCCTTCCTATGAGTAGCCAAATTTTGAGATGGTGTGCGAAATTGTTGGTCCCGAATCACCTTGGTGCGTGTGAGAAAATTGTACTTGTTTAGAAGATACAACACATTAGTAAAATATTATTGATTAATGACAAGAAAATATACAGTAAAGAAATATACCATTAACTAGGCAATTTACTACCTTCTAGTGGGTGTGACTATGGTATTCTCAGAATTTGACTGAGATCAGTGACCATGCAATGCCTAAATGAAGGATTTGAATGCAACAACTATGAAATGGATGCAAGATTAATTTATATTTTTGGATTTTCTATGCAATAAAATGATATAAACTTGTATCTGTACACACTAAAATATGCACTTCTATGAACCATTACATGCAAGGTTGCTCAAGAATGAGGCCTCACAAAGCGGCTCATAGCTCTCTATGCATGGAGTTGCAAGGGACTATGAGTTTTGCTCTCAGCTAGAGCTACAAGAAAGTGACCTTGCTAGTCAACCATACAATGAGAGATTCAAGTGAAGACAAGGGCAACAATGCCAATATCTCCAAGAATCTAAATGGAAATGAAATGCAAATGCAACTAGTATGAATGTGCAAGCTAAGCTAAATGATAACAATGCAATGCTTGAAAAGAAATCTAATCTATGAAAGGAAATAGCAATGGATTACAAATCCTTCCTATTTAGACTATGTGAGATTGCATAAAAGGAAATCTACACTAAGAATGCCATGAATGCAACTATGAAAGCAAAACTATTATGAAATGCAACTAAGAATGTCAAGGCTTCAAAGCTTGAGTGTCTTCAAAGAGAGCTCCAAAACCTGCAGCATAACAATAGCATAAGACAAGGATATGCAAATGAAGGAGAGAGCTCTCCTTTTATAAGAAATGAGGAGAAATGGACCATGGAGATTAAGAGGCAAAAAGTCTTAATCAGCGGTGGAGGTTGAAAGAGGAGCAATCCATGTGCACAAACATCCTCCAATGAGAGTGAAGTGTTGACTTTTGAGCCTCATGTGAGACAAAAAGTGCTTTTTCCCTTTTTATAAAATAGGAATAATGTTTTATTTGTGCAACTTAGGATAAGAGGGAAAGTGGGGGCTTTTTATTTAATTGAAAGGGGAGGAAATATTCCTTTTAATTAAATAAAGACTTAGGATAAATGGTTAGCCCATAGGATAAAAATCCAATATATGATCAAAATTAGGATTTGATCAAGAAATTGATATTGTTGAAAATATTGATTATTGATCAAAATGATTCAGGATTGGTAAATCAAATAAATGGGGCCCAAAGTCTAGGCGACCATTTTAGGGTGCATACATTTGCCCCTCTTTGACTAATGTGTGATCGATTTGGGAACACATGTAGTCAAAGAATGAAGTTGCAATGTGAGATCGATTTGGGATCACAAAACAACTCAGATGTGAGATCGATTTGGGATCACATCCGGACAAACATAAACAAAAGCTTAAACCAACACCGTCGCTGCTAGGTGCAAATCAAGCTTTAGACAAAACTATCACCATCGCTGCTAGGCAATAATCAATGTCTAAAAATGGGAGATAAGAATCTCAAATTTTGAGCAAAAGCTCACAAAGGATGTCTGAATCAGGAAAATCAGGGATGAGAATCCCACAAATACTGCCCCCTCGGAGTCGAAATCGAAATCAAGTAGAGGAGAAACAGCAAATTGATAAGGATTTGATCAAATCAGAAAGAAGTCATAATCGAATGTAAATGATAATAGGATAACCATTAGGCAATGAAACATGTCCCAGCGATGAGCTAGAAGAAAAGAGATAGGGCGAATGAAAGACTAGAAAATTGAGAGACATGAAAAGGAAGAAATTCCACCGAAAATCAAATTATGCCTCAAAAGGTCAGTCAACTGCTCAGAAAAAGGAAAAAAATTTTGAAATGCGACTCGGATTTCGATTTCGAGTCCGAAAATGGATAGAAAATGATGTGATATGAAAGACTAGAAATGAAAGATATGATCAAGAAGAATTAGAAGATGAACACAGTTGACCGACTAGTTCGTAAATGATGAAAAGGAGCGCTCTCTCCATAGGCAAAATGCAACACTAGACTAACATGAACCTAAAAATGCAAACTACTATGAAAGTGGTTGACTTGCAAGGTCACAACGCTTATAGACATCTAATTATCATCATCGAGCGTTATTGGTAGCGTCGTAAGATCATACAATGCACACTAGCATAACTATGTGGATATGAATATGATCTTTATCAGATAGAGATGTGGGAATCTCACCTAGGCATCAAAGACATATAGGTCAAGATGACTAATGCAGTGAGATCACCTAAATTTGTTATAGCGAGATTATGCTTGTATCAAGACACATGAAAGTTAGGATAGCTAAAAGCATGCACTCGCAAAACAGTCAAGGATAATACCTTGTCAATCCATAGTGTCAAGTAGGACCAGCATAAATGCTCATGACAGTTAGGATCAACAAAATATACCCACAAGCAGATAAAGAAAGAAAACATGTTCTCATTCCCTCAGTCTTCTAGCTATGCATCATCGAAAACTTCTCAGGGAGAGATCACTCATCAAAGAAATCCTCATAGACAGCACACAAAGAGAAATAAAGTCATCATATCGTCACCGAGTTGATTGTTTAAGTGCGTGTGTGTTGGTCATAGAGTCAAATTCTGAGTATCTTATCTGCAAATGGGAAATATCGCATCATGCGAAACTGTTGGGTAAGACATCTGATAAGTGTTAAGAAACACTCGACGGAAGGGTAGTGTTGAAAAACACTGTTTGGGGTGGTGTTGAAAAACACCTGTTGTGAAATGCCCCAAGAGACAAACGCACCTAAAGGACCAATGCTAATAGTTATGCCCCCTAGACAAAGACAAAGACCAATTCCAGATTAGGCCAAATAAGGTCAAGGCATGATGACAAGTGGCAAGTGTCGAGGACGCATGCTAACAAATAGGGGTGCAAAGGCCTCAAGTAGCGCCTGTTTCCAGGTTTTCACCACTTGGAATCTTTTTTCATTTTTTCATTTTTTTGATTTTTTTTGTATTTTTGCTACCAAGGCGCCTATTGCTAGGTTTTCACCAAGGCACTTTTTCTATTTTTTTTTTTTTGAATTTTTGAATTTTTGAATTTTTTGATTTTTTTGATTTTTTTTTTTTTGTATTTTTTTCAGGACTTTATATGCTTTTTAGGATTTTTTCAGCATCATATATCAATTTTTTTGAAATTTTTTCAGGACCAATAAGATATATACAAAAGATGCCCCCAGACAGAACGGGCATCAAGGATAGAACTTCTTAAGGTGCACAATGTTGATGGGATCAGGGAGCTGTTCTCCATCAGGATCTGACAGTAAATACGCACCAGTACCAAAAGCAGCTGTGATGACATATGGTCCAAGCCAGTTAGGTTCAAACTTGCCCTTTTGCTCTCTGTTTTGTTGGTTTTTAGGGTTTTCTCATAAAACAAGATCACCTATTTGAAATTCTCTAGGGCGAACCTTCTTGTTGAATGCCTTGGACATACGTTTCTGATACGCTCTCATATGATCAAAGGAAGCCTTACGCTTCTCATCTAGAAGTTCTAATTCCTGCAACCTCATGGCGCGGTAATCCTCATCTGTAATCAAACCTTTGAGTGAGACTCTGAGGGATGGTATCTCGACTTCTAAAGGTAATATTGCTTCAGCGCCATAGGTGAGAGAGAAAGGAGTGGCTCCTGTAGGTGTGCGAATACTTGTTCGGTAAGCCCATAGTGCTGGATTGATTTGTAAGTGCCAATCCCTACCATTCTTGTGTACCGTTCTATGAAGAATCTTAAGAATGGTTTTGTTAGAAGCTTCTGCCTGTCCGTTTCCTTGTGGGAAATATATGGAGGACCAATGTTGCTTGATTTTAAACTTTTTGCATAGGTGCTTTAGGTCTTTATTCTTAAATTGACCTCCATTGTCAGTAATGATCTCAGAAGGCACTCCAAATCGGCAAATGATATGGTTCAAGATGAACAAAGAAATGGTCCTTCCTGAAGCAACAGAAAGTGGTACGGCCTCCACCCATTTTGTGAAGTAGTCAGTGGCAGTAATGATGAACTTGTGTCCACCTGATGAGTTGGGGTGAATTTGCCCAACCAGATCAAAGGCCCAGCGCTGAAATGGCCAATGAGAAATAGAAGGAATCAGCTCCCTACCCGGAGCATGAATCAGGTTGCCGTGTTTCTGACATTTTTCACATGACTTAGCAAAGGTGACTGCGTCTATCTGCATTGTGGGCCAATAATATCCCGCCCTAAGCAACCTTCGGGCCATGGCCAGACCATTAGAATGCCCACCACAAATGCCCTTGTGGATGTCAGCTAACGCTCGGTTGGATTCCTCCTTTTCCAAGCACCTAAGGAGTGTCCCATCTAAACCCCTTCTATATAAGTCACCAGAGATGAGGGTGTGGCGAGAGGCGTTACGGATGAGGTTTCGACATTCGGAGCGGGTGAATGTGTCAGGGATGATGCCATCACGAAGATATGAATAGATAGCACCATATCGGGAAGACTCGTGTGTGATAATGGCACAAATGACACGGCTTTCAGATGAGTCAAAGATGGGATGGTGTAGCTCTTCCACCAGGAATTCAAATCTGGATTCATGTGTCTCCAACTGAAGAAGTGAAGCCAATGTGGCCATGGCGTCTGCAGCTTTGTTCTCTATCCTAGGGATTTGTTGAAACGTCACAAAGGTGAAATAGCGTTTCAAAGAATCAACCATCTTTTTATAGGGTATCAATTTGTCATCCTTGGTTTGATACTCTTCATTGACTTGGTTGATGATTAGCTGAGAATCCCCAAAGACATGTAATTCTGTGATATTCCATTCTATAGCCATTTTCAAGCCATTAGTTAAAGCTTCATATTCTGCAATATTATTGGTACATGGGAATAATAGTTTATAAGACTTTGGAATGTTGTACCCATGTGGAGAAACAAATAACACGCCAGCACCTGATCCATTTTGCATGCGGGAGCCATCAAAGAACATTGTCCAAGTGCGAGTAGTGGTATATAAGATGTGTTCATCTGGGAATTCCACTTGGACTGGCATACTATCCTGGATTGGAAAATCAGCTAATTGGTCAGCAATAGCTTGTCCTTTGATTGCCTTCCTTTCAACATACTCTATGTCAAATTCAGTGAGGACCATCATCCATTTAGCAAGTCTACCCGTCAGGGCAGCCTTACCAAGCAAGTATTTAAGGGGATCAATTTTGGCAATCAAGTGTATGGTATGAGCAAGCATGTAGTGGCGCAACTTTTGAGAAGCAAACACCACCGCGAGACAAGACTTCTCAATATTATTGTAATTGATCTCATAAGAGACTAGAGTACGGCTGATATAGTAGATGGCCTGTTCTTTCCCAGTATCATCTGTTTGAGCCAATAATGCCCCCAGGGAAGTGTCTGTAGCTGAGATATATAGAAGCAATGGTTTCCCTGGAATAGGAGGCATTAAGATCGGGGGATTAGCCAAGTATTGTTTGATCTGATCTAGGCTCTTTTGACAATCTTCGTTCCAAACACAAGAAGCACCCTTATGCAATGTCTTGTTGAAGGGTTGCGCTCTATCTGCAAGCTGAGAAATAAACCTCCTAATGGATTGAAGACGTCCTTGAAGACTTCTCATTTGGCTGATATTTCGAGGAGGTGGCATATCTAGGATTGCTTGGACCTTTTCGGGATCAACCTCGATACCTTTTGCTGATATTATGAATCCTAAAAGTTTGCCTGAGGTGACGCCAAATGCGCATTTCTTTGGATTCAATCTGAGTTGAAATTGTTCCATACGATCTAGAATTACTTCTAGATCATTGAGGTGTGTGTCCCTTTTTCTTGATTTTGCCAGGGTATCATCCACATAATCTTCCATATTTTTGTGCATCATATCATGAAAGATAGTTGTCATAGCTCTTTGGTAGGTTGCTCCTGCATTCTTTAACCCGAATGGCATGACGTTCCAACAGTAGGTTCCCCATGCACATGTGAATGCTATTTTCTCTTGGTCTTCAGGAGCTATTTTGATTTGATTATACCCCGAGAAACCATCCATTAGGGAATATATGTGATAGCCCGCTGTCATGTCCACTATCATGTCAATGTTTGGAAGTGGAAAGTCATCCTTTGGGCATGCTTTGTTTAGATCTCTAAAATCTGTGCAGACACGAATGGACCCATCATGTTTGGAGACTGGTACTATGTTTGAGATCCATTCTGCATAATCGATGGCTCTAATAAATCCAGCTTTCAAAAGCTTTTCTAATTCTCCTTTGACAAGTAGAGCTATATGTGGATGCATTTTTCTTAGTCTCTGTTTGACTGGCTTGACTCCTGGAGCTATAGATAAGTGATGCATTATGAGATTTGTGTCAAGCCCTGGCATGTCTGAGTAGGTCCATGCAAAATTAATTTTCTTTTTCTGTAAAAACTGTACATATGCCTTGGTCTCTTCCTCTGATAAAGACTGAGCAAGATGGACTATCTGAGGGTTTTCTTCTGTGTTTAGATTGACCGGCTTTGTTGGTTCAATCAATATTGATGACCTATCCTGGAAATAACTCGGCAAGTTATTAAGTACCCCATCCTTAGGTGCCTCAAAGAGGTTTTCACCTTTGGATGCGTCATTTCTTTTTACTATTTTTGGTTCTGACACCGCCACAAAGTGGTTTTCACCATCAGACCTATTTTTCTTTTTCTCTTTTGTTTTGAGACTGAGGTACTTAATATCAGGCTCCGTCATGCTGGTTGTTGGTTCACTGGTGGAAGAAGCCACGGGTTCGAGAGCATTTAGATAGCAAGCAATTTCGTAATCGTTGCGAAATGTGAGGAATGTGGGCTCGTGGTGGCGCTGGGGCCAGTCAATCAGGTCAAAGTGAACAAGGGGCAAGTCAATGGTAGGTTCGATGTTGTGAATGCGAAAGGTGTCATCTCTGGTGACCATATAATTGGAGCTCATCAAGTCTTCTCCTAAAATACCTGAATTGGGGCTCATCCTATCAAACAAAGCGTCGTCTACTAAGGCGATTTGAGGAGGGCAATCCTCTAGTCTGACACTAGGATCGTTAGTTGCATCGGGTTGGGTACTATAGGCATGGATAATATCCACATCTAGATCAATTGTTGCATCTGAAAGCGAATCCCATTCATATTCATGGGAGTCTGTCTCTGAGTCATCATTTAGGCCTCGTGATGTAGAAGCCTCAAGGTTAGGGAGGGTTTCCCCCTTGCTAGTGCTAGTATTGGTACTATCCGTCGCAGCTAGGACAGTAACATTTTCCTTTGTCGATCTAGAAGTCACACAATCACTATCCGTCGCAGCTGGGATGGTAGGATTATTAAGCATCAAATCTGTGGAATCTCCCCAAAGGAGATTCGTTGAGGGCACCCAATCATCAGACACATCTTGTTGGTTGGAGAGATCGGGTGTATAATCTGCATCACTATCACTGTCCGTTGCAGCTGGGACAGGGATACCTTTCCGCTTCTTATTCTCAAAACCTAAGCCGATCGTGGACTTATTTTTGCATCCGAAGAGAGCATGATCAAGAGGCTCAGCTTTAGC
Source organism: Chamaecyparis obtusa (assembly GCA_027943335.1). Taxonomy (NCBI): domain Eukaryota; kingdom Viridiplantae; phylum Streptophyta; class Pinopsida; order Cupressales; family Cupressaceae; genus Chamaecyparis; species Chamaecyparis obtusa. Next base: position 364,332 of record BSBK01000206.1, read on the forward strand.
ATCCAGCCTATGACTAAGGGGACCAAATCCCGGATATCCCATATTTTTGACCAGTGTATATCCTTTCCCATAAGTTTCAGGTGAAGGAGCAAAATTCTCATTATGTTTGTATTTCTCTTCGTGATATATCCAGTTCCTTACAGCAACTTCCTCTTTCTCTTCTTGAATGGGGACCGAAGACTCAACAAATTTCCCAAATAACGTCATTGCTGATGATGAAGGTTTCACATTTGGGGAGGGTTTCCCATAAGACCTAGGAGAGATTGGCATTTTTGTAAAAGAATCAATCTTATAATCTCCCATCCCAAGGTCCATGGTCTTGAATTTCTGCTTGCATTGTTCAAGTGAACTACTAGGATTGTCAGCTTCTCTATTCAAAGGTACATGTGATCCCGCAGAAATGTTATTAACTGATAGAGCACTGTCTCCCGGGATGCAAATTTCTACACCATTATGGGGGAACTTAACACACTGGTGATATGTCGATGGGACTGCCTGCATTTCATGAATCCACGGCCTACCTAGCAAAATGTTGTAGGCGAGAGGTCGAACATCAACAATTTGGAATAATATGTCTCTTTCTACAGGACCAATACGAATAGGCAAAACAGCCAATCCCTTAGAACTTCTTTCTGCTTCGTCATATGCTTTGATTGTGATTCTTTTCTTTGTGTCAATGACATTCTCAGAATACCCTAGAGCTAGCAGCAAACTCAGAGTACAAATATTGAGCCCCGCACCCCCATCTATCAGTACACGCCTAACGCGGGTTTTATGAATCATGACCTCGATGTGTAAGGCCAAATTATGTGGGTGACTAATGGATTTGTCATCTTCTTCTGAGAAGGTGAGGAAATGAGGGCTAGCCAAATGGTGGACCATGTTTTGGAATTGGTCGATAGCTAAGTTATTAGGGACATTGGCTGCTCGCAAAGCATCCTCGAGGACGCGCTTGTGCTTAGGAGATAATTCTAAAAGCTCAAAAATAGATATCTGAGCGGGTGTACGTTGTAGTTGGTCAATAAGGTTATAATTGGAATCAGGACCAACGACAGATTTTGGAGGAGCAACTTTGGACACGGGCTGTTTAGACTTGCTAGTGCTAGGACCTTTGATGATAATGGGTGCTTGAGCCTGACCCCTAGTGACAACATTAAGGGATCGGGGCATTCCTTGTGTGTGAGGACCTCTTATCACCACAGCGGGTCTTTCATTAGTCATAGGAATTGAGTCCACATTATGTCCATAAGGATCTTTCTTTCTCACCATGTTGATATTATCGTCAGCCACTTCAAGCATGTTAATCACATTATCAGCATGTGTGTATGTATAGTTAATAGCCGCCTTGCCATTCTTACTGCTAGAATTCTCTCCTTTTTCATATTTAGGCAAGGGCTCCTTAAAGGCTTTATGGTCTGCATTAGTAGTTAACCCATCCACTTGTAATTGTCCTTTCTCAATAAGGTCTTGGACAAGATGCTTAAGTTTAAAACAATTTTCTATGTCGTGTCCAATCCCATTATGGAAAACACAAAAAGCCTTAGCATCCCACCAATGAGGTAAAGGATTTGGTATTCGATGTTTTGTAGGATCCTGTGGGTGCGCCAGATTATGAGCAACTAGTGTCTTAAAAACATCTGCATAGGATTCTCCCAATTTAGTGAATTGTCTTTTCTCCGTTTTAGATCTCTTTTGATACTGAGGTTTGTCTTGTTGCGTTGATGATGTTTGCAACTTCATAGCTTGAACTGCATGAGAGAGATTAAGAACTCCTTCATTTTTGACCTGAGATGAATCAACAACTCCGTCGTTGACGACTTGCTTGTTTTTGTTCCAATAAGAGTTCTTTTTGTCCTTGTTACCATTAGTATTGTTATTTTGGCTATTGTTGTTATTTGTTGGTTTAGCCAAAATTCCTTGTTCTTTTAGGACATCCTCAATGCGACATGCCACCTCTACCATAGTATCAAAAGAATTAAATGGAATCTTCTTGACTTCATACTTGAGTTCTGGTATTAGATTGTTCACAATGATATCAATTCTCTCTTCTTCAGGGATTGTCCTTGGGTATTTCGAACACAATCGCCTCCATCGTTGCAAAAAGGTGACAAAAGATTCCCCTTGATTTTGCTTAAGTTTACACAAATCAAGCATGGTGACCGACCTAGATAAATTGTAAGCAAAATGTTGCACAAATCTTTGGACAAGTTCTCTAAATGTCCTTACTAGAGGGGAAAGGTTGGTGAACCACTCCATGGCTTGACCTTTTAAACTCCTTGGGAATAATCTCAGAAAGTAGGAGTCTTCGTGGTGAAAGGAAAAGCTCATTATGTAGAATTGTCGAACATGGTCATGAGGGTCACCCGTGCCATCATATTTGTCGTATGTTGGAAATTCAACTTTCTTAGGAAATTCTACCATCACCACACTTTTGTCAATGGGATTAGGACATATGGAGTCCAAATGAAATGTACTCTTGGGAGCCTTCATTCTGTCTATATCCTTTTGCATTTGCAAGATTAACTCATCAGTTGAAGGATTCTATTTTTTGATTTTTTGGTGAACATCAAAGTTATATGGAACTTTAGCGCCTTTGTTGATAAGACTTTCCAAAAATTGGTCTTTGTTTTGTTCCACGTATTGCTCCACATAGGCTTGAAAGGATGGTTCTTGTTGCATAGTCATGAAGTCCATATGATCAGATTTAGCATAACTGCCTCCATGTTGTGAGCCATGATGTGCTCGTTGGGAGGGTTGCTTTGAATGTCTATGAGACGTTTGTCTCCTATGATAGTCATATCTTGAAGTCCTTCTTCCTCTAGGACTTGGGGATCGTGAGGGTGTCTTTGATCTTCTTCGAGGGCTAGGGGAAGGGGTAGATGGGGGCGAGTTGGTCCCACTATTGGCTCCCCTCCTGTTAGATCGATTTTGGAGTTGTTGTGCATAGAGTCTATCTTCTTCTTCTTGGGCAACTCTTTTCTGTATATCCAACAATGCACGTTCCTCTTCCTCTAGTTGTCGGAATTTTTCCTTTTTTGCAGCCTGTTCATCTAAGTAGGCTTGCTTCTCTCTCTCAATGCTTCTTAATCTTGTATTTGCATATCAAGAAGTGTCCTTAAGTGGGGAGGTTTGTCTTGAATGCCTTATTGCATTAGCTGCGTTGATATGGTGATCACTAGATTCGTTGTTCTGGTCTTCGTGTTGTGACCCTGAATCTGAGTGGGCTGACTTATGCTGTCTTTCAGCTCGTTGTTGAGCATCAAAATACCTCGCGTTGTTAGGAGGTGACCCGGGTGGACTGGCATGAGAAGAACCACCATACTCTCCTCTGTGTCGTTGAAAGATATCCTCGAGAGTTTGATTCATGGCTTCTCTTTGTTGTCGGGTGAAAGTGTAACTCATGTCCATGCTTGATGAAAGTGGTATGAAAGAGGTGCTCACTTCACTAAGGTTAGCTCCCGGATTAAAACAAACCTCAGATTCACTCTTAGGAGATTGGTCAAAAAGGGGTTTTTTTTCCCTTAGGTTGTCGACGGGTCTTGATAGGTGGTAACTGGCTAAAGGCAACAGGGGGTCGCTTCCCTTGATTAACTTGGTACCTTGTCGTAACTGACATGAAAGAGAGATATTCTCAATGATAAGGTGACCTTTCAAAGTGTCAACACCAAACTAGGATAATCGAAATCCTCTATTGTCCAAAGAAAGATGAAAAAAAGAAAAGAAAGGGGGATTTACCAACACTGTCAAAGAGGTGCTTCAAATCAAAGGGTGACTACCCTTGCACTTTTGAATCAGGAGGTTGGACTAGGCCAAAAGATAATTGAAAATGAAAGCGATTTGGACAATAAGAGAACTGAAATTTTCCCAGAATATAGCTAACAATTTTAAAGATGAACCTTGGCACCAAGAATGACTTTCTAACTTTGACAATTATTCCAAAGTGACTTTGTAAATCAAATGATGCTATCCCGGAGAACTAAGAACCAGAGATTTGGAGTCAAGACAGATCTCAAACGTCAGGGTGAGAAGCCTGTTCTAAGACCTGGCCTAATTGACAGCAACTGAAACTGACCAAAATTTAAGCACGATAAAAATGAACCAGGCGATATACTCCAGGCTACTGGGGCGATAAACCTCTACCCGTGCGATACTTCGCCCTAAGACAGGCGATACTTCTTAATACTATAGGGCGATATACCCCAGGCAGGCAGGGCGATAGTCCGTCAGGGGTGAACTATCGCGCGATATTTCTCTTCAAAGGGGGCGATATTTCTAGCATGTGCGAAGTATCGCACGATACTTCGCCTTACAGGGTGCGATACTATTGCAGAATTATTCAACTCTTGACCAGAATTGTGTGAAATTTGCATTTTTGGGTCTGTTTGGTCAAAATTTTCAGTCTGAGGGTTGATGTTCTTGGTTTCAGTCACAAATTCAACAGCATTTGGACAGGTTTGCAAACAGTAAAGGATCAAACATGTCTTCAAGCACTTGAAACAAGGGCAAAAGCAACCTTGCCAAGACAAACACTTGTGATATCAAAATTAAAAAAGCACCCTATGAATGCTACCGATTGTTTGTATGTTGAGAACGTTTACACTGGTATCACACAATCGAAGACAATTCAAGCAATTACTACCTACAAGACAAGGCTCAATACTTATCAACTTAGCCCACAACTTGATGCCCCCTTGCCTCACACCAAGTGGTTGCCCACAAGAGATATTGGCTTTGTCATGGAAATGTCAAAATGACACAACCAAAGGGACACATATGGTGAGTATCTTAAGGTGATCCGGGTAAACCACTTGGATCAATCCTTGCACTAAGAAGATAAGCGGCTAAAAGAGGGTGGCTTCTATATAATGGTTCTTAATAAGGATTTCCGTTCACAACACCCCTCTTGCTCCTCATAAAGGACTAGGACCTCGCGGCCTCAAGAGTACCTTAAGCATTCTTGTTCAATGTTTTCCTCATGGTCGCAATCCCATGAGCTACTCACATCAAACGAAGACAAGTGTTATGTCTATCAAGGTTTTTGGTGTCCTTGATAGCCTTGAGATTATAGTGAGTTGGAATCACTTGCCACCAAGAAAAATGATGACAAGGTTGTCCCCACTTGAGTCGTTCCTCTTGATTGCTCAAGAGCAGGCCCTCTAAAGGATTCCTAAACTAAACAAAATGGATCAAAACTTGAGGTTCAAGGTTTTTGATTCACCACAAGGGTGAAGAGCATACTCCCCTATCTCAAGAATTTTTCCCAAACACACCAAACAAAGAAATCAATTACCCCCTTGCTTCCAAAACCTTAAGATGGGTCAAGATTTTCTGATTCACCTAAAGGTGAAGAGCATACTTCTCCTACCACCTCAAAATCCCTTTCAGAAGGTATTAAGATTCCTAATACAATTAGTAAATGCCACAAATGAAAGGAAAATAACAATAAGCAAGAAATGGAAATTTTTTTTTTTTTTTGTTTTTATGCTTGGGCAGCCCTGCAAAAACTATTAGTAGCCCTCTTTGACATGCGTTTTTAGCAATTTTTAAGCAAAGGAGAGCACCTACAAACACAACTTGTTAGGCCCACAATGTTAGTAAAATCAAAATCCAAATGTAAATGTGCAATAATCTAATGGATTTAAGCTAAAAAAAGCAGGTTAGACCTAATTAAACAAAGTAAAACAAAACAGCAAGCTAAAATAGTCGAATTCGGACAAAAAAACTGAAAGCGCAAGTCTCTGCCAGACCAGGCGATGTTTCTCAGTCTCCAACAGTATCGCGCGACACAGTTTCCTATAGTCGGGCGATACTTCCCCAGTCGAGCGATACTTCGCCGATGCCAGGCGATACTTCGCCCGATGCCAGGCGATAGACTTCGCTATATGCGTGCGATACTTTTTCCGAGCGAAGTATCGCGCCAAGACAGGAAGTATATCGCGCGATATTTCTGAGAAGTGTCGCGCGATAATCTGAGACAGAAAACCAGAGACAGATTTTTCCGACAGTTAATCCGAAAATGACGAAAAATGCATCAAATAAAAGGACAAAGCTATCTACTCTGCCCCACGGTGGGCGCCAGAAATGTACACACTAAAATATGCACTTCTATGAACCATTACATGCAAGGTTGCTCAAGAATGAGGCCTCACAAAGCGGCTCATAGCTCTCTATGCATGGAGTTGCAAGGGACTATGAGTTTTGCTCTCAGCTAGAGCTACAAGAAAGTGACCTTGCTAGTCAACCATACAATGAGAGATTCAAGTGAAGACAAGGGCAACAATGCCAATATCTCCAAGAATCTAAATGGAAATGAAATGCAAATGCAACTAGTATGAATGTGCAAGCTAAGCTAAATGATAACAATGCAATGCTTGAAAAGAAATCTAATCTATGAAAAGAAATAGCAATGGATTACAAATCCTTCCTATTTAGACTATGTGAGATTGCATAAAAGGAAATCTACACTAAGAATGCCATGAATGCAACTATGAAAGCAAAACTATTATGAAATGCAACTAAGAATGTCAAGGCTTCAAAGCTTGAGTGTCTTCAAAGAGAGCTCCAAAACCTGCAGCATAACAATAGCATAAGACAAGGATATGCAAATGAAGGAGAGAGCTCTCCTTTTATAAGAAATGAGGAGAAATGGACCATGGAGATTAAGAGGCAAAAAGTCTTAATCAGCGGTGGAGGTTGAAAGAGGAGCAATCCATGTGCACAAACATCCTCCAATGAGAGTGAAGTGTTGACTTTTGAGCCTCATGTGAGACAAAAAGTGCTTTTTCCCTTTTTATAAAATAGGAATAATGTTTTATTTGTGCAACTTAGGATAAGAGGGAAAGTGGGGGCTTTTTATTTAATTGAAAGGGGAGGAAATATTCCTTTTAATTAAATAAAGACTTAGGATAAATGGTTAGCCCATAGGATAAAAATCCAATATATGATCAAAATTAGGATTTGATCAAGAAATTGATATTGTTGAAAATATTGATTATTGATCAAAATGATTCAGGATTGGTAAATCAAATAAATGGGGCCCAAAGTCTAGGCGACCATTTTAGGGTGCATACAGTATCATCTCAAACTGGAAGCACTTTCATGTTAAGAGAATTTTTCCCTCCGAGTAGGTGTTTTGGGATCATGTCGAACACCTTGAATGGGTCCTTAGTTTTGATCTGACATTTTCTCTTATTCTGCCCCCTGATTTCACTTTATTTCTACATTTCTTGGCATCATGGATTGAGGTCCTGAGGTTTTTGACTTCAAGGTCAAAGTCAACCTTGAGGGTCAAAGTCAACCTTGACCCTAACATAGGGCGGGGTCTACCTCATCCTTGACCCAGATTTCAAATTTTAGATTCCCATGATTTTTGAGTGTCGAGTTTCAGAAATATTTATTTTCCCACTTTCGGGTCGGCCATTTCAGGTTTCGAAATGGTAAATCCTTAAATTATATTTAATTTAGGTCCATTCATAAAGGGTTGAGGCCTAATTGGAATTTAATTTCCCAAGGTGGCCCCTCTAGAGGATTGTGCCCTAGATCGTTATAAAAGGAAGCCTTCCTCTCTCATTTTCTCCATCTCATTCCTTCATGCATCAAGCACTCTCAAGGAGACAGTGGTGATCAAGTTTTGGCAATCAAGTTCTCTCTCAAGAAAGATCAAGCAAGCATCCATTCTCAAGCAATCATCCATTCAAGCATTCAAGTTCTCCATTGAAGATCAATGATTCAAGCATTCAAGCCTTTGAAGGGATTTGGTTCAAGCATGCAAGATTCATCATTCAAACCCTAGATCTAGCCATCATGATGGTGTGACCTTCCTTCAAGATCCTTTTGTTCATCTTCAAGATCCATTCATTCTTCCCTCAAGATGGATTCCAAGCATACAATCATGGAGGTTTGATTTATATTTGTTGATGTTATGTTCAAGCTTTCATATTAACATACTTGATTACATTTCAAATACAATTTGCATATCTATTGAATATCATAGCTTCATTGTTAGATCTACTTCTACTACTTGCTAGCATTCTCCATTTCAATTTCAATATTAAGGTTGATTCCAAACCAGAGTTTGACCAAGGCAAACCCCCCAAACAAACAACCAAAACCCTCTTTTTCTTGTAGGTACAGGTGCAGAACTACAAATCTGAGCTTGGATTCAGGTACCCTTTTCGGCAAACTTCCGAGATCTGCAAACAAAATCAAAGTCAACCTTAAAAATATTAATGTAGCCTTTGACCTTTTATCGGGGTCAAAGACTACCTGTTGTCTGAAAGACAAAAGTTTTCTGGGTTTTCTCCATCTCGACATTTCCAGTCTGGGATAGGTTGCAAAATTGCCCAAAATTGTACACAAGCACCAGAAAATAGGTATTTCCAAATTAATTTCATCATGAGGTATGTATCTTATTTTATATGATTTCTAGTATTTCCCTTACAATTCAAATGTATGTGTAAAATATTAGTTTCAGGGTCTCTTTTATGTGCAAACCATTGTTCTAGGACCCCACCCATATTTTATACTATACAAAACTATATGAAATTGATCTAAAAATTTGATGAAAGTGAATTGAAAACTAGCCATGAATGCAAAAGCAAGAAAATAATGTTAGCAATGGATCTCCAAAAGTTGCACAATCTCAAGAATTTGACAGTATAACACTACTATTCTCAAAATTGCATGTGGTTTTGTGAAGCACTGAGGCTTGTTTATATAGAAATATAGGGTTTGAGAACCCATGGAAAACCAAAAATCACTTCTTGATCAAATCAAATTGATTGGTGAGTTATCAAGAAATTAGAAACAGTTATCTAGTAAAATCATGCAAATCAGCTTTTTAACTCAAAACTGGAAGTTGAGATCACTCCAATCTGATTTCCAACTCACAATCACATGTTGAGTTAAAAAATTTAACATAATGAATTCAATAATTGATTTTGAGTTTAACTATTTTTCTGATTTTTGCATAGATAATTGTGAGTTTATTTAAGTTTCATGTATTTTATTCTCAACTTAACTGATTTAATCAATTAAATAACTAATTTATGGGTTAATCAATTATTTTAATCAAACTTTATCCAAAATTATATTATTAAATTTGACAATTTGATTTTAATCAATTGAATAAATATCCAATCCATTATCTTTGAGTTTTTTATTTATTGTCAAATAAACAATATTAATTAAGAATAATTCTAATTAAATCTAATTAAAATAATTAAGTGGCTAAATAAAGTTTAATTAATTAAATATTTAACATATTCAATTAATTGACTTTGGATAAATAAAATAATATCATTTATCACCAAATAATATTTAATCTAAGATAATTATGATAAATTAGGAATATTTAGGAATATTCCCCTATGCAGAATTAGAATAGGATCGATTAGGGTTTTGATGATTTGATGTGTAGATGTACCTTAGGTTAGGTCTTTAGGGTCAATTTTGATTTATTCATGGATGTAGGAGGTCAATGGTACTGAAGCCCATTTTTGGGGTATTACATTTTGCCTCTCTTTGAATTATTGTGCAAAGCGCAATGGTTCAAAGATAAATCTGTTGTGATTGAGATTTAGACTTAGTTATGTGATGGAGAAACTGATCTGGGTTGACTAACCAATTTCGAGACAAAAATTGATTGAAAGATTTGAAGATACTGATTCAGGTCCTGATTGACCAAAGAATTGAGATGATGTTAATGATAACAACAATGAACCTGTGATTATGAAGAAGTGATACACCACTTGATTTTGAACCTATGATTACAAGGAATTTCCCAACTCCAGACCTGATTGTCCAAAGGAATCGAAAGGATTCCAAATCCTAACCCTTCAGTTACGAAGAATCAAGGAAATAGGACATCTGAACTGATGGTTACGAAGAGTTGATACAATTTACAAGATTAAGAGAATACCAGATTGATATGGATTTTGATGAATTTGATATGCCCCAAGCGACGAGGACTTTTGATGAGTGGACAATTAGACGTGGTTGTTGTCTTGATTGTTGAAGAAGATTTGAAAAAGAACATATTTAATTAATGGTTAAATGATATAGAATACCATGCCTCCTTCGGGATTAAAATCAAAATCTTGCGAGAAAGCCAGAGTGAAATGATTAGAAGTAGCGTAATCGATTGTAGAAGTGGTTGTACACATCTAAGGATGCATTATGCATCATTTAGAGGTCTTGTTGATGAAGTTTGACTAGGTTTGACCATGAGATGACCATGGTTGACCAAGTTTAAATTCAAAAGTTTGATGCTAGATAATTAGTTAAGTTGAATTTTGGATTTCTATGATGTCATGAAGGTTAATGATATAAGTAGTTGGCTGTCCCAGGTCCAAAATTTTAAATTGCATTTTTGAAAAAGTAAATGATCTCAAATTTTGATTTTGATCCCGAAAATGGATTTAGAACATCAAAATTAGCTAGAAATGCAAAATGCAAACCTAGGACTTAGTCACTGATCATTTGTTGGTCTTTATCATCACTGAATATTTTTAGGTAACACTGGATAGTCGATACAATGTCCACTGGTTAGACAACCATGAACATATGAATATTGGCTTTTAGTTAGAAATGTCAGATTAGATATAATCACCAAGGCACAAGAGCCAGGATGACCTGAATATCATGTCCATTTTGACTTAGCAATTTGTATAAGCATCAGAGCATAAACACTGTGATGACCTGAATACGCCTTATGTACAAACACACCAAGCAGTGGAGAGGTCATTCTTGTTCCCATGTGGATTTATGCGCAGTGACCCTTTATCATTCACATCCTTAGGTAATGTCATGTTTTGCAATAGGAATAAGAAATCACTCAAAAAGGAAAAGTTAGACCTAACTTCCCTAAAGAATCTAGGTATCAAAGGTTGAGGTACACGTGGCCATCCAATCATGATGGAGACACTTATAGTGGACACTAATTCAATCCAGAGTTTTGAGAGATTAGATATTTACTTACAAATAGAAAAAAAATAAAAGATTATGCCCCCAGTCATCGCTCTCTAAATCCTGAAAAAGGACATCATCGATGAGCTCAAAGGGACATAATATGCAAAAATCTCATGCAAATCAGTGGGCATACAAAAAGATCTTAACATTTCAAGATTGAGTTGTTTAGTGTTGTAGTTTGTTTGTGTTGGTGTTAGTTGCAAAATCCTTTTCTGGTAGGGAGACTGATTGACTGACTCAGATAGAGCTTGAAAGGATACTGACTGAATATGACTCATCTGATATATTGAGGACCGTAGGATACGACACTGATTGCCCCCAAGTTGGAAACATTGATAGGATGGTGATGCTTGTTGTTTGGTGTACAGACTGACTTTATTGAATTGCAAGATATATAAAGACTAAAGTAGTACCAAAATATGGGAAAATACCAAGATTGCTTTGATAGATGGAGCATTTTATACAAGTGGCACCCATTTGCTGGGTTTTCACCATCTTGGAAGAGATTCTATTTTTGCTACCAAGGTGCCTGTTTACTAGGTTTTCACCAAGGCACTTTTTCTTTTTCTTATTTTTTTGTATTTTTTATCTTTTCAAATTTTTTTTGTATTTTTGTATTTTTTTTGTTGAATCACCAAGGTGCCTATTGCTAGGTTTTCGCCAGGATGATCATTTTTCAGGACTTTTTCCAACTTTTATACCTTTTTCAGGACATTTTCCACATACTGAATGTCTTAGGCATATAATTTCTTCAGATGGAGAACATTGATCGATTCTCGGAGCTATTCTCCTTTAGTTGTTGAGAGTTGATATGCTCTAGAGCCAAAAGTAGTAGTGACAACAAAGGGACCCAACCAATTGGGTTCAAACTTCCCCTTGCATTCTTGATGGGATTGATTTTTAGTGTTCTCTCTCAAGACTAGATCGCCAACCTGAAATTCTCTGTGTCTGGCCTTCTTGTTGTAACCTCTAGACATTCATTTTTGATATACTTTGAGACAATCAGATGTTGCTTGTCTGCGCTCATCTAGTAGTTCAAGTTCTTGTAACTTGGATACTTTGTAATCATCATCAGTTACCAGACCATGCATTCTGATTCCGAGTGAGGGGATTTAAACCTCAATAGGTAATACCACTCCAGTCCCATATACTAAAGCAAAGGGAGTACCCCCAATGGGCATTCTGATACTTGTTCTGTAAGCCCAAAGAGCTAGATTTATCATTAAATGCCAATCTCACCCTATTTTGTTGACTGTGCAGTATAATATTTTCAATAGGTTCTTATTAGATGCTTTAGCTTGTGCATTCCCTTGTGGATAGTAAACAAATGACCAATGTTGAGTTATCTTGAATTTGGAACATAAGGAGTCTAGGTCCTTGTTCTTGAATTGGCCTCCATTGTCAGTGATGATGGAGTGTGGGATACCATATCGACAAATTATGTAGTTCAAAATGAATGTTGAGATATGTTTGTCGGTTTCTTGTATTAATGGAACTGCTTCAACCTATTTTGTGAAGTAATTTGTTGCAGTAATTATATGGGTATGACCATTTGACGAATGTGTATATATGGCTCCTATGAGATCAAATGCCCATTGTTGAAAAGGCCATTGTGTTGTAAAGGGAATCAAATCTCTTCCTGGCGTGTGAATCAAATTTCCATGGACCTGGCATTTTTGACAATTCTTAGCATATTTCATGGCCTCTTTCTCCATATCTGGCCAATAGTACCCTTCCCTAATGAGTTTTCAAGCTAATGTTAGACCATTGGAATGTGATCCAAAAATACCTTCATGGACTTCCTCTAATGTGTGTTGTGACTCTTCACATTCTAAACATCTAAGAAGTGTACCATCCAGACTTCATTTGTATAGATCATTACCAATGATGACATACCCCGATGCTTTTTAGATAAGGTAACATTTTTCATGGCGATTAAAGGTATCGAGGATGATTTGGTCTTGAAGGTAGGAGTATGTGTTTTTGTAGCAGGAGGAATCATGACCAACAATAGTGCAAATCATGTGGGTTTCTGGGCAATCATAGGCATGGAATGATAGTGCTTCCACTGGGAACTGGTAGCGTAGCTCATGTTCGGGTTGCTACAGAAGAGATGATAGCATTTCCATGGCATCAGCTGCCTTGTTCTCTATTCTAGGTATATACTCCAATGTTACAAAAATGAAGTACTTCTTGAGATCATCTACCATGTGCTTGTATGGAACGATCTTTTCATCTTTTGTTTGATACACATCATTGACTTGGTGAATGACCAGTTGTGAGTCTCCATGAATGTGTAGTTTCATTACTCTCCATTCAATTGCTATTTTCATTCTGTTTAACAAAGCTTCATATTTAGGTATGTTGTTGGTGCAAGGGAACTTGATCCTAAATAATTTTGGAATGGAGTAACCTTGAGGTGTGATGAACAATATACCAGCTCCGGATCCATTTTGTGTATAAGATTCGTCAAAGAATAAGCACCATGTTTTGGAAGATAGGTGCATGATAAAGGAATTAGGAAATTCCATCTGCATTGGTTGGTCATCAAACATTGGAGCTTCAGCTAATTGATCTGAGATGACTTATCCTTTGATAGCTTTTCTTTTAACATACTCAATGTAAAATTTTTTTAGTAGCATCACCCATTTTGCTAATCTACCTAGGAGAGTAGCTTTGCTTAACAAATATTTCAATGGATCAATCTTTGCTACTAGTTGTGTGGTTTTAGCTAACATGTAATGTCTTAGCTTCTGCGATGCAAAGATCACGACTAGACATGCCTTCTCTATCATAGATTAGTTCTTTTCATAAGCCACCAATGTTCTGCTGATATAGTAGATAGCTCTTTCCCATTTATTCTCATCATGTTGCGCCAATAATGCCCCCAGTGATGTATCTATTGCGGAGACATACAATATTAATGGCTTTCCTTGACTAGGAGGCATGAGAATTGATGGATTTTCCAAGTATTGTTTGATATGATTGAAGTTCTTTTCACATTCTTCTCTCCAGTTGTAAGTCACACCGTTATGCAATGTTTTAGTGAAAGGTTGTAATATATCAGCTAACTGAGAGATGAATCATCTAATAGATTGTATTCTCCCTTGCAGAGTACGTATTTGGTTTATGTTCTTAAGAGGTTGCATCTCCATGATTGATTTGACTTTTGATGGATCTACCTCAATACCTTCTTTGAAACAATGTATCCTAGAAGCTTTCCTGAAGTGACACCAAAGGCACATTTCTTAGGATTTAGTCGGAGACTAAATTTTTCCATTCTATCCAGTATTGTACCTAAGTCAGCTAGATGTTTTGATCTCTTTATTGATTTATCCAAGGTGTCATCAACATAGTCCTCCATATTCTTATGCATCATATCGTGAAAGATAAACGTCATGGCTCTTTGATATGTGGCACCTGTAATACCCCAAAAATGGGCTATAGGATCATTAATATCCTATATCATCAAATCGAATGAAATCGACATCGAAGTCCTAACCTAAGGCACATCTAAACATTATCGAATCCTAATTGATTATCATAAATTCTGCATCGGGGAATATTTTTAGAAATATTCCTAATTATCCTAATTATCTTTGATTTAATGATTATTTGGCGATAAATCCTATTTATCCTAAAGTTTGGTTAATTGAATATTCTGAATATTTAATTAATTAGATTTAATACTGCCACTTAATTGTTTAATTGAAGTTAATTATATTTATTCCTAAATTGTATTATTTAATTTTGACAATAAATCCAAAATCCTATGAATAATTGATTAAATTCTTATTTAATTAATTAAAGCAAGTTGTCAATTTTTAATAACATTGTTTTTGAATAAAAGTTTGAAAAATAATTGATTAACCCATAAATCAATTGTTTTATTTTTTAAAATCAGTTAAGTTGGAAATAAATCACTTTATTATTAAATTAATTCATAAATAAAACATGCACAATTAGAAAAGCAGACAACTATCAATTATCAATTAAAGCTAAAACTCTATTTTGAGTTGATCTTTTCTTTTGCATGTTTTTGTGAGTTAATTATCTTTTATTTAAAAATAACTCAAAAATCAACCTGAGTTATTTGAGTGATTTATGGCTTTCTTCCATGCATCCTCAAAGCCCTAGATTTCTATAAATTAAGGCTTTAGCTCATCTCAAATCATCTCATAATTGTGCAAACTTATGCTGAAGAATTGGAGCTTCTTTTGCAAATCAAACAACTTTGTGAGATCATTCATATTTTAGCATATCATATTAGAATTTCATTTCTAGATTAGCACATCATATCAAGTTTTCATATAGAATAGTTTCATATCATTTTTCATCATAATTGCATAGAAAATCCAAAAAAATAGATTAATTTGCATTCATTCCATATCTAGATTTTGCATTTAAATCCTTCGTTTAGGTGTCATCAAGGTCACTGATCTCAGTATAATCTGAGAATACATACTCGCATCTACTAGAAGGCAGTAAATCACCTGGTTAGATTAGTTTTCATTTATTGCATTATTTTGATTTCAACTAACCTCTAATGTTTTACTGAAGTGTTGTGTCTACAGATTAGGTACAAAATTCACACACACATTTATGGCCCCCATCGTGGGGCCCTGATATGGGTTTCCAATTCAATTCTATCAATTTCTATCTTTTCTTGTCATTTTTTGAGCCAAAGCTGTGATTTTTATATTATGTCCGTACAATTTTCGTACAAGTTTCTGACAAAAGTCATACCAGAATATACCCACTGTCGTATGATAGTTTATTTTATCGAGGATCTTGTCAGACTGTACACACTGTCGTTTGAAAGGTAGAAAGTCGTATGATCTGACACCCAGTGTCGTACAAGTTTCTAGACTGTCGTCTGGAAGCACACCCATTGTCATATGAGTTTTGGCACCAGGTTTTAATTATTGTTTCATTTTTTAGGGTAGTTTTTCAATTTGATTTCTAGATTTGGACTAACAGCTAATCTTAACAATTGAAATTCTCTATTTTTGATTGACTCCTGCTAGTTTTGATTGGGAAAAGTGAAAGAATTGTGGAAAATAGATAAAAATCTACTAAGCACGTTGCGAGGAATTTAGGTAACCTTCTTAGCTAATGAGACTTCAATTTTGGACTTAAAATGAACATCTCATGTGTCTAGCTTGAGTGACTTTTTATTGCTTCCATATCACAGACTTCATTTGGGCTATAAAAATGAACATAGATTTTGCTTTCAGCATCTTTGTTACACAGTAAATAGGCCCTATGAACACTATTCATGGCTCTTGAGAGAGTGAGTTTCCAGTGAAGCTCCTCTTAATGAAAGAACCCTTGTAGGTAGGGAGGATACTGAGGGAGTCTCACGTTCCACTAGATCTATGTGTCTTCAACTTTTGATCGATGCATTCTCTCTCTGGAGAGGTTGATAGATCGTAAGGGGTTGACATCATAGATCTTTGTGAGATAATCTTGGTCTTAGCATGTCAGATTAATCTGTCTGCTTTGTTTGGGTTAAAAGTGAAAAGGCTAGGGGATTATGCTCTACTTCCTTTTTGGATAGTACCAGAAACCCAAATCCTTGAATCTGGAGCCAGTCTCCATGTGGTATATTTTGTGAGTCACCTTTAGAGAGGGTTAACCGTAGTGGATATTCCCTTAATTGGGTCAACCACATTGACAAAACCTCAAGCGATAATAGCCATTTTTTCCGTGGTAGTGACAACTACTATATAAATGTCCTTGTGGAAGAAATCTTCACAGGTGTGGTTCATTGTTGGGTTGTCAGATCTCCCTAGCAGCTCCTGATTGATTAAATTCTTGGACTGTGTCAAAAACATGGTGCGCTAGGATTGGAGTTCACCCCTTTGGATCATAAAAGTTGTAGAGTCAAACCATTACTAAAAACCCTAGAGAGGCCAAATTTTCATTTTTCTAGGGTATATGTGCATTATTGCAAAACTTTTTGGAACATACACAATTAGTGCTTCAGAGGATTATAACAAATAAAATCACTTGATTGTTCATGCACAAGGTTTCTTTTTCCCTTGTTCATTATTTTCAGACATGCTTGAAATCACTTGCTTGTTGTTTTGCATGCTTGCTTATCTATCTGGTTATTGAAAACAAAGAAATTTGTTACCATCCTCAAATCTGGACATTGAAATTTGCAAAGAAACTGAATCTGAAAACTCAAAATTTGCAAAATCTGAAGTAAAATTCTTTTCTGGAGTCCACTGTCATCTCAGTCAGTCAGAGAGTCATACAATTTTTGGAAAGAGTCAATTCATTTACCCCTGAGTGTCGTATGATACCAAGTACATTATCGTACGAGTGTTTCTGCCAGTCATTTTCAAAAATCAATTTTTTGTTGTCAACTGTCTTAGCAATTGTCATTTCATGTCATACCCACTGTTGTACGAGTCTATAGGAAGTCATTTGAGAAGTTTTGAAAAATTGCCAGAAAGTTGTCAAAATTGCTAGATATCTAGCTTTTTTAGTCTATTTCTAGAATCTGTCAAATAAATCACTGTGTCAAGAACAGAGCAGTAAGCTATTGTGAATCCAATCATTATCCCAAAGTGGTCTTTTGAATCTGATCTAGCCTTTTGTTTAATTGATTTGAGTCTTTATCATCTTGTGTCAAAACCTTGTCATAACTATCAATCTTCAATCAATCTTAAAAAATGACTAAGTATTGTGATATCTTGTCCGCTATCTTTTGGGCATCTACCCATACATCCAGGGCATAGTATCCCTCATCTAAGTCATATCTATACTTCAATCAGTCAAACCTTGACAAGGTTGTGTAATCTAATCATCTTGATTCAATTCATTCTTTAGTTGTCTTCATCTTATTCTTTTGCTTCACCCAAGGTTAATGGTGGAAACTAGAGCTTCCTCTCACAAGAAATCTGGAGAAGCATCCTAGACCTTACCTATTACCACTACCAAGGGTCCAACTCTTGAAAAACTCTACAATTTGGGTCTTTACAAAGATGACGGTCTCAAAAACTTTGGATTAAAAATTGGTTACGTACGTCCTCCATCAACTCACGAAGGCAATCAACAAACTCCTCATCAATCTATTCTAGGGAGTCCACAAAATCCTACCATGTCTCAAGCAAGGACAAACTTTGGCTCTCAAAGAGCTCAATCTCAACATGGTGCAGATCAGGAACCCACACCTAAAGAAATTGCTCAATATCAAAATGATGATAACTTCAAACGAATGATGAAGCATTTCTTGAAAGAAGACAAAGAGGCATACTTTTTACAATTGGCTCATCAAGGAGCTAAACTTCCTCCCAACTTTAATGTTGAAGATATCATTACACATGAAGAAGAAACTCCACTCACAGCTATGATGAAATAGATGCATGCCATGCAAGTCAAGCTTAATAATCTTGAGAAAGAAAAGGAACCCAAGGAGTTCTCCATGGAGGCCCTATGTCCTTTTCCATTTGACAAAGACTTGTACATGCCACCATTCCCAAAAAGAATGGAGATGCCTAAGTATGATAAGTATAATGGACACTCAGATCCTCAAGATCATGTTAGAGAATTCTGTACACAATCTATGGAGTTCATGCATGAACCAACCTATCTAATGCATCTCTTCCCTCAATCTCTAGGTGGAGCGGCCATTCATTGGTTCTCTAGATTGCCTTCTACTATTAAAAATTTTGAGGAGTTGATCAAATTGTTTTATCAGTAATACTCCTACAATATTCAACATCCAGTCACCATGATTGATATCTATAATCTCAAGCAATATCCAGGGGAACCATTCCTAACATTTCTTAAGAGATGGAGGAAGAAGTTCTCTCTATATGCCAGACCTATTCTAGAAATAGAAAAACTAGAAATCTTCATCAATAACCTTGTTCCAGAAATTAATTATCCTCTACAAATGCAAGATCATACTTCTTTTGATAAGATGGTGGACAATGCTATCAAAATTGAAAAAGTGCTTGTGAAAAAAGGAGAAATCACACTTCAAAAAGACAAGTACGAATCAAGATCCAGTTCTAAAGACAAGAACAAAAATTGGAACAAGAATAAAGGCATCATCACAGATGGTGTTGTTGATAACATCCGTGCCCCATCTAAGGCACCAGCTTTCAATCTAACTATTGGTACCCAAGCCATAAAAGCTTCAGAACAAAAGGTGCCTGAATCATCTCAAAAGAAGCTAGAGTATAAAAAGTGGTCTGCTGATAATAAATGAACATTCACTCCTCTTGGAGAATCTTTGGAATCAGCCATGAGAACTCTACTAGCTAATAACATCATCTCCTTTCCTGAGATCCAACCACCTAATTCTGAGCCTAAACTAAAATGGTGGAGAGAGAATGAATTCTATGATTTCCATTGAGGTAAAGGTCACAAAATGAATAACTGCTTACACTTGAAACATACTATTCAAGATCTGATTGATAAGGGAGATATCACCATTGAGAATCATAAGAGCAATAATGATCATATGACATTCATAGAACCATTTCTGAAACATGGTCAAGAAGTTTCATCTTCTCAACCTAATATGGGGGCAAAGGTCAATTATGCTTACCCAGGAAATCATGTTGTTATCAATATGGTTGAACCTTGTCTATCTGAACATTGCAATGTCATCATAATTATGCGAAGAGATAGAGATCATTCTTTAGCTAATACAGTTACTAGATCACAAGCTCAGGCACATCTGAATGGACAAATCCCAGATTCATCAAATGTCCCTAAGATGCCCTTCAATCTTTCTTCCACTTCCAAACATAAGGCTGTTTCTAAATCTT
This sequence comes from Chamaecyparis obtusa, assembly GCA_027943335.1. NCBI lineage: Eukaryota > Viridiplantae > Streptophyta > Pinopsida > Cupressales > Cupressaceae > Chamaecyparis > Chamaecyparis obtusa. The sequence goes on from BSBK01000206.1 coordinate 384,092, forward strand.
CCAATTCTAAAGATACAAGGCCAACATCTTATAGAATTGTCCAACAACTCCAACACACTAATGCAAAAATCTCCATGTTTGAGTTGCTTCGGATATCTCCAGCTCATAGAGCTATTCTAGACAAAGCTTTGCTTGGATCCAATGTTCTTGATGACCTTGATTTAGACAGGTTCCAAACTATGGTTGGACATCTTACATCTCCACAATATATCTCCTTTTCAGAGGAAGATGACAACTCCTTGAGTCACCCACATAATCAGCCTTTGCATATAGAAGTCTTGATCTAGAATCATAGAGTCAAACGTGTGTTGATAAATGGGGGCGCTAGCCTAAACATTCATTCTTACAACTTGGTTACACAATTGGGATTTTCAGAAATGGCTATTGAATCTAGAAAGAAAATAACTATAAAAGCCTATGATGAATAAGAAAGATCTTCTAAAGGCACCAATGTCTTACTTATCAGAGCAGGTCTGGTTATCAGAGATACCATATGTCAAGTCCTTGATCTACCTTTGGCTTACAACATTCTTCTAGGGAGACCATGGATACATGAAATGAAAGCTATTCCTTCTACATTTCACCAATGCTTGAAATTTCCTTATGAAGGAGTAGAGGTCACTATTCCAGCAGACATATCCACCACTTGCAATACATTGAAGGAAAGTACAGATAAGCTTGTGCCTAATAATAGAGAATCTTCCATTGAACCAACTAAAGAAACATCCACATCTAAAATGGAAGATCTTGCAAAAGAGGTTAATATCAAAGAAAATAGTATGGGAGAATATACTATGGAGCTAGTCTTATCTTTGACATCTCTCCCTATCTCACCTAAGTCTTATGGACAATCTTTGAAACAATCCAAACCAGAATCTAAAGAACCTCTTGAGGCATATAAAAAGAATTTTTTAGTAGAACAAGTCTCCAAGCAAGAATTTGAAGAAGATGAAGTTGTGCTTGCATGGCTATACAAAGATGAATCTGAATCCCATGATATTCAAACTAGTAACTCAGTGGTACCAAAAGATCCTTCTAAGTCATATGGCCTAGGAGATAAATTAATAGCTAAGATGGGATATTCAGGTAAAGGACCTCTAGGAGTCAGAGGAAAAGGTCTTGAGGCACCTCTCCCACATACTAGTAGAGAAAATAAAGATAAAGTTGGCTTAGGATTTAAAAAGAAACCCTTTCACCTCAAAGGTAATTGTTCCCATGTCATAGAGCAGATCACACTAGAAGAAGCCCCTCTTAAGAAAGAAGAAACATAACCATCAGATAGTGATTCAAACAGCTCAAAACTCATTCGCTATGAAAAATTGCCTAAAGAGATCAAAGACCTTCTTGATGCAGAAGATGATCCTATCAAAAGAATCAATGTAGTAGAAACATAAGAACCTACTGTAAAGCAAGAGATAGTTGCCACACAAGAACCAGCTAATCTTGAAGCTAATCAAATGGACCAAGAAGAAGGTGGTAGTTATTTTGAGACAAATTCCCATGAGTATTAATACAAATCTGAACCTGAGGGTAACCCTTCTTGGTTTATTCACCCTGACTTTACTCATGTTCTAAGATTTCCTAGAGATCCTGATTCAAAAGATGAATCTAATGACTATGAATGGGGAATCATTCCAGAACCAGATGAGCTTATCACTGAGAAACATGTTGATGTTATTCACCAATATGCACTTGAACCCAACGTAAGTCTAGAGCGAAATGATGAACCTATCAAGTCTGATCCACCTATGGCTGAATTGGACTCCCACAATGACATTGAGCCTATTCAAAAATTGAATGTCTTAAGTTGTAATATCTCCTTTGAACTCGAGCATCGGGTTAGGACCAATGATGACATATCCATATCCATAAACACTATCTCCCAATTTTTCCCCACTTTGACTATCCAATATCCAGAACTTATTGATAAAACCTCCACAAATCTGAGCCATGGTATTTATACCTTCCCAAATGACTATGCCCTTGCTTGCTACCTCAATGTAGTTGAGCCTATGAGTACTTCCATCAGTGAACCGAGCGTTAGCATGACAGAGTCAGACATCAAATATCTTAGTCAGAAAAATAAGAATAAAAAGAAAAAGAAAAAGAAAAAGAGTTCTAAGGGTGAAAACCACTTTGTGGCAGTCTCAGAATCTACAAAAGTAAAAATAAAAGATGTATCCGAAGGTGAAAACCTCTCTGAGGTGCCTAAGGATGAGATATTTGATGTCCTTCCAAGTCATTTACAAGACAGATCTCCAGTTCTAATTGAGCCCACTCAATCTATCAATTTGGGAACAATAGAAGAACCACAGTGGATTCATGTAGCACAATCTTTATCAGAAGAAGAGAAGCAAAAATTTACAACATTCCTAACAGAGAAGAAGATCAACTTTGCATGGAAATATTCAGATATGCCAGGATTGGATCCTAATCTTATAATGCATCATTTATCTATAGCTCCAAATGTCAAACCTGTTAAACAAAAGTTGAGAAAGATGCATCCTCATGTTGCACTCTTGGTAAAAGCTGAATTAGAAAAGCTCCTGATAGCCGGATTCATCCGAGTTATTGAATATGTAGAGTGGATCTCTAATATTGTACCTATTTCAAAACTAGATAAATCAATCAGAGTGTGCACAGACTTTAGAGATGTAAATAGAGCATGCCCTAAGGATGATTTTCCACTACCTAACATTGATATGATAGTGGACATGACTGCGGGTTTCAAGATGTACTCTTTAATGGATGGTTTTTCTGGATATAACCAAATAAAAATTTCTCCAAAGGATCAAGAGAAAACTACTTTCACATGTGCATGGGGTACCTTCTATTGGAATGTCATGCCATTTGGGCTTAAAAATGTTGGTGCTACATATCAAAGAGCCATGACATCTATTTTTCACGACATGATGCATAGGACTATGGAGGATTATGTTGATGATACTTTGGCAAAATCTATGCTTAGGGCTACACATCTAGATGACTTGAACAAGATACTAGATAGAATGGAGAAATTTAGTCTCAGACTAAATCCTAAGAAGTGTGCTTTTGGTGTCACTTCTAGAAAGCTCTTAGGATACATAGTCTCCAAGAAGGGTATTGAAGTTGATCCAGCTAAAGTAAAGGCTATAATGGAAATGCAACATCCAAAGAATATCAGTCAAATGAGGACGTTACAAGGAAGAGTTTAATCTATTAGAAGATTCATATCACAGCTAGTAGATATATCACAACCTTTTACAAAAACATTACATAAAGGTGTGACCTTTGCATGGAATGAAGAATGTGAGAACAACTTTAACCATATCAAGAAGTATCTATCAAATCCTCCTATGTTGATGCCTCTTATTCATGGGAAGCCTTTGATCTTATATGTCTCTGCTACAGATACATCACTCGGGGCATTGCTAGCACAACATGATGAGAACAAAAAGGAAAGAGCTATATACTATATCTGTAGGACATTGGTTGCATATGAGAAGAACTATTCAATGATTGAGAAGGCTTGTCTAGATGTGATCTTTGCATCACAGAAACTAAGACACTACACGTTAGCTCATACCACACATTTGGTAGCTAAAATTGATCCACTAAAGTACCTACTAAGCAAAGCTGCCCTCACAAGTAGATTAGCTAAATGGGTTATGCTCTTAAGTGAATTTGACATTGAATATGTGGAAAGAAAAGCTATAAAAGGATAGGTTATTGCTGATCAATTAGAAGATGCACCTATGATTGATGATACACCAATGCAAATGGAATTTCTAGATTCCTCTATCATGACTCTTTCTTCTAGAGAATGGCAGTTATTCTTTGATGGCTCCTATACATAGAATGGATCTAGAGCAGGCATATTGTAATAACTCCTCAAGGATACTCAATTCCAAAAGCATTCAGGTTAAAGTTTCCTTGCACAAACAATATTGCAGAATATGAAGCCCTTTTGAAAGGCATGAAACTAGCAATTGAGGGGAGAGTGACAGAGCTACACATTCATGGAGACTCTCAACTTTTTATTCATCAAGTCAATGATGTGTACCAAACTAAAGATGAAAAGCTCATTCCTTACAAGAGAATGGTACATGATCTTAAGAAATATTTCATATCTATCACATTCGAGCAAATTCCTAGAATGGAGAACAAGGCTGTCAATGCAATGGCAACACTATCTACTTTATTACAGTAGCCTGAACATGAGCTACGCTATGAGTTCCTGGTGGAAGCACTATCTTATCCTGCATATGACTCCCTTGAAACCCACATGATTTGCACTATTGTAGGTCATGATTCATCCAGATACAAAAACCTATTTTTCTATCTCCAAGACCAAATCATTCCCGATACCTTCAACCGCCATGAAAAGAGATACCTTATCCATAATGCCTCCTGATATGTTATCATTGGTCACAATCTGTACAAATGAGGTTTAAATGGTACGCTACTTAGATGTTTAGAATGGGAAGAGTCTCAACGTGCATTAGAGGAAGTCCATGAAGGTATTTGTGGGTCACACTCGAATGGTTTAACACTAGCTCGAAAACTTATTAGGGCTGGGTACTATTGGCCTGAAATGGAGAAAGAGGCTATCAAATTTGCTAAGAATTGTCAAAATTGTCAAGTACATGGAAACCTAATTCATGCTCCAGGGAGAGATCTAATTCCCTTTACTACACAATGGCCTTTTCAACAATGGGCATTTGATCTTATAGGGTCCATTCATCCTCATTCTTCTAATGGACATACCCATATAATCATAGCTACAAATTATTTTACAAAATGGGTAGAAGCAGTCCCTTTGACACAAGCAACTGGAAAGCAAATATCTATGTTCATATTGAACTATATCATATGTAGATATGGGATACCTCATTCCATAATCACAGATAATGGTGGGAAAATCAAGAACAAAGACCTACATGATCCATGTGCCAAATTCAAGATCACACAACATTGGTCTTCTATCTACTATCCCCAAGGGAATGGACAAGTAGAGGCTTCTAACAAGAATCTATTGAAAATCTTGCACCGTACAATCAACAAAATAGGAAGAGACTGGCATCTCATGATCAATCCAACTCTTTGGGCCTATAGAACAAGTATCAGAACACCTACTAGGGCTACACGTTTTGCTTTAATTTATGTGTCTGAAGCGGTACTACCTATTGAGGTTAAAATCCCATCACTAAGAATTAGAATGCATGGTCTAGTAACTGATGATGACTACAAAGTGTCTAGGTTGCAAGAACTTGAACTACTAGATGAGTGCAAACAAGCAACGTATGATCATCTCAGAGTATATCAGAAGAGAATGTCTCGAGGTTACAACAAGAAAGTCAGACACAGAGAATTCCAGGTTGGTGATCTAGTCTTGAGAGCGAATCCAAAAAATCAATCACATCGACAATGCAAGGGGAAGTTTGAACCCAACTAGCTGGGTCCCTTTGTAATCACTACTACTTTTGGCTTTGGCACCTATCAACTCTCAACGACTGAAGGAGAATAGCTCTGAGAACCAATCAATGTTCTCCATCTGAAGAAATTCTACGCCTACGACATTCAGTCTATGGTAAAATCTCCTAAAAAAAATCTTAAAAATCTGAAAAAGATCCTAGAAAAATGAACATCTTGGTGAAAACCTAGCAATAGGCACCTTGATGATTCACAAAAAAAGTAAAAAATATCAAAAGTAAAAAAAAAATTGAAAAAATGAAAAATACAAAAAATGAGAAAAAGAAAAAATGCCTTGGTGAAAACTTGGAAACAAGCGCCCTGGTAGAAAAAATAGAATCTTTGCCAAGATGGTGAAAACCCAGAAAATGGGTGCCACTTGTTTCAAAACGCTCCATCTATTAGCACAATCTTGGTCTTTCCTAGCTTTCAGTCTTGCTTTAGTTTGTACATATCTCCCGGTTTGTTTCTACATTCCTATTTTCAATAAGTCGATCTGTACACCAATCAGCTCAAGCGTCTGTATCCTATCAATGTTCAAACTTGGGGGGGCAATCAATGTCATATCCTAGGGTCTCCAGTATAACTCAAATGTATCATATCCAGTCAGAGTCCTTTGAAGCTTCATTTGAGTCAGTCAGTCAGTCTTGTCTCTAGAAAGGATTTTGCATCTACAACAACGCAATTGAACATCAACACAAATTGAAAACAATCTATGCTTTTTCATGCTTTTATCTCCTTGTATGCTTACTAATTTGCATTGAGATTTTTGCATATTGTGTCTGTTTGAGCTCTTTGATGATGTCCTTTATAGGATTTAGAGAGTGATGACTGGGGGCATAATCTTTTCTTTGTCTTCTACTTGTATGTGAAAATCTAACAACTTTGGAAATTTTGGATTGAAATGGTGTCCGACTGTAAGAGCCTCTATCTCAAATTGGATGGCCATGCGTACCTCGACCATTGATACCCATAAAATTCAATGAAGTTTGATCTAACTATGGTCTTTTTGAGTAAGTTCTTTCTCCTATTGTGAAACACAATCTTACCTAAGGATGTGGACAATAAAGGGTCACTACAGGTAATTCACATTGGATTTAGAATGATCTCTTGACTGCTTGATGTGTTTGTACCGCAAGGTGTATTCAGGTCATCATGACATTTATGTTTTGATGCTTATACAAATTGCTATATCAAAATGGACATGATATTCAGGTCATCCTGGCGTTTATGCCTTGGTGCTTATATCTAATCCGACATTTCAAAAAACAAAATCAATATTCATATATCCATGGTTTCCTAATCAGTGGGTGTTGTATTGATTCCTGCGTATACAAATCGATATTCATATGCCTATGGTTTCATAACTAGTGGGCATTGTATTGATTTATCTAGTTACCCAAAAATTTAATGATGAAAATGACCCACACATGATCAGTGACTAGGTCCTAGGTCTTAGGTTGCATTTCATTCTGCATGTCTCTTTGCATTTTGCATGTTTGCATGATCTCACAATGACTCAATGAACTTCAATGCTTAAACGATTCTTCAAATGTATCTTCAAATCTAACAAGAGCTGAAACCAAACTCGAAAGTCTCTTCACCAAATCACAAGCACTTATCCTCCTGGGTTAAATATCCTTTTTGACATAAGACTGAGTACTTGTCTTCATCAATACCTACAAAACATATCATGTGTATCATTGCATTTACATATCATAATCATTTGTTGCATTATGATTCATCCATGTGCATAAGCATAAATCATACATACATCTTTCCATAATCAAACACATTGCATAACATCCATACATATGAAAGAAATCATTGCATTGCATTGATCCATACATACATTCTACACTACCCATAGCATAAACATCACATGATGTCATCATAAATCGAAACATGACAAGTACATATGAAGTCATGACCAACATATCGATCTCATATATATCAAAAAATCTTGAACTAGTTAGGGGTGTGCTACTGGCACAGTGTACAAAAGAATGAGCTCAGCTGAGCTATCAGAATCAGTACAGTATATCAATAATAAAAAAGAGTATAGTATATCAAAATCAACAGATAAAAAATTCCAAAAATATCACGGATCAATCAACTATTAGCATGATCCTCTGCATCTAGTGGAGGAGGTGGTGGTGCATCTAGTACTGCCTCTGCTCTAGGTGCCCTAGCTCCCTCTGATGCCATCATAAACTGCGAGTAGGTAGGAACTCTCTATGCTACAGGAATGGCTGAATAATAAGCTGATACATAATATGACGATTTCGAGGTTTGATGAATCACCTCTACCTGTAACTGTTGTACCTCCCTAGTGAGTGCAGTGTGCTACCTATCAGCCTCTATGAATCTCTCCTCCCACCTAGCATTGCGTATCTTCAGGTCCCTGACCTGAACTCTAAGATGTCTGATGGTCTCCTGTTGGGTAGGAGGAACAATTAGATCAACATCAGCTGCTAGCATCTCTATGTCCTCTGCAGGCCGCCCTCCTGTCTCTACTCTCTGCGCCTTGCGGCGTCTAACCTTTGCATCTAAATCAAAAGCGGCATCATCCTACACACCATTAGTATCCACATCACCTGGTACCTGCTCAACTGCTAAAACATCATCCACTACACCAATACTGTCCAATGCACCTCTCTCTCCTTTGCTCCATCTCTGTGTATTGGTAGATCTCCCTGCTGAAGAAGTAGTGGGATGAGGCGGCCTCATCTATTTGGATGGTCTCTGTGGTGGAGCCATCGCTCTGGGTCTCGAGGGTGTAAGATGTATCATTGGAGCCTGTGCTAGTCTGGGACCCTGTGGCATAGGAGCACCTATCACGTCCATCACCTCCTCCATGGAGGGAATCAGCTTAGTCAGATTTGAAAACTTGTGAATGGGGTGGTCTACTAACCATGATACAAATCTATATGTGACCCCTACATCCAATACCTGAGGACGGTACTCCCAATCTCTACCAACTATGGCACTGTACTCTTGTGAGCATAAAGCATAAGATAATCTGGTAGACCAACCTAAACCAAGCTCCCGCGCAATCCGAGCATAAGCGGTGTAGTCCTCTGGGGCATCTTGAATCCATCCATACTGCTGCCATACTCTAGTGATAAGGAATCTCTCAGGGATAGTAGAGGTTCAGCCTATCAGTATCCTACTTTGAAAGAAATAATTGAACTGCTCCTGAGCGGTAGGCCAAGGCTCAATGCCTACATATGGTCTCCAATGCACAAAAGTCATATCATCCAGACACCGCCTCCAGTACTCGGGGTGTCCCATCCATACCTATGTCACATATCCTATGTATGTATATATAACCAGCTCCTGAGGCTGCCGCTGTGTCTGATACACTAATCTCACTACTGGGATGTGCTCCCACACCCATATCTGTAATACAAGGGCTCCTACTACAAATGATCTACTCTCATGGTATACAATCTCATGCATCTCTGAGAACATGTGTGCTAGGAGGCACTGACCCCAAGCCAACTCAAAGGGAGTGGTCATCAAATGTGCTATCATGGGTGCCCAGCCCATCAAAAGACCATTCTTCTGACGGTCGGACATGATGATACCACCAATCATACCGGCTATAACACACTCCAATCAGTTTGTCTGGCCATATCTCTATACAAGTAACTCCCAAGAAATTGAAGAAGTCATCTGGGTGTCATCTCTGAAGATACGTCTAAAAGAAACTAATCCTGAGTTCCCAGAACTCACGTACTCGGGTCTCCTACTAGCGTGAAATGGAATACACAAAATCCTATACACATCCTCAGGGGTCACGGTCATCTCCCCTGTAGGCAAGTGAAATGTCTGGGTCTCTGAATGAAATCTCTCAATCAGAGCTGTCAATAAACTGTGATTTACCCTAATATCGAGTAACTGAATCAGGAACTCAAAACCACACACAGCAAGGTGTACTCTCATGGGGTCAGGAAGTGATATGCATAGCCTCTGAGTAGCAGGATATGAGTGTCGAACATGAACATCAGGGTATGTAACCTGCATAGACCAACAAAAAAGAAGAAGGGGAATCCTATCAGTAATTTAGTCATAGACCATATCACAAGTATAGACAAGGGGCAGTTTGATATATCAGAAGGTGCGTTAACAGATCCAGAATTAGTTTACAGCATCATAAAGTTCAAAATTTGGTCCTAAAGTTGAGTTTTTAGCTCGCTGTTTTCCATACGACAGTACAGACTGGCATGAAAAGTCATATGACTTTCGGTATATAACCAAACGACAAAGGATAGTCAGACGACATTGGAATGACCCTCGTATGAGTTATGAGGGAGTCGATGGAATGTCGTACGACACATGGGTCCCTTTGATACGACTCTTGGGGGGTCATGAAACGACAACATATCTACAATTGAAAAATCGTACGAGTCCCGTTGGGGAGTCATACAAATTTCTGTGCACACAAAATTCAAAAATGGAAAAACATACGAAAAGATTCTAATAAGCTATAAAAACATGCAAAAATGGAATTTTCAGCGAGGTACAGAGGTCCACCTACCGGATGTCCATAGGTCCGAGGTCTCTGGTGTCTCTGGCTACACTCAAATCAATGCGAACTCACAAGTACCTTTGGTTCTACCATTTACTCACTCAGAGGGCTCCATAGAATCTCCAAAGTCAAAAGGTTGAAATGAATTGAAAATGACCCTTCGGGCCTTTATATAACTTTTTGACCTAATTTTCAAAAGTGCTCCATTTTTCATGAAATTTGCACCCCTAGCTAATTTCGACGTTCTGAATCCATTTTTGGGATCAAAATCAAAATCTGAGATCATTTATTATGTCAAAATCATGATTAAAAATTTTTGGACCTAGGACGGTCAATTGCTTGCATAATCAACCTTCTATCATCACAGAAATCTAGAATTCAACTTAACTGATTATCTTAGATCAAACTATCAAAATTTTAACTTGGTCAACCATGGTCAACTCATGGTCACACCTAGTCAAACTTGGTCTTTAGGACCTCCCAACGATGCAGAATGCATTCTTGAACATATATAACCACTTCTCAAATCAATTAACATGCTTCTGAACTATCAACGCTGACCTTTTCTTGTCAGATTTCAATTTTAATCCCGAAGGGGGCATGGTATTGAACATCATTCAAAGTCTGTAATCATATCTTTATTGAAATCGTATCTTTATGGAAATCATATCTTTCCTCAGTAATCAAGACAACAACCACGTCTAGTTGCTGATTCATCAAAAGACCTCATTGCTTGGGACAAATCAATCATCACTCAGGGCATATCAGATTCATCGAGATCCATATCAATTTGGTATTCTCTTAATCTTATAAATTGTATCAATTTTTGCAACTATCGGTTCAATTGTGTTATTTCCTTGGTTCTTCAAAAACTGAAGGGTTCAGATGTGATACCAATGTGATTCAATATAAGGACAATCGGGTCTAGAATCAGTCACTCACTTCTTCGCAATCATAAGGTTCGAAATCAGACGTTTTGACACTTTTTCACAATCATCAGTTCATTACTGTTATAGTTAACATTATCTTTGGTTGTTCAGGACCTATTATCTTCATATCATATCCTTCAATCAGCTTCTGTTTCATATCAATTTCAATTTCAAACATCAGTTTCAACATCATACACAGACTATCTTTGAACCACTGCGCTTCGCACAATAATTCAAAGAGGGGCAAAATGTAATACCCCAAAAATGGGCTATAGGTTCATTAATCTCCTATATCATCAAATCGAATGAAATCGACATTGAAGTCCTAACCTAAAGCACATCTGAACATTATCGAATCCTAATTGATTATCATAAATTCTACATCAGGGAATATTCTTATAAATATTCCTAATTATCCTAATTATCTTTGATTTAATGATTATTTGGCGATAAATCCTATTTATCCTAAAGTTTGATTAATTGAATATTCTAAATATTTAATTAATTAGATTTAATACTGCCACTTAATTGTTTAATTAAAGTTAATTATATTTATTCCTAAATTGTATTATTTAATTTTGACAATAAATCCAAAATCCTATGAATAATTGATTAAATTCTTATTTAATTAATTAAAGCAAGTTGTCAATTTTTAATAACATTGTTTTTGAATAAAAGTTTGAAAAAAATTGATTAACCCATAAATCAATTGTTTTATTTTTTAAAATCAGTTAAGTTGAAAATAAATCACTTTATTATTAAATTAATTCATAAATAAAACATGCACAATCAGAAAAGCAGACAACTATCAATTATCAATTAAAGCTAAAACTCTATTTTGAGTTGATCTTTGCTTTTGCATGTTTTTGTGAGTTAATTATCCTTTATTTAAAAATAACTCAAAAATCAACCTGAGTTATTTGAGTGATTTATGGCTTTCTTCCATGCATCCTCAAAGCCCTAGATTTCTACAAATTAAGGCTTCAGCTCATCTCAAATCATCTCATAATTGTGCAAACTTATGCTGAAGAATTGGAGCTTCTTTTGCAAATCAAACAACTTTGTGAGATCATTCATATTTTAGCATATCATATTAGAATTTCATTTTTAGATTAGCATATCATATCAAGTTTTCATATAGAATAGTTTCATATCATTTTTCATCATAATTGCATAGAAAATTAAAAAAAATAGATTAATCTGCATTCATTCCATATCTAGATTTTGCATTTAAATCCTTCGTTTAGGTGTCGTCAAGGTCATTAATCTCGGTATAATCTGAGAATACATACTCACATCTACTAGAAGGTAGTAAATCGCCTGGTTAGATTAGTTTTCATTTATTGCATGATTTCGATTTCAACTAACCTCTAATGTTTTACTGAAGTGTTGTGTCTACAGATCAGGTACAAAATTCACACACACAACACCAGTGTTCTTAAGACCAAATGGAATTACGTTTGATGTAGGGGCATTCTAGGGTACTCGGTAAATCTACATGGTGGTGTGTTGTTTTGGTTATGTGTTACTCGGTTGCAGCTTTAACAAATGGTCTCAGTTATTGAAGGGAGCTCGGTCGCTGAAGGAACTCGGTGAAACCTCTAATGGTCGATGGAACTTGTACTTGATGATGCCTATGGTGCTCGGTTGACGTGCTTGCTCGGTAATGCCTCTATTGCTTGATGTTTCTTGGCATGGTTGGTTGTTTCATTGGTGCTCGGTTGTTCTGGTTTACCAACTGGAGTTCTTGAAGATTTGGTTGGCCGACTTGGTGCATTTATCGTTGGTAGCATTTGTTGTATTCTCCTATGTAGATCTAGAGGCCGACATGGATAATTAAATATTTGTAAGGCTATTTGAGAGATGATTGTTGTTGCATTTAATATTTGTTTGTAATAAAAGCCAACTTGGCTTAGGAGTTAATTGTTTCTTCCAGCTGACTTGTGGCTGAAGATTAGTATTTAAGGAAAGTTTTGGTAGATGTTTAGAGGTGGAGAAGTCAATGGGAAGATAGAAGGATAGACTTGGATCTGGTGAGATCTTGAAGATCAGATTGTTTATCTGATAGTTGTAATAGCAGAGCTAGTGATTTGCATGCTTGGAGATAAGGAGATTGCTTGGAGGCTTGCGAGCTCAAGTTTAGATCTGCCTTAGTGTTTCCATCAGTTTATGATTTGTTTCAAAGCTGGACTAGCTGGAAGATTTCATAAATAATTTTATTGTATTTGGCCCTAACCTGAAAGGCCTTACAACCGGGCATGTTAATCAAAATTTAGTTGAAAATATTGTCTTGTTGTGTTATTCTGCATTGTGGTGTTTGGCTACATGTGAGGACTGTCCTTAATTGGATCCTCCTTATCTATACTACGTCAGGTGGTATTAGAGCTTGAAGTTCTTGAGTGTGTAAACCGATCTTCGAGTTGAGGCAGTTTGCACCAGGACCTTTGTTGGTGATTTATTGCTTTGGGTTTTCAAAAATATTGAAGGATGCCTCTGAGAAGATTAGACCCTAGAGCGATTGCAGATCTCTGTGATGTTGTGGAATCAAAGATTATAGAGAAAGTTAAAGTTGATTTTAGATTTGAGATGGAATAGATGAATAACGACATGATCACTGAGGTCATGAGAGCTATTGCTGGTATGTCAAGGAATCTTGGTACTAATGATGGTTATGAGGAAGCTGTTGAAGACTTTGAAGCTGCTGGATCTAGTAGAGATGACCGGAGAGATAGATCTGGTGAAGATAGAACTAGCCGGTTGCATAGATCTAGAGCTTGGTTAAGTACTAGTTACTGAATGGAAATTTCTACTTTCTCTAGTACTTTGAGACCCGAGGATTTGATTGATTGGATTGGTGAACTAGAAGACTTCTTTGAGCTTGAAGAAATTGAAGATCCTCTTAGAGTAAGATTGGAAAAGACTAAGTTGAAAGGACATGCTTCTCTTTGGTGGAAGGAATTACAAAGAGATAGAGAAGATGAAGGTGAAATGAAGCTCAATCGGTGGAGGTTGATGGTGACTAAATTGAAAGCTAATTTCATACCTACTGACTATGAGCTTGACTTGTTTAAGAAGTTGTAGAATCTGAAGCAAAAAGATTTGACTATGGAAGACTATACCGAGGAGATCTATAAGTTGACTATTCAGTCTGGACACAGAAAACTTGGTAAAGAAAAATTAGCTTGGTATGTGAATGGTTTGAGATTTAATATTCAAGATGAGCTTGGTATGCTGAAGATTGATTCGGTTGAAGATACTTATCAGTATGCTCTGAAGGTAGAAGATAAGTTGAAAAGGAGACAACATAGTAATCCCCAAGGGAAGGAAAATATTGATCGCTCAGTAAAAGATAAACTGACTATTGAAGATGAAATGAAACCTATGGAATTGAAAATGAAGACACGTAGGGTTATCTTTAAGGGTACTTGTTATAATTATGGTGAAGGACACTGTTCTTTTGAGTGTACACATAAGAAGTTTGGTGACCAAAGGACTATTGTAGTAAATGAGAACATTCAGAATGAACCCAAATCTGAGAACTTGTTGGTTCAGAGAACATTGCTCGGTGCAAAGGAGGAACCTTGTCATAGGAGTAACTTGTTCAGAACTCGGTGCAAGTCTAGAGGTAAACTTTGTGATGTAATTGTTGATAGTGGTAGTAATGATAACTTTGTTGCTGAGGATATGGTTCAGAAACTTGGTTTGAAGAGAATGAGACATCCTCATCCTTATAGGATTGGCTGGTTACAATATGTTCATGCTCTGGAAGTGAGGGAGCAGTGCTTTGTTGATTTTCAGATTGGCCAATATAAGGATCTAGTGTTGTGTGATATTATGGAGATGAATAGTTGTCATATATTGCTACGTAGACCTTGGTAGTATGATTGCAGAGCTATGTATGATTGTGTCAAGAATGTGTTTACTATTGAGAAGAATAATAAGAAGCTTTCCCTGATGCCTTTGCTGGATAAAACACTCGGTAGGAGAAATATGAGCTTTGGTAGCCGAGATGAGTTGAGAAATTCTGAAAGGATGGATCACTATGGAGAACAAGCCTATGTGTTATCAAGAAAATATTTGAAAAGATAGAGGAAACAAAAGTGAAAGAGTATGTGAGGTGAAGAGTTGAAGGGCTTGTATGTGAAGAACCAATTTGGGGTTTATGTGCTGAATCCCGAAAGATGTTCTTCCAGCCTATGAGAACATCTTTTCAAACTTGGGGTATCTGATGCAGGGGCATTCTAGGGTATTCGGTACATCTGCATGATGGTGTGTTTTTTTGGTTATGTGTTACTCGATTGCAGCTTTAACCAATAGTCTTGGTTATTGAAGGGAGCTCGGTCACTAAAGGAACTCAGTGAAACCTCTGGTGCTTAGTGGAACTTGTACTAGGTGATGCATGTGGTGCTTGGTCGATGTGCTTGCTTGGTAACCTCTATTGCTTGGTGTTGCTTGGCATGTCATTTGTTTCACTGGTGCTCGGTTGTTCTGGTTTATTGATTGGAGTTCTTGAAGATTTGGTTGGCCAACTTGGTACATTTATTGTTGGTAGAATTTTTTGTATTCTCCTATGTAGATCTAGAGGCTGACATGGAGAATTAAATGTTTGTAAGGCTATTTGAGAGCCAACTATTGTTGCATTTAATATTTGTTTGTAATAGAAGCCGACTTGGCTTAGGAGTTAATTATTTCTTCCAGCTAACTTGTGGCTGAAGATTAGTATTTAAGGAGTGTTTGGGTAGATGTTTAGAGGTAGAGAAGTCAATGGGAAGATAAAAGGATAGACTTGGATTCGACGAGATCTTGAAGATTAGATTGTTTATTTGATAGTTGTAATAGAAAAGCTAGTGGTTTGCATGCTTGGAGACAAGGAGATTGCTTGGAGGCTTGTGAGCTCAAGTTCAGATCTGCCTTAGTGTTTCCATCAATTGTTGATTTATTTTAGAGTTGGACTAGCTGGAAGATTGTAGAAATACTTTGATTATATTTGGCCCTAACACGGAAGGCCTTATAGCCAGGCATGTTAATGAAAATTCAGTTGAAGACATTGTCTTGTTGTGTTATTCTGCATTGTGGTGTTTGGCTGCATGCGAGGACTGTCCTTAATTAGATCCTCCTTACCTGTACTGTGTCAATGTTCTAGTAGAAGTACCCCATGCACAGGTGAAAGCTATCTTTTCTTGATCTTCTGAAGCTATCTTAATTTGATTGTATCCAAAGAAGCTATCCATTAAAGAGTACGTTTTAAATCCCGCAATCATATCCACTATCATATCAATGTTTGATAGTAGAAAATCATCCTTAGGTAATGCTTTGTTTACATCTTTGAAATATGTGCATACTTTGATAGATTTATCTGGTTTTGATACTGGAACTATGTTTGAGATCCATTCTGCATAGTCTATGATTCAGATAAATCCGGCTTTAAGCAATTTCTCTAGCTCAGCTTTGACAAGGAGTGCAACATGAGGATGCATTTTTTGCAACTTTTGCTTGATTGATTTAACTCCTGGAGCGATAGAGAGATGATGCAGGATTAGATTAGGATCCAATCCTGGCATATCTGAATATTTCCATGCAAAGTTGATATTTTTCTCTATTAAGAATTTTGTGAATGCCTATTTTTCTTCTTCTAACAGAGATTGTGCTACATGAATTAATTGAGGTTCCTCTATTGTTCCTAGATTGATAGACTGAGTTGGTTCTACCAAAACTGGTGATTTGTCCTATAAATGACTCGGAAGGACATCAAATATCTCATCCTTAGGCACTTCAGAGAGGTTTTCATCTTCAGATACGTCTTTTGTTTTTACTATTTTTGGTTCTAAGACTGCCACATAGTGGTTTTCACCCTCATAACTCTTTTTATTTTTGCTTTTATTCTTTTGACTAAGATATTTGATATCTGACTCCTTCATGTTGATGTTGGGTTCACTGATGGAAGTCGTCATGGGTTCTACCGCATTTAGGTAGCATGCAAGAGCATAATTTGTTAAAAAAGTATGGATGTCTTGGCTTGGATCATTGGATGTTTGGTCAATAAGCTTGGGATGTTGGATGGTAAGCATAGGGAAGGATTGTCTGATAGTGTTTACACATACAGTGTTGTCATCATTGGTTCTGATCCAACTCTCAAATTCAAAGATGATATTACTACTCAAGATATTCAGTTTGTTAAGTGTCTCAATGCCATCATTGGATCCTACATTAGTGATAAGTGAATCAGTTTCATGAGGTTTTTCACTTAGTTCTAGACTCACATCAAACGTAGGTGCGTATTGGTGAATAACATCTACATGTTTTTCTATTATAAGCTCATCTTCTTCTGGAAAAATTCCCCATTCACAGTCATTAGATTCCTCATCAAGATCTCTGGGAAAGTCAAGAACATGTGTGAAATCAGGGTGAATCCCCCAAGTAGGGTTTCCTTCAAAGTTTGAATGGAATTCATACTAATGAGAATCTATCTCAGAATCACTAGAGTGTCCCAAATGTTCAACTCTAGTGAGGGATGTCTCTTCTTCTATTAGATCATTTTGTTCTTTTAGAGTAGTAGGTTCTTGTGTGTCTACCACATTGATTCTCTCTTTAGGTGTAAGATCATCTTTGAGAAGGTCTAATATGTTCTAAGGGACATGTTCATAAGGAAAAACATCTATGGTATTTGAATCATCACTATCTTCACGATGTGTTTCCTCTTTTTCTTGATTATCCATCCTTGGTTCTATCTGTTCTATGACATGTGTAGAGTTTCCACTGAGATGGAAAGGTTTCTTCTGATAACCTATACCTATTGTATCCTTATTTGTTCACCCACAATGTTTGATGGGTTTGATGATACCTTTGCCTCTTGTTCCTAGAGGTCTTTTTCCAGTATATCCCATCTTGGAGATCAGTTTGTGTCCTGGTCCATAGGATTTCAAAGGGATCTTGAATGATTTAGAGTCACATGCTTGAACTGTTTGTGACTGAGATTCATCTTTGTATAACTAGGCAAGCACAACTTCCTCCTCATCAGACTCTTGTTTGGATACTTGTTCTGTGATGAAACTCCTGTTAAAGATAACCTGGGGTTCTTTAGCTGTAGGTTTCACTTTCTCTGAAGGTTGTCCATAAGACTTAGGTGAGAGCAGGAGGTATGTGAGAGATAGGATTGGTTCCATAGTGTATTCTCCCATGCCTATATTCATGATCTTGATTTCTTTGGGTGTCTTCCAGTTTAGATGTAGATGCTATGTCAACTTGTTTGGTAGAAGACTATCTATTGTGTGGGACAAATTTGTTTGCACTTTCCTTCAAAGTATTGCAAGATGCTGACATGTCTGCAGGTATAGTGACCTCTACTCCATTGTAGGGAAATTTGACACATTGGTGGTACGTGGATGGAATAGATTGCATTTCATGAATCCAAGGCCTTCCTAAAAGGATGTTATAGGCCAGTGGGAGCTCCAACACTTGACAAGTAATATCTCTGATGATAGGTCAGGTTCTGATAGGTAGCACAATGACTCCTTTTGAGGATCTTTCTTGTTCATCATATGCCTTGATGGTTATTTTCTTTTTAGGATCAATAGCATCATCTGACATTCCTAGTTGTGTAACCAATTTATAAGAACAAATGTTTAAACTAGCTCCCCCATCTTTCAAAACACACTTGACACGATGGTTTTCAATTAGGACTTCAATATGCAAGGGCTAGTTATGTGGATGACTCAGTAAGTTGTCATCTTCCTCTGAAAAGGAAATATATTAAGGGGAGGTAAAATGACCCACCATGGTCTAAAATTGATCAAGATCAAGATTTTTCAGAACATTGGAATTGATCAGATCTTTGTCTAGAACAACTCAAGGAGCAGGAGAGATTCAAAGCAACTCAACTTGTTAGAATTGGAAGATTTATGTGTAGTCCTTTGTTTAGATACAAATGCTAGATTAAATGGTACTTTTGAGGTGTTTGATGAACCTGAGTTTGGTCCTGGAAGAGTTACCTGAGCTTGAGATCAAGTGATTGCATTAGCTGATCTGTTATCTTTGTCCTTTCTAACAATGGTGATGACATTAAAGTGTTGAGATGTGCATGGTTCTACCATGTTGATGACATCATTATTGCCAGAGTAAGTGTAGTTGACCTTAGCACCCATGTTTGGTTTAGAAGATGAATCTCCTTGAGTGTGTTTTGGAAAAGGTTTGGTAAATGTTGTATGATCGTTACTGGACTTATGGTTGTCAATCACAATTTTTTCAGTGTCAATTTTGTCTTGAATAAGATGTTTCAGACACATGCAGTTGTTGGTTTTATGACCTTTGTTTCGATGGAAATCGCAAAAATCAATCTCCTTCCACCATTTGGGTTTGACTTTGGGCTCATATGGTTTGATCTCAGGTAACGTGATGATGTTATTTGCCAATAAGGTTCTCATGGAAGATTCCAAGGACTCACCCAAAGGAGTGAACTCACATTTTGGTTTTGTAACCCATGGCTTGTACTCATTCAGCTTTTTAGAAAGCTCAGTTGATTACTTTTTTGAGGCTTTTATAGATTGAGTACCAATACTGAGGTTAAATGATGGTGCTTTGGGTGGAGCACTAATGTGATCGACAACACCATCTATGACAACATTTTTATTCTTGTTCCAAAACTTGACTTTGTCTTTGTTGTTGGAACTGGAACTTGAATCATACTTGTTCTCTTTATGAAGTGAGATATCCCCTTTGCGAACAAGTACATCCTCTATTTTCATGGCACTATCCACCATTTTTTTCAAATAAGGTATGATTCTACATTTAAAGATGATAGTTGATTTCCAGTATCAAATTGTTGATGAAGATTTCTAATTTCTTTTTTTCTGGGATTTGTCAAGGATATACTGAGAACTTCTTCCTCCAGCATTTGAGAAAGTCAGGAATGGTTCTCCCGTTCTCTGCTTCAGATTACAAATGTTGATTATGGTGACCAGATGTTGGATGTTGTAGGAGTATTGTTGATAGAACAGTTTGATTAACTCCTCAAAATTTTTTATGGTGGGAGGTATTTTGGAGAGCCAATTGATGGCTGCTCCTCCCAAACATCATGGGAAGAGACACATTAAGAATGTTGGTTCATGTATGAAGTCCATGGATAGAGTGAAAAACTCTCTGACATGATCTTGAGGATTTGAATTTCCATCATATTTGTCATATTTGGGTAGTTCCACTCCTTTCAGGAATGGTGGCATATACAAGCTCCGATCAAATGGAAATGGACACAAGGCATCCATAGAGAATTCTTTGGGCTCTTTCTCTTTTTCCAACTTGTTAAGTTTGACTTGCATAGCATGTATCTATTTCATCATAGCTACGATAGGGGTCTCTTCCTCTAATGTGATGATATCATCGACATTGAAGTTGTGAGGAAGTTTGGATCCTTATTGTGCCAATTCAAAGAAGTATGTCTCTTTGTCTTCTCGTAAGAAGTGTTTCATCATTTTCTTAAAGAGATCATCATCTTGGTATTGTGCAATTTCAAAAGGTGTGGGTTCTTGATTTCCTTCTTCCTCAGATTTGTGACCTTGTGAGCCATGGCTAGCTGCTCTTTGAGACATGGTAGCATGTTGATTGAGATCTTGAGTTGATTTGGGAGGGGTTGTATGACCTCCTTTTCAATGCAAATTCCCAAGGGTGTCTTCTTCATAAATATTGGTATTGTACGATTAATGAAATGTCTGAGCAATAAGAGAAGATGAAGGTGATGTTTTTGGTTCTTCTCTTGATTTTCTATGTGAGGAAGCTCTAGTTTCCACCATTAAACTTAGGTGAATCTTTAGAGCAAGATAAGACAACTGACAGATAATCTAATTTAGGAAATATCAAGTGACGCAACCTTGTCAAGATTGGATTGAATTGTTGATGAAAAGATTGATTGGATGTAAATGAAGGATACTATGCCTAAGATGTATAGGTGGACACCCAAAAGATGGTGGACACAAATTCACAACACTTAGCCATTTTGAGATCATGAATTAAGGTTGTTTTGACAAGGTTTCTGACATAGGACAAAACGTGATTCAGACTGATCAATCAGATGAAAAATTGGGCTAAATAGATCACTTTTGGGAAAACAAGATGGATTCGTTGTTTCTCTGCTATGTACCTGACACAGTGGGTTTTCTGACAGATTTTGACCAGGGCTGACTGTTGACTAGTTTTCTGAAAAAATTTGGATTTTCTAACAATTTGTGCAAAATCTCGTACAACAGTATGCAGGCTCGTACAACACTTGAAAGGGTCTGGCACAACAATCTAGAGACTCGTACGATAGTTGATGCCAAGAATAATTTTTGCTTTCAGATGGATGGTAATTCTCGTATGATAGTGTATAGGTTCTCGTACAACACTTGGGGGTTCTGATATGACACTTGGTGGAACAAAGCAATTGTCGTACAACAATAGAAGGGTCTGGACAATAGTTTACACCAGAAAGGGATTTTCGCATCAATTTTTCAAGGTTTTTGGTGTTTTTAGTCTCAGTTGGTTTTCCAGATTTTCTGTCCAGTTTTTCAGATTTTGTGTTTAGATTGTTTGAGGGTGTTTAACATAGCAGTAGGTTCACAATCACAATAAACACTTGGGAATTGAATCAATGATTCAAACACACCTAGCCTAACCTAACTAGGAGAAGAGATGTATTACTTGCTCATTGAATTAGGAACACAATCAGAGACTCCACAGAATATGGTGGTCCAACAACACACAATGGATGTTGAAGCCCATATTAGCTGAGTTCAAGCATCAAGGAGAGCTCGATATGATGAGTGTCTTGGGTTAATTACTATTCACCTTGCACAAGCACTACAAATCCTTCTGAGGTAGATCAGTATAAAACTAGCTTAGGTTGTTTAATCAAGGCATCCATTCAAAACTGTCTCCCATAGTCCCACAAGCAGAATTGAGGCTGTTAACCCTATGAGTACCCTGATCTATGTAGTCTTGCAAACAAGATTTAAGCAGCTCTACTCTACACAAAATCAAAGCATGTTCATGGAATAAATCCAAAGAACAAGCGCAACTATGTCTTCCGGGGCTTTAACCTCAAGGATGCATCAAATTTTATAATGGGGTGGAAATGTTGGCTTAAGACTTGTCCCCTCTTGGGTCATTTCTGGGAGCTTTTTACCTCGCCGACAGGCCCTCTAAAGGATTAAAGCAAATGTGAGGTTAGGGACCACAAGATCTAGGTTTCTAATTCTCCAAAAGAGAAAAGAATAATCCCATAACCTTGTCCTTTTCCCTATCCAAAACATGCCAAAAAAAATTAATCCAGAGATAGTACGCAAACTGGCACTAGGGAAGATACCTTTTGGGTTTTTGATTCTCCTATGAAGGAGAAGAGAATAATCTCCTCAATATCTGCCTCAATGGAAATAGATGCACGTACCTAATTAACTAGGTGCCTATGAAAAAGAGATATTTAAGCAAATAGAATATTTTCTCGATGAATATTTGACAACTTGCAAAACCACATATCAAAATTTTTTGTTGATTGAGTGTCTTTGGCAAGCAATTTCTATAAGGGCTTCCTATAAAAAAGGGCTTAGAAGACAAGACAAGAAGAGGCCATAAAGATCTGTTTTAATGCTCAGGTCTTCATCTCTCATACTACAAAAAGTGTTAGGCTATCTCAAATGATCACATACCAAAAAATAGCAAGTGTTAGGGTCAGCTGTCAGTCAAATCTTGAATCCAAAATCTCACAAACTGATCAAAAATCTCATACGATAATTGAAATACTGGCATGAAAAGTTGTATGATAATATACCTCAACCCATATGACACTTCAAATATGATATGACAATGGGTACCTGTAGATATGACACTTTAAGTCTGATACGACAAAGTATATGAACCAGTATGACAATTCAGGAATGTCGTATGTCGTACGACAAACAAAGACTTCTAATACGACACTTTGCAATTGTCGTACGAGATTGTACGAAAAAATATCAAAACTTATATCTTGAATAAAAATTGTCAGAAAATAGATGAAATGAAAAATGGAAACCCGATGTCGGGCCCCACGGTGGGTGCCAGAAATGTGTGTGTGAAAATTGTACCTGTTTAGAAGACACAACACATTAGTAAAACATTATTGACTAATGACAAGAAAATATGCAGTAAAGAAATATATCATTAACTAGGCGATTTACTGCCTTCTAGTAGACGTGAGTATGGTATTCTCAAAATTTGACCAAGATCAGTGACAATGCAACACCTAAACGAAGGATTTAAATGCAACAACTATGAAATGGATGCAAGATTAATCTATATTTTTGGATTTTCTATGCAATAAAATGATATAAACTATATGAAATTGATCTAAAAACTTGATGAAAGTGAATTAAAAACTAGCTATGAATGCAAAAACAAGAAAATAATGTTAGCAATGGATCTCTAAAAGTTGCACAATCTCAAGAATTCGACAGTATAGCGTTGCTATTCTCCAAATTGCATGTGGTTTTGTGAAGGACCGAGGCTTGTTTATATAGAAATCTAGGGTTTGAGAACTCATGGAAAGCCAAAAATCACTCCTTGATCAACTTGAATTGATTGGTGAGTTATCAAGAAATTAGAAACAATTATCTAGTAAAATCATGCAAATCAACTTTTTAACTCAAAATTGGAAGTTGAGATCACTCCAATTTGATTTTCAACTCACAATCACATATTGAGTTTAGAAAGTTAACAAAATAAATACAATAGTTGATTTTGAGTTTAACTATTTTTCTGATTTTTGCATAGATAATTGTGAGTTTATTTAATTTCTATGTGTTTTATTCTCAACTTAACTCATTTAATCAATTAAATAATTGATTTATGAGTTAATCAATTATTTTAATCAAACTTTATCCAAAATTATATTATTAAATTTGACAATTTGATTTTAATCAATTAAATAAATATCTAATCGATTATCTTTGAGTTTTTTTATTTATTGTCAAATAAATAATATTAATTAAGAATAATTCTAATTAAATCTAATTAAAATAATTAAGTGGCTAAATAAAGTTTAATTAATTAAATATTTAACATATTCAATTAATTTACTTTGATAAATAAAATAATATCGTTTATCGCCAAATAATATTTAATCAGAGATAATTATGATAAATTAGGAATATTTAGGAATATTCTCGGATGCAGAATTAGAATAGGATCGATTAGGGTTTTGATGATTTGATGTGCAGATGTACCTTAGGTTAGGTCTTTAGGGTCAATTTTGATTGATTCATGGATGTAGGAGGTCAATAGTACTGAAGCCCATTTTGGGGGTATTACACTTAGTATCAAGAAATCCTCACCTATCTTCATGACAAAATCATTCCCCTTTCCCTTACACCCAACCAATGAAAAACTTTCATCTGTCGCACTTCCCATTACACAATCGTTGGAGACACCTTGTTTCACAAATACTTTGATGGAACTCTTCTTCTATGTCTGAGTTCAGAGGAAGCACACACAACCTTGGAAGAGGTGGATCAAGGAATCTGTGCAGCCCATTTTGGTGGCCTCACTTTAGCAAAGAAGACGTTTCTTTGTACTGGGTATTATTGGCAGACAATGGAGCAGGATTGCTATCATTATGTAAAGAAATGTGTTCCTTGTCAACAACATGGCAATTTGATACACACTCCCACTCAATCCCTCCAACCCACCATTACAACTTGGCCTTTTTCCTTCTGGGGTTTCAATTTTGTGGGTCAAATATTCCCGAACTTTGTCAGAGGCCACAAGTATATCCTAGCCACCACCAAATAATTTACTAAATGGGTGGAAGATGTCCCCCTCACCTACACAACTGGTAAGCAAATTTCCAAATTTATCTCGAATTATATTATCTATTGTTATGGCATCTTGAAAGATCTCCATACCGATAACGAAACACCCTTCAAAAATCAGGATGTCTCTAACCTTTGCAAGAAATTCGGCATTACCCAACATTGTTCATCTAAATACTTCTTGCAAGGCAATGGTCAAGCTGAGGCTACAAATAAAACTATCTTAAAAATCCTCAAAAAGATAGTCTCTAACCATTACACTGGTCGTGATTGGCACTTGCAACTCAATCCTACCCTTTGGGCCTACCACACTTCCATCTGTACTCCCATTGGCGCCACTCCATTCACCCTCGTCTATGGTTCTAAGGCTGTCTTACCCATTGAAATTGAGCTCCCTTCCCTCAGGATTTCTCTCAAGAACCTGATGTCTAAAGAAGAATGTAGGGTTGCCCGCTTGTAAGAGCTGCAACTCCTTGATGAGAGATGCCTCAATGCCCTTAACCACCTCTGTGTGTATCAAAATCATTTGCGCTTACAATTCCACAAGAATATCAAACCTCATGAGTTTGATGTTGGTGACTTGGTCCTGCAGCACAACATGAAGAATCTCTAGAGTCGAGAAAAGAAAGGGAAGTTTGAACCTATTTGGTTGGTTCCCTTTGTTATTACTGCTAAATTTGATTCTAGGGCATATCAGATTGCCATACCCGAGGGAGATCCACTCCCTGATCCTATTAATATTGTACATCTAAAATGGTTTTATACATAAATCAACATCTAGTTCCTCTATAGTGTCCATTCAGCAAAAAATCCCTAAAAATAAAAAAACAATCTTGACAAAATCCCTAAAAATAAGAAAAAGTCTTGAAGAAATCCTAAAAATAAAAAAAGATCTTGAAAAACTCATAAAAATCAGAAAAGCAGAAAATCCTAAAAAATAGAATATGTTCCTGAAAAATCATTGTTTGGTGAAAACTTGGTAAACAAGCACCTTGCAAAAAAAAAGAAATAAATTCATCCAATAAGTGAAAACTTGGCAAACAAGAACTTTGGGCAAGTATCATGGTAAAAACTTGTTTCAGGTACCATGATAGCATATTTGGATCCATTGGCTTCCCTCCCCCACTATACATATTCATCCCCATCTTCATCCTAATTTCTGATCATCACTTCTCATCTTTCCATAAAGATCCAAGCGTAATTCCCAGCAAGCTGAGCTTAACCCCATCACACTGAGCTTTTTCTAGACACATTGATCCCAATCAAGTGCTTCTCAAAAATCAACATCAAAATCAAATCTTTGAGTTGTTGTTCCTTTCACATCTATTGCCAGCGAATATCCGTGTCTGTCAATCAATCTTTGCCCTGCAAAATGCGCCCTTCCTCAGTCGGCTCAAATCAAACTAATAAAATCTTCTCCTGTTCATGGCAAGAACTATGGACCAAATGACCACTTGGTCATGACATCTTCTTTGTTGATTTTATATTTTTGTGTCAATAGATCCTACTCATGATTGTCTAGGTCTTTCCTATCTTGGTTAATTATGAATGGTGAACATTGATACATATGTCAATTGTGGTGTGATCTGTTTGCCGATACTTTATGCATGTTCTTGTTTGTTTTTTAGTCATGATTATGCATACCTTACTGGGGGAAACATGTTAGCATACTCATGTCCTTTCAAATGGACATCAATATTGCCAGACCTCTCCAATAAGTATATGTCATAGGTTTTGTCATGATTAGGCAACCTACACTTACATCCCTAAAGTTATCTAGTCTGTCTGAGAGTCTAGTCCACACAACAAAACAATGTCATCTATGCTTTTATAACACACGATGCATACCTCCCGTTGCAATATTAAACTAGGGTGTGCTCTCTGACAAAAAACACAATATAAATCCCACGAAAGTCATGTAGTTAGGATGCATGTTTTTGGTCACATTTGCATATTACTCTTGACATGGTTTCTATTTATTCCCCCTTCCTACAACTCGCTAACTTCTCCTATCAGTTATATTTGATATGCTCACTTGCATTTTAGTTAGTTCATTAATCATTATTTCATTTCTTTGCATTAATCATTAATCATGAGTTCATTTTATTCATTACATTCATTTATTAATCATTAATCATTAATCATTAGTTAATTTCTTTGCCTTAATCATTAATCATTAGTTCATTTCTTTGCATTAATCATTAATCATTAGTACTTTCATTCATTAATCATTAGTACGTTGATTCATTAATCATTAACGATTAGCTCATTACATTAATTAATTAATTATTAATCATTAATCATTAGTACATTGATTCATTAATCATTAACTATTAGCTCATTTTATTCATTACATTAATTCATTAATCATTCATCATTAGTTCATTACATTCATTAACCATTAATCATTATCATTATTACGTTGATCATAAATCATTAGTTCATTTTGTTGCATTAATCATTATCATTATTAATCATTACTCATTATTACATTTAATCATCATTACATTCTGTGTGATGGATTTGTGTCACACTTCTGTGAATCCTTGCATTCAAGAATACCCAATAATGAGCTCTTGAATATTGATTCATAGCTCTCTATCTGTGGAGTGCATGGCTTTCTATGAGGCCCTCAGATTGAACCCATGCAAGTACACCACAAAAGGAGAGATTCAAGGAGGAGAAGCAAGAATGCTAATCTCCATTGAATTGAGTTCTTGCATGCAAATGAAACTAATCTATATGATTGCAAATGCAAGAAAATAAACTAATTTATTGAAATGAAGATTAAACTATATGATTGCAAGAAATAAACTATTTTATTGAAATTAATCTATATGCAAATTAAACTAAATGTGCAATCTAAAATGATGATTTCTAAAGCTCTAATGTTGTCAAGAAAATCTTCAGCATAATGATAATATGAAAATTCTAGATCCTCAACTAAGAACGAGAGGGCTCATTTTATAGTAAAAAATGGATTTGAATGCAAATCTAGAAGCAATGTGGGATAAATGGAAAAGAGGAAACAAATGTCATTTTTAGCAAGTTTGTAGGAGAATAGAATTTCATTTATTTCATTTTTTATTAATTAATTTGTTTCCTTTTCCATCAGAAAGATATTTTGAGAAGATATTTTATTTAATTTAAAAGAATAATATCTCTTTTAATAAAATAAAATAAGATTATATAATTTAAATATGAATATTAATTAAATAAAATAAAATCATTTAATTAAAAATGGATTGTAATTAAATAACATCATTTCATTTAAGAAATATTAATTTCAATTAAATCACATTAATTAATTTATTTAAAAGGAATTTATTTCTTTCAATTAATTAAATAAAATTAATGAAATATTCAAACCTTAGGAAGAATTGAGATAGTTGAAAATATTTATGATTTGATCAAAAAGATTGATTCGAAGGTATTGTAAAGCATTGATTCAGAAATTGATTTTGACAAATTGAATAAATGGGGCCCAAAGTCTAGGCGACCATTTTAGGGTGCATACACATTCATACATTGTTACATTACTCATTAACTTATCCATTAACCATTATTACATATTTTTACATTACATTCACTCATTATCTTAATCATTACATCATATTTACATACACATATACATCCATCTAATCATAGACTCCATTGCATAAATAAACCTGCATCATAAACACATTAGAAAAAATCTCACATCCTGCATCACACGTGTCAGTCCATAATACCATCATAATCATATGCATAGAAGAAACAAATCACATCATATAGAACCATCATAATCATGTACATATGCATAGAAAAATCAAAACACATAATATCACATAGGACCATCATAATCATGTATATATATAAAAGAATCAAGTGTACAAGTCCATCAAATACATCAATGCATATACATGTATCTATCAAGTGTCATTGTACATATATCGCTCAAAATCTGTACAAGTGTCAAAAATAGTAGGTAAGGCTCGTGATGTCAGCTGTGTGGAAGGACCATCTCCTCATGTACCATCCTCCCCTCTATCCTTTGGGGTTCTCATCCCTACTGAGGTATGTGATCCCCCTCCCCCTATCGTCTGAGAGCCTATCCTCTCACTGTACACCGCAACCCTTTGTCCCTCAGGAATGACCTCATAATACAAATGGTGGTAGTACTCCATCTCCTTGATGGATCTCATCTCTTGCCTGTGAGCAACGAAAGTCTCCTGCACCACCTGCATCACCCCCATACATGTCACCGCCTGAACTGTGATCTCTCACAAGCCTTTGTACTCCTCAGCTCAGTGACAGTATAGGTCCCTCTCCCAAGTCACCGCATGTAACTCTGCTCTCAGCTTCTCTATCAACTCATCCTGTAATCCCCCGACCTCCTTTGTCTGAGTCACCATAACTGTGAACTCATCGCTGTCTACCCTGGCCTGTAACCTGTCTAGAGAACTCTGAGCACTATCTGCTCATGCTCGCTCTCCTGCCCATAACTCTTATATCTTGGCCACCTCGACCTATATATTGAGCTTGACTGCCTGAGATATAGCTAATATACCATGTACTCTAGCTACCTCTACCTGAAGACTTAGCTTTGATGCATGTGCGGTAGCTAGTAGTCCCTATACCCTGCCCACCTCTATCTACTGGCTATCATGCTCTGCCACAACAATGTTGTGTACCTCCTGGGATATATAGTTGGGCCCTAGTCCCTGTCCCTATGTTGGAGCTAGAGGAGGCCCCTATAATTGTCCTTGTGCCTATCCCTACACCTGTGGTATCACTGGTGGGGCTCCGCCCACTGGTCCCTGTACTAACCCCCATCGACATGGTATTGTCACCTGCCGTTGAACCTTGCTTGCCCCTTCTCCTCCTCCTCCTCCATCTCCCCCTCCTCCTCCTCCTCCTCCAGCCCCATCCCCATCTCCTCTGCCATCCCCATCACCATCTCCATCTGCCCTAGCTCCATTTCCTCCCTCGGCAGGCTGCTCTACTACTGGCACTGCACCTAGTACCATCAATCAGATGGGCTGATGTATCACCCACCACTATGCATAGGCAGGTGTCACTCTTGCATCTCGTACCTGATCTTGTCCCTATTGTAGGGTACCACTCCCATACCCACCTAGGATGCCCTAGCACCTCATAGATCCACTCCCACTCCCCATAAAGTCCCCACCTCTCGTATCACTAGTGGATGAGGAAAATGAATATGATACATGATCTTGTACTTGGTCAAATTGTCATGCTACCCGTGATGGTATATAATGGATGATCATATAAGGTGTCCAACCTATCAGCCAATAATTTATTTGTGTAAAACCTAAATAGAGGAATTCCTCCCACCCATCCTCTGCATAGTTCTGTTGTTGTGCCACCTAGTGGTCCCACGCCTCACACCCTGCATATGGTGTCCAGTCGAAGCTCTACATCTCATCTAGTAGTCGTCGCTAGTGCCCAATAGAATCCACTGACTCATAGTGAATCAGTGGCCGATATCTACATGCATAGGGCTCATATCTCATTCGGGTATCCTGTAGTCAGATTGGTCAAGCTACTGCTATATGCTCCTAGGCCCACACCAATAATAAGATCACTCCTGGCCCTAGTGTCATGCCTCTCCGATAGGCACACATGTAGATCATAGTACAACTATCCAAGGATGGTGTACCCCCAAAAATACCTCTCTCCCTCATCCTCCAACATGGAGCTCAATACTCACGACCATCCCAAAGGAAATCAATGCCCTGTCAAGTCTAGGACTAACCTGCCCCAATCAACCCTACAGAATACAATGCCACTTGCCTCAATTGTAGTCGAGTTGACATCGCTGATCTCCATGGAAACCACTATCTAGATGTCGGTAACTTCTCATAAGATTGGCCGAATGTAGCCTCTGCATAGGACTCTATGTCCTCCTATATGTACTCTAGAATGAGTCCTTGGATTGGGACTTAATTCATGAGCCAAATGTCAAAAACTGTGACTATCGCCTCTCTAGTAGGCAAATGGAAGCTAGAGGTCAGACTATGCCACCTCTCTATCAATGTAGTCAATAAAGCTATATGTTCTCTCAATCACGGCCATAGGTGTACATTCTCTAGGCCACACCAAGCAACCAATCCCCACTCCACCGGTGTCAGCTCCTCCGCTAAGCCCATCGTGTCTGGCCAACTCTCCCTCGACCGGAATGCTACCTCCACCACCTGCACTCATCCAATTCATATTTGTTAGTCCTTTCTATCTAGTCTGAGGCATCATGTACCCTCTCCCTGTCCTCTATTTTTCATCCCCATTCCCCCCTCTACATCTTTTTGGGTTCCTAGGTGGACACACCATTTTACCCACGCAGACGCCAATTCGTGTAGATGCCAGTCTGCACGGATGCCCATTCCAAAGAGGGTCAACCCTCTCAGTCAACCCTCTTGGTGGAGATGGCAGCTTAGCTTTCGTCCCCAACTTCCCATTTGTCATCTTCGCATGATGATCGAGAGATTGTCGTCTTAGCAGATGATAATCTATCAATTTTCGTATGCGTAGATGATGATTTACCGATCGTCGCCTCCACCCTGACGACCTTTTTTGGCCTATTAATGACCCCCCCATATGTAATAAATGAACCTAAAACATTAATGACAAGGCTTGTTTCGGTTACTCACTAGTGGTCCTACATCGATGACCTTTTGGTAGGTCCGAACTCGCTCTCCTAGCTACATACGATCACGTGGATCAGCCATCTTGCTCTTGCTTCGCTCTGAATTTTTTCTTCTAGAAGGTGAAAATGACTTCTTTTAGGGCCCTTGTGGCCTATTTATAGGTCTGTTGGGCCCCTATTTTTTCCCATTTCTTTCCTGTGTCCCTCATAGGTCGTTTAATTGTTCTTTTTTCTCCACTTCTCCCTCTTTTCAAGAAAATTACCCAAAATTTTATATTTTGTCTTATTTTCTCAAGGGGGCATGATTTCACTATCTCAACCCTAGGACCTTATATTCTCTCTAGGGCATCGTATATTTTTCTTTTCTTTGACATAACATCATTCTTGACATCACATCAAAGAGGGGCAAAATGTAGGTGTTTAAAATCATCTCGTAACATTATAATTATTTAATTATTTCAGTTATATTCCTCTTTCTTATTTAATTAAATTTATTTAATTAAATTTGGCTCATTATTCTATATTATTTAAATTTAAAATGTAAATACCCCTCTTGCAAGTGTATTAAATTTTATTTAATATCTTTTCCCCACATAAACCCTTGTTAAATAAATTGTAATTTATTTAAATCCCTTCACATTCTATTATTCTTCTAAACCATGATTAGTTTAATTTTTAATTAAATTAATCCTAAATCTGAACCTAGATCCTACCCTGCACACATCACTCTCAACAAATAGACCTACTTCTTAATTAACCAAAGTTAATTAAGCTAATTTTTATATTCCTACACCCATTAGCCTTAATTATTTTCTCACACGTGTGAGAAAATTTCCAAAAATTGTCTTTTCAAAATAATCCAAAAAAGTCCCAACAAAGTTTCTTACAACCTTGATAACACCTCTTACACATTCTAAAAACATGAAAGTGGACATTTTCTCTTACACCTTCTTACACATGTGTACTTGAAGTACACATTGACCCATCACATCTCAAGTTTCTCACACATGTGTGAGAAAACTTGGACTCTTGCATGGATTATGTGTCCTTCATGTGGCACCTATGTGGATGCCACATGTGATCCACCTCACCCAAGCCCTCCAAAATCCTATAAATAGAAGCCTTGCCAAGAGTAATTCATCCATCATTTTGCATTAGAGTTATTATGCTAGTATCATTTTAGAGTTTTTTTTTGTATTTAGTGATTATCTAACATGTTTTGGTAACTCCTTGCATTAATGGTAGAATAGTTTCATGCTAGTTCATAGTTACTTTCATCATCCATATTGAATGTTTGAGGCTAGTTCTTCATAGCTAGTCTTTGAGTTAATTCAAGATCATTTTCATGGTAGTTGGTAATTTTATTCATGCATTTATCATTTGCTAATCATAGTGGGATTTAAATATGGTTTTGGGAGAGCACACCCACATATTCTCTAAGAGCTAAAATCAAACAAATCTTGGGTGCATTTTCTTATTGCTCATCGGAGGTTGTGGAGAAAGCTTCCTAGTTGGTTTTTTGCAAGTTTCATTAAATGTTAAGATTTGAATAATATGTTTATTGCTAACATTTGAGTTTTTTAGATTTCTCCCAATAGGAAAGATTTCATCACATATAATTACAAGGCAATCATAACCTTCACACAAAGACTACAAATGTATATTGATACAACAAACATGAATCAAAACCTCAACCTCTTCCAACCAACACATGGACCACCCCTCAAATGATTAATGTAACATGAAAAGACTCTACATTCTCACCAAGAACATAAATAAATCATATAATAAATTTATGCCACCTTCTTGTAGCAACAGTAATAGGAACTCATAAAAAAGACAATTTTAAGAGTTTGTTTTGGTTGATCCCTCAAATTGCACAAACATTTTTTTCTAGAATTTTTTTTTCTCTCAACATCATTATCTTTCCATACATCGAGTTTTTAGGTCCATACTAGCCCATACATAATTATACCAACACATTTAAGAATTTCCTGAACATGATGGCTTCACAAAAATAAACATACCTTACTCATTTCTTTATGAAAGTCGATGAAACCATAAGAAAATGAAATTTAGTTTGTTTATAAAAAATTCCCGTTTGTTTCATGCCAATAATAATCTATCCATGGCTATACAACTCCCTGTAATTTTCATGTTCATGTCTTTAACAATCTGAAACGAAGAGATTAGTCACCTAGGGCATCAACCTTTCATTAGAGTAACACCATAAAATAATATACCACTTTGGAATCTTAAAGAACATGTTAAAACCTAACATTTCACCAACTCTGAGACTATTCCACCACATGGTTTAAGAGTTCACTGGTTACCCTCATGGAGGGTTTTAACAATTTTTACAAAATCCAATGTAACTTCAACAAAACTTCATGAAAATAAGTGTAAATGGATTCATAAGAAATATTATTCATTATTATATCTTCCTAAAATAAGTACATAATGAAATTATATTATTTGATGAGCCTCCAAGGCTCTGCAAGTGCTGTAGATCACCAAATTTGCATGACATTTTGAGGGCTTCAAGATTTTGCCTTGCCAAATCCCTTCCAAATTGCTCTCTCCCCACAATTTAGACCATAAAAGGATTTATAAACTCTTTCCAACCATTTGTTACTCCTTTTAATTTTCTAACTACCCTTATGACCAATGGGCTTCTCTTTGCATCACTTTTGCATTTTTGAAATGTTGAAACTTTGCAACTTTTTTCATTTTTGACAAAATGACACTATAGTTTACCAATTCACCTAGGGACATTTTGTAAATTCAAAAATGGACTTAATGAGACAATTTAAACTATTTCTTGAACTATTTTTAAATTTTTTGCATCCTTTGACCACCGTTGACCATGCTAGGACCTATTAGGTCTCTTTGCACCAAAAATGGTTCTTCAAGCCTTACAAATTAAAGTGTTTTGATACCAATGGTCCTTGGGACATTACAATCATTAATGACACATTACAAAAAATTACAAGTGAAATTAGACCTCATAATATAACTCAATGGTAAGGTGGTCCTTCACCATACAATCGGCCTAGAAAATTTTCCAAGTCACTTGGAAAAATTGAACAACCTGCAATAAATCCTTTGTCTTGGAGTGATTCTTCTCCCTGAAAAATTTCATATCCCTACTTTGATTTCATCTTTTGTATTTATTTTTTCCTCTTACAATTCCTCTTTCCTTTGCTATCAATTTCAACTTCAAAAGGACACAGGACTATCCTTGCAACTACCTTCTCATATTCTCCTATCAATGGAGTACATCAAAATTGATCAATTGTTAAAAATGATAAAGAATAAATAGGAAATTGTTTAATCCAAGAGCAAGGAGTTAGGAAACAATACCATGAATTTGCACAATAACTAGGAGCATACACCAACAAGGTAAAGAGGAGACAAGAATTTGAAAGGGGAAAGCTAAGAAAACCCCTTGTGAATTATGAATGAGGCATGAAAAGCCTAAAAAGAGAGAGAGAATATGAGCACTTAGCTCAATACAATATGATAGAACTATGAAAGAGAGAAATTGAGAGAGTTGTGAGAAAAGCTTTTTGAGTGTGTGGAGAAATATCTCTATATGTAGAGATAAGTGAAGGAGTTCAAAAAGTAACTCCCATGTGCATGTAAGCCACATTCATAAGTGTGTGAGCCACTTGTGCTATTTCCTCTTAAGGAGGAATCTAGGAATAAAAGGAAATTACAAATAAATATTATGTCCTCACACATGGAAAAGAGGACAAGTGTTCATGTAGGGATTCTATAGGAATCTCCTACTTACATAATAAATAAACTAAACTAAACTACCTTGGTTTATAATATATTCACCAAGGAAAGATTATACGTCTAACATCCCCCTTTAATCTTTACTTGGGGAAATGAGCTTGATGGGTATGAGACCCAAATTATTACAGTAATCTGCAACATGTTCATGGTTGTGAGGCACTTTCTTTGGTAAAACTGAACTTCTTATGTAGCATGGTGAGTGAGAAAAATCTGAATGCTTTAAATATGTGGATTCACATTGCTATTGGTCCAAGTTGTCAAAAGGAGTGTCTTCATAATCTGCAACATTATAACCTGAATCTACAAAACAACAAATACGACTAGTGGATTGCTCACCTAGATTTGAATTAGTAAAGGTAGAACTTGGATAAGAACAATAACTTTCATAATTTAATAGAGATTTTGTATCATTATCAAAATTTGGATCAAAGGTATTATAACTAGAATTTGAGTCAAAGGTATCAAAACCAGAATTTGAATGATAACCATAATTTAAATTATAACCAAAATTTGAATCAAAAGTATTAGAATTAGAATTTGAATCAAAGGTATTAGAACCAAAATTTGAATTATGACCAGAATTTGAATCAAACATATTGTAACCAGAATTTGAATTATAACCAACATCATAAGAAGAATCATCATTCATGGTAAAAATAGAACTTAAATCATCATCAAAAGTACTATAAGGATCATCAGAATTATAAGCAGGATTTGCAACATCAAAAACATAATTTGAAACAATAGAATCATCTTTCATAATATTATCAACATTTTTCTTAGAATCAAAAGCAGAATTTAAATCTTCAAAATCAAAATAATAGAAATCATTATCAAAAGCATGTATGTCAGTTCTAGCATCATCTTTAGGATTAGAATCAAAACTACTTTGAATATCATCATTTGCATTAGTTTCATCAAAATTTTCAAAAAGATTAGGATGCATATTTTCTACACAAACAGTAGGATTAGGAAAAGGAATAATGGATAGGTCATGAGAAGCAGTTTTATGCAAGGAAGGTAAGGTCACATCTAGGAAAGTGGATATAATGACATTTTCTTGATCAAGTATTTCATCAAAGGATACATAGGGAGCATTATGTAATTTACCATTTGGAACAGACACATCTCTAAAACCTTCAACTTTGCAACTGTCATTATTAGCCAATTGAATTGGAATGTTAGATGTATCAGGTTCAATAAAATCAAAGACAACATTATTAGACGTAACATGTTGAGATGCATTATGCTCAATAATCCATTTAGGTGCTTTAAAACAGGTAGTAAAAGCAGAACGAGATTGATTTCCATTAGAGTAATTTTGAGAATTTGGTTGATCATTTTTCTGTTTCTTAAAACAATTATGAATTAAATGACCATTTTTACCACAATAAGTGCAATAAGGCCTATTTGAATGGTTATTATTATTGTTATTATTATTATTATTAGATCTTTGATGATTTTGATTATAGTTGGAATTGTTTGATCTCTGATTATTTTGATTGTTATTTGAATTATTACTAGCTCTATTATTATGAGATTGGGAAACATAAGCATGTTCATGAGATTTCAATATACCAAATTGAATTAGTTTAGCCTCCTCTTGACGCAACATAGTTTGAAAAATAGCATAAGTTAATTGAGTTGCTAAAGAAGGAATAACTAATTGAGAATAAATATTTGTAATAAATTGTTGAAACTGCCTAGGTAAACATTTACGAATTATAATATGAATGATTCTTAAATCAGAAAGATGAACTTGTAACCCATTTAATAAAACTCTAATAGAATCAAATTTAAGTAAAAAATTATCAACAAAATTAAAATCTGTATACCTGAGGTCTTCAAGTTGGTCTTGAAGCTGTATTGTACGGGTCTCATCTGCACTGTCATAGGTGTTTTTCAGGATGTCCCAAGCTTGATGGGCTTCTATACAAGATGAGATAAGGACATATAGTTCAGGACTTAAGGATATGCCAATTAAACCAAGGGCTTCATCATTCTTAGCTTGCCAAGCATCTTGGTCAGCTTGAGAAGCATTGGTAGCGGGTTTAGTGCTGGCATTAGTGGCAATGTCTACCAGATGGCGGAATCTGAATATCCAGGTCATATGATTTTTTTAGGCATGATAGTTGGTGCTGGTCAGTTTGATTTCAGGCATTAGGGTAGACATGTTGGGGACAGGAATAGAGCAGAAAGGACAGGGAAGTTGGAAGAGAAAACACTTGAACAGAACAGAAACAACAAGTTAAGCTAACAGAAGTTGCATGCAAAGAAAAAAAAGAAAACACAATAAACCTGCAAGGAAATGTTAGATAATACTAAAAAATGAACCTACAAGAACGTTAGCCAAAGCTGGTAAGAAAAAATAAAAGATTGAATCTAAAAACTTTAATAAAAAACTTGAGTTTAAAAAAGGAATTGAATCTAATTAAAAATAATAAAAGAACTAAATCTAAATCTAATTGAATCTAAAATAAAAAACTAAATCTATTGGTTTCTGTAGCACAGAAGTTCCTGTAGTACATAAACTAGATCAATGATTCCTGTAGCCAAAAAAAACTCTGTAGCACTGACATGCAAAATAGAATAGAGGTTCCTGGAGCAAACCAACTTCCTGTAGCAAAACCTGCAAACTAGATGAAATGTATAGATCGCTGCGGAACAGAGGTTCCTGAAGCAGAAATGGATCCTATAGCGAAAAGCAAGGCAGCTGAGGTTTGAATAAACAAACCATGCAACGTTACAAAAAAATAAAATCACTTTCAATAACAGAGTATAATCGAATAATATGCTTTGAACTATTGTCGATGCTCCTTTTTAATACTCCACTTAGGGTTTGGTACGCGGTTTGTAGGAAAAAAATGGGTGAAGAATGATAAAAAAGCTCACGCAAGGGCAGATAGGAAAGGAAATTAAAAGGATTTGAAAGAAAACGCTCGGATAAAAAAATGATAAAAAATGCCGACGGCGAGGGGAAGGTGACAGAAAGAAAAGAAAAATAGAACGCTACCTAAAAAATGCGCGGGCTCCCAGAAAAAGAAGAATGAAGGAAAAAAATGCTGAAAAGAATAACGGCGGGCGGGAAGAAACCGTGGAGACGGGTGGGATAAAATGCAGGCAAGGGAGGTCATGACTCCCACTCCAGCAAAAAGAAAGAACGCGGGTGGGAAGCAGCAGAAGCTAGAGAACAGGGCCGAACGCCAAAATGCTACAGGAAGATGCCAAACACAAGCAAAACAAACCAGAGAAAAAGCAAAAAAAAACCCACGAACCAGAGATTTAAGCAAAAAATGCTGCGCACAGAGGATAACTAAGAATTATTGGAGTGCATGCAAAGAACAACGAATGGAATACTGAAATCACAACCCAAAAACACACATAAAACATACGTGAGCGGGCTCAAAAAAGAAATTGCTAAAAAAAAAGGAAACGGCGACAGAAAAAATGGTTACTGCAAATTGGAAAAAGGAAAGTTTACTAACTATTAAAAGAAAGTGCGGTAGGAAGTGAAACGGATACTGACACACTGACCAAAAGATATCAGATAAACCAATAATAAAAGATGCGACAGGAAGATGAAACAGATATTGTCGCTCTGAAAAAAAGATTATTGTTTACTAAATAAAGTCAAACAAAATTTGAAAGCAACGGATACCAACCCACATGTAATGAATAATGATAGAGTTAGGTTAGTAAGTAACAAAATAAAGATATTCTAAAATATTTTTCACCACCAAACTAGATTGCAAGAATTGAAATTAAAGAGATTAATTGAAAAATAGGTTTTGGCGGTAAACCATCCAAAACTTAAAAAATAAATTTTCTCTCTTAAACAGATTTATATAAAAAATTTAAAGAACTCTCTCAAGAGTCTCCGATTTGGAGTGCTCCAAGATATGGTATGTCCTTCACCTGTACACTCAAAAAAGGATTAAACCAACCTGCTCTGATACCATGTTAAAAATGATAAAGAATAAATAGGAAATTGTTTAATCCAAGAGCAAGGAGTTAGGAAACAATACCATGAATTTGCACAATAACTAGGAGCATACACCAACAAGGTAAAGAGGAGACAAGAATTTGAAAGGGGAAAGCTAAGAAAACCCCTTGTGAACTATGAATGAGGCATGAAAAGCCTAAAGAGAGAGAGAGAATATGAGCACTTAGCTCAATACAATATGATAGAACTATGAAAGAGAGAAATTGAGAGAGTTGTGAGAAAAGCTTTTTGAGTGTGTGGAGAAATATCTCTATATGTAGAGATAAGTGAAGGAGTTCAAAAAGTAACTCCCATGTGCATGTAAGCCACATTCATAAGTGTGTGAGCCACTTGTGCTATTTCCTCTTAAGGAGGAATCTAGGAATAAAAGGAAATTACAAATAAATATTATGTCCTCACACATGGAAAAGAGGACAAGTGTTCATGTAGGAATTCTATAGGAATCTCCTACTTACATAATAAATAAACTAAACTAAACTACCTTGGTTTATAATATATTCACCAAGGAAAGATTATACCTCTAACATCAATGACTACAAATCAAGTGCCTTTTCAGTGAGATGTCCACCTCTCTTGCTACTTCACCACATCAACAATAAACCATCCATCTCACCCAACAAAAAATCTTGGAAGATGCATCTCTCTCTTTTCACCTTGCACCTTATACCCATCTTAATCTCTATTGGAGGATGGTAATGAGATGCCTCTTCTTATCTGCCAACACACACCTTCTCAGTAACCTTATTGCATCTTAGATGGAACAAACACCAGTAACCAAACAACTTATCAATACAAAATCTATATCTCTTAGCTAGGTCCTTGTGTGGATTGCCTCCTTTGGGAATCTATCTACACACTCAAAGTCTTCTAGCTTTGATACCAATATGATGCAGAGCATCAAATACAAACCATGAAATACTCAAGGGTACTACTGACCCAAATCCAATTTAGGAACCTTAACCTGATTCAAGAGGCTTTAACAAGATTAAATCCTCTTCCCAATTACAAAAATCCACAATCTGATCATTAGATGACAATACAAATGGAATTCACCCATATTACAAGGCAATCATAACCTTCACACAAAGAATGCAAATGTATATTGATACAACAAACATGAATCAAAACCTCAGCCTCTGCCAACCAACACATGGACCACCCCTCAAATGATTAATGTAACATGTAAAGACTCTACATGGTCACCAAGAACATAAAAAAATCATATAATAGATTTATGCCACCTTCCTATAGCAAGAGAGATAAAAACTCATAGAAAAAAATCGTTTTAAGAATTTGACTTGGTCGACCCCTCAAGTTGCACAATCAATTTTTATGGGAAAAAGAAATTTTTCTTGCAACATCATTATCTTTCCATACATCTAGTTTTTAGATCCATGCTAGCCCATACATAATTATACCAACACATTTTTCTGACTGCAAATTCTAGGAAACATTTCTTGAACAAGATGTCTTCACAAAAATGAATATAACTTACTCATTTCTTCATGAAAATCGATGAAACCCTAAGAAAATGAAATTTAGTTCATGTATCTAATAAGTCCCATTGGTTTCATGCCAATAATAATATGTACATGTTCGTATAACTCCCTGCAATTTGCATGTTCATGTCTTTAACATTCTCAAACCAAGAGATCAACCACCTAGGGCATCAACCTTTCATTACAAAAACACCATCAGATAATCTGCCACTTTGAATCTTCAAGAACATGTTAAAACCTAACATTTCACCAACTCTGAGATCATTCCATCATGGTTTAAGAGTTACACAATTTTCAAGTTCACTGGTTACCCTCGTGGAGGGTTTTAACAGTTTTTACAAAGTCCAATGTAACTTCAACAAAACTTCATGAAAATAAGTGCAAATAGATTCATAAGAAACATTATTCAGTATTATATCATCCTAAAACAACTACATAATGAAATTACATTATTTGATGAGCCTCTAAGGCTCTGCAAATCCTATAGATCACCAAATTTGCATGACAATTTGAGGGCTTCAAGATTTTGCCTTGTCAAATCCCCTCCAAACTGCTCTCTCCCCTCAATTTAGACCATAAAAGGATTTATAAACTATTTTCAACCATTTTTAACTCCTTTTAACTACCTAACTACCCTTATGACCAATGGAATTCTCTTTGCATCATTTTTGCATTTTTGAAATGTTGCAACTTTGCCACTTTTTGCATTTTTGACAAAATGACACTATACTTTTCCAAATCACCTAGGGACACTTTATAAATTCCAAAATTTAATGACACAATTTAAACTATTTCAAACCATTTTTGAATGTTTTGCATCCTTTGACCACTATTGACCATGTCAGGGCCTATTAGGTCTCTTTCCACCAAAATGGCTCTTCAAGCCTTACAAATTCAAGTGTTTTGATACCAATGGTCCTTAGGACTTTACAATAATTAATGAAAAATTTCAAACAATTACAAGTGCAATTAGACTTCATTATATAACTCAATGGTTAGGTGCTCCTACACTAAAGAAAAAGGGGAAAAAGGTTATGGAAATGGGCTTGCCTTGGTCAAGCTCGTGTATAGGAATCAACCTTGAAATGAAATAGAAATTGCATAAGAGAAGTAATGTAAACAAGATAAATGTAAGTTTTACCTTGCATGAAAAACTCTCATGGATGGATGTAACGATCCAATAAACCCATGAAGATGCTTGTAAAGAAGGTAGGATCAAGGGTGTCTTTACAAATGCAATAGTCTACACTTGTCAACCCTAGATCTTGAATGCACAATATTCTTGTGGATCTGCTTGCTAGCTTGAGAATTCATCTACTTGGAAACGAGAGAGAAACTTGCATAAACTAGGTAAGATTGCCTTTTCTTGAATGGATATTGAAGAGATGGAGACTTGGAGATTTTTAATGGGTTCTTGCCTTCAAATCTTGAGTCTGCCACTTCAATAAACTTGATTGCACTTGCTCTTGAAATCACCAATAATTTCACAATAATAGATTGTTTTCATAATCAATAGCATGTAATGGATGTCAAAATGAGAGGCCTTGATGTCCCTTATACTCATTTTGGGACTTAATATTGTCAGACTGACCACAAATAAAGATCAAGAAGAAAAACCTTCACATTGGGCCCAAAGCCCACTTAAAAGAAATGCTCGAGGACAAGGTCGACTTGGGTCAACCTAGTCCTAACATGGTCAATTTTGAAGTGGATCTAAAGCTTGGGAAGTGCGAAAAGTTTTAGGGGAAGAAAATGAAAGATGCAGTAAATCAAGCATAAAGACATTCAGATATTGAATTCACTAAAATAGGTTCTAATAGGTCCTAAAGCTACCAATAATGGGTCCTAACATTTTAGAATGGTACATTTAGTCCCCACTTTAGCAAGAGTATGAGACAAGCTCATGCTCACAGTAATGTAGATAAAATGCAAAGGATGATCTCATCAAGGTCAAGGAGATAAGGAAACATCAAGCCCCCAAGTGACTTAAGTCCTCATCAAATTTGAAACCAAAATAAGAGAGAGAGAGAGAGAGAGAGAGAGAGAGAGATTACCTTAGCCCAATAAGATATTTTGTCTTATTGTGAACCACACAAATAAAGCA
The DNA here is from genome assembly GCA_027943335.1 of Chamaecyparis obtusa. Classification (NCBI taxonomy): domain Eukaryota; kingdom Viridiplantae; phylum Streptophyta; class Pinopsida; order Cupressales; family Cupressaceae; genus Chamaecyparis; species Chamaecyparis obtusa. The sequence goes on from BSBK01000206.1 coordinate 426,870, forward strand.
CCACAAAAGATGGCATTGAAAGTTATAGCACACTATGTTATACTAGTTCAATCCATCAAGGGCCCATCCTTGAGGAAAGTGTATCCAATAAGGGATTTGGAAAAGAATGATCTATCCTAAGGGAAGGCAAGCTTCCCTAGAGATAGAAAAGAGAGGGAGGATCTGTCCTTAAGGAAAGTGTATGCATTAAGGGATCCAAAGGGCGATCTGTCCTAAGAGAAGGTAAGATTCCTTAAGGATCAAAAAGAGAGGGAGGGTTTGTCCTTAAGGAAAGTGTATTCAATAATGGATCCAAAGAGAGATCTATCCTAAGGGGAGGTTAGCTTCCATAGGGATAGAAAAGATAGGAAGGATATGTCCTCAAGGAAAGTGTATCCAATAAGGGATCCAAAAGGCGGTCAGTCAAAGAACCAAATGAAAAGTAGCATTTCATTAATGTGTGTGTGTGTAAAATGTGAAACATAGAGTGGAGTGTATGCCCCCATGTTAAAGCAATTGCAAATGCCTAAGCGGGAGAAATGGATTTAACAAAGTGTACATGCATCCATAAGAAATGTTTCCACTATGAGATGCCCCCAAGAAAGGACAAATCAAGGGAAATGAGCACATGACAAAAAAGAGCATGGAAGCGATCTAACAACTATGGAGTCAGTATGATCATATGATAATATGTGAAATATTATGTCAAAATGAAATGTCATTATCCTCCAATGGTAGTAGAACTACTAAAACAATGGAAGAAAAGCACATAAGAGTTACAAACTAGAGTATTTTTGGGTTGGCATCATGGAGAGAAAAAAGAATAGGTAGATACCATTTTGCATCATCCCAATCAGACAACACAAAGACACATTTACCAACAATGGCACAAGTACAACATAACATGTAACAACATAGAGAAGAAGAGAGATAAAAAATAGAAGAATGTTTATGATATTTTGATTCCTTTATCACCTTGTGCCAATGGAGCAACAATGGTTATGTAAAGAAATCTAAAGAAAACATCTAACAAGTAGCACATCATGAGGGAAGCACAATACAATAGGAAAACACATAGAATCCATTGTGCAAGAGGATCTAGTCAAACATATCGTCTGCCCCTCCATCTCAATCTATAATAGTTTAAGAAGGTGGGAAACTCATAAGAGGAGAAACATCATGCACGGTACATGGAACACTAGCCAGTTCCAAACAAGGACCCTACTTTGAAGATAGGTCACTTTGTTTGTCATTAGGATTGATAGATAATTGTTGTGAAAGCATAGTTGGTAAATCATGATCAATATCAATAGTTTCATAGTAATCAGAATCACTAGCATGAATATCATTTTTAGCATCAAGAATATCATCATCAAGAGTATCTTCTTCATCCAAACTAATTACAATAGAGTCTAAGTTATGAATAGCATTATCATGTTTGCTCATTTTAATCTTGTTTAAATTCGCTTCCTTTGTGGGCTCAAGCATGGGTTGGTCAAAGGGAAGAAAAGCATAAGGAGGTGTATGAGGTGAGGAAATGTTTTGAGAAGCATGTTGATGGGCTATAGTAGGATGCTTACAAAAATGATCATGAGCATGACAGTTGCATTTGGTTTTTCTAGAGATTTGGTTTGGGGTAGGATCAATTAACATTGATTTATTTTATTCCTTAGAAGAGAGAACGGAAGGAACCAAACTAAGTTGAGAGATGGGTTGTGAAGTATGTGTATAAGCAATAGGAAGAGGAGATATAGGTTGTGTAGGAAGAATTCCATCTCTAGGATCATCCTTAGGTTTGCTAAGTTCACAAATCTTGTGGAGCTTATAGGTTAGGGAAAGCTTGAGTTGGTTGAGGCATGAAAGGCCAATAGAAATCAAGGTCAACTAAGTCTTGAGGCATGAAAGGCTTATAAATACTATGGTTAACAACCATGATTTCTCCCTTATGAGTAAATTTAAGAGAATTATGAATAGAAGCCACAACTTTCATGGAGGTAAGCCAAGGAAGACCAAGTTTGACTTTAAATTGATCTGAAGTTGGAATGATAGTGAAGGTAGCATCTATGGTTTTACCACCAACTTTAACAAGAAATTAAATGGAATCATGAGAAGGATAAAGGAAACCATTGCAAGTTTGGATCATAATATCAGATTTATCGTAGAAGGTGCATTTCAATCCTTTACTATAGAGATGTTCTTCAATTATCACATTCACCATGCAAGTGGGATCAACAAGGACACTATGGGAAGCAAGTCCATCAACCCTTGCAAGGGTGTATAGGGGACCATCAATTGATTTAATTGTCTCAAAAGAGTCAAAGGTAATGCAAAGTTGAGGTGAAGGTTTAGGTTTGGGTTTCCCAACTTGATTGACCACATGATTAGCTTCATCAATTTTGTTGTCATAGTCAATGCAAGGAGACAAAGAAGAAGGTTGGTTTTGGTCAATGGTATTGGTTGAATGGAATGGTAAAGGATTGGTATAGATTTGCAAGTTTTGGTTAGGAGGTGCTATAGATTTATTCCCATTGTTATTTTCACCTTCCATAGATATATAATTGGAATCAATAAGGTCTTGAATAACAATTTTCAACTGGTAACACCTCTTGGTATCATGGCCAGGTTGACGATGGTATTGACAAAAAGCTTTGGGATTAAAGTATTTGGATTTAGGTTTAGAAGGATCAATGTGTTTAACAGGAGGAAGTGTTAACACATTAACATTAATGAACTTCAACATCACATTATGCAAAGATTCAGAAAGCTAAGTAAAATTATGAGCAGATTTCAAAATGAATGACAAAAGAGCCACACCTTTGGATGTTGATGCGACTTTCTCATCAACAATGTTGGAAGAGTTGTTGATTTTAATGAAGGTTTTCAGTTTTTGAAACTTATTGAAATTGGATGCGACATCACTCTTATCAATAGAAATAGGATCCATTAGAGTGCTGCTCTCAAATGGACTCACTTGTAGTTGATAATGATGAAGAACTACACACAATTGAGAAAATGAAGAGAATTCAGAAAGAAGAATCTTATCTCTAATGTCTTTTTGTAAATTAGCAATAAAAATGTGTTGCACATCAACATTAGGCACAAGATAAGAAATCTGAGCATGCAAATGCTTAAATCTACCAATGAAGTCACTAATTTTTTTGTTAACTCCTTGTTTACAACAAATCAAATCATCCAAAGAAATTTGAGGACCAACGTTGTTTTGAAATTGTTGAATGAAAGAATTAACGAGCTTGTGAATCAATGGATTAAGGAGGCAAAGAACAATACCATTGCAAGTCTTTGTCTCAAAAGGTTCTAGTAAATAACTTTTTTATGAGCCAATGGTCACGAGAGAAATCATTAAACAAGGTTTGAAAAGTCTTAACATGAGTCAAAGGATCACCCCTACCAATATAGGACTCAAGATGAGGAATCTCAATATTTTGTGGGATAACAACACACATGATATCCAAAGACAAAGGACTAGCAATATCACAAGTAGGAATGACAAACTTGGATTGGGTCATGGAGGCAATTTTTTGTTGCAAAGAAGACACAGTTTGAGCCAATCTATTTGTTGTCAATCAGGATTGCGCCAATAGCAAGATGTAGAATCTAGCTATCCAGTTGGAACATGGAAACACTCTTAGGTTGTGGGTAATCCTATGGTGAGAGTGAATTGTCGAGATTAAAAGGTTGGTTCCTTTATAATACTCACCTATTCTAAATCTCGATGGGAAAAGGGATAGAAAAAATTGCTTGTGTAAATGGAAATCTAAAAAAAAGGTTGATGCACCAATATAATAACCAAATTTGCAACTAAAAACCTCACAAAATTACTTATAAAAAGAGCACTTCAAACTCACAACTCAACTAGACAAACCCTGTGAAATTGAATCTTATGAAAGGTACTGGTATTCTAATATTTGAAGAGGAAAATACTAATGTTTTTTTAGATTCAACATTAAAAAGTAAGACACAATCACAGATCTGCACCATGGGATATCATATTCTGCATAAAACATTGAAAGGAAATTGATCAAACAAAGGTAAGAAAACAATATTCGAATCAAATTACTCATAATCAATGTTGGACATGAAAAAATAGTTGAGAAGGAATCAATATTTCTATATAAATAACCAGGAAATCTACTACAAACCATCATGTCCAATATCATCTACTAGATTTTGCAATGTGCAAAAATCTAGCCAGAAGAGAGAACCCAAAAATAATGAGGTGAAAAGACTAGATATAGGCCAAGAAACATGAAGGGTCATATATATGAGGAAACCAAGAAAGAACAGGGGTCAAAATGCCAGAAACATGCAGTTGACCACTTCAAAACTCTCCTAGACTCATTATGCTTGCAAGTGGCCCTCAAAAGTGATGTAGAATTGGTGAAAACTACCTCAAATCATGCAAACCAAAGGGCTCAGATGCAAGAACAAATTTCTCAAAATTAGGAATGTAACTGGAAGTAACATGCACCTAACTACTCCATAAGGCCTCCCAAATGATGTATAACTGAAAAATGGCCTCAAACTGCCCTCAAGACTGCAAAAAGACTCACAATTGTCCACTCAATCCGAAAGAAAATAAAAGCCTCTCGTTGGGCTATCTGCACATGTGCAAGGATAAAATACACTTCCATCCACTGCAAAAAAGACTCTATGGGTGCTCAAAAAATGAAAAATACCCCTTATGCATGAGCAAAAAAAAATCCCTTCCATCGTATAAATAGACCTCGAGTCAAAACTAAACTTCTCCATGCAAAAAGAACTTATCTAAAAGCCATTGGTTTAATCTACATTTATTAGTTTAATATTTATCAAATAATATAAAATAGATTAATTGATACATATTAATCTAATTTAAATCTTGACTAATACATATAAAAATATTCAATAAGTTAATAATGTATTTATGTTAATATTTTTTTAAATAATCTAATATATCACTTATTAAATATTATATTTTTACATAATATTTAATAAGTCATATATTATAAATTATATAATAAAATGTTAGCTAAAATACAATATTAGGTTATTGACTCTTTTTAAAAGGCATTAGTTAAGATTTTAATCCAATGGTAACCCTAATAGGGTTATGAAAACCCTAAAATATGTCAAACACCCAAAACATTTCATTTTTTCATTCTTTTTGTTGGGCTATCTGCACATGTGCAAGGATAAAATACACTTCCATCCACTACAAAACAAACTCTATGGGTGCTCAGAAAATGAAAAATACCCCTTATGCATGAGCCAAAAAAAAATCCCTTCCATCGTATAAATAGACCTTGACTCAAAACTAAACTTCTCCATGCAAAAAGAACTTCTCTAAAAGCCATTGTTTTAATCTGCATTTATTAGTTTAATATTTATCAAATAATATAAAATAGATTAATTGATAAATATTAATCTAATTTAAATCTTGACTAATACATATAAAAATATTCAATAAGTTAATAATGTATTTATGTTAATATTTTTTTAAATAATCTAATATATTATTTATTAAATATTATATTTTTACATAATATAAAATAAGTCATATATTATAAATTATTTAATAAAATGTTAGCTAAAATAAAATATTGGTTATTGACTCTTTTTAAAAAGGCATTAGTTAAGATTTAAATCCAATGGTAACCCTTATAGGGTTATGAAAACCCTAAAATATGTCAAACACCTATAACATCTCATTTTTTCATTCTTTTCGTTTTGGCATGAGAGAACTTCTAGAGCCGCCACTCTACATGAAGTTTAGGGTTTGTAGTTTCTATGTGAGTTTTTGATGGTCTCCATTATGATCTCCTATGCATGCAACAACTCCCTTTCAGTGGTGAGTTTTTTTTTTCTACATATACTTTGTGCTTAACATGGCGGCAACATTGAGATCTCTACTTCTAGAAGGGCTTTTTATGCATTGTGTTTGATACTTTGTATTCTCTTGCCAAAGTTCACGAGCCATTTGATTTCATTTTCATTACCTTGAAGCTATAGTTTAATCTCTACTTTTCATGACTCCTGAAATGACTGGTTTTCCATATCGTGCCCACATTTTTTGATCTGAACATTTCATTTAAAAAAAAAAAAAGTGAATTCCAAACGTGCCCAAGGTTTTCCTTCAAGAATAATACAGAAACTTGAGGTTTTTTTTGTTCCTTGACATGTTGTGGTTTTCTTTGCATTTCTTGTAATAGCTTATTAAGGAGAAGATTTATATTTTGTATTTGTGAAAGAAACTTCGTGATCCCTCATATCTTTGATGGATACAAATACTGGACACGTTGACAAAATTCTTTGTGTATGCACGACATGTTGCGACCCTTAGAGGGCTTTTGATATTGTTGCCCCACTTTTCACCCCATAACCATGCTGTCAAAGTGGAAGGTTTTGGTCTCATAGCTATGTCTGGTCATGTCTCAATCTAGGTCTAAGTCTTTTTAGGTAGGCTTTCTTTGCCAGGCTTCCCTATCATTGTTTTTCTTTCTCTGAGCCAGGTGGGTTGTTCTAAAGGTCTTTCTACATTGGGTAGGTTATAGACCCCAACCTGGCAAAGAAAATGGTGCTCTATTGATGATCTTTTCAATAAGAGGAATGATGTTTGACTTTTAGACATTCAAAAGAATCAGGAGAGGACTCTTCATGTGATGGATGTTGTGATAGAATCAGCATTGAATCATTCAAATTTCACTTTATATAATAGTGTGTACATTGCAAAAAGCAAAGCGTGGATAGTCATGGAATGGATTGAACTGAAGATTATTTGGGAGCTTTTTGGACAAGGTTTCATTATGGTAATTTTGAAAGAAGTTCATTATTTAAATCCAATTCACTGGGAGCTTCTTAGTGCAGAGATGATTAAGATTCAATGAAGCCGAACTTTATAGTGTTAAGAGGCATGTGCATAAGTATCATGGTTATTGACTGTGTATGTTTCAAAGAAGTGCTTCTCTTCAAAGCAGTCACATGATCGCAAGAAATAAAATAGTACCTTGCGATCATGCGACAATACGAAATGGTAGCCCGAGTAGTGGTGAAAAGTCAACGACAAGATAGTGGAAGCCCTGAGGTCCCCAGATCTACAGTTCCCGCAAGATCGCATGACTGAGAAACCGGTCTTGCGATCATGCGAGATGCAGCCAGGTGGACTCCTCAGTAGATGTGGGCCCAGTTCATATTTTCATTTTGGTCAGAATTGACGGTAGCCTTTCTTTGCGGCATAGCGGGATTGAGACATGTGAAGTGGTGGATCCGAAGGCATTTATACTGTGTGGCATGCTAAAGAAGAATCAACGAAGGTCGCAAGATCGCAAGACTGAAAGAACTATCTTGTGATCATGCGAGATCTCGCCACGTGTTCTGGTGGGCCCGAGAGATTTCATCTGTGGTTGTCATGCCTTGTGCACTAGCTGTTTGCTTAACCCCTTTGCAACTCTTAATGAATCTGTGGTTGCCGCTTTCCTTGAATGATGTCATGTTATCTTGGCGGGATAGCGGGATAAAGACACATAGCAATTTTGTGTCCGATGAGAAAAGACAAGACGGTTGACAACAACAAGCGTTCCCAAGATCCTTTCACATGTCCAGGTGGGACCGAAGATGCTTAGAGTTGACCGATCATAGAGCAATCGCATGATCGCATAGATTAAAATATTGCTATGCGATCATGCGACAATGGGTCCCACGCAGATAGAAAGGTCTGGCGGTTGACAGGTGGATATCCAATGAAAAGGCAAAGGAAAGAGGAGTAGTCGCATGATCGCATAGATTAAAATATTGCTATGTGATCATGCGAGATTGTGCCATGTGTTGGTGGGTCCGAAAGCTTTTGTACACGGTTAGAATATTCCTGGTTCCAAATCCATGGTTCCTTCTTTGCTGCTGTGGGAAGGAATATGCTTTGCGGTTTAGCGGGAGGTGGACACGTAGCCCGTGGGTCCGAAAGAGTGGTAGATACTTAATCGACGGCTTCCCGCTTTGCCGCTATGGTGTGGGAGATTCTATGCGATCATGCGGGATCATGCCACATGTACTCGCTCACTCAGTTAGTGTTTTATGCGACAAGGCGAAATGAAAGCTCGGGCAAATGGGAGTGTGTTTTGCTGGGACCCACGAAGGCCAACAGCGCAAGTACGACGATGAGATGGAATAGTTATTAAATATTGCGCCATTCATAGAGCGGTCGCATGATCGCATGAATTTAAAAACATGTTATGCGATCATGTGAGATGCGGACGCATGGTGGTGGGTCCCAAAGACTCATCGGCGGAGGTGAATCTACAATTCCCGTTTTCCCTTGATTGGGAGGAAGATTCTTAGAGGCAAAGCGGGATTTCATCACGTGGTTTGACACCCGAGCTTGGCATAAAAGAAAAGATTATTAAATGAAGACAAAGAAGAGGTTTGGTACAGTGCAATGGTTGAACATTTATAAACAAGGAATATGTCGCTCTGATCAGGGGAGTTGAGTTATGTCAGATTCATTTCAATAGCACTGAGAGCGAATGTTGGCAGTGATAATTCCTTCATGAGTACTAGCATGCAGCTGTCTAGTGTCATTTCCATTTTATGAGTCATTAATTTTGATGTTTTATTGTAAATCATATTGGATTGATGAAGTCTTTTCATTTCACCTTCTTGAAGGCGAATCAGATGAAAAGTCAAAGTCATTTTGGCTCCTTCTTGTTGTAATTTTGAGAGCATCTGTCCTAAGTCCTTTCAAATTTTAGAAGTTGAAACACTTGGCATTCTCAGGAAGGCCGTATGATGTAATCTCTATAATACTGTTGTAAAAGTAAAGGAAAAGGTCGGCAAAATTGTTGATGTATCAAACTTAATATTGCGGAGCCAATAAAGAGGATTGTATGTCAATAATTTTCTGTTCCACTTAGTTAGTTGATGCTTTTCTGTTTCTTTCTTTTACAATTTGAATTGTAGGAAGAAAGGAAGGATGTTCCGTTCTTTCATGATGAAGGTCTGAATCAACTAGAGTAGGATGTGCTTTGGAAGATTCGAGGAAAGTTTCAGAAGAAGTTTATTTGCATTTCTGTAGATAGTTACTAAGCATTCAGATTCATAGGATTTGTGAGTTTGTTGCTTGGTCATAAATTAGAAGCATTTTCCCTTGCTTGAATTAAGTTTAGTTAGACTTAATTTGGTTAGCCTCTCGTGCTCTCAGGTTAAGAACATACCTGGATTAGATTTAGGAATCAAACATAATTCTTTGAAAATCATTCACATAGGGAGCTGTACCTACAAATTCAGAGAAAAGCCAGTCATCAGAAGATGGCTTTTCAACTGTTGCAAGCGGGTTTTGTTCATCATTCGGGCATCAAGAGTCATATTGTCACAAGGAATAAGAAAGGACAAATCTGTTTACTAACAGATATGAAATAAAGGTTTCCTGCTGCTGATTTTGTGCAAAACATTCTAGCTTTTCCTTGTAGTTGTAGTCGATGCTAGGTGAAACATTTAATTTCTAAGTACTCTACAAAACCTAGCTTCACTTTTCTTGAATATTTGGAAAACATGGTTCAAGAATACTTTATGTTGAAGCTTTTATCTAAGCATATTCCTTCCGAAAACTAAATTGTGGATTTTCCCTTATTGCTTACTACGTCCATTTCATGAATACAATCTTCTGAATACCTATGTGCATTATGTGCTTGAGCCTTGATTGTAACTCACTTCTTACTTTGTTCAAATTCTTGTACTGTATACATAGACATGCTACATATCTGAAGCTCATGCTTTAAAAAATATTATATCAAGATATCATAAAAATAAATGTTCCTATTTTTCCTTGTAAATCTTGTACCTTTCATCATTTTTGTTATAAGATCATTTCATTTGATATCTCCATGGCCATTTTATCACTATTATACTATCAATATATTAGTTGATTGTCCATGGAAAATACTTTCTTGGGATAGCACTGTTAAATGTTTTGCTAAAAGGTTTCATTTAATTAAATGTCCGTTTAATAGCATATTGTGTTCCATCAAATCTTCAAGTTAGAAGGTTTCACATTAGAGAATATGTCCCTTCAATAACTTGTTTTCTTCATAGTTTAGATATAATTGCACAAGGAAACAAACATGTTAGTTCAAAATATTAGCTTCACTTTATATATTCAATTGACCTTTCTAATTCTTTTGTTGATATCATGTGACTGGTAAATGCATGTGTAGCGGTCAAATCAAAAAAGATAGGTTTGGTTCTCCATTGCTTAATCTCAGTGACTGACATCTCTTTTCACTTTTTTTACAGGGTCACATGAAACAAATTCAACTTTCAACTAGTTGTCACAACACCATGAGTCTGCTATTCAAACTAGGCAATGGTAGATCACCCTTATCTCCTTTCATTTGACTTTCCCATTGAGCGTGCCAAAAACTATTGTCAATCAGGATTGTGCCTATAGCCACATGCAAAATCTAGCTATCTTGTTGGAACATGGAAACACTCTTGGGTTATGAATAATCTTATGGTGAGAGTGAATCTTTGGGATTGAAAGCTTGGTTCCTTTATGGTACTCACCTATATTAAATCTTGACGGGAAAAGGGATAGAAATAATTTCTTGTGTAAATGCAAATCCCAAACTAAAGGGTGATGCACCAATATAATAACCATATTTGCAGCAAAAAACCTCACAGAATTACTCATAAAAAGAGCACTTCAAACTCAGAACTTGACTAGACAAACCTTACAAAATTGAATCTTAAGAAAGGTCCTTATATTCTAATATCTGAAGAGGAAAAGACTAATGTTTTGTCAGATTCAACATTAAAATCACATATCTACACCATGGGATATCATATTCTGCATAAATAAATCAAAGGAAATTGATCAAACAAAGGTAAGAACACAATAGACGAATCAAATTACCCATAATCAATGTTGGACACAGAAAAATAGTCAAGAAGAAATCAGTCTCTATATATAAATAACCAAGAAATCTGCTACAAACCATCATGTCCAATACCATCTACCAGAATTTGTAATGTGCAAAAATCTAGCCAAAAGAGAGAACCCCCAAAACATGAGGTGAAAAGACTAGATATAGGCCAACCAACATGAAGGGTCAAATAGATGAGAAAACCAAGAAAGAACAGGGGTCAAAATGTCAGAAATGTATAGTTGACCACCTCAAAACTCTCCTAGACTCATTATGCATGCAAGTGGCCCTCCAAACTGATGTGGAATTGATGAAAACTACCTCAAATCAAGAAAAACCAAAGGGGACGGATGCAAGAACAATTTTCTCAAAATCAAGAATATATCTGGAAGTAACATGCACCTAACTACTCCATAAGGCCTCCCAAACGATGTATAACTGAAAAATGCCCTCAAGACTGCATAAAAGACTCACAATTGTCCACTCAATCTAGAAGAAAACTAAAGCCCATCCTTGGGCTATCTACACATGTGCAAGGACAACATACACTTCCATCCACTGCAAAAAAAATAGACTCTATGGGTGCTCAGAAAATAAAAATACCCCTTATGCATGAGCAAAAAAAAAATCCCCTTTCGTCATATAAATAGACCTTGAGTCAAAACTAAACTATTCCATGCAAAACAAACTTCTCTAAAAGCCATGCTTTTAATCTGCATTTATTAGTTTAATATTTATCAAATATTATAAAATATATTAATTGATAAATATAAATCTAATTTAAATATTGACTAATAAATACAAAAATATTCAATAAGTTAAGAATGTATTTATGTTAATATTTTATTAAATAATCTAATATATCATTTATTAAATATTATATTTTCACATACTATTTAATAATTCATATAGTATAAATTATTTAATAAAATGTTAGCTAAAATACAACATTCGGTTATTAACTCTTTTTAAAAGGCATTTGTTAAAATTTAAATCTCGTGGTAATCCTAGGGTTATCAAAACCCTAAAATATGTCAAACACCCAAATCATTTTAACTTTTCATTTTGGCATGAGAGAACTTCTAGAGCCACCACTTTGCATGAAGGTTAGGGTTTAGATGTTATCTGTGACTTTCTGATGGGCTCCATTATGATCTCCTATGTAGGCATTAGCTCCCTTTCACTCGTGAGTTTTTTCTTTCTACATATACTTTGTGCTCAACATGGCGACGACATTGAGATCTTTGTTTCTAAGGGATTTTTATGCATTGTGTCTTTGATACTTTGTACTCTCTTGCCAAAGTTCATGAACCATTTGATTTCATGTTCGTTACCTTGATTAAGCTATAGTTTAATCTTTTCTTTTCATGACTCCTGAAATGACTGGTTTTCCATATCGTGCCCACATTTTATGATCTGCACATGCCATTTTTTCTACAAAACCTAAAATCCAAACACGCCCAAGGTTTTCCTTCAAGAATAATACAAAAACTTAAGGGTTTTTTGTTCATTGACATGTTGCGGTTTTCTTTGCATTTCTTGTAATAGATTATTCAGGCTAAGGTTTCTATTTTGTATTTGTGAAAGAAACTTCATGAGTTATTGTATCTTTGATGGCTGTAAATACTGGACACATTGATAGGTTTCTCTGTGTGTTCACAACATGTAGCAACCCTTAGAGGGGTTTTGATATGAAATAAAGGTTTCTTGCTGCTGATTTTGTGCAAAAAACTCTAACTTTTCCTTGCAGTCATAGCTAATGTTGGGTGAAACATTTAATTTCTAAGTACTATGCAAAACCTAGATTCACTTTTCTAGAATATTTGAAAACATGGTTCGAGGATACTTTATGTTGAAGCTTTTATCTAAGTGTTAGAATAACTGAGAGGGGGGTGAATCAGTTATCCACAGTCCCAAATCAAAATGTATAATCCAAAACAATTTACTTAAACTTCTGCAGCTCGGTAACATAAAATACTATACTGTCTGTACTTTTACTGATTACTAGTCAATAACAACTAATGATTACCGATCAAATCCAACATGTGATATGTAAAGTATGATAACAAACAATCACCACAATGAACACATAACACAAAAGCTTTAACGTGGAAACCCTATGAAGGGAAAAACCACCTGGGACCGGCAACCCAAAAATGTTCACTCTTTTGAAGTGAGGTAGGTGAAGACCTGACCCTGTTAAAGGTTACAAACACACTATGAGGTGTGACCTTGTTAGAGGATTTTAGACCAACTATTATTGTCCAACTAGCATTCACTATGGGGTTGACAAGATAACAATGTTCATTCTATGAATGATACATAAAAGACTTTCAAGTCCACTCTGTTAAGAAATTTCTCTGTTTACAATGGTTAAAATGTAACAGCAGTTGATCTGACTACAATACAACTTCAATTGTAGATTATCAGATCTATGTTAAGCCCATACAAATCCTTTGATCAATATATCAATTCTGTATCAACAATAATCAATGACTTATTGTCGCTCGATAATAGCTTTCTGATGCTCGGTAAACTCTGCAGTTCGATTCTCCTTAACTAGTTTGATCAGGCATACATGAAACTTGTTCATGCGATAGTTTTGTAGTCTCCTTCTTCCGGCATACGTTTCATAACGAAACCTTAGTCTCTTAAATAGACAAGTAAACCATTTTCTTCTCCTCCATAAGATTTTGCCGCTTATTCTCCTTCGTCCATTTTGCCGCTTAAACCTTTCTTGGCTAATGTGTCAGTAACACATTTTGATTTCGTCTTTTAGATCTTCCTTGAATTATGCTAGTCGTTGATCTTCATAACAAACATTATCTCCATCTCTGATTTCGATGTACTTTACAGCTCATCAATCCTTAACGACTAAACTAATCATTTAGTTCTTTTCTTCTACTCGGTTAACAAAGAAATGTGTCGGTAAACACAAGCTCGATTTATATTGTGCTCGGTATACACTACACTGCTTGATGTATACTGTGATGCTTCATCAACCGACCACATTGCCTTATGTCTTTCAGTTATTTTCCTCATCATAGATGAATGAAACATAGTGAATTCAATAACATAAGGTCATAGACTCATCAACAAGTTACTCAATGTATTCCTTATCCTCATCTGTCATATACATCTTCCTCATGTAGATATTTATGTTCATATCTCTTACTCATTTTCTACAGATGTTTAGGTATTGTAACTTACAAAATAAGTGTTGTCAAACTAGTTGACATCAATGACAACATATTACTGATTTAATCATATTACATATCTAATCAACAACTCGGTGATCTCTAATCACAGATCTTCAATTAGGCTCTAAATCAATTGTAGTTCATCAATCTCTCCCTTTGGCATTCATGGCAACTCAAGTAATATGAAATATACCATACACATACCAAACATGTATTCTACAACTCTGTGAACAAATGTTGTACAAGCTCTCCCTAGCTTAATATGTTTAATCACTACGTTACTCAACAACATTACCAATGCAGCTTTGACATTCTATAGTTATGATCTTTTCAGCTCTCGGATTCCTTCTTCTATTCTCAGTAACTGATCTTCAGTGCTCTCCCTTTCTTTCAGTTTGTCTCTCCCTTAGATAGATGTTTCAGTGTTCTCATCGGTGCATAGTGTTTCATATTGATTATCTCTCCCTTTGACAACAATGCCAAAGAAACAAATAAACATACAGCTCTGTAATAGCCATGTAACTCTCTGTTGTCCGGTGCATTCTTTGTATCTCTTTATACTGATATGCCAATCTGTTCCAGTTCTCCAAACTTTTCACAACCTTAGACATGATCCAAAGTGTGAACTATGTTGCATCAACATGAATGATCTTATGATAAGATTAGGCCGATGCAACATCCAGATCACATTAGTGATCGGAAGATAGGGGATGAACCCCAAGTCTAGTCCTCAAGTATTCAAATGTATCCTTCGGTAGAGGCTTTGTAAATATGTTTGCAAGTTGTTCTTTTGATGTAACAAACTCTAGCTTAACTTGCTTCTCCTGTACTTGTTCTCTTAAGTAGTGATACTTAATAGATATATGCTTTGTTTTAGACTGCATCACTGGATTCTTTGAAATGTTTATTGCATTTGTGTTATCACAATATTTAATCATCGGCTCAGTGATTATCTCATTCATACCTTCCAATACTTGCTTAATATATGCAATATTTGAACAATTTGTAGCAGTAGCAACATACTCTGCTTTGGTTGTAGACTGAGAAATGGAAGCCTGCTTCTTACTTGTCCATGTAACAAGTCTTTCACCAAAGAAAAATGCTCATCTGGTGGTACTTTTTCTGTCATCCACATTTCTAGTCCAATTAGCGTCGGTATAGACTCTGAGTTCAAATTTGCCTTCCTTACGATACCATAATCCATAATCTTCTATTTTCTTCAAGTATCTTAAGATTCTCTTTGTAGCAACCATGTGTGACTCTCTAGGGTTTGCAGAAAATCTTGCAACAATTCCCACAACATGTGCTATGTCTGGTCTACTATGCACTACATACATTAACTTACCAATCATAGATCGGTACAGTGTCTAGTTCACCTTTGTTGTTTCATCTTCCTTAGTCAGTTTACATCCAGTAGCCATCGGTGTTCCCACAGGTTTAGCATCTTCCATGCCAAATGTCTTCAATACTTCCTTGATATATTTGGATTGTGTGATGAATATACCATCATTTTGTTGAATCACTTGTAGTCCTAGAAAGAACTTAATCTCTCAGAACATAGACATTTCAAATTCACTTCTCATTTCATCAGCAAATGACTTACATATTTGATCTTGTCCTCGAAATATAATGTCATCCAAAAATATTTCAGCGATAAGAATAGTATCAGTAGTATCTCCTTTCACATACAAATTGATGTTCTCACTTGTTCTAACAAATCCAATACTTAACAAATAAGTATGCAGGCTCTCATACCAGGCTCTCGGTGCTTGCTTCAAACCATATAAAGCTTTATGTAATCTACATACCATATCTTTGTTTTTTGGATCAACGAACCCTTTAGGTTGTTCTATGTAGACTTCTTCTTCAAGTATCCCATTCAGAAATGCTGACTCGACATCCATTTGGTAAACTTTGAACTTTTTATGTGCAACATATGCAAGTAACATTCTGACTCGTAATCTAGCAACAAGTACAAATGTTTTACCATAATCAATTCTTTCCTCTTGTGCATATCCTTTGCATACCAATCTAGCTTTATTCCTTGTTACCTCTCCATTCTCATTTTGCTTGTTTCTGAATATCCAGTTAGTACCGATAACATTCTTATCTTTAGGTCTGGGTACTAAGGTCCAAGTTTTGTTCTTCTCTATTTGTTCTATGTCCTCTTTCATTGCATTAACCCATTCATCATTTTCTAATGCAACTTTTACATTCTTCGGTTCATAGTCACAAACTAGACATGTACCTTGTCTTGCTTTACTCCTTGTTTGCATGTTAGCTTGTCTATCTCCAATGGTTTGTGTCTCAAGATGATGTCTTCTGACAAAACTTGTCAGTATCTGATTTCTTCTTTCTTGTTCATCATGTGTAGGTTCATTTGCTTGCTTGGTAGGTCCTTCTTGCTCGTCGATTTCTCTTTCCTATTCCTCGGTATTATTTTCCTGTTGACCGGTTGTCACTGTCTGCGGCTTCGGTAGATACTCAGGTTATTCAATGTAAGTGAATCTACTGTAGTCTTCCGGTTCCTTTATGCTTTCCTCTTCATTCTTATCATCAAACTCATCAACTCGAACATTAGTACTTTCAATCATTTTATTAGTAACTCTGTTCAGACACTTGTATGCTTTACTTTTACTGGAATATCCTAGAAATATCCCTTCATCACCTTTTGAGTCAAACTTTCCATTTTTTCATCTTTCAAAATAAAACATTTTCTTCCAAAAATTCTGAAATAACTTACAGTGGGTTTGTGTCCAAACCATAACTCATAGGGTGTCTTATTAGTGTCCTTCTTCAGTTGTACTCAGTTTAGCACATAAACTGCAGTGCTAACAACTTCCCTCCAGTATGTCTGAGCAACATTCTTTTCTATCATTAATGTCCTTGCACAGTCAACAATTGACATATTCCTCCTTTCAGCAATGCCATTCTCTTGTGGTGTCCTCGGTGCAGAGACCTGTCTTTTAATACCATGCTCATTACAAAAATTAGTAAATTCATCAGAGATAAATTCACCTCCTCTATCAGATCTTAAGCATTTCAATTCTTTACCAGTCTCTTTTTCTACTTTTGCTTTATACAACTTGAACATCTTGAATGCCTCAGATTTTTCTTTTAAGAACATGACAATCATCAACCTAGTATAATCATCAACAAAAAGAATAAAATATCTATCTCCATAATAACTTTGATAGGACCACATAGGTTAGTATGCACTAACTCAAGTATCTTCTTTGTTGAATAATCTTTTCTTTTGAAACTAGATTTAGTCATTTTACCTTTCTGACATTCATGACACATAACATGATCAGGCTTAGATAAGTTAGGCAAACCTCTAACTCTTTTCCTTTTACTGATCTTAATTATGTTATCAAAATTCACATGACATAACCTTTTATGCCACAACCATGCATTTTCATCTTTCATCATTAAACAAGAAGACTGATCATTATTAAGATAAAATAGATTACCTCTGGATTGTGTACCAATTCCAACAAGTCTTCCTCCATCATCAAATATCTTCACCTTTTTTCTCTCAAAAACAACTCGGTGGCCTAAATTGTTCATTTGTGCCACACTTAGCAAATTATAATTCAATCCTTTTACCCAATAAGCATTTTCACATTTTAATCTATCATTTATCATCAGGGATCCTTTACCTCATACCATACAGGGTGCATCATTACCCATTCTTACAGATCCTCCATTGTATTCTTCAAGATAATCAAATTTTTCTTCATCACCAGTCATGTGATGTGTACAACCACTATTTATAATCCATGTATCATTTTTATTAACCTTAGAGATAAGTGTTGTCTCTACATACCTTTCATCTTCTTCGGAATCATCCTTCATTGCCACAAATACTACCTCCACATCATCATCAGTGTCGGTATCGGTGATATCTTCTTCCTCAGTAATGTAGCATGCCTTCTTGCCTTTGTCATTATTGTCTCAGTTGTCTCTGTTGTAGTGTCAGTAGCCTCTGTTGTATCTTCTCCCATAGCTTCCTTCAGATTGGTCTTTGGTTCTGTCATCATCTTTCTTGTGTGGACATCTAGCAGCAATGTGGCCAACTTCTTTACAGTTAAAGCATGTTAAAGGTAATTTACCTCTATACCTTCCTTTACCTTTAGGTAACCTTCTGGCCATAAGAGCTTCAAGTTCATCAAGCTCATCATCAGTATTGCTATCACTATCATCATTCTTATTTCTAGACTTACCAATCTTCAAAGAAGACATAAAAGCGGATTCAATAGACGGTACAACACTATTATCATAATTGTTCAGTTTAAATGTTGTAAGCTTTCCAATCAAATTATCAAGAGTGAGTGTGTTGTCAGGTGCTGACCTATTTTCATGAATTGCAGATATTTTGATGGCATAGATAGGCAATAGGGTCCTTAGAATTTTACTTACCACAATGTCTTCATCAATGACTCCATCTGATGCTCTAATAGCGTGAACTACCTCCTTTATTCTGTTTGTGTACTACACAATGTTTTCACCTTCTTTCATCTTCATGTCATCGAATCTTTCTCTTAAGCTTTCGTCTCTTGCTCTCTTAACATTCGCATCACCACTATAAACTTGAGCAAGTTTATCCCACATCTGCTTAGTAGTAGTACAGTTCTTGATGTCTTCAAATTTGGCATCTGAACAGGCAGCATCAATCTCCATCATAATAACATTATGTTCATGTCTTTCCCTTAGTTGATCAAGAGTCAAGGGACCATTGGGTGGTGCAAGGTATCCATTCTCCCTTAGATCTAGGGCAGAATTCCCAATTCCGGATATATGCAGCTTCATTCGACTTTTCCATATTGTGAAGTTATCATTGTTTAGCTTTGGTACTTCCCTCTTAAAAATTTTGAGACCTTTGTGCTGAAGTCCTTAAAACTCTATTCCAAGCAACCAACACTCTGATACCAATTGTTAGAATAACTGAGGGGGGTGAATCAGTTATCCACAGTCCCAAATCAAAATATATAATCCAAAATAATTTACTTAAACTTTTGCAACTCGGTAACATAAAATACTATACTGTATGTGCTTTTACCGATTACCAGTCAATAACAACTAATGATTACTGATCAAATCCAACATGCGATATGTAAAGTATGATAACAAACAATCACTACAATGAACACATAATACAAAAAATTTAACGTGAAAACCCTGTGAAGGGAAAAACTACCTGGGACCGACAACCCAAAAATGTTCACTCTTCTAAAGTGAGGTCAGTGAAGACCCAACCTTGTTAAAGATTACAAACACACTGTGAGGTGTGATCTTGTTAGAGGATTTTAGACCAACTGTTATCGTCTAACCAGCATTCACTATGGGGTTGACAGGATAACAATGTTCATTCTATGAATGATACATAAAAGACTTTCAAGTCCACTCTGTTAAGAGATTTTTTTGTTTACAATGGTTAAAATGTAACAGCAAGATTTGATTACTATGTCAACAACAACTCAATGTAAAAAGACACTGTTCAGAAAAATACATTTATTAGAGTCCTCATGACTCAACTCAAATACACATACTCCCCCATAAAGAAAGTACCAACATCCAGTCCAGAAGAAAGATAGGGCTCATATATTAGTGGACGAATGCAACCAACTGCATCACTACTCAAAAGTAGGTTGGGGCATAACCCCAAGCATGCCTCTCAGATACTCAAATGTATCCTTAGGCAAAGGCTTTGTAAATATGTCTGCTATCTGTTCCTTTGTGCTTATGTACTCCAGTCTGACTTCTTTCTCAACAACTTTCTCTTTTACAACATGATACTTGATCTCTATATGTTTTATCTTAGAATGTAGTACATGATTCTTAGACATACTGATTGTACTGGTGTTGTCATAACATATAACAACAAGTTCAACAAATTTAATTCCAATATCCTTTAGCATCTACTTCATCCAAATTATCTGGTTACAATTGTTTGCTATTGCTACATACTCTGCTTCTATTGTGCTCTGTGAAATACAATTTTGCTTCTTGCTTAGCCAAGAAACTAATCTTCCTCCAAGGAAAAATGCTCATCCATTGGTGCTTTTCTTATCATCAACCTTGCCTCCCCAATCAACATCTGTATATGCACATAGGGTAAAATCATCATATTTTTGATACCACAATCCATAGTCCATTGTGCCTCGTAAATATCTCAGTATCCTCTTTACTGCTGCATAATGTGATTCTCTAGGTTTAGCTTGAAATCTTGCTACAATTCCAACTGAATGTGCTATATCTGGTCTTGTGTGTGTCAAATACTGCAATCCTCCAATCATGGATCTGTATTTCTTCTGCTCAACTGCCGGTGTTTCATCTGTGCTAGATAACTTATGTCCAGTTACCATAGGTGTTCCAACTGGTTTACAGTCCTCCATTCCAAATCTTTTCAACAAATCATTCAAGTACTTTGTCTGACTTACAAAGATACCATCATTGTTTTGTGTTATCTATAATCCCAAAAGTATTTCATCTCACCAATCATACTCATTTCAAATTCAATCTTCATTTCATCAGCAAATTTGTCACTAGCTTCATCTTCTCCAAAAATAATGTCATCAACAAAAATAACTATAATCAACAAACCATTTTCAATTTCTTTTGTGTACAGATTGCTATCAGTTGTTCCTTTAGCAAATCCCAACTTTAACAAATACTTATCCAGTCTTGCATACCAAGTTCTAGGTGCTTGCTTTAGTCCATATAATGTTTTCTTCAGTTTACATACCATGTCTCCTTCTTGAGTCAAAGGAAAACCTTCAGGCTGCTCAATGTAGACTTCTTCCAATTCTCCATTCAGAAATGTTGACTTTACATTCATCTGATACACTTTGAATTTCTTAAAAGCTGCATAGGCCAAAAACATTCTTACTGCTTCAATTCTTGCTATTGGTGCAAAGGTTTCTTCATAGTCAATTCCTTCTTGCTGTGAGTATCCCTTACATATCAATCTTGCTTTGTTTCTTACAACTTCTCCTTGTTCATTCATCTTGTTTCTGAATGCCCATTTAGTTCCAATTACATTCTTGTCTTTAGGTCTAGGGACCAATTCTCATGTCTTGTTCTTCTCTATCTGATCTAGTTCTTCTCTCATAGCATTAATCCAATGTTCATCTTCACAAGCTTCACTAGTAGATTTAGGTTCAATTTGAGAAATCAAACATAAATGTACCTTATTTCGAATCAAAACTCCTCTGTCCAAACTTCCAATAACTTGTTCAATAGGATGATGTCTTAATAAATACCTGTTCGGTGTCATAGTCTCAGATCTTGATTCAACTATAGATTCTTCTCTAGATTCCTCTCTGGTCTCTTTAGCATGACTCTCATTCAACAATTCACTGTCAGTCTCATAGAATAATTCAGTAGTTTCAGTGTTAGGTTTAGGATGAGCTTCTTCATCAGATTCATAATCAAGCATTCTTTCTTGAATTTTGAACTTTTCATCAACTTTAACATTTGCGCTCTCAACAATAGTTTTAGTTCTCTTATTGTAAAATCTATATGCTTTGTTCTTCAAAGAATATCCAAGAAAAATACCTTCATCACTTCTAGGATCAAACTTTCCAATATCATCATCTCTCTTTATATAACATTTGCTTCCAAAAATTTTAAAATACTTAACTGAGGTGCATGTCCAAACCATAATTCATAAGGTGTCTTGTCTGTGTCTGCTCTGATTTGTACTCTGTTCATTGTATATACTGTTGTATTCACTGCTTCTCTCCAAAATGTCTTCGCTAAATCATTCTCAAATAACATAGCTCTTGCTACTTCAATCACTGATCTGTTTCTTCTTTCTGCAATACCATTTTGTTCAGGTGTTCTAGGGGCTGAAAACTGTCTCTTAATACTATTCACTTCACAAAAAGTGTTACTCTCTAGAAGTAAATTCACCACCTCTATCAGATCTCAAACATTTAATCTTCATTCCAGATTCATTCTCAACTTTGTTCTTAATGATCTTAAACTTATCAAATGCTTCAGATTTTTCTTTCAGAAATGCAATCCACATCATTCTTGTAAAATCATCAACAAGAATCATAAAATACCTTTCTCCATAGAATCTTCTAGTCCTGGTAAGACCGCTCAAGTCTGTATGAACAATCTCCAACTTCTAAGCCGATGTGAACTTCTTACTAGGAAATGAACTTCTCTTCTGCTTAGCCATCACACATTCTTTGCAAATCATGTTAGTAGGCTTCATAATTTTAGGCAAATCCCTTACTACAAGTGTAGTACTCACTTTTACAATATTATCAAAGTTTATATGACAAAACCTTATATGCCATAACCAACTGTCATCAATCTTAGTAATCAAACATGTCATCTCAGTAGGATTCAACTGAAATACATTACCTCTGGTTTTAGATCTTGTTCCAATTAGATTTCCATTTTTATCCTTTATCACACAAGTTTTCTCAGTAAACCAAACTTGATATCCCTTATCAACTAACTGTCCAACACTCAAAAGATTATGTTTCAATCCATCCACAAAGTAAACATCATCAGTATTAGTCTTTCCATCAAGAGTAATAGATCCTATACCTTTAATCAGACAAGGTGCATTGTTACCAACTCTAACAACTCCTCCATCATAATTGTTAAACTTTATGAACTTTTTCATATCTCCAGTCATATGATGTGAACAACCACTGTCTATAATCCAATTAGCTTTCTTTTCAACTTGGGAAACTAAGGCTTTTTCTTCCTTAACATTAGTTTCAGAATTTTCTTCTTTAATTGCTACAAATTCTAATTCATCATTATTCTCAGTATCACTTTCACTTAAAGTTCTTTCAATACTAGCTTCAAGGTCTTCATCATTAGCATAATAACATTCCTTAGATCTTCTAGTCTTGAAATTATTTATGTACTTCTTAACTCTCTTAGGACATTTAGATGCAAAATGACTATATTCTTGACAAGTCCAACATTTAAAAATTTTCTTACCGTCTGGTTCTTTTTTCACAAGCAAGGCAATACCTTCTTCAATCTTCTTATCTTCTTCATTTCTAGATCTGCTGCTACCAGCATAATCTCTGCTCACACTGATGCTTTTTGACAATGTAGGGCGAACACTAAGAGCATTGAATGTTGTCTCCATTATAGGTAAGTCTCCTGATAACCTTAGGTTCATCTCTGATGCTTCCAATCTTCCAAGAAGGGTCTCTCTTGTAAAGTTCATAGTACAAGGTATAACTTGTTCAATCATCTATGTTGTCTGCTTAAATACGGGAGTCAATGTCCTCAGAATTTTCTATATCACTTCATTCTCTATCTTTGTTCCTCCACAAGATTTTATCCTTGCAACAATTTCTGACATTCTACCAATATAGCTTCTAATAGATTCATCTTCCAACATTTTTATATCTTCAAATGCACATATCCAATTATGTAATCTAACTCTTTTTGCATGTTCATCACCTTCAAAAGTAGAGTGCAAATCTTTCCAAATTTCATGAGACTTTTTCAAATATTTTACCTGACTATATTCATTCTCCGAAAGTGCTGTCAAAAGTGCTTCTCTTGCAAGTATGTTACACATGAATAGATCTCTCTCATCGTTAGAGCATGTCTCAAGATCATCTTCTTCAATGATAATCTTATCATTCTTTGTAGTCAACCAATAACCTGGTCCTAAACATAATAGATGTGTCTTCATCTTCTCTTTCCAACTGTCAAAATTTACTCCATCAAACTTAGGGCTTTCTTTCTTGAAATTCACCATGGATCTCCTTAAGCTGTTAAACTTCTCTTTCAAGGACCTGCCGCTCTAATACCAATTGTTAGAAAGTAAAGTCCACCAAGATAACTGAGAGGGGGGGTGAATCAGTTATTAGATAATTATAACTTTTATCATCTTCAACAACATTAAACCATATAAGTAATATAATTACCAACTATAGAAAGATATTCATACAATAACACAAGATATGTTGACTAGGGAACCTCTTGATCAAAGAGTAAACCTCGGTGGGAATGATGCCCACAAAAGATGCACTAATATGAATATTCCTTGTGAAAGGATGGACTCTGGTAGGAGTCTTATGAAATACATTCAGTACATATAAATCCCTGTTAGGAGATTTTGAATCCCTATTAAAAGATTCTAACCCTGTTAAGAGTTATGAAAGATAGAAGGACCCACTGCCCAAACAGCTTCAGGGTAAGATCACTGAACTCACTATCCAAATAATCTTTGCATTATTCAACAGAATAATATGTTACCTCTTCTCTGACTGTGCCAAACCGCACTCACTACTACATCAGATCTCAATTTCAGATTTTTGTACTTTGCATGTCTTCTTTCACAATTTCGCTTTCATACTTAGCTCTTTTCTTCACTTCATGCATACCGCATCTCATTTCATGACTACAACAAGGAAAAAAATTCATTCCTTTATACCACACTCAAATAATTACAAATGAGTCGGCACACAATTACAAAATAAAAGATTCCACATGCTACACCAAAATTACATAAAACTGTCGGCTTCCAAATACAATAAATCTTCACTTATGCAACTTCAAAGTTTGCACTGTCATCCACGTCACTATCAATGTGTCTCTAACTTCCCTTTAACTATGCAAAGCCAGATTCTATCCTGATTAGGAGATATCATCCGATTTCCAAAAACCGCTCCTCAAGAACACTGCCTGAATATTGCTTCCACCAAAATGATCATAATTTTAATGAATAAACACATTACTATCTACGCTCTTAACCATAGACATATAAAATATCAAAGAGTATATCCTCGATGTCGCATAGCTCCAACTGCAATATACCATGTGCGCTAATCAAAACACTATCTGCTTCTCTATAAGTCTTCAGTAAAACACTGTGTTGACATCAATGACAATCATAGTCATGAATGCAACAACTGCTACATAATGGGTGCTAAACACTTTAGCATTCATTCGTAATAGATTATCAGATCTATGTTAAGCCCATACAAATCCTCTGATCAATATATCAATTTTGTATCAACAATAATCAATGACTTATTGTCACTCGGTAAACTCTACAGTTCGGTTCTCCTTAACCAGTTTGATCAGGCATATATGAAACTTGTTCATGCGATAGTTCTACAGTCTCCTTCTTCCGACATACATTTCATAACGAAACCTTAGTCTCTCAAATAGAAAAGTAAACCATTTTCTTCTCCTCCATAAGATTTTGCCGCTTATTCTCCTTCGTCCATTTTGCTGCTTAAACCTTTCTCGGCTGATGTGTCAGTACCACGTTTTGATTTTGTCCTTTAGATCTTCCTTGAATTATGTTAACCATTGATCTTCATAACAAACATTATCTTCATCTCTGATTTCGATGTACTTTACAGCTCATCAATCCTTAATGGTTAAACTAATCATTTAGTTCTTTTCTTCTACTCGGTTAACAAATAAATGTGTCGGTAAACACAAGCTCGATTTATATTGTGCTCAGTATACACTACACTGCTCAGTGTATACTGTGATGCTTCATCAACCGACCACATTGCCTTGTGTCTTTCAGTTCTTTTCCTCATCATAGATGAATGAAATATAATCAAGTCAATAACATAAGGTCATAGACTCATCAACAAGTTACTCAATATATTCCTTATCCTCATCTGTCATATACATCTTCCTCATGTAGATATTTATGTTCTTCATCTCTTTTACTCATTTTCTACAGATGTTTAGGTATTGTAACTTACAAAATAAGTGATGTCAAACTAGTTGACATCAATGACAACATATTACTAATTCAATCATATTACATATCTAATCAACAACTCGGTGATCTCAAATCACAGATCTTCAATTAGGTTCTAAATCAGTTGTAGTTCATCACTAAGCATATTCCTTCTGAAAACTAATGGTGGATTTTCCCTTATTGCTTACTGCGTCCATTTCAAAAATATAATTTTTTGAATACCTTTGCACATTATGTGCTTTAGCCCTGATCGTAACTCACTTCTTACTTTGTTTGCATATCTGAAGCTCATGCTTTCAAAAACATTATATCAAGCTATCATAACAATAAATTTTACCATTTTTCCTTGTAACTCATGTACCCTTTCATCATTTTTGTTATAATATCATTTCATTTGATAGCTCCATGAAAATTTTATCATTGTTATATTGTCGATATACTAGTTAATTGTCCATTGACAATATTTGCTTGGGATAGCACTATTAATATTTCTCTTGATTTTTTACCTCCACTTTGTATTTGAATTCTATTTTGCGAAAAGTA
Organism: Chamaecyparis obtusa; assembly: GCA_027943335.1. NCBI lineage: Eukaryota > Viridiplantae > Streptophyta > Pinopsida > Cupressales > Cupressaceae > Chamaecyparis > Chamaecyparis obtusa. The sequence goes on from BSBK01000206.1 coordinate 453,224, forward strand.
AAGTCTGAATATCTATCATAATATCTTTATTTAGAAAACTAAAAGATGTCATTGCTGCTCATTTTCCTTCCATAATCTATTGTTTATGCACCATGCTTGAAGATCCAATTATCTTTATTTTTTGTTATATGTACCCTTGATAGGGCTACCCTAGGGTTACTTCCTTCTGCCAGAACCAATCTAGGTTCTCAACCTCCCCAACTCCCTTGCACCTTGAACAAGGTCACAACAAGGTGCCTCCTTGTTTCCTAAGGACCTTCACTATTTCCTTTCTTGGAGCATCACACTCGTACTTCCCTAGGGTACCTACCAATGTCTAAACATTCCTTCCCTTCTCATGCTCCTCAAATAGCTTTAACCTGCAAAACAAGTGTAGGTCCTTCTAGGGGATTGGAGGTGATCAATATCATGTCTAAAGTGAGTTCTTGGTTGAATTTATCAATTTCTTTGGTAAACTTCCTTACCGATCTCCAATTTGGTCATTTAATCAAAAGGATCGCCCAAACCAATTATGGATTCCTTCTTCCCTTAGGTATATCCAAGATATTTTGTGGGTCTTAGGTTCCTACACCTCTGTACAATACCCTATTCAACCAGTGAGGGTTTTAGGGTCTTCCTGTCTCTCCCTGATCCAAGAACTGAATGGGTAGCCAAATGGATTGGCTTGGCCCTCACCACTTCACAAAAGCTCCGTTTGGACACAATGAAAATGTCCAAAGTCTCATACCCAATTTTTATAATCATCCCTGCAAGTTATATCTCTTTTCTCATCCTTGTTCCTAGTCGAGCATGGCTCTGGCTCGCCTAGGGAAAGGTCTTAAAAATAGAAGATATCCCTTTCAACACGCCTCCTTGGCTATGTACATTGTACATTGGCTTCACTTCCATGTCCCAAAAAGATGTGATGATTTGCATGGTGGTATTTTATGGGGAAGCCATGTTTCCACAGTCTACTACATGCAGACCAGTAAATTGGCTTAAAACAAAAGATTTAAGATAGAAAAGAAAAACTTATTTACATAGCCCCTACTTCTACAAAATGTAAGTACACACCCAAAATAAACCAAAAATGATCACAAGAGTCTTCCTTCAATCCATTACTAATTATCTTCACAAAATACAATGTTAACTATGACAGGACTGAGACAATGTCCATACAAATCAGAACAATAAAACTTCAATGTAAAAACTCCTAACCTCGGGATTCAAGCTTTTTAGGGTATTTAAGTGTTTTCCCATGTGTGAGAGTGATTAGGGCTTAAGACAACCCTAATTTTAGTTTAAGTCACCTTAAGACAAAAATTGTTATGACTACATGAAATGTTGTCATGACAACAATTTTACAACTTTTCAATTTTCAATTTTTGCTTTGCAATCTTGATTCCTTGCTTGGCTAACACACTCCTAACCATCTAGGAAGATATAATAGCCTCTCCAATCCTTCTTTTAGCTCAAAAATATTGCCTCATAATATATTTGAGTTCTTTTGGCACTTCTAAATCCACTCTTCATTCTAGGACTAAAAGTAGCTCCTAGGTACACCTTACCCCTTCACAACCTCTACTCATACTTATTGAAAACTAAGACATCTAAAAAATCTCCTATATCACTTAGGAATCATAAGGAATCCTTAGCGACTCCTGATTTGGCTAGGATCAGTACACGCCAAAATGAACTAGGACTTAGCCCAAATCCTAGGTGCTCCTACACCATACTCCCCAACAAAAGAAGTCAAGTCATCCTGACTTGATCAAAGTAGGATTGATGCCCAACTTGGTGAACTCTTTCTCTAGAACCCATGTAGCCTCAACATCTTCTTATCACTACCATTTGACCAAATGTTCCATGTAGATCTTGTGCCTGGTTTGCTTTGCCACTCTTGAACTGATAATCCTTTCAGCTTGTGGTGTAGGTGTAGTTGACAAGCTTAGATTTTGTGCCTCTTCAACCAAATATTCTTGTCTTTGTTCTGCAACTGGAATGGGTCCTTTATATAGTACCAAGTCTGCCACATTAAAGACTGGTGAGAGTCCAATATCTTGGGGTAGATCAACCTTGTAGGCATTATTGCCATACTTTTCTAAGAGGGTACAAGGTCCAAGTCTCTTCATCTGAAGCTTGTGTGGTACTCCCTTTTGTAATCTGGCCTTGTTGAGGTGGACCTTGACTAGGTCCGCAACTTGGAATTGAATGTCTCTTCTCCTTTCATCCACCTTATGTTTATCTTGCTGGTGTTCTCTGTGAGAGCTTGTTTGACTGTATCATGGACCTCTTTCATTGACACCAAATCTTTTTTCATAAAGCTAGAGAAATTAATATGTTGAAGCCCATAAGCTAACAAAATAGATTTGTAAACTTTGAAGACCAGTAAAAACAAGGTATGCTAGAGCACACAGTATAGGGGTTTAGATAAATGATATGCCTCAATGAAGAAATAGGGCTAAAAATGTTTCACAAAAAAATATTTCTATTTTTATTCTTAAGAATAATAAATTTGTAAAATATGTACACCAATTAAAAAATGAGGCTTAATAAGGCTACAAAGTTGGAATTATCAAAATCTCAATTTGAACGTTAACACTTCTCTACATGTCAAGGGACAATTAAAGTAGATAGTAACTAAATTGCTTCAACAAGCTCATTTAAAGTAGACCCATTATCATCTAAAATATCAAGAAAAAACTCTCACAAAAAATATTCATGCACTCCTTAGACACCTATATGCTGGATGCCCTAATTGTTGATAGTTGTAACACTTCATTGAAGAAAAGTATGAACCTCTTCTTGGTCCACTTGATCTTCCCCTTAACTATTGTTTGAATTTTTGCCTCTATTATAGCCACCTCTATTACTTCTTGACTCACCCTGGTGTTCTGCGAGTTTAGAATCACCTTGAGGTCTTTGTTCTGAGCTTCTTCCTCCAAAACTTCCTCTATGACCTATGTTATCTCTCCCTCTACCTCTACCTCGGCTACTTGTATCATGTTTCTTCTTAAGCTTCTCTTCTACCTTGAGAGCAAGCTGGTATCATTGATGGACTGTTCTTGGACTTAAGAGGCTTAGTTCCTCTTGAATACTCCACTTCAACCCATTTAGGTATCTTGCTACTTTGAGGCTTTCTTCTTCCATCACATGTGACCTCAAACATTGATGCAGGGGCATTCTTGGTCCTCGGTGAATCTGCATGGGGGTGTGTTTCTTGGCCGGTGTTACTCGGTTGCTGACTTAATCGACGGTCTCAGTTATTGAAGGAAGCTCGGTTGCTGAAGGAGCTTGGTAATCTCTAACGCTCGGTCAAAGTGTTACTCAGCAATGCCTACGGTGCTCGGTCGACACTGGTGCTTGGCGATGCTTGGCATGCTCGGTTATTTCACTGGTGCTCGGTTGTTCCGGTTTACCAACTAGAGTTCTGTGTGATTTGTTGGGCTGACTTGGTGCATTTATTGTTGGTAGTTGTTGTTACAAGCCGACATGTTGGATTTAATTATTGTAAGGCTATTTGAGAGCTGACTTGTATTGCATTTAATATTTGTTAGGAAGAGTTAATGGTTTCATCCAGCCGACTTGTGGCTAATGATTAGTATTTAAGGGATGTTTGGGTAGTTTTTTTAGGAAGTCAGATCAGAGGTTCTGAAAGCAGATCTGAGGGTAGCAGATTAGCGAAGTTGTGGAAAAGATCCTACGAGATCTTGTAGATTAGGTTGTTATCTAATAGTTTGTGATAGCAGAGCTAGTGGTTTTCATACTTGGAGACAAGGAGATTGCTTGGAGGCTTGCGAGCTCAAGTTTAGATCTACCTTAGGGTTTCAATCAGTTGTTGATAGTCTTCAGGGCTGAACTAGCTGGTGTTGTATTGGATCTTGATGATCTTGTAGAATTGTTTCTAATTGTAATTGGCCCTAACTTGGAAGGCCTTGCAGTCGGGCATGTTAATGGAAAATATGTTTTGAAACATATCTTGTGGTATTGTGTTGTGTTGTTCTAAAGCTGCAAGGTTTGGACTAGCCTTAATTGGATCCACCATCCCTTGCCTGCGTCAGGTGGTATCAGAGTTGAGTTGATCTTGTGGAGTGAAGGTTGACCTAGCAAGGCTGATCTTGCAAAGTTGATCTTGTTGGTGAAGAGATTGCATGATCTGGATTGCAGATCCGGAGCACTAAACTTGTGGAATCCTGCCCTAGTTATTTGTGCAAGGTGGCAGGCTAATCTGACTTGCATACAACTTGGAGGTTGTCACAAGGTGGTCAGTGTAGGGTTTGTTGCAGAGGGTTTCTCTTATCTTTAAGGATGCCTCTGAGAAGATTGGACCCTAGAGTGATTGTTGAACTCTGTGATACTGTGGAATCTAGGATTACAGAGAAGGTGAAATCAAATTTCAGATCTGAGATGGAGTTGATGAAGAATGACATGGTCGCTGAGATCATGAGAGCTGTTGCTGGTGTACCTTAGAATGTTGGTACTGAGGATGGTTATGAAGAAGTTGTTGAAGACTTTGAACCTACTGGATCTAGTGGTGATGACTAGAGGGATAGATCTGGTGAAGATAGAACTTCTCGGTTGCCTAGATCTGGAGCTCGGTTAAGTAATAGTTACAGAATGGAAGTTTCTACTTTCTCTAGTACTTTGAAGCCCGAGAACTTGATTGACTGGATTGGTGAACTTGAAGATTTATTTGAGCTAGAAGAAATTGAAGATCCTCTTCAGGTGAGATTGGCACAGACTAAATTGAAAGGACATGCTGCTCTTTGGTGGAAAGAATTATAAAGAGATAGAGAAGATGAAGGTGAAATGAAGATCAATCGATGGAGATTGATGGTGACTAAGTTGAAAGCTAAGTTCATACCTGCTGACTATGAGCTTGACTTGTTTAAGAAGTTGCAGAATCTGAAACAGAAGGATTTGTCTGTTGAAGATTATACTGAGGAGTTCTACAAACTTACTATTCGGTCTGGACACGAAGAACTTGGTAAGGAAAAGGTAGCTCGGTATGTGAATGGTTTGAGATTCAATATTCAGGATGAGCTTGGTATGCTGAAGATTGATTATGTTGAAGATGCTTATCAATATGCTCTGAAGGTAGAAGATAAGTTGAAAAGGAAACAACATAGTAATCCCTGAGGGAAGGAAAAGATTGATCACTCGATGAAAGATAAACCGATGATTGCAGAAGATGAATAGAAACTTGTGGAACTGAAGAAGAAGACATGTAGAGTTATCTTTAAGGGTACTTGCTATAACTATGGAGAGGAAGGACACTGTTCTTTTGAGTGTACATAGAAGAAGCTTGGTGACCGACAAATTGATGTGGTGAATGAAAACGTTGAGAATGAGCCTGAATATGAGAACTTGCTGCTTCAGTGAACATTGCTCGGTACAAAGGAGGAACCTTGTCAGAGGAGTAACTTGATTAGGACCCGATGCAAGTCGAGAGGTACACTTTGTGATGTTATTATTGATAGTGGTAGTACTGATAACCTTGTTGTTGAGGACATGGTTCAGAAACTTGGTTTGAATAGGATGAGACATCCACATCCTTATAGGATTGGCTGGTTGCAAGATGATCATACTCTAGAAGTAAGAGAACAATGCTTTATTGATGTTCAGATTGTCTAGTATAAGGATCTTGTGTTATGTGATATTGTGGAGATAAATAGTTGTCATATATTGTTAGGTAGACCTTGGCAATATGATTGCAAAGCTATGTATGATTGTGTGAAGAATGTGTTTAGTGTTGAGAAGGATGACAGGAAGTTTTCCCTGATGCCTTTGCTAGATACAACACTCGATAGGAAAAGCCTAAGTATCGATAGCTGAGTTGAGTTGGTGGATCTTGAACGTGTGAATGACCAGTGTGAAGGAAAGACTTGAAGAGACAAAGGAAGTTGAAGTGGAAGAGTATGCAAAGTGAAAAGGTGGAGGACTTGTATGTGAAGAACCAGTTTAGGGTTTATGTGCTGAATCCCGGAAGATGTTCTTCTCACATATGAACATCTTTTCGAACCTGGGGTGTCTGATGCAGGGGCATTCTTGGTCCTCGGTGAATCTGACTAGGGGTGTGTTTCTTGGTTGGTGTTACTTGGTTGCAGCCTTAACCGACGGTCTCAGTTATTGAAGGAAGCTCGGTCGCTGAAGGAACTCGGTAATCTCTAGCGCTCGGTGAAAGTGTTACTCGGCGATGCTTGGCATGCTCGGTTATTTCACTAGTGCTCGGTTGTTTCGGTTTACTGACTAGAGTTTTGTGTGACTTGTTGGGCTGACTTGGTGCATTTATTGTTGGTAGCTGTTGTTACAGGCCGACATGTTGGATTTAATTATTGTAAGGCTATTTGAGAGCCGACTTGTATTGCATTTAATATTTGTTAGGAAGAGTTAATGGTTTCATCCAGCCAACTTGTGGCTGATCATTAGTATTTAAAAGATGTTTGGGTAGTTGTTTTAGGAAGTCAGATCAGAGGTTCTGAAAGAAGATTTGAGGGTAGTAGATTAGTGAAGTTGTGGAAAAGATCCTACGAGATCTTGCAGATCAGGTTGTTATCTGATAGTTTGTGATAGCAGAGCTAGTGGTTTGCATACTTGGAGACAAGGAGATTGCTTGTAGGCTTGCGAGCTCAAGTTTAGATCTACCTTAGGGTTTCCATCAGTTGCTGATAGTCTTTAGGGCTGAACTAGCTAGTGTTGTATTGGATCTTGATGATCTTGTAGAATCATTTTTTATTGTAATTGGCCCTAACTCGGAAGGCCTTACAGTCGGGCATGTTAATGGAAAATATGTTTTGAAACATATCTTGTGGTATTGTGTTGTGTTATTCCGTTGTGTTGTTCTGAAGCTGCAAGGTTTGGACTGTCCTTAATTGGATCCACCATCCCTTGCCTGCGTCAAACATAGCTTTTGAAATTCTTTGGTATAGGCACTGACTTCTAGGTCCTTCTACCTCAAATTTTGCCTCTTCTTATAGAGTTGCACCTCATAATATTCAGGAAGATGATTCTCTTTCACCTTAGCAAGTATTCCCCTCCAAGTAGCTATGGGGAGCCTACCTTCTTTCTCTCTTTCACTCTACACAAATTTCCACCAAATGAGAGTTGGTCCCCTCATTCTTGATTTGGCCAGCTTAACTCTATGAGCTTCACTTATGTTTTCACATTCAACGTGATTTTCCATTCCTTCTATCCATTCAATTACTAACTCTGTCTCCATCTTTCCAATGAATAAGGGAATGCCCTCCAGGGACTTGCCACTCATGGCCCTTAATGCCCTTAAGAAATGTTCCTCTCTACTCTCAGGGTCAGCTTATGGGATTTCATCTTCCTCGTCCTCTGCTTTTCTCATGTCATTTACTTCCCTAACCCTCTCACTGACTTCCTATGTCCTGACTTTCATTTCTCTAAGTTCCTTGGCCATTTATGCCATCTGCTCCCTTAAGAGTATGTTTTATTCCTCTTGATCATCTACTTTCTTGGCTAATTAGATATTAGTCACCATCTTGTTTTCACTCACTGATTCAACATAATACAACATCCACTCTTGGCTAGCCTAGGTCTTTTTAGGCTCTGATACCAATATGATAGGGCTACCCTAGGGTTACTTCCTTCTGCCAGAACCAATCTAGGTTCTCAACCTCCCCAAATCCCTTACACTATGAACAGGGTCACAACAAGGTGCCTCCTTGTTTCCTAAGGACCTTCACTATGTCCTTTCTTGGAGCATCACACTCCTACTTCCCTAGGGTACCTACCAATGTCTAAACATTCCTTCCCTTCTCATGCTCCTCAAATAGATTTAACCTCCAAAAAAAGTGTAGGTCCTTGCAGGGGATTAGAGGTGATCAATATCATGTCTAAAGTGAGTTCTTGGTTGAATTTATCAAGTTCTTTGGTAAAATTCCTTACCGATCTCTGAATTTTGTCATTTGGGCCTTGTAGCCTTTTTGCCCCTATTAGGCCTCCTAATCTGAGTTTTCAGGATTTTTAGCTCATTCACTCCAAAGGATCCCCCAAACAAATTATGGATTCCCTCTTCAATTAGGCATATCCAAGATATTTTGTGGGTCTTAGGTTCCCACACCTCCGTATAGTACCGTATCCAACCAGTGAGGGTTTTAGGGTCTTCTTGGCTCTCTTTGATCCAAGAACTGAATGGGTAGCCAAATGGATTGGCTTGGCCCTCACCACTTCACCAAAGCTCTATTTGGACACAATGCAAATGTCCAAAGTCTCATACCCAACTTTTCTAATCACCCTTGCAAGTTATATCTCTTTTCTCATCCTTGTTCGTAGTCGGGCATGGCTCTAGCTCGCCTAGGGCAAGGTCTTAAAAATATATCTTGCATTCAACACTCCTTGGCTATGTACATTGTACATTGGCTTCACTTCCATGTCCCAACAAGCTGTGATGATTTTCACAATGGGATTTTATGGGGAATCCATGTTTGCACAGTCTACTACATGCAGACCAGTAATCTGGCTTAAAACAAAAGATTTAAGATAGAAAATAAAAACTTATTTGCAAAGCCCCTACTTCTACAGAATGTAATTACACACCCAAAATAAACCAAAAATGATCACAAGAGTCTTCCTTCAATCCATTACTAATTATCTTTACAAAATACAATGCTAACTGTGACAGGACTAAGACATTGTCCACAGAAATCAGAACAATAAAACTTCAATGTAAAAACTCCTAACCTCAGGATTCGAGCTTTTTAGGGTATTTAAGTGTTTTCCCATGTGCGAGGGTGATTAGGGATTAAGACAAACCTAAGTTTGGTTTCGGTCACCTTAAGACAAAATTTTTCATGACAACATGAAATGTTGTCATGACAACAATTTTACAACTTTTCAATTTTGCATTCGTGTTTTGCAATCTTGCTTCCTTGCTTGTCTAACACACTCCTAACCATCTAGGAAGATATACTAGCCTCTCCAATCCTTCTTTTAGCTCAAAAATATTGTGTCATAACATATTTGAGGTCGTTTGGCACTTCTAACTCCACTCTTCAGTCTAGGACTAAAAGTAGCTCCTAGGTAAACCTTACCCCTTCACAACCTCTACTCATTATTATTGAAAACTAAGACATCTAGAAAACCTCCTATATAAATTAGGACTCATAAGGAATCCTTAGCAACTTTTGATCTAGCTAGGATCAGTACAAGCCAAAATGAACTAGGACTTAGCCCAAATCCTAGGTGCTCCTGCACCAACCCTATTAAAATATTTCAAAAGCTTTTGTGTAATGTTGAACCATGCCTCTCACATGAACTATACTTTAAAGTATGTGTTGAAATTATTTACAAGTCATAGAAACCAATCATTAACGATCTTCTCATATAGCTTCGACACTTGGTAGCACTGTAGAATAACATTGGATATTATATACATAGCATTCCCGCCTCTTTGCCACGTTTGCAATTTATCAAATTTCTTGTATACTTGTGTTGCTCACATCCTCCTTTAACTTTGTTGTTGTTGTTATCAATTCCCTATTGCATTGACATTGATCTACTTGCATCACTTGACATTATAATTCTTCTTGCAAGTACCCCCATCTTTGTGACATGAACTTCATTGCACCTACTAATGCAAACATTTTATTATATTGTCCACTATAATTAAGTTGTCCTTATTTTACATTAAATATCTTCATAACACCGTTTGTAACACACATGTAATTTTACCCCTTGTTTATAACTTCATGGGCCCAACTTAAATATCATTGTTGCATTGACATTTTGGTATCTTCTTTTGAATTAATCATTGACCGTACTTCATTGGTATATGCTGATTAGGATGTCGTTGTAGCTCTTGTTTTGATAGTTTGGGTTCCTAAATATATATAATAGATATGAATGCTCCTTAAAATATTCAATTTGTATTGGGTCTTGATCTCAACATTACGTTGATGTTTACTGCTATATTTTCCTTGATGCTCTTTGTTGCTTTTCAATGTTCTATGTCATGAATACTAATTCATCTTTTAATTGTATCATTACCTTGATGATTACTTTTCTAGTTCTAATCTCCTTGACTGATTTTGAACACTGAAGTCTATGTTGCTTATTGTCACTTCTCAAATAAATCTCGTCACAAAATTGACAGGAACCTTGAACTGCATTTGATATTCTATTTTAAATGTTTTTCCAAAAGGTTTCACTTAATTAAATGTCCCTTTAATAACATATTGTGTACCATCATATCTTTAAGTTAGAAGGTTTCATATTAGAGAATGTGTCCCTTCAATTAACTTGTTTTCTTCATAGTTTATGTAACTACACAAGGAAACAAACATGTTAGTTCAAATTATCAACTTCACTTTATGTATTCAATTGACCTTTCTGATTCTTTTGTTGATATCATGTCACTGGTATATGCATGTGTAGCGGTTAAATCAATAGAGATGGGTTTGGTTCTCCATTTCTCAGGCTCAGTGACTAACACATCTTTTCATTGTTTTGTAGGTGCACCATGAAACATAGTCAACTTTCAACCAGCTCCTGCAACACCATCAGTCCTCCATTCAAACCAAGCAATGGCGGATCAACTGTGTCTCCTTTCATTTGACTTCCATACATGCACTTATCTCTTTGCATGGTTTTTGTAGCTACCACAACTTGTGTGGGCCTGTTTTATTTTTCTCTTCTTTTGTAAATAAAAAGAAATGAATTGAAAGATTTGTATTTGTAAGAGGTATCTGCAATATCCATGTAAACATTCTTGCACATGTATGTAGCATTTTCTTTAATAAAAGAAGACAGTCTCTCTTTTCCTACATCTATACTATTTTCAATTTACTTTCTACACATCTTAAACTCGACTTAAACACATCACCTTAAACTTTAAAAGTTTTAAAATGAATCGAATGCACCTTAACTTCAATGAACAACTACCTAGGTTTGCCAATTAGAGCTAGATGTGAAAATTGGTAACACTTAATGGTAGAATCAGTAGAAGAAATGGTGGGAGGAGAAACATGAGAAATGTTAGGAATATTGTTGGAAATGGAAGGAATGTTTAAATAGGAGAAAGGGACATTATGGTAAGTGGGCATGGATGAAGGAAATGAAACACATGACACACTTGAAGGAAGAGATGGAAGAATAGGATTAGGAAGACTCACATGTGTAGGATTTTAATTTAGGATTGAAGTTTTTACGATAGGTGGAGTAAAAGTGGACAAACTACGAACGTAAGTAGAGATAGGCAAAGAGACCTCAACACTTGTAGTAGGTGGAGTGAGGCCTAACTCTTGAGCACAATCCCTAAGAGGTTTGTCATTGGTATAAACAAGATGAGAAATGCTACGCAAGATGTGAATACCATGTTCATTATTATGAATAAGTTTCCTTATGCCTTCTACAATGGAAAGGGATTCAAGATTGTGGTTTTCTTGAGCTAGCCATTGTTCAAATTTTCCAAAATCATGAGAAAGTTTGTGGAGTTGGTCAAGAGGAACCCTTAAGACTTCATTTTCATCATGAGAAGAATGAGAAGATTTATTCTCCGTGATAGGATTGATATCATTAAAATGCATGTTAGTCTCATCAAGATTCCTAGGAAAGGAGGGTTTGGGATCAAAGGAACCTATAAGTCTGTGACTTCTAACCGAAATTCTATAGGTTGGGCTCAAAGTGATAACAATCATGCACAAAGGAATTAAAGGAAAGAGAAATGTAATGCAATTATGAGATTTGAGAGAAATATGCAAAAATAATTTTTTTTAGAACAAGCATGTTAACTATCAAATTCAAACTATATATGAATGCATACAATGTAGCAAAGATGTAATGTAAATGTATACAAAGTAGATCTAGCTATGTAATTTCAAGAAAGGGAATCTAACACCAAAATCAGAATGGAAATGTTATAATTTGGGTTCACCAAAATGTACAATAAAAAATGGTAAACCTAAAGTAATGTTAAGAGTAGATGGCCCACCAAATTGGATTGTTTTTACATTAGGGGAAATGTCCTCCCAAAGTCTCACCCTCACACAAATTACATTAGCACAATCCAAATAGGATGAAGGGGTGCTAATGCAAGATCCAAATGAGAGCAAAGGAATCAGGGTTCAGTTTCCCTTTTATCTGTTGTTAATGTATATGTGATGTAAATGTGTGTGATAAGATGTGTAAAAGGAATTGACGCTATGACAAATAAAATGACAACTAACAAAAAGTAATATTAGATCTTATGCATGAAACTAAATGCAAGGTGAAAAGAGGAAGAATGAACTCGCCTTGAAGAGGGAAGAGGCAAAGTAAACACCAAATCTGGTTTTGCCTATCGCAGAGCTGTTGAAATCAAAACTTATTTTAGATCTAGCACTCTGACACCTGTAACTTATAACAGTGAAAACTATGGATCCAAAGGACTATGTCGAACAAAGTCGACCTAGTCTTACAAAGTCGACCTAGTCTTGGAGACTCTGAATCTAATAAAATTTGTGAAGGATCTGCAACTAGTTTTGTAACTCTCGAAACCTAGATCTAAAACTCTGAAAACCTATTTGTGTACACAAGAGAAAGGCGGAAAAGATTTTGGAAATGGCCTTTCCTTGGTCAAACCCCTTTATAGGAATCAACCTTGAAATGAAATAGAAATTGCATAAGGAAAGTAATGTAAACAAGATAAATGTAAGTTTTACCTTGCATGAAAAACTCTCATGGATGGATTTTATGATCCATAAACCCACAAAGATGCTTGTAAAGAAGGTAGGATCAAGGATGTCTTTACAAATGCAATAGATCTACACTTTCCAACACTATATCTTGAATGAACAATATTCTTGTGGATCTTCTTGCTAGCTTGAGAATTCCTCTACTTGGCCATGAGAGAGAAACTTGCATCAACTATGGAAGATTTCCTTTTCTTGAATGGATCTTGAAGAGATGGAGACTTGGAGATCTTCAAAGGGTGCTTGCCTTCAAATATTGAGTCAACCACTTTAATAAACTCGATTGCACTTTCTCTTGAAATCACCAATAGTTGCATGATAATGGATTGCTTGTATAATCAATAGCATGTAATGGATTTCAAAATGAGAGGCCTTGATGTCCTTTTATACTCATTTAGAGACTCAATATTGTCGGTTCGACCACAAATAAAGATCAGGAAGAAAAACCTTTGCATTGGTCCCAGAGCCCACTTAAAAGCAATGCCCAAGGATAAGGTTGACTTGGGCCGACCTAGTCCCAGCATGGTTAATTTCGAAGTGGATCCAAAGCTTGGGAAGTGTGAAAAGTTTCGAAGGAATAAAATGAAAGATGCGGGAAATCAAGCATAAAGACATTTGAATCTTGAATTCCCTAGAATGGGTTCTAATAGGTCCTAAAGCCACCAATAATGGGTGCTAACTTTTTATGACGTTACACACATATTGATCAAATTGTAATTCAAGTCATCCATACACACTTCACACAATAGGGTCAACTCCCAAAATACTTCACACACTTCCTCATAAATACTTCATATGTTTCACCCAAACAGGTTAATGCCAATTGGAAATCATGTGTTACAAGAAATTATTTATCTTACCCCAAAACCACAAGAACAAAAATAAACACTTGATGATCTATGGATGTTTTGATAAATTGTTATGTTCTAAAGGAAAAAAGACAACTGAGAATCAAAAGTTTCAAACCATATCTCTCATTCTATAGATTCATAACACATGCTAACTTGAATATAGGTTGATCTAGTAATCATAAACATCTTGTCCAATCCAGGAACCCATATCTATAATGGTAGAGAGATGCAGACCAGAACATGAAGAACAAAATCATAAAATTGCCAAAGAAAACACAACATAAGTCAACAAAAGAATGTTGACATTAATGACAACATGTACGGTTTATGCATAATGTTCTCCTTCACATGTCATCAACAAAATCATTAATGACAAAAATCCAACAATCTCTCCCTTTGTCAATAATAGAAACATATTGAGAAAAATTGTTCTCCTCAAAACAATTCTTCAAAATTACTTTCCCCCAAAATTATTCTCCTTCCAACACTACTCTCCAGGATTTTTCTACTTTCAAGACTACTCTTGCCTTTGCTAGAACTACTCTCCCCCTATCTAGAATTACTCTCCCCCTTTTCCATTGAGGACAAATGGTATAAAAAAGATACCTTCAAATAGCTCCCAATATCACCAACAATGCTATACAAAATAAAGAGAAAAAGAACTTAATTACCTTTTCGAGGGAATATCTCTTTGTACATCTTAAGTTTCAAGAGAAAAAAATTTCAAGAACTAAGTGTTGATAGCAGAACTGTACACAAACTATTGCATTTCACAAGAAAATCAATAGAACCAATTAGATCATCTGACACACTTAAACTCGGTTCATCTTTCTCTACATCATCTAGTAGCTGGAAAAAAATGTTTAAATTTTACATTTATTATTTATTTAACTATCAGACAAAATCATCTCTCTATTTTTGTACTAAAGATAGTTCCAACTGTAATGAATTAATCTTCCTCCTTTTAGCACCATCTTTGTCCTTGAATATGTCAAATGATTGAGCATATTTGTTCAATTCTGACTCAATAGAATTAATCTTTCCTTCGTGATTCTCGGTAGCAACAGGCCACGCAAGACAATATTTATTGATCCAAGCAACAACACAAGCATTTTCTCATGTCTTTTATGCATTCAATCAATTTATTTTGTGCAACAACACACTTATTTATCGTAGCTCTCTATAATTCATCTTAAAAATTAGGTTATTCATTTCTAGTAGCTTTCATAGTCAAATGCTCATTCATAATTTTAACTAAAACAATTGGGAGAAATTCGTCAACATCACTAGAAAAAGGATCATCAATCCTTTCCCTATCATAAGATGGTCATGATAACCATACATCTCCTATTGTTTTAATACTATCAGGTTGATCGAGCATCTTCAATACCTTGTCAATTTCAAATGGATCATCATCAGAGAAACCAAAGTGTTCCTTAGGTTTGTCTTCTTGTGCAATGGTTATCTTCTTTTGTTTGATATCAACTTGAATAGGTTTAGTATCATCAATATCAAAATTTTGTGTCTTTTCCTTTTTATTATATGGCTTATTCTTCTTTGAAACTAGAGAGGAGACCTCAACAGATTTCTTGAGTCTTTTCCTTCTGAGGGTGGATCCTTTCAGAGCAATATTTCTTGTATCATGTGGTCCGTCGAGTTCTTCATAAGTACTAATCTTGTCTTCATTTCAGTTTATCTGACACTTTAGAAGTTTTTATTAAAATACCATATATTCCTCTACACGGATTTCATATCCAAGACTTGTCAACTAGAGCTTACAGGGCATAATTGCTTCCATAAAACAATTGTCAGTATCAACCAAGAAAGTAAAGTTATCTTTTTACATCTCAACAAAGTTCTCTGGGATCCTAAACCTTGATGTCATTTTCTTCTAGAGCTCACAAAAATATTCTTTGCAAACACTATCCTTGTCTTTTAGTCCATCCAAGTATCTTTTAATTTGTTTTCTAGTAGGAAAGTCCTCATCCCATACAACAATCTTCTTTAGTGGTAACGAATTCAAGAAGTAGAAATGCAAAGCATATAACAAGTAATCCAAAATGAAATGAATATCCTTCATTCTTATTAGCATAAGATTGTTCAATATTTGTTGTCTTAACAATTCACAAAAGTCAATCCTTACTTTTCTTATTCATTTGATAAGAAACATAAACAATAATACCAAATGTACAACATTTTATGTTCCAAAAGTAAATGTTATAGGTAAATCCATAGAAACATATCTTAATAGAGGATTGGTTATGGTGTCAATCTATAAAGCTCTTTGATCCAAAATCACTCTTGTCAAGCTCTCAACTTCTTGTTTCTTATAGATTCCATCACAGGTATAGTTCCATTTGAACATAGCCTAGTAACACCCTTTAGAACTTCCTTAGTAATCTGATAAGATCGATCTAACTAGACATCTAACTAGACATGACCACCGTGAATTCTGATTAGAACAATTTTCACTAATTCTTCATCAATAATCGTAGGAAACTCACTCAAGATGTTCAAACCCTTGTGCCCTAGTTCGAAAATCAACAAAAAACTTTCTCTTGAGTGGGAAACTTTGACATTCTTTATCTTTGCATTGCCATATCCCTCAATTTTCACATCAACAAACTTATAAATATCTTCCAAACACACTACCCCAGGTGGTAGTAATGAAAATACACAAATCGATTCATTCCTTATCGACTCTTTCATAAATTTATTAAATTCTAGTTGGGGTTCGTCTTCACAACTAACTTATTGAAATCCATGAGATAAAAGTTTGTTAATACCTTGATTTAGCTGCTAACAATTTTTGCTTGATTTTGTACTTCGCACTACTCAAATTCACCAAATTCACAAATGACAAAATGAACTTAAAAAAATTTATATACATTGATGACCAAACTAGGCTTTTGTTACCAAAACTGTCATGTACATCTAGCTTCCAAAGCTTTGCAATCTTCCACAATCTTCACCAAAAGATCAATTCCGTCATTTTCAAGCTCCCCCTGAGCTAAAACGTTTGTAGTACCCAAAAGAGATCTCTACACCAGAGTCAGGTGCAACATCATCCTTTGCTACCTTTGCTTCCTTTTTCTTCCATATCCTCTAACCATTCATAAATTGATTTATGCATTGACTAGCTTTGTGACTGAATCTTTTACAAGTAAAGTATTGAACATTTTGATTATTTTTTCTTCTATATTCTATAGCCTTATGTTCAAATATATTTCAAGACAAGTAACAACTATTAAAATAAGGGTATCTTTGAGCATTAGGTTTCTTAGTTGGTGGTTTCTTTACTAAACACCTTTTAATGAGTTGTTCTCTTTTATTCATCTCTTTAGCAGGTTGATAAGTTTTTGTCTTCTCCGCATGACCAATTTTTCCTTTGTCTTCATTTCTTTGGTGTGATCATTTGTATGTTTCAAACCCTAATCCACCTTTGTCATCATATTTTTCTGCTTAGTCATTATCTCATCAATCTTGATAGTACTTTCCTTGAATTTGTCTTCCTAATTATTTGTTTTCTCCATATCTCATCTCAAGATCACTACATCTTGTTCCAGATTCTTGCATTCCCATATCTTAGCATTAATTTTTCCATTTAGACATTCCTTAGTCTTTTTGTCTTCCTCAACTTGTTCCTTTGTATCAACAATTAGTTCATTTGCTTTTCTCAATTCTTCGTTGACCTTCTTAAATCTTTCTTTGAAGTTATTGAACTATTCTTTTAGCTTTCTGATGCACTCATTTGCTTCCATGATATTTTCCTTCAAATCACTATTTTCACATTCAACATTTTCAAGATCTTCAAGAGTAGTATATAGTTCTCCATCCATATGAATTTCTTCATCATCTTTCTTAGAAGCTATCTATTCAACCTCCAAGATCATTTTGTAGCGGTTAAGCTAAAACAAGAGACCAGGCTCTAATACCAATTATTGAATAGTCGGAATACTTTGGCGGGGGGGGGGGGGGGGTTGATCAATATTCCTTAAAATCATATCATAAAATTATTCTTTTGCACATCCATATTGAATTTACTTATTTTATTTAGAAGAAAAGAAGTAATTGCCAAAGCAATTTAAGTGAAAATATCATCCACAACAACATACACATGAAGACACCAAATTTTATCATGGAAACCTATAAGGAAAAAATCACAAAGAGGGTTAGCTCACAATATAGTATAGCTACTTATAATATTTTACAAAGTTTCTCAATACAAGGCTCACTGTCAAAGGGCTCACTGCCCAAGAGAGGTAAGCAAATGAAATGAATTGTTACAGTTGCATATTACATATGTATGAACTTAGTTCCTTTTAGGCTCAATAAATAAATTGTGCACACTTCATTAGTTCTTTTGTAACTTGCATCTGATCTTTAGTTTCAACCACATATCACCACATTATATCATGCATATCTCTATCACACTTCATTACCCAAAGAGTATATCATATATATACTGATCTAATTGTACTTCAAGTCAACCATACACACTTAAACGAATAGGTTCAACTCCCAAAATACTTCACACACTTCCTCAAAAATACTTCATACATTTCACCCAAACAAGTTGGCCAAAGTATAATGTAAGTTAATGCTAGATGGAAATCACACATTACAAGAAATTCTTAATCTTACCCCAAAATCGCAGGACCAAAAATAAACACCTGATGATTTGTAGATGTTTTCATAAACTGTTTTGTTCTAAAGGAAAAAAGCCAACTAATAGTCTAAACTTTCAAACCATATATCTCTCATTTCAAAGATTCGTAACATGTGCTAACTTTAATATAGGTAGATAGAGTAATCATAAATATTCTATCCAAACTACAAACCCATATTTGTAATGGCAGAGAGATGTGAACCAAAACATGAAGAGCAAAATCACATAATTGTCTAAGAAAGCACAACATAATTCAACAAAAGCATGTTGACATCAATCACAACCTGTATAGTCTATGCACAAAATTATGCTTAATGTATCATCAACAAAATCATAAATGACAAAACTCCAACATCTTATAGCTATTGAGTTATCTCTGGATCTTCTGTTGGTTATACTTCTGTGAGAAGCTTTCTCTACAAGCATATTATAATATGTTGTTGATTTCTTGATAATATATTGGGCAACTTTTAGATGTGGTGTTTCCTCTCGAAAGGGTTTTCCCCATGTAAAACATCATGTTGTGGTATGCATGTTACCTATATTTATTTATGTTCAATTTCTATAATTGTTGTAATTTGAGAAAGTTTTTCCATAATTCTCCTCTCAATGTTATTGTACTAAGTTGTTCTACTACCTTGATTTCCTTACATAAACCATAGTTGAATGTAGGTCACGTTGCAACTTGTTGATCAATATGTTAAATTCTCATATCTGAAGAGCTTGCTTGATAATGCTAGATAAATTGAATCCTCCTTAGAATGTCTTAAACCTTATGAATGATAAAGATTGATTTATATAGGGTTCACAAAGTATTTTCACAACCAACGGTCAATATTAAATTGGGTCTAGATCACGAATGACAAAAGTTGACACTCACACATTTGAATTTGAGTCCCTTTTAGAGGGACTAGGGCATTGGGCTCCAAATTCCACTTATGAATGGACCAACAAAAAGGGTGGCATTGTATCGGGATCCATAACATAGGACCTAGTCTTGAAATTAGCATATGATGACAATTAAGTTGTGGGTTCAAATATTATATTATAAGGTAGGATAAGACCCGAACATCCCTAAAATGATCCAAGGGAAAGCACACTAAGTAGTGGGCCAAATAGAATGTGAAATTCTAAAGGGTTACAATTTACTACATAACAATTAGTCCCCACATTAGCAATAGTATGAACTTATGCTCATACCAATGGTGAAGAAGAGAAAGAAACCAAGAGCAAGACATACAATGGATAAGATATCTCTAAGTCAAGAGAAACAAGCCACCAAGCTTAGGATCTTATCAACTCACTCAAGAACATCCAAAGTAGGATACACAAAACAAAGATGAGACAAAGAAAAGAAAAGAAAAAGATACAAACAAAGCAAACAAAAGGACACAAAAGGAGCTTAGTACCAAAAACAAAGACTCCAAGTCAACTAGTTGAAAGCACCTCGATATCAAGATTGTCTCAACCACTAATCATTCTCAAAATATTGTTGCAAGAGCACGAGCATATTTCTAAAATGATGGCAAGAGCATAAACCAATTTGAGATGAGATAAGGGGTTTATGATCCAACTACTCGCAAGTTGTGTTATATTAGGGGTCCACAAAAAGATCCATTGATTCTACTAGCTAACAAGTTGTGTTATGTTTGGCGATTCATGTTTACAACATGGATTCTATTGACCAATAAGTTGTGTTATGTTGGGTGATCCATGGAAAAGGCGCAAGTTCTATCAAACAAGGTGTGTTATGTTGTGTGATCTATGAAGTGCATCAAATGATTAGACTAGAAAACCTCGTTCTACTAGGTGATCAATGCCTTAGGAAGCGTGAAAACGATGTTGATCATGTTTTCAAGTCATGTTATACTAGATAAAAACACTTCAAGGAGAGTAAGTAACAACGATCACACTTGCAAGCCTCGCTATACTTGTTGACCAATGTCGTAGGGTGCATAAGATATGTTCAACGAAGGATAAAGCTAGAAAATTGTATTATACTAAATGATCGAGATGAATCATATGGATGTCACTAGCTAGCAAGCCGTGTAATACTAGGTGATCCATAGATCATCAACTTTGCAAGGGATGAAATTGATAAGCCATGTTATATTAGATGAGCAAAACAAAGGTTATATATAATGAAATTTTCTAGAGATAGATCAATAACATGCCTCAAGAGGCATTAAGAAACACAACACCACCACTTTGGGTAGGTCAATAAACACAACAAGCAACAAGGAGATCCCATATGACCCACTATCCCTCTTATCTTAAGATGTCAACATATTGGCATGTTGATATCTTAAGGAAGATGGAGATCCATGTCAAGGATAAACACCTTCACGAAAAAGGAAATATATTTTTCAAAGATGCATGTGTTCCAATCTAGGAAGCAAATTCTTATAAAGGATGCAAATCTTCAAGCAAAGAAGAGATAGTTATAAAGGAAACATGTTGCAATAGGTGTAAAGGGATCCTTATCAAGGATTCATAACTATCAAAGAGGGTATGAGAGATCTTTGTCTAAAGATATCTACCTACATAAAGAAGAAAACCTTTCAACAAATGTAACATCTTCAATACTTAGAGGGGGAAGGAGATCCTTGGCCAGAATGTGGCAAGAATACATACCTTCCCAAATGCTAAGAGAGGGGATTCTTGACAAAGAATGCATGCTTTCAAAACCAAGGAGATATCATCATAATCAATATGTACTTTCAAGCAACAAGAGGTCATAATCAAGTATGCAAACCTCCAAGCGAGGAGGAAATCCTCTTGAAGAACATACAATTCTATGCATGAGATTTTTATAAAAAGATACATTTCAACAAAGGGAAAGTGGATCCTTGTGAAGGATATATATTTTAAACTACTCTTAACCTCCATTGTATACACAAGTGTAAAATAGGCTATTATGTTGCTATCAAAATATGATTGCACATAATATTGTACAACCATGACTGACAATTAGTCCCCAAAAGATAAGCTACTAATGTCACATAGTGAGGCACAACATAATAGATACAAAATGTTATCCAATTATATGAGAAAGTTAAGGTGGATATCACATGATATTGGAATAGTAGCATTATGAATGAGTTGTCTAACTTCTTTCTTAAATGTTTTACAAACAATAGTAGCATGACCATACATGTGATGATAAGCACAAAAGAAGAGATCTAGGTGGTCACCTTTACTAGTTTTGTAATCTTTCAAAGGTGAGAGAATGATCAAATAGTGTATTTTAAAAGTATTAACAAGATTATCTCTCTTTAGATAAGGTATATGGTTTTGGTATAAGTCCTCTCATGTGGGGGAGGATAATTAAAAGATGAAGGAATCAATAAGGAAGGAGTCTAGAATCCTATGCCTTCTTTATAATGATGTGTAGGATCTATAGGTATCTTAATTCCTTGTTCATACATCAAAGACCTTGTCCAATGTGTCGTTTAAAAAGCATGTCAAAAAAAACATTGTAATGTGTAGACAACTCTAATAGGGAAGGGATTTCATCATAAACCTCTTTGAAATTGTTAGTGTAAGCATATTTTGAAGTACTAAGGGGATGAATAAGAATTGGTCCTTGTGGGGGGATGCACATCTTTTTTAAAGTTATTCATTTCCATTTGGGAGGTAAGATAGTTCTCTTTCATTAGGTTTGTTTGGATGGGAAGAAGTGTTTTCATCATTCAATGTTTCTTCTCTAGTTAATGTAATATTAAGTTGCATGTCATTATTGAAATGGGTAACATCTTGTTGCATTAAAATATTTTGATGATTAAGATAATCTCTTGGATAATAATAGGCAATTATATTCCTAAATGTGTTGGGTGCCTGTTTACCCTAAATACTGGATGTTGTTGTAAAGTGTTGGCTTTACACGTTTGGCTTCAATAGTTTGAGTCTTTCTGTGTATCTTTCGTTTGGCTTCAACAGTTTGAGTCTTTCTGTGTATCTTTCATTTGGCTGATGTTGTTTTGCTAGAATTGTGCTACTGGTAGTTCTACTGGCATTATGTGCTGGGGGGGCGTTGTAAGGTTTTTCTTTTCCCCCCAACTGTTTCACTTAGATCTAAGCTAATTCTTCCTATTTTTCGATGGTTACAGTTTCCTTAAAAAACTGAATGTATATGGTTTCGGGGCCCATTCAAAACTTGTTTTTACCATATTCAAAAACTATATTCCTAAATGTGTTAATATTTGGACTATCCTCTTGCTCCAAAGAATCCTTATGAAGGAGGTGAGTCTTTGGAGAAGAATTATCATCACACTTCAATGCTTCATCTCTAATAGAGAGATCATTAAGAAAATTATTAATAAAATCCCCTTCTTGCATCAAAATATCCTCATGAATAAGGAAAAATTTAGGACAAGCATGATTCATTTCAACATCATTTATAGTAGTATCAATGGTGCAACAAAAACATCTACCAAAGCTTTTATGAAAGACAAGCATGCCATGAACATCCTTGAAATTCTCATTGTATAACAATATGAAACATTTATCAAAGCTTTTAGAAGTGAAATAAATGACATGAGCATCTATAAAATCCTCATTGCACAATACATTAAGATGCAATGAAATAATGCAAGTAATATGCAATAAAATATGCCTCTTTTCAACAAATGATCTTGATAGATTAAGCTTATTAGCAATGTAATCAAATGTTGAATGTGCAAACCAATCAAATTTTGTAGGATTCATGAATTACATTGAAAATCTGAAATTTTTAGTCAAACAAATTTGAACTAAAAATCCAAATCAAAAGTTATGAAGTATGTCAGGTTCACCAAAAAAGCTACATGGGGAAATTTGATCCTAGCCAAGGAACATAAATTAAGATCTCAAATCTCCAATGCATATCATTAGGAACAAGACTTAGGTTCACTTACAATCTCGATAAGAGAACTGAACACTTAGAATTATATTCCTTTGTTGCAATGGAATTGAGATTGTTAAGTGTGTAAATGATTTAAGTTAAATGGTAGGAAAACGATAACTTTCAACATAAACCATGAAGTATAGAAGAGTAAACCAACATAGTAGCTCTAATCTAGAAATGAGACAAAGAAACATGTAACTAAAATATGGAGTCGAAAGTGTTGGACATAATTGAAGAGCACCCTAGTCTTGAGGGCATCCAAACCAATAGAAAGGAGCAAAAATGCAATCAAGAGATGTTGTAGGCATGTTTCCCGAAACTTTAGTGAAAAAGTCTTGGACAAGGTTGGAGGGTGCCTAGTATAGGGGTTTTGGCTCGTCTAAAATGTAGAACTATCTATCTCAATTTGCTCTACACATCTGTAACCACCTAAGTTGTTAGATCTTAATATGCACACACTAAAACCAAGAAATATGGTTATGTTGTATAAGTGCTTGCCTGAAACAAACCTTGTCTTGGTGTTTTCACCTCCACAATAGCTAAAACTGTTAAAAATAAAACTTATCTTGGGGACGACAGAGGCTAAATCATAATTGAAATGATTATAACCTAGGAATGATAATATTGGTGATACAATGCTCTTAAAAGTCTCCATGTATTAATGCAATAACATGATAACAAAACATAATCAATGTGAAATCATACATGAATGTAGGTTGTAGCTTGTTGCACAATATGTTGTATACTCGGATTTGAAGTGTTTGTTTAGTATTGCTAGATCAATTGAATCCTCCTTAGACCTTATGAATGATAAAAGCATTTCTTTACATAGGGTTCACAAAGTATTTTTGAATATATATCGACAACCACTAGTCAATTGATAAAACCTAAACCAGATCATGAATAACGAAGGCCAATACTCACACATTTAAATGAGTCTCTTTTAGAGGGACTAGGGTGTTGAGCACCCTAGTCCACTTTGAAATGGACAAGCAAAAGCAATGGCAAATTATTTGGATCCATAACATAGAACACAATCTCAAAATTAGCATATGACAACAATTAAATTGTGGATTTAGCAATTGAATTATATGGTAGGATGGGGCCCAAATAAGCTTAAAATGATGTAGGAAAAAGCACACCAAAGTAAGGGCCCAAATAGAATGTGAAATTGTAAAGGTTTACAATTTACTACATTACGCTTACATACCTTGATGTCTAGCTATCAATATATATCTTTATCAAGACTATATTTGCCTTAACAAGATAGATTTCCTATAATAGTCAATTATCCACAATGAACTTATCTTTTGCCAAGAGATGTGATAGCTATTGACTTGTTTATTATTTGATTTTTTCCTTGTTGATTTATCTGTTTATTTTTTGTCTCATTCTTGTGCTCACTAGACACCACCTAGATCTTAGTATCTCGGCATGTTTAGAATTGCATGGAATGGGGCATGGTCATTACTTTTGTGTGCCATTTTTTGTGGAATGTTCTTGTGATACTACAAAGGTAACTATTTACCTTATGTGTGTTGGAATAACTTCTAGCATGGACATTCATCATTTACATTCCGAGTCATTCAATGTCTTTTATGTATTAGAATTATAAGTTTACTCCCTAACATATATTTTGTTTGTAGAGTCATACTACATGTAAGAGATACAATGTCATCTTGGTTTCTCATACCTTGGTGTATAATATCCAATTGCTATGTTAAAATAAGTATTCATCTTAACATTATTTTAGCATAACTATAGCACACAATATCTTTCCAATTTTTACAACTTTTACATATTTCCATTAATCTCATCAGTCATTTGTAGCTTTCACTATCCAATGTTTGATGAATATCCTATATCATTCCTCATCATCCTATATTTCATTATATTTCTTCTTCCGTACTAACTCATTCTTGAAGCATGCTTACCCTTCCTAATGAGAGTTCATCCAGAAAAAATAAATTTTTTGTTTGATATCTTAGTAGAGTATCCTAACTTCATCCCTCGAGCATGTCATTAATAGAACTTTTTTGCATCGTCGTTTACTTTGAAACATCATAAATAGCATTGTCTCAGAGGGGCAAAATATATCCAATATCAGATTGGGTGGTTTTCACTTTTGTTGTGGATAGAACTCAACAATGTTATTGGAAATGACAAACATAAACTAAGCAATGACACTTGTTCATTGCTTCTATACCTCTTGTGGGTAAAAGCATGAACTCTCCAATGTATCACGTGACCCTAACATTGAGATCTCTTTTCCCATTTAATAATTGTCATGAATGACCTAGATTTGATATTGCTCCTTGAGGCAAGTCCTTGGCGAATATTTTGTTGTTATTTAAATGTGTTGATAGCACTTTAAATAAACAATGTCAGGGTCCACCTGTGGTTCTAACATACGCACAAATGACTATCTAAAGATATAGGGATGCAAAGGCAATTATGCCAACCAAAAGGTGACAAATCATTTAAAGGAACTTTTTGCACTCAACGATGATGTGGAGGAAGGAATGATTCAAAGGTTTAAAAACACCTTATTAATACTCGTGTTTCAAGTGTTGAGCTCCTAGAAGATTTTTTCTACAATAGGCCCCGTTTGTTTGTAGAATTGGAATTTGAGTCAAAACCTGATTATCTCAAAATCAGGTTTTGAAATTCCGGTTTTGTGTATTTGGAAGATAGTTTGGACCGTTTGGTTGACCCGAAAGATGGTTGAGACAATCCATCTTCTGCGTTTGGTTGTCATTTTCAAAATTAGAATTGGAACTGAGATAATTTGTGTTTGTTTGGTAGGCTTTACATGTGGAGGTCTGTTTCATTTGCCCAACAATGATGGTAATCGTATGTTGTGCGGCGTCTCCACCACAATGAAACAGCAATTCAACAAACTTGATTGCTATCATTTCATTTTTAGACTGTACTCTCCTCTCCAAATCAAATTGGAATTTTTGTTTGTATCAATCATCCTTTCATATCTAGTACTTTCACTGGTTTTCTTAGTCATTTAAATTCCCTCGCCGTTCATTTTCTCCATTTTCATACCATCTCTTTGAACGACTTCAAATTTCTGAAATTATTTGCAGCAATTTTTAATTCTCAACTTAAGTTGTTCACCATCGATTTCTTGGGAATTGGAAGTCATCATAATGAAATCCCCCAATTAAATTCCGCCATGGACTGTCACCAGCAGCGGCGATGTAAGTTAATCTGTTATGTCTTACCATTTCAATTTCTTCGACTTAACTACTCAAGAATTCTGAAGTAAAATCCCAACGAATTCATGCCTGGGGAGTGCTTTCACAAGAATGTTTCAGCAATTCAGGGGTTTCTCACGTGGAGATTCACAATGACAGTCATCTCAAGAAGACTTTGGACCCAACGACCAATTAAATGGGATTCATAAAAATCCAAATCCAGAAGATGATTTCGAATTCCACCTATTGAGTGGGAAGATAGTGCCACACGTTTTTTGGTCTAAACCGGATTTTGATCCCAAAACCCAAATTGCAACAGAGTCCCAAACGACGGATTTGGGGAAAAAGCGGAAGTCCCGCACCCAATTCCGGTCAAATTCCTGCAAACAAACGGGGCTATAGTGTCAATATTGAGAGACTTCTCGTAAGGAAGGCCATTAACAGATTGGTGGTGCCAAGACTGCACAACATGACTACTACAAATCATTTTGAGGGGCTCATTGATGATGCATAACCTAGTCTCAAATTTGATAATACCAAACAAGCCATTAGTCTGTTGCCTCAACTCTCCATAGAAACATCATGGAGACTTATGTTTATTTTGTAAATTTTGATGAAAGTTTTTTTTTCCCCTATGTGAATTGAAAGACTCCAAAAAGTTAAATCTCTCTATTAGGTCGAATGCCCCATGGATAATAATTTGTCAAAAGGGGGCAAAATATATCATCTAAAAATGACTAATCTCATATTTTCATCATTTTCACTAGTTCTTGTATCTATATTAATTCTCATTTCTATTTAATATAAAGGCAAATGCTTTCTTTGACAACAATTGGTCATAACAAAAAAGGGCAAAATGTAGACATCTAAAATTTAATGTATTTCCATCCTTACATTTCATCATGATCTTGCTAGTTCTTCTATCTATATTAATTCAATTAGTTGACAAAGCTAACACTTTTTTTTTCTTCATTTATAATAATAATTAAATAAATTTTAATCGTTTAATTATCTCAAGTTTTATTATATCTATACTAATTAAATAATTTTTATTTCTTTATTTAAATTTTCTTTCAGTCCACTATAATTAAATAATTTCATCTTGATAAGCTCATACTCATCTCTAATGAAACCTATAAGGTAATAGTCATTTGAATAACAAGATCATCTTAGTAAAGTTCATGGAAAAATAGGTAACCGTCCAATACCATCAAAATTATTTAATTAGCTAACACCAAGAACTACCTGAAGGCTTTACAAAAAAAGGTTAGATGAACTTAAACTAAGCTATTGCAACATCATCTTTATCCAGCTCATACTCATCTACAATTAAAACTTAAGGATAATAGTCGTTTGAAGCACACAATGACCCTAATCAAGTTCAGGGTCGAACTTGATCTACCATGACGATTAACAAATAGCAGTCATCCAAAACTATTCTCATATACTTCATTATTCCTACTCAAAACTCAACTCATAAAATGTCTCAAATAGCTCACATCACTGGACACAAACTCTGATAGCATCTATTTTTACGAGTATTTCAATAGAAAAGAGCCATTGCTTCTAAGTATTTTGCTTCACAAAGATGACTCACTTTTATCTAAATATCGATTTCTTTATTTGTCTTATTCTGACTCTTATACATGCATCTGCTTTTCATTTCCACTTTTCAAATAATGGATTGCTAGTCAAATCACACTGCAGAGATGGGCATTTTCAAAAACATCACCCAGCTCAATATAAGTGGAGATTTTCAACTCTCTACACGTGTATTCATTGAAAAATTGCTATTGCTTCAAAACTATTATGCTTCACTTTCACTTTTATCTAAATATCGAGCTCTTTATTTGTCTTGTCTGGCTCTTATCCTTGCATCTACTTTTTTTTCCACATTTCAGATTTGCTAATTAATGTTGGCAATTTGGCTGAGTTGATTACATAGATGTTGTTATTATGGCAACATATGATCCTCATGAAGATCGCATAGGTCAGAGAGCAAGTATGACAGAGCGCATTGCAAATTTGTCTAAGTGTGAGACAGTGTTTTACCAGTGAACCTGGACACAGTTTTTGTTTCCGACGTTGAGTGGAGTAAGTTTAGTGCTTGCGCACTTGTACGGAAGAAGTCATGACAGTTTTACCGAAGACAGTGTGAAGCCGACATGACAGAATATGAAGACAGAACTAGTAAAGAGTTAAGGGATTATTTTGTTTATCAAAATAATGACTTAACAATATAAAGGGACGACATCCTAGATGTTAACTCTTGGATAAAGCTATTGATATAAATGTAAATATAATTGTAATTGTAATTGTAATTGTAATTGCAGCAGTAAGTAGTATTATTGAAAGAAAGACAAGTGATATGATGCGAAGTATATGAAGCATATGTAATAGCGATAGTGAAAGAGCAACAAAGTGATATTGATGCAAGCAGTATAAGGTTATGTAACTTAACCTATTTTGTAATCAGTGTATATTGTACATTACTTGTTTGGGCAGTGGGCTCATCTGGTAATCACATTTTGTACTACAACTCCTAACAGGGTTGAGGCTTCTAACAAGGCCTATAGTCCCTTAATCAGGACTGATACACTATATGCTTGTAATAGACTCCTAGCAAGGTCAACATCCTTAACAGGATACTTTTGATTAGTGGATCTTTGTGGGTACCATCCCCACCAGGGTTTCCCCTTGGCCAAGGTTTCCTCGAGAACAAATAATGTGTTATGAGTTCTTTATTGTTATGCATGTTGTTTAGCTTCTTATGTTATGCATGTATAAAAATAATCTGTTATATCCATAATTGGGCAAAAGATAAAGTTTGTAGAATACTGATTCAACCCCCCCCCCTTAGTATTCCCTATTTCTAACAGTTAAACCACGCTGCAGAGAAAAGGTAATCTCAGCAATACCACCCAGCTCAATATAAGTGGAAATTTTTCATTTAAGCAGATAAGTTTAGCAGGGATGAGGAAGGAGAAACCTGTTGGTCTAGCATTTGTATTTCCAATGGTCAGTTTTGAAAATGTTGTTTGCAAAGTGCCAACAAAATAGAACCACTTGGAGATAAATTCTAAAACCTTCCCGACTCTAAGTTCACAGCGTTCTCAACCCTCAACCATCACAACTGCCATTTATCTTCTTTGTGCCCCTTCCATTGACTGGGTCCATCTGTCTTCCCTCCATATGCATTCTGATTACTTGCTGCAGCAGCTGCTACTCGCTTATAGCTAAAACCCTTGACAGCAGTCCGTGTAGCAGCCTTAGTGCAATCACTGTGTTATTTGTTCTTTCTTGCCAAGAATTGGTTATTAATATAATGCAAAAAACCAAGTGACTTATTATACTCAAGGATGAAAACTTTGTCTCTCCTAAAGATTCTTGTCGAAGTTATCAAAAATCGCCCTTCCATAAGTACAAACATGTCAAAATCTAAATACACAATTTGTGAATTTCAACATGGTTGACTTACATAAATGATTATAAAATGTTTTTCCAAATGCATTCTAATGGCTCAGAAAATCCCTTAATATATTACGCATCACACACATACCTGCAAAGTGACCTCTCGTGCAGAATCTGTAAGACAAATTCTTTCATTACCACCACAAGCTAATCTAAATCATAAACACATGCAATGTCAACGAAGTTAAGAAAAAATTGCAGAAAATGGAGTTTCAGAACATTACATAAAACTGCAGATACAATAGACATACTTGTACTAAGACCTTACTTACTATATTCATGGATGAAATAGTTTGAGAAATCGTACAAACATCTACTAGACTTCAGTTTGCTCTCCATGTGCATATTCATTACTTGTTACAGCAGCTACCACTTGATCTGCCTAGATTCAGTGGAACCCCTTGAGAGCAGTCACAATAGCAACCTTGTCACACAATCTGCTGTGAAGCTTGAAAGAGTGTGAAGGTTGATATAAAGCAAGTAGAGCAGCCTTAACACAAGTGATGATGCATTGATCAACTACAAATGCCAAAAAAGTCATCTCAAATGGAGAATGTTTACCAATTCACTCTTGTTGTCTAAGTTATCAAAGCCACGCCTTGAAGGCTTCCTTCCAAGTTTGTAAAGTGCAACCATGTCAAAATCTACACACTATAATTTCAACTTTTTATGACTTCGACAACTCAAACATACTTATCACAAATTATTGCTGTCTCAAAAATCCCTTAAAATCTTACACATCACAGAGGTACCTGTAAATAGTATGCAAAGCAACTGTAAATGCACGTACAGCTTTGAGAAAGTTTATGAAAAATTGCAGGATGTGCAATTTTGAATTGCAATTATATTAGATATGTGTAAATGCAGACCTTAGATTTAGCACCATCTTCTACAAATGTCTACTATCCTTCACTTGTTTTATCTACGTATACAATCACAATATTTTTTATAGCATCTGTTATCCATTTGGTCTAGGCTCAGTTGATAACCCTTGACAGCAGTTAGTGCAGTAACCTTCAAATATCAACCTATACCCTAGACAGAAGTCACAGCAGCTACCTCAACACAACCAGCCACTGCCTTTGTCATAGCTTCCTTTTTGGACATTGGTAAACAATAAATGCCAAAAACCTGATGCCCAGCATGGATGAAAATTTCATCTCAGATGAACAATTTTCACCAGTACACTACAAACTTCCCTAGTTACAAACATATATCAGAATCTAAACACACATTTTCTTTTAACTTACATAAACAATACAAACATGTGTATTTAAATGGGTAATAGTAGCTCACAAATTCCTTTAAAATAGTAGACATCAAACAGGCATCCATAAGACATTTTTTTCCATCATTGCCATAAGCTTAACAGAATCATAAACGCATCTGAATTTTTTATGAATTTAACATTAAACATTGCAAATTGCAAAAGTATGATATTGAAACACGTGGAGACCTTATTAGATTTCTGAGATGAATAATTGTAAAGCTTTGGGAGCTTCCAACTAGCCTTACACTCATCTTCTCAATTGGCATTTTGCAAAATAAAAAGAACATGGCTCAGAAGTAACCTTGGAGAAGCATCATACTGCTACCTGCTGATATAAACCAGAGCAGCTGTAAGACCGGCCTTGCTTTCATCATAGCCACTTAAAATTTTATTTCTTTAAATTACCACCCATGTTTGGTACTGTTGACTAAAAAAAATTCATACCAGATTCAAACAATACAAGAATCATTAAATGCATCAAGCAGTAGATTGGTATTTGTGAAATAGCTAATCTAGGCATAAAAGGGGAAGAAAGCAGCAATTGACATACTCAATCATGTAAATGTAACGCATTATCAGACTCAATCATGTAAATGTAACGCATTGACAGACTCAATCCTGTAAATGTAACTAAGGCAAGTACGTGAACTCACTTGATCGATTATAAGCAAACTTTGGTAAATCTTGATAACTTCTTAAATAGGGGTGACTGAGTTGGGAAAGAGACGTTGACAATGCATGTGGACTTATTCCACACCTCTTCTAGTATTTTACTGCTCCATCAATAGTGAGGTATATTCATTTGAGGCTTTTTATGTTTGCTCACACATAAATCCCATCCTATAAAACAATAACATATGAATATTTATTTCTAGGGGTTAGATGCATTTATTTGTCTAACTTTTGCGGCTTTCTCCTACCACAAACACAGTAATGTAGAACATTGTGCCCTCTGCCCACACAAGCAGTTAACACGGTGAAACATTGGCCATAACTTACGGTCTCTATCACAAGATAGAATCAATTTTTTATTGAAATCTTCAATATCACCAATGTTAAAAGGAGGCCACGTGGGGGAAAAAATCCTGTACTTGTCTGTCATTTCAACCTATACAACAAAATGAAACCTATACTCAATAAATTGCAGTTAATTTTTTGTATTAAATTTTTTTGTAATATCAGTGTTTCAGTTTTGTAAAAGTCTAAGCATATAATTTATCTGTCAATCAATTATGATGTATTGACAAACTGTTTTTCAATTTATTTTGATCTGAATGACAGTTATAAAAAACAAAGTTGTGCAATGTATATTCATAATTGTGTTTCAAATCTGTCAAAACTTCTAAGTTTTAATGGTTGTTGATATCTACATACATACATACATACCATAAATACCACAAACAAGTGATGCTCAGTGCAATCATGAAACAAAGATTTTTTATTTGCTTGATGCCTTTATTGTTTTCTATTTAGAAATTTGATGCAAAATTGAAAAACATTATGCAGGAGACAAATTCTCTGTCAACACTACGTAAGCACAAGGAAAAAGCTGCAAAGGATAACCATCAGTGATAAGGCCTTATATTAGTAAATAATAGTTGATCAGTTACTATGAAAGAATATTAACATTAAGTTGTTTTTCCCTCGTGATAGTAGATTCAGTTGTTTTGACAGAGGGATGACTAAATTCCCCTCATGCTAAGGATCTTATTATTGTAAACTTTATTTTAATTCATTTAATATAGTTCAGACCTATGGCATTTTATCAAAAAAAAACATTATTTTGTTTTGTACTTTCTTACTTTGGAAGATTCCAAGTTCTTTCCTTCTTAACTTCTTTCTTCTAGAAACAATTTTGCATTCCTATATCAAATTTGATATGAAATAGATTTAGCAATACTTTGTTGAGGAATCTCTCATGTGATTTACTCTTGTGTGCTCATATCAACTATAGCAGAGTTGTGTGGCTGTGGCCTTGGATCTAGTCTTCTGAATTTAATCTGAAAGGCTTTGGTCAACCTTTACCAGATCCCTCATCCTTGGTTACCATAGATCTTTGAGTATTTCCTTTGTTGTCCTCTTTAGATCTTCATTTGAAGATCACACCCCCTTGCTAGATCCCTATTCTTTTTTTTTTCAAGTGCGAGCTCAGTTTTTAGGTCTTATGGGGGATTTTTAAGGGTTTTAACTTTTAACAACCATCAATAGTTTGATGTATCCGGCTCATTGAGATCTTCAATTCAATATATATATATGTGTGTGTGTGTGTGTGAGAGAGAGAGAGAGAGAGAGAATTAAGTTTCTAATCAGACTGCTAGAAATATAGAAAATATCAGATTTGAATGCATTAATTTCTTCCTTTATTGCAGGCTATTATCGGGCTATAATCTTGAAGGAATTTGTATTGAGAAATGTATGAAATACAAATACGAATTTGTGAATTTATTTTGTCTTCAAATCTGCAAGTATCGAACTTCCAAGGAGAGAATATTTATTGATTTCGATATCTCTCTTGGCTTTGAGAAATTGGTATAAGTATTACATCAAAGAGACATGCCATGAAAGGACATGTCTACATGATGTGAAGCGATGTCCGTTCATGGCAATGCTCATTATTAACTAATCAAAACATACCTATAACCCAGAACCAATATTATTATATGCTCAGATCACTGATCTGCATAGAGGAAGAA
Organism: Chamaecyparis obtusa; assembly: GCA_027943335.1. NCBI lineage: Eukaryota > Viridiplantae > Streptophyta > Pinopsida > Cupressales > Cupressaceae > Chamaecyparis > Chamaecyparis obtusa. Next base: position 486,940 of record BSBK01000206.1, read on the forward strand.
TGGATAATATATCCGATCCAATTCATGTATCCACATTATTATATTCAATCCTTACTTGATCAATTCTATGCATGAATATCAGATCATTACTTGATCTGCTACCAAGAGAAAATGAATCTGCACATTCAGAGTTCAGTATACTTAAAGAGTTTCGATTAAATGCAAGGTTGATTGCTTTGTCTTCAACAAATGGTTCTTGTTGATCTCAAGAACTGTGTGTGTGTGCATGTATGTCAGTTCATATAATGAACTGACATACATGCACATACACAATCAATACAAGTAATCATCTTTGTATCTTACCAAAGCTACTATTATATATATATATATATTTGAAATCAAAGCTTTGGATTAAAAGTTACACCCTCTAAAAAGTACTTTGCTACAAATATCTTGAAAAGGAAAAAATCTCCATTCACTTTTTGATGGCTCCTAAGTGGGATACACAAGGAGAAGAGACTTTTGCGAGCCAGTGAACATAAGAAACCTCGAACAAACTTGTCGTAGTAAACCAAGATCGTGTCATGCAAGGTTTGGTCACAGCATTTCAAATGGTGGTAACGAACTCTAGCCAATATGCATGTTGGTCAGGCCAATGGTTTCCAAGTCAGTTTCAATTACAAACTTTGATGGAAGCTTTGACAACATGAAGCTAGACTTGGTTGTGGCCTTAAGGAAAATTTTAAAACTTGGCCCGATGTAACCAGCCATCAAACATCCAAAAGATTGAGGACTATATGTTGACCTTAGACTGTGACTAATGGCAAAATCATCAAAAAATGATTGCAAAAAGAGAATAAGAGATCAATTGGTGGGAAGAATTCCAAAGCAACACTTAAAGAAAGATTTTAATCCCCCAACTACTGGTGGAACATATTAGCTCAATTGTTACACTCACGTAAACTCATCCAACAATTCCACAATATAGTGATACCTTCAACTAGCAACAAGTCAAGCTCAACATTATAGATGCAGAAGAGGTATATCTTGCTAAATTTATTTTGGGCCTTTCCACTATTATTTGTAGAGACTTGATTCTGTTTGAAGTTGAATCCTTGGGTAGGGCTTTTAAGCTTTGCAATGGCTGCAAAAAACAAGTTAGGCCTTAAAAAGAGGATTCAGTAGGGTAGAACTAAACCATCCATTAACCCTAGACTAAACCATTCATGAACCCTAGTGGCTAGTCAAAGTTTCCAAATCAGTCATCCTCTCCTATTACTAGTAAAGAAAAACAATTTTGAACATATCATAAGTGTTAAGGTCTTTCCACTATTCTTTGTAAAGTGTCAATTGTATTTGAAGTTGAATCTTAGGTAGAGATTTTAAGCTTTGCAATGGCTGCAAAAAACAAGTTAGGCCTTAAAAAGGGGATTCAGTAGGGTACAACTAAACCATCTATAAACCCTAGTGGTTAGTCAAAGTTTTATCAAATCAATCCTCCTCTCCTATTACTGGTAAAGAAAAACAATTTTGAGCCTATCACAAGTGTTGGGATCATTCAACTAGGAAGTGCAAGGTACCACATGGTAGGAAAGAAAGGAAAAGTCTTTGTGTAGAAGAGTAGCAAAAGAAAACGGAAGATGGGCAAATCTGCGCATAGTAGAAGTTGGCAATCCTATAGAGCCTAACCCTACCCTTGTTCTCATGATTAAGAACTACCCTAAGGCCTCTTGAGAGTTTATATGCAAAAGAGGTATTTCTTGTTAAATTTATTTTGGGTCTCTCCACTATCCTTTGTAAAGTGCCAATTGTGTTTGAAGCTGACTCTTTAGGTAGGGCTTTTAAGCTTTGCAATGCCTACAAAATATAAGTCAGGCCCTAAAAGGGGGATTCAATAAGATACCCCTCAGCCATCTATAAACCCTAGTGACCTGTCAAAATTTCTGAATCAATCGTCCTCTCTAGTTACTAGTACGTAGAAACAATTACATACCTATAAAAAGCATTGGGGTCATCCAACTAAAAAGCGTATGGTACTACAAAGTAGGAAAGGAGGATAAAATCTCCTTGCAGGAGAGTAGCAAAAGAAAACAGAATGTGAAGAATCTAACCATAGTAAAATTTGGCAATCCTATAGAGATTGTAACCCTACCTTTGTCTCATGACCAAGAACTACTCTAAGGCCTCTTGACAGTCTATCTTTACTCAAAACTCCCAAATCAAGAATAAAATGACTCTCTTGATCATTAACAAATTAACAATGGAAGCAAAAGGAGTCTCATTAGTGGAACTCCCCCATATCATCCTCGACCATACATATGGGATGGGTATGAGAAAATGGGCCTTCAAAACTAATTAACAAAGTTTGCGTAGTCACATTTGCTATCAAGTCTTTCCAACATATAATTGAATGTGATATAACACCCTTGGATTGCTTAAATCTCCTTCTTGAACACTCATTCCAATATGACCAATTGTAAAGTGGCCAAGCTTGGATAGCTAAACACCTAAAAGATCCAAAAAGATGTTGAGGTGTATCATCTTTACATCTGATTCAAGCACTAAATCACATTTCATATTCAAGTAAACCTATAGTAAAGCAAGTTAACTTATCAAAATACTTAGCAAATTATATCATCCACCCAACTAAGAAGGATGACCAAGGTAAGTTTGGAAACCCTTGCTCTGAGAAATTTGGTCAAGAGTTACTCATGTTTCCAAAGAGCCAAAAGGGTTGCCATACCATAGATTTGATTCTAGGGTATTTCAGATTTCTTAACAAATTTCCCAATATTTCACATCTACAAATTGAAAGTGCATAAATAGAGAAGTAGCTCCATAAATTTATGGAAGAAAGGAAGATAAAACCTAACACCACTCCTAGAGGATCTCTAGCACTTATTATCCATAAGAAAGAGAAGGATGAATGGAAGATGTTCATTGACTTTACAGCTCTAAATAAAATTATCGTATAGAATAGATAGGCCTTGATCATCTCAAGGAAGACAAATCTATCTTCAAACTATCATCAAGTACAAATCAATCCTATAAATTACCAAACAATTGCTTTCAAAGTTAATTCTGGTCTTTAAAAATGTTTGATGGTGCCCTTTGGGCTCAACAATGCTGCTACAACATTTATGTACCTCATCAATGATATTTTCTAACCTTAATTGGTCAAATTCATATTTGTGCATTAGGATGATATTCTTCAATCTTGTGTATAGTAAGAGTTTGGAGGATCATCTTTGGCATGTCACTTCGACAACACAACCTTCCAGCTAAGATGAAAAGGTCCTTCTTTGGCCAAGCAAATACCTCAATTTTGTTATTGATCAAACTAGGGGGCGTGCAGACATTAACAAGGTGAAAGCTCTCAAAAAGTGGCCTATTCCTATCTGTGCTACAAATCTAATGAGTTTCCTACATGACATGAAATAATCACCATACAAAATTCATTAGAATTTTTTCATATATTGCTCGACACTTCACCAACAATCCAACCAAAAAAGATCAAACCTCATATTTACTTAAGGAAGTGCTTTGTTCAAACCCAATACTAGGCTTTCCAAAACATCAACAACTTTTTGAGGTCAAGATAGATGCCTCTAAGAATTGTTCTTAAACAAGACAAAACCATAAAGCCTATCATTTTGAAGAGCTATCAATAACCAAGATCAATTCAAGCATAAACACTCTGGTGTAATTTGACATATTCCATTCATTCCCATGAATACACAACAATGCCAATGACAACCATGAATAACAAGATGCTCTAAGCAAGAGAAGAAAAACAAAGTTCCCCTTTTCTTACACCAGGCTAATAAATTAATAATTGACATGATATCACAAAAGACTCCTCTTGCTCCTTGCATCAACTCTTGTTAATTGGAGAAGATGCATTTGTTGAACAAGATGTTATGATCACACTCATGCAAACACATAATCGTAGTTCCAATGGTTCTCCACTTGAGATATAGACCTTCATATATTTATGGGGTCCCTCTTCTTAATGACTTGTTCCCAAGAGGCAAGGCAAAAAGATCAAATGCTTCAAGGTAAAAGCTACTTGCTGGGCTTGCTTGCCAAATCAATAATGGGAATGCCCCTCTCTTAATGGTTGGTGAAGGATGACAAGAGAAGAAACCAACACTTCAAAGGAATTGAGAAATATAATGACGAGAAGAATTGGGGGCCCCATTTCAATGGGCCTTGAAAAAGCCATTTTTCAAGGATTTGTGTATTCACTAAAAGGCAAACGAAAGCTTCATCAAAAGTGTATCATGTTCCTCCCACCCTCTAGCCATGTGTGATCCCTTGCTGCTAGGCCTAGCTCAAGTATGTGCGCTATAGCTCAACATTCATGATGTAATTATTGTTAATCAATTGAAGCATGACAAGCTGTCTCATTTGAAAGAAGTTCCTCTCTCATCCTAAGCCTAACATTCCAATTTCTTTGACACTTTTGATGCAAACACCACTCTTGAAGTTTGGACATGCACTGCCAAGAGACATACTACCACCATATACTTTGTTAGTTTTACTTTTGACAGTACACTTCCAACTCAAGCGAAGCAGCTTTTCCCCAACATTAAGGAGAAAGAATGAACACTTTCCACTAAATAAGGAGGAATAGATAAGGCTTTAGCTTAAAACTAAATTTTGAATAGTTTATAATACTATATTATAATGTTAAGCTGTTTTGTGCTTTTCTGATTTTGCAAACTTCCATGTGCTTCCCTTCTGGACACTTTTTTCTTTTTTGAGACTTCCTTTTGTTAGAAGTATCTTTATATTTCTTTACAAGAGTGGATACAAAACATACTCTGTATTGCTTTGGTGAGGAAATCTCTCATGTGGCTTACTCTTGCATACTTAATGAGAGGAAAAACAGAGTGATTTTCAACACAGTTGTATGTAGATTAAACACCGCATGACTGTAACAGTGCCTACGACCGACATATAAAGTCATAACCAATTATTCATTTTAAATTCAAATTCCTTTGAACAATTTTTATTATAGATTCACTACCAAGGACAATGTGTCAATTATATTCTACTGTAGTGAACTAAAAGAGTAAGAGTACGTGTCCTTAAGTATCCCTGTGCAATCAATGGTAGGGCTAAGAGTTCCAAGATTATAAGAACTAAGTGTTTCCTGGTTAAAACTAATTCCTCTGTCCGAAATAGAAAATGTAATATTATTGTTCAAAGTGGTAATAAATGAAAACAAAAGGTTTATCAAAATGCTGATAAATATTTATAAGGTGAGCTTTGAAGAAGTAATGGCCAAAAGTTTGACCCCTACACGATCAGCCACTTTCAAGCAACCAAGAACAGCTAGAAACACCTTACCTTTCCAGTTTTCCACTGAGGGGGGAGTTTTAAGGTTCCGGCAATGCCTTTGGGTAAAGTTAAGTTAACGACATAGTGTTTTTCAGCTTCAGGTGTTTCGGATTCTATTTCTATTTAAGCAAGGCTCACTAAAATTAATAAAACCATTTAGGGTTAGAACGGGCAAAACCGATATATTTTAAAACAAAGGCAACGGTGGGTGCAAAGAAGCCTAGAAATTAGTTGAAGAGCAGTAAGTGGCTCGCCAAGAAAAGTATACTGAGATAAGAATAAACTTTAAAACATAGTCGACTACAACGAATGAAAACAAATAGCAGAAAGAATGTGCATCAGCAAAGAGGCTGCACACAATCCAATATTGATATATAAACCATTTTCTCTTCAAGGCCTGAAAATTAAGCCTATGGAAAGCAGAGAAGTACAAATCTTTATTTCAGTCCGCCGGAAGACCCACCTGAAGGAACTGGTTATTGAGTTAAGTAGAGCTAGCCTACAACATTGACCAAAAATTCCATGTACTCTGACCAACAGAAATCCTCAGTTTGGTCATATGTTCAGAGTTGTAAAGATGGATGATATAGAAAAATCGGGTACCTCGTTTGTGCGCAGTCCAGGCATTCCGTTTTCCACATTACCTCGCGGAGAACTTAGGCGTCCCTTAAACCCTAATCCTCTGATTGATCTCCACCTGAGAAACAAATAGCGTTCCTTCCAAGGATATTCCAAAGCAAATAGAATGCTAGAATTGTTAGTTAGAGGAAAGGAAGGGGTCTATTATTATCCATGTTAATTGTGTTACAAATCAGACGTATAGATTCTACTATCATTTTGGATGATACTAATAGAGGACTATTTTGGGTGGGAGATGCTCTAATTGTGTTACAATTGAGGCTACATATCCTACTATCATTTTGGATTATACTAATATGGGACTATTTCAGGTGGGAGGCACCCTAATTGTGTTACAAACAAGGCACACATATCCAAACTCTATGAGACTTGAGCTGGTGACCTAACTCTACTAAACTTGAGCTAGTGCCCTCTAGCACAAGTTCTCCACCATTAGGGCCAACTCAAGTTTGCATCACATTCAAAAAGATTGTTACCATTTTTCTTACATTTTAAAAACTTATGGTAAATTCATTATAAAGGTCTTGATAAATAAAATATTTTCAAGAAATAAGAGACTTGAGTGATAGAGGTATTGAATTAAATATTTAAAATTTAAATAAATACTAGCACTTGTCCAAAAGGAGGTGCAATGGTTACGGCGATAGTAAGATATATTATGGGGAACATATTGAAATGTCGACAAAGACTAAAGAATTAAAGAATGAAGATTGTTGTTTTTGGGAGCAACCAATATGAATCTACGAAATTTAATTTTAATTGGTAAGTTGGGCATGATGTACTTGTAATATGGATTGTTCTTGTGGTGTATGAAAATGATTACTATTCAAAATAAATTGTAAATGATTTTATGGCATTTAAAATAAGTTGGAAAATATGCATTAAAATTTTTAAATTCAAAGAGTATTTGCAGTGTACAAAATGACTAGCAAAAGAGAGTTATCACATTATATACATATGTTCGTACTTGTTGATATATTTTTGATATAGTTGTTACATTTTAAAAAGTATTACAAGAGTTTTGTCTTAGAACTTCAAACATATGCATGCTTTTTAATCCTTTGTTGTGTCATCCAAAATCTTTTTGGCTCTTTCATTTGAAGATGCTAGACAAATGCATCACTATAATGAAAAATAAGTCAATTGATGGAAAGGCTTTTTGTTGCATCTTCAAAAATATGATCTTTTGTGATGGTCGTAATTGATGTTCCATGGAGTAATGTAGTCGATGTACATTAAACATGATTCTCGTGCAATGATGTGGCCCAAGGAGCAAATGCGTTGATTAATTCCTTTGGATTTTCTTCAAAAGTCGCATTCCACCAATATGTCCATCTATCAAATGCAATTTTAAGCATGTTATCTAAGAATTTTTGTTTGTCCGCCATGATTGTCCAACCACTAGGATATGAGTGATTAGCCAGAGCTAAGACTTTCAACTCTTGATGGGATATATTAGAGTTCATAAATGTCTCTAGTTCTTTATTTTGGATATCTGCATTAGGTAGTATTATGTAGATACCAATAAGTAAACAATGTTTTTTTTTTCGTTAAAGGCATAGATAGGATAACATGTAACATGGTTGTTAGATCTTAACAGATGAAAATGTAGATACCTTCTACATCGAAACTTTGTGAGGAGTGTCATCAATCTTCTAAACTTGTATAATGTAAACACAAAAGAAATTAGATAGGTAGGATTGTTGTACAATTTTGGAAGAGGTTGTATTGTTTGAATAAATAAATGAAATGCAAAACAATGTAATAAAGTATTATGAGAATTTTGGAAAAAAATGTGTCACCTTCTATATCATGGAATGGAACTAGTTATTGCAGAAGACAAGTTTGTCCCAGTAGAATTGAGCCCTCATGAATAATTGAATAAAGTGTGAGAAAGAAAGGAATGAAAATTGCATACCTTGCTTTTTTAATAGAAATAGTTCTTGTAGTCAAGCTTCTTCTGTTTTCCTTATAATCATTTGTGTTGTTTTGTATTTTAGAGTATTGTTCAAAGGAGAATGTGGGTTGAATGTGAAGGTCATTTAATGCCTTTACTATGGATATGGTCATAAATGTCAATTGTTTCCTTTATATTTTTTCAATGCTAATTGTTGCTTTGTGTAGTGTTAGACCTAGGGATTTGTGTATGGTAATATCCCATTCTAGGATGAGTGGTATATGTCTAATATTTCCTAAAGATACATGTACTATTAGTCTATTGGTATAATTTTAGGGTCATCTTGGTTCCAAGGTGACCCACTTTAATTTTCAATCCTTTTTATAATGTACATAGGCAACTAGTGGCTTGGAGTTTGGGTTGTAAACGATGTCAACAACTTCACCAAGAGCTCCATTTACAATTCATGTTTGTGTCCATATGTTGGTTGTGAGCATGATGTGTTGGCCTCTACATAAGAGCACACAATTTTCAAGTTTTTCATTGGTAGTTGTGTTATCTATTCCACTCTTAGTTATTGTTGCAATACTAATTGCAATTGGAAGGCTCAACAATTTTAACATTTTCCTATTGTGAAGTCTTACTAAATTGTTTGTTGCAAACAAATGCATCAAGTTGCCAAATTATTCCTTCTCACTTAGTGTAAGTTGATTGTATGTGTGTGTGTCATCAAGGGTTTCCAATCTTCTTGAGTTGGTGTTTCATTTATTATGTTTTGTAATATCTAACAAAGTTGTGTTTGAGTTGGAGTTTCACCTTATTGATGAAATATTATTTATAGAGTGACAACTACCATAAACTGGGCCAATAGTATTTTGGAATTTGAATTTGATATGTAGATAGGTTTCTCCATCATAGATAATAGTTGTGCAAGATCACCAACTAAAATTATAAATACTCCAGTGCATATGTTGTACATGGGGTGAGGGTTCATGTAGTTTTCTATATATTTTTAGTAGTAGATTTGGTCCTATGAAACTTAATTTGTTAATGCTTATGCTTGAAGTGGTTGTATTTCTCTAATTGGAATCTTAAGCATTGAGTATATAATTGATGTTTTTATGTTTAATGCAACAACTCATGTAGGGGCTAGTGTAAGAAGTGTACATTTTTGTTGTGGTCTCTCAATTTTCAATGAATTTCTTATGTGAGTGATTAAGTAAGACTTCCCTATCCTTTTTGTTTCTTGAATAATTATGTACGATGGCTTTTCTATGTGACCTTCATTGTGTTCTATAATGATTGTGGGTATCAATTGTTGCTTTGGTGAAAGTGTATAGTTTGGAATGAGAAGGTTGATTGGGACATTTTCATCTTGGTTATATGTCTTCCTCATGTTTTCAAAATGTGTGGATGTTTCGTGTAATTATTCTAGTACAACAAGTTGATCACATCTAGTATTGTTATCAAATTCATGTTTGCCAAGTATGTCAAGTTCATTCAAGTGGGTATTATTTATAAGACTTGCTTGGTAAAGTAATTCTTATTCATTTATTTCTGGTGTGTCCATTGTGTTTGTGTCATTATTGTTGCAGGTTTGAGACTTGAATGAGTAGTTGATTAAGGTATTGATGTTGTCATTGATGTCAACATGTTTATGTTGTCATCAGTGACTAGTTGTTGTACATATTATTGAGCATTATGTGTAGTGGTGTTGAGAGATATGCTTTGTGTTTCTTCTATGTTGCAAATCTACTGATGTAGTTTAGATATATTGTTAAGAAATGTTTGGAGGTTTTACATTTGAGTGCTTGTGCTTTAGATCACAATTCAAAGGAATTGGTGTTTATTTGAGTGTAATAGTGTTTGAAAAAGTTTCTTATGTGAAATACATGCTCTGAATTTCTCTGTGTGTTGGTTTCTAGTGTCGAGGATTTGGAATTATGCTTGTGATGTTCTTATCTTCATTCATTTCAGTTGGCATGAGTTTTTGTGTTTCAAAGGCATGGTTGCAAAGTCTGATGGTGTTTACCCCAGGTTTGGTTGACCTCGAATGTTTACACTTTTATAAGATTCTTTGGTGAATGCAAGATTAAGAGTAACATGTATGATGTATATTTTGGTTCCAGTTAAGATGTTTTGTGGTCCACTTTTTCATTCCTTTCCACCACAAGAATGTTTAGGTGATGACCTAATTTGAATTATGTTCAGTTAAGATGTCTAACCAAGTTCAGGATATTTTGTTACCCTGAGGATGGTATAGGTAAAAGATAAATTATTGAAGGAGTGTGTGTGTGTGAATTTGTGGTAATTGGTGTGTGTAAGTGCAAGTGCATGTGTGAATTCTATGAGGATTTGTAAAAGAGAATCTATCTCCCTATATGTGTGGTTATGAGTTGGTGCAAAGTGTGATGTTGTGCAGTGTGGAGTTTTATGTGTTAGCTATTAGAATTAGTGAGTATAAGGTATCTATAGATCTTCCAATCAAGTTGTAGAAGTGCATTAGTGATGGATCTTTTCTCTTTTATTATTCTCCACCTAGGTAGTGAGCTCTCTGATAATGAGCCTTTATCTTTTGAGGGCAATGAGCCCTTTGACACTAAGCCTTTCTGCAATGAGAATTCTTTGTGAAAATCACCTTAACTGGTGTCACCCTAACACGTGTTCATATATTTGAGAATTAATATTCTCTGTGTATTTTCCCTTAACAAGGTTTTCCACATAAATCTTTTATTTTCTTGTGTATGTCAGATTATGTTTTCACATGTTCCCTCATGTTTATATTATTATGTGATCAAAGGTTAAGATAAGTTTTTGTGGATCTAATTCAAGGAAAGATTTATGTTTTATAGATATTCGATTCACCCCACCCCCTCTTAGTTATCATGTGTATTTAACAGTTGGTATCAAAGATTTGGTTCCTTGGAGAAGAGCTTACTTGCTCAAGGAGATCTTGTTGGTGTAATTAAAGCATTTTACCTTGGTTAATCCACACCTAGGTACTAATTACACTTTCTTTAATCTTACAAATAGGGATAACTTTAGTAGTGAATATTCGCCAATTGGCGAATATTTAGTATCCATGATTTCAAGATTGGCAAATAAGTGGGACCAAATGGGGAGGTCGGATTGCCCTGACTTTATAAATGTTTCGTCAAATGCAATATAATTTTCCATCATTTTTATTAATTAATTTCATATATTGTAAGGATTTCTCAATAGAATCTATTTTTTTGAAATGATTTATTTAATATTTTCACATGCATTTGGAGGTATGTCTTAATTGACAGTCATATTCACCAATATGTGGTCAACATTTAAGGTTAGGGTATGGGTAAAGTATATAGACTTGACATGTGTCTCTATTCTGAAGACTTTCTATGGAACTTTTTGTCCTTTAAAACTTTGGCTCGAAATAGATTTGACAATGGACATGTGTCTCTATTCTGGATACTTTCTATGGAACTTTGTGTCCTTTAAGAGTTTGGCCCAAAATACAGTTTATGTCATTGATCTAAGATCATCCAATGGTTACAAAAAATAGGGTTAGTATATGTTAGATGATAGAAAATTAACTCAATATGCCTTAATAAATAATAAAATTCATTTGATATTTCAGGGGCCCTTCCCTCGAAAACCCCCACGGGGTTGTTGCCCCTTGACCTCGCCCTATGTCATGACAGAGAGCATGTAAGGGGCGCCGCCCCTAGACCTCTCAAGGGGCACTGTCCACAAACCCTCGTTGAATAATTTGGGGGGAAATTGCACCGATAAAAGTGGGGAAAATTTAACCTTCAAGTTTGATAATTGATTAGGCTCCATATAACAGTAATGATGAAAACTAAAATGATGGTTGCTAGGTATGTGTGCCTGTGGCCACAATTTACTTCAATAGTGAAAGATTCACTAGGATTTTATAGGATTTTCATACGATTGAAAAAAAAATTGCTAGTACAAATTAGTATTTTTTCTTTTCAAATTAAAATATTTCTGCCAACAATATTATTCCCCCCCCCCTTCCCCACAAAAAAAAAGAAAAGAATCTAGGATTCTACACCTTTTCCCGGAGGGGGTTTCTTAAAGTTGTCCCTGCTTATAGAATTGTATAGGAGCATTTGGAGAATTTATACTTTATGTGGACTTATCATTATCATAGGAACTTATAGTGGATGGACATTTGCACCTTAGGTGGGTGATTAACCTTTTGTGGTCTTATCACTTTATCACCTCCACCTTTGTTGCTCATACTTTAATACACATTGGAGGATGACTCACCTCTAGTATATATTTGATTCTACCTTGGATGAGTGATAAGTTGTCTCTTGATTATCATGTAATGTGACAACAAAACTTGTCATTGTCTCATTCACTCCTTTGTTCTCACCTTAGTTATATAACCAAGGTGTCTCCTCTGTAACGATCATCCAATATTTCATCTATATTATTGCATTCTTTGTGAGAATACAATGTATTATTATCATATTATTTCTCTCTTTTTTGTGTGCTTTACATTGCCTCTAAATATTGGGTGACTACCTTCATAGCCAAATCTTATAGATTATGATGGTGCAAAAACTAAGTATTCTTATATTTGATGGATCTAACTATGCTTTCTAGAAGGTAAAGATGCAAGGATACTTGATTTTTCTTGATTATGAAGTTTGGAAGACTATTGAGAAAGAATATGTCAAACCAACGATTGGTTTAATACTCATGATGATATCAAGGCTTATGAGGACAATGTCAAGGCAAGGTATGTCATTTTTAGTGCTCCTTCTAGATATCAATTAACAAAATTTATATCTATAGAAACTATGCATAGTATTTGGAATAAGTTAGAAAATACTTATGAAGGCGACGATAAGGTCGAACAAGCTAAGTTGTAGAATTCTAAAGCTAAATTTGAATGTTTGTGGATGGAATAAGATGACAATATAATAAGATATGTACATAAGGTGTATGATGTTGAAAATGGGAACAAAGGGCTTGGCTATGAACTAAAAGAAGATGAAGTTGTGAAAGATGCACTCAAAACTATTACTAAACCTTATAGTTCTAAGGTTTTTTTTTGTAGAAGAATCACAAAATTTGGATGAGTATACCAGATAATAGATGTATAGTTCCTTACTTGTTTTTGAGATGATAGAATTTGGTAATACTAGTGCAAGGACAAAAACTTCATTTAAAGCTACTAAATCAATGAAAGATGAGGAATATGATGAGGTTGAGGCAAATGTTTTGAGGAAGATGAAAAGGAGAATCAGAAAATACAAAGGTAAGTTGTCCTTCAAATATTTCATTTGAGGTAAGATTGGTCATCATGCTTCTAGATTTCCTAATAGAATCATGAATAATTAAAATAAGGAAATATAATGAAAGATACATAGAAGGCTTACTTTGTTAGTGAAGATGCTAATATTTTTGATGATGAAGTTGATTATAAAAATAATGAATGCTTGTTTTTGGATTTAAAGGAAGGACCTTGATATGTTAACCCTAGTATTATTATGAAAGGAAAATCTCTAGAAGTTAATGCTAAAGTGTGTTAGTGCCTACAAATTCCAAGGGAATTTGAAGAACATATGATGAAAGTTTGACTAAGGTATGTTAGAAGAAAACCCCTGAAGACTTTTTTGAGTTACCCACTTTAAAGGTGAATAAGTTGAATCCTAATGAATATAATGAGAAATGGAATTAGGAACATGTTCGCCTATTATAAATAAGTACTTTTGTCCATTATTATCTTTTTATGATCAGATTTGATTGGTTTTTCAAGCACATAGTTAGAGGGGTCAACAAGGATCTACATTCTACATGTTTCAACATTGCACATGTGGCCTACTTTGGAGGCTTGAATTTCACACCCAATTGATTTTCATGAAAAAGAAGCTATTCCACAATATTTCCAGAATATTGGTGTACCCCTTTGCCCATTTTTAGAAACTCAAGACTTCATTTGATAGTTTTTCTAAGTGTAATCCAAATGTAGTTTCTTCTAATTTTCTACAAGTACAATGTTATATCTTCTAGGTAGCCATTTTCATGGATCAACGATTCGCTACTAGATGATTGTCTAAATGTTTGGATCGGACCCCATGATTGTTTCTACATTAATGTACCTCTATTTTCAGTTGCAAAGTGTTGGGGTGAGGTTTTCTATTTTTTTTGAGGCCAAAATGAAATGTAGTTTACGAAGTTTTGGTGAAAACATGTCCATGACAATTTTAGAATAGTCAAATTTGACCATTAATATCTTGCATCATAAGTTGTTTCATAAGTTTTTCTTTGGCACACATCCTCATTTTATATAAATTAATAGACTCTTAGTTGCAACTTCGAAAAGTGAGATTTGATATTTTTCAGGGCATTGATTTGACTGGGTTTCACAAGGGTTCAAACACATTCAATTGGAAAAATAGAGGAGTAAACAACTTTGATGATTAAAATATTGCATCTCAAGAAACATTATGAAATTCCACTTTGTAGTATGATTTTCATCACATGAATCAACATGTTTATCCAATCTCATGGGTTTAGAAGATTGTTTGATCAACTTTCAAGAGTAGCTCTGGTGGATCCAGACTTGTTTTGAGCACTATGTGAACATGTCAATAAATATTTTTTAATGGTGACCCAATTGGTCATTTTGTCTCCACTTGCATGTAGAAGCTTTCCATAGGCCATTCTAGGGTTGGTTTGGTACCAGAACGAAGATAATTTAGGTCAAGCCCACAAGAGGACCTAGCATGCAATGTGGTTTTACAATGTCATGTTGATTTTAGTTTAAGATATTTTGGTATTTAAATCATTTCATGATTTGACTAGCGATATGCATGACACCTCTAAATGAATGTTGTCGAGACTTCATATTTTTATTTTGCATTTGACAGATGGTGGAAAAGGGAAAATATATTTTAAATAAAATGATTTAATATTGTTATCATTGCAAATGGGTAAAAGTGTTCAGAAGTGGAAAAGTCATTTAAATTATTTTCTTAACATTATTGTAATTGTCAAATGTATTATTCCAAGTGATAGTCTAGAAGTTTGTGGGTCCTATTGCTTATTTTCACATAAAAGGAAAAGTGTTCATCGTAAGCTTGCTCAAATAAAAGGGAGGCTTGAACGACAAGGTAAGAAATTATTATCTGGTGAGATTATAAAAGTAAAGACATATTTTAAAGATTTTAAATCATACTCAAAGTAATTCAAGTTGCACACTTACAAAAGTGTGGAGACCCTTATCAATACACAAAGAAAAAGCAATGAAGTGAACTCTCCTTAGTGGTCAGTGAGGAGAAATTAAAGCTTCAATGACTACCTAGGTTGTAATAGTTTGAAACAAAAATACCAAATCAACAATAATAAAGGGGGCATCAATATCGTGGATGGTTGGTGAAGGTAAATGTTGGCCCCAACAAGTTCCCGAGTGAAAATAATATTATTTCCCTAATCTGCTACACAGATATGACATTAGGGTTTTTGTTCTAATATGAACAAAATGGCAACACAAATGGCAGAAGAAGGGGCAAAAAATACATTTATTTAGTTGCAATTTTTATAGCGTTGTGATATTTTGTGTAGAGGTTGCACATCATTGTGTATGGGTGAAAATGAAGGTTGCGGCAAAAGATGATGTTGATAATGTCATATATTGCAATCATGTGGCTTCATGTTGCAGTTATGTTAGGAATATGCAACTTGAGGAGGGAGAGAAAATGTTTGACAAATTACTTGAAAGAGATATGGTTGTGTGGAATGCCATGATTTTAGGGTACATGTAATGCATCACCAAGGAACCCAAGAGATATTAACCTAAAACATGTTACTAAGTTTACAAAATAAATTTTTTCTTAAGAGTTTACAAACAATGATGAATAAACAACAGGAAGTAAAACATAAAGTCCATAAGTACACATAAACATAATCTTAATTTTCAATTGCAAATATCAAGGGTTCCTTGATGTAGAAACTATGTAAATACAATTAAACTTATTAATTACAATAATCATCTAAATCCTCTACATAATACATCATAATTACATCTGAATAATGAAGTATACACAATCTCCCACATCCACTGCACAAGTCATAAGGTATGTGATTACAATTGAATACAAAGTACAAATAAATAAAGAATAAGAATAAGTCTCCAAGAAGATAGGATAGGAAGCAACTGCAACAAGGATCATCCAACACTAGTATAGGAACGTCGGAGTCTCAAATGGTAAAATAATCACTACCACCCGACCCCGTGGAAACCTGTGGTTCCACTCCCACCATGCTGAGGAGATAAAATTAGACCCCACTCAAATAAAAATACCAAAATCAATCAATCAGGTGAAACTAAGAAAGGGTCCTATAAGCTCCTATCTCAAGGGTACATCTCAAAATCAAAGGTACACATACTAATCCAGAAGCAACCAACACATGTAGGAAACCTAAGATGAAATCAGGGAAGTGTCATCGCATATGTCAACCCCTTGGAACGATCTCACTGGATTCCAACTCCCAAGTGTGATCATATGTGAAACATGAAATCCTCTCATCTAGACAAGGATAATTGATCATGCCAGACTCACCATCACTACTAGGCGGGCAAGCATCTTCCTCTGCTCTCATCCTTATCCTATACTAGTACTCAAGGCATGGGCGAGGAAACCATTATCTTATTAATTCATTTTAAAACCCCATTTAATTTATATTATCACGTGCTTAAGTAACCTACTAAGGGTACCCAAGTAGCCACTTCTGGGCTCTGATGCCTCCAAAGCAAGCCACTTCCCCTTTAACACCTAGATAACCTACCCTAGGTTCATAAATATCAAAACATAACTCAAGGTTATCAGAAATCATAATATCCAAATCTAGTTCCAAAGAATAACAGGAACACATAATTAACAACTTCCATCATAAAAATCAATTTCCATAAGGATGGGTCATAACACAAAGATCAAGTGTCATAGAAGTATGCAAGGAAAACAAATACAACACATTAACCCTAAACCCACCTCTAGTAACAATCCTAACAGACTGACATAAATGATTCCCTCCTAACCCAAATGCAAAATGAAGAAAACAAAACATGCAAAAGAATTTAATTAATAAACTAATTTATAAAATTTCATTACAAAAATTAATCTATTAAATAATCACTAACATATTATAATTACAATTATCAAATTAAATTCTAACACCTAATAAATCAATTTATAACATTATTAAAATAAATTGATTCCAGGTTTAAAATTACTAAAGACAATATAATTTCATTATAAATCTATTTAAAATAATCAACTTAATCTCCCAATTCTATTTAATTAAAAAAAATCAATAATATTATTATTAAATATTAATAATATCCCTATTTATTATTTCTATTTTAACCAGTAACATAAAAAAGAATTTAACATTTAAATAAATATTCCAAACTTTACACACACACACACACACACACACACACACACACACATAACAATAAATATATTTTATTATTTAAAAAAAATGCCAACAAAGAAAAAAAGTCGGGCCTCTTGGCTGCAGTAGGCAGCTACAACTGTCACCGACAACCTAGCTATCATGAGCAGCTAGCACTACCACAACAATACTAGCCTACTAGGGGGGAGGTTAGGGGGGAGAGACCCCTGCCTCCCTCCTATTTATTTATTTTTATTATTTTTTTATATATTTTTTAAAATTTATTTATTTAATTTTTTTTCTGACAAACTTTATTATCTGTACCCAATTTTCAACAAGTTGGTTTTTTTTTTAATAAGAATATCAAAGACTATTTTTTTTGTTCATCATTAAGAACATAAATACATTTTTTTTACACAAACAAATAATGGATTAATTGAGAACCTAATTTCACTATTTGATTTAATTTGGGTTTTCACAATCAACTGTTAATTTCAATTTTCTAGTGTTCTGTTTAATAATTTCACCAAAGGCCATAGCCATGGCCATTGATTAGGTCCATCAATTAGTTGTGGGAGTGGGCTCGGTATCTATTAGGGAATCTTAATCAAAGCCTACGGGGTGTTCATGTGGGAGGAGGAGAGGCATAGGGGCCTGCCCCTATAGAAAATTCCAACTACCCACCCACCTACGCCTTCAGGATCAATGCATGCAGGTTCGAACTCTAAATTTCCTAAAGTAATACCCTGTAGGTTTTCAACCTACCTGGTTTACCAGACACAATTTCTCTTTTTTTTTTCTCACAGATTTTAACTAAGAGGAATTCACATACTAACAGTATTATGTATAATATTTTAATAATTATATCAATTCAAACCCTAAGGTTTTCTACAATAAATCTCTCAAACCCTAATTGAATTTAAAACAAAAATTTAATTATGGAATTCATTCAAGCACCAAATTTCGTAAAACCAATTCCAAAAATTTCAACATGAAAGGAAAATCACAAAATAACCATAACACCCATGTCTAACAGGCACGAGGAAAATAATCTTTCTGAAATACCAGAATTAACACTACGAGGGTTTCTAAATCATACCTCAAACCACCAATTGCATAAATATGCCGAAGACTAGAAACATAGAAAAATCCAAGCTTTCACAGAAAAATTCTTCAATTCAATTCCTTCACCCAAATCTGCAAACCTGTGTATTGAGAATAATGGCCAAGCCTTTCCAATATAGGATTTCGAACTCAATCATGCAAATTTTTGGAAGTCAACTCAACTCAATAGCCTTGTTTTCATCAACTCCATAATTGCCTCAATTCTAATTTTTAACTCAAGTATTCTGCATTCCTTGTTTTTGTCAATTCACTTAACTCTCAATTAATTTATTCTTTTATTTATTTATTCTAATTGATTTGTGCAACTAAATTGCATTTTAATTAAATTAATATTATTTTCCACATGATATTTTATTTCAATTAATAAATTATCTTTTAATTAAAGATTTGAATTTGATAATTAATTAAATCTTTAAAGGGGTGTATTTAATTTATGTTCATTATTAAATACTTTTATTTACACAAGTAGGATTTTAATTAAATCTTTAAATTTTATAAATATATTTAATTAATTTCAATTAATTAAATACTTTCACATTAAAATAACTATATTTAGCAAGATCTAATTTATTTAAACCACATGATTAATCTAAATAAATTATTTAATCATAACAACGTATTAACCAACCAGATATCAACTGAAACTAATAAAACCATACCCAGGCTCAAGGGAAAAAGGCTATGAACTCACGTCACCTGGATAAATTTGGGAAGGGTAAAATATCATAAAGTTGTTCATTATTTCAGGACAATAAAATGGCTTAGGTTGGGATTTGGATCTCAAAATTATCTCCCCTCTCTTACCATTGATACTTACGATAGGACACGCTCATCCTAACAATTTAGGGAAGTCGATGTCTGGTACATGTAAACCTACATAAAAGACAAACATGTACATACATAAATATATAACAAACAATGGCAGGGATCAAGACATCATGTGGATCCTACAAGAATGTAACTACGAATCCATCCATCAACCATATCAAACACATCAAACAGGAAAGTAAAAGCATGCATGATATCCATACACATGCAAGTATGGGGTAAGTAAAATCACAACCATAAACATATAAATAATCAACATCAAAGTAACTAACATTATCTAACTGCAAATATATAATATCCAAAATTATCCAATCATCAAATCACCATGCAATGTCATACATCTAAAACCACATAATAACTTAAATAATCAATGTACACATAAAAGTGGCCTAAAATAATTTAGCAATATAAAACTAAAAGGTAAACTATGGGTGGGCACTACATCCACCCCCTTGGAATTAGGCTTACTCTTGTAAGCCTACAAAAAAATAGGGATATAAATCCTGTAATCTCGTTGCGTCCTCCCAAGTCGCCAATGACTCATCAATAGGGTCTCATTGGACCCTTACCTACTCGATGGTGAAATCCTTGAGGGTCAGCTCTCACCATTGAAGTATGAAAATGGGCTCCAAATCTAGTTGCTCATCCTCTACTTACAAATCATTCTAGTGAAGTACATGTGCAACATCTGGTATATACTGTCTAAGTACTGAAACATGGAAAACATCATGAATATGAGATAAGATGCACAAAAAATTAAGACGTGAAGCAACTGGTCCTATCGTCTCAAGTATCTCAAAGGGCCAATGAAAGGAGGTGCCAACTTTGAACCCTTTCCATAATGAATTAGACTCTTCCGTGAACACACTCTCATAAATACCTTAACTCCAACTACAAACTACTTATCCTCTCTATGAGCATTTGCATACTTCTTCTACCTATCTTGAGCTATGGTCACATGCTCACGAATGCACTCCACCTGTTGTTTCATACCTCAAACCATCTTAGGACCTAACAGAATATGATCCTCTAGCCTATCCCAGCTCAAAGGTGTGTGACAAGGATGGCCATACAAAGCCTGAAAAGGTGACATCCCAATCAAACTGTGATACCCATTGTTGTAGGAAAATGTGACCAAATATAAATAATCCTCCCAGTGAGTTTTTATATTCATGACATACATCCTTAACATATCCTCAAACACTTGATAAAATCACTTTGTTTGACCATTAGTCTCAGGGTGATGTGACGAACTAAAATTTACATGTTCTCTAAGATCATGTTGTAAGGAAGTCCAAAATGCAGAAGTGAATACTAGATCCCTAACTGATATAATCCTACGGGGAATACCATGTAGCCTCACAATATTCTACATAAAGACTCTAGCTACTAAAGATGTTGTATAGGATGTTCTCATAGGAGAAAAGTGTGCAACTTTGGTTAACTAGTCAATGGTAACCATGGTGGTATCATGTCTACAGGAAGTCATATGATGAAATCCATCAAGATGATATCTCATTTCCATGATGGAATGAGATTAGGCTATAAAAGTCCCATTGGATGTTGGTTCTATCCCATAACTCTCTAACAGACATCTAGCCACAAATCAATAATGTCACATTTCATATAGGACCAGTAATATAGTTATATAAGGTTTGCATGCATCTTCTTAACACCTAGATGTGTTGAGTAAGGTGCACGATGAGCCTCAGATAAAATTGAGGTACAAAGATCATCTAATGGAGGTACATATATTTGGCTCATATAATCCAAAAGACTATTTGACTCCAAGACATAACCTAAAAACATGCCTTCCAAAGGTCTCCCTATCTCAATCTTAGCTCTCACTTCCTTGTACCAAGTATTTGTAGGAAGTACCTAGAGTATACAACTTCACAAATCTACACCAAGAGTCAAAGTTGATATTGTTGGCAAGTGGTCAACACATGCACACATATGCACATGTAGGCACATGCACATATATGGATTGTTATCATTTATGGAAATACTTATCTATTTCATGATCACACATATTGGATATCATGAATATGTTTGAATGCAGTTGATGAAGGAAAAATGCCTAAATCCACAGACTGATCCTGTAACCCAGTATGACAGAAAAGCTTAGCAAACTTCACAATCTAGCATTATAAATGCATGTGATCTTAGTGACATTCTTGCAGGACACAAATGAATACATGTGTATGTTGGCAATTTGGCTAAGTAGGATATTAGATTGTTGTCATTATGGCAACATATACTCACTATGATGATCATATAATAGAAGGAAACAATCTTGTATGAGCGCACTAGAAAATAGTCTAAGTATAACAGTATTTACCAGTCTAATCAGAGATAATTTTGATTAGTGATGTTCACAAAAGTAGGTTCAGTGCATGCGCACTTGAACATGGATAATTCTATGTATATCAAATCCATATATGAAAGCACAAGTCTGTATGACATGTACGGAAGAAGATATTAAAGAATTACAGAGACAGTGTTGAGCCAACCTGAATAGAGCAGAAGACAGAGTATGATCACAATAAGTTAAAGGATTATTTTGTTTATCAAAATAATGACTTAACCGTGTAGGGATGACATCCTAGATGTTAACCCTATGGCAACATAAATTGGTTTTATATTTTGAGAAGAGTTTATGTATTGTAAGATGACTGGAAGTTATTAGTTGTAATAACTTGTATATATGTAAGAATTATGTAATGCGAAATGTACACATATACATATAGCAATTGTAATGAGAAAAGTATGATGCAAAGTTGCATATTGTAAGAAGGAAAGCAAGTAAACTCAGTAAATGAAAGCAAAGAACCTACAAAGCTAAATTACAATAGGAAAGCTATTCGACAACAGTATAAGGTTATGTACTTTACCTTTGTATTTGAAGATATCATTGTATATTGCATGTTTGGGTAGTGATCTCATCTTCCAATCATTCTATTTTATATTAGCAACTCCTAACAGGATTGAGGCTTCTAATAAGGCCTAGAGTCCTTTAACTAGGATAGAGACACTATATGTACGTAATAGACTCCTAACAGGGTCAACATCCTTAACTAGATACTTTTGATTAGTGGATCAGTTGTGGGTATCATCCCCACTGGTGTTTTCCCTTGGCCAGGGTTTCCACGAGAACAAACATGGTGTTATGAGTTCATTTACTTTATTGCTATGCTTGCTATTTAGTTTCCTTAGTTTAATTTGTTATGCAAGCTTCAAGTTAATTTTTTATATCCATAATTGGGCAAAAGTAAAAGTTTGTGAAATACTAATTCACCCCCCCCCCCCTCTCAGTATTTCCTATTTCTAACAATTGGTATCAAAGCATAGTTACTCAGGACAAAGTTATTCAGAGAAAGCCTAATAGCTTGAGTAAGATCTCTATGGATATGGATTAATTACATAAGAATCTTTAAGAAGCTCTTGAATAGATTGATATTCTTACTGAAGAAAGAGACACTCTGAAAGGGAAATATGATGATGTGAAAAACTACATTGAGAAACTAAAAGAAAAAGATGGAAGATCTGAAATCAAAGAAAGAACCTACAATTCAAGTCAAGGACTATGATGAAGTTTCAAAACTAAAGAAATAAAATGAGATCCTTAAACATGAGTTGAAGATTACAGATCTGAAGTTAAGCTTAAAAGATGAAAGCAACAAAGATGAATCAAATCTAAAATCTGAGAATGTAGATCTAAAGTCTAAACTTAGTAAAGTGACATCTGAACTTGAGAAAGAAAATTTACAGTATGTTGAACTTGAGAAGTACAATACAATTGTGAAAGGATAATTGAATCAATCTAAACAACACCTTGAGCAACTATATTCCAGTAGTGAAAAGATCGATGAACAAATGTCTTATCAGAAACCATCCTATGATAAAACTAGTCTTGGATATCTTGAAGAAAAGTTCCCTAAGAAGATTGAGGAATGTAAAGAACCAGATCCAGAACACTCTGAGAGAAAAGATGAAAAGAATTCTAATGAAGCTAAAAAATTTGAAGATATACCTAATCCACCTAAAGAAGATGAACCACCTAAAGATATGCAAAGACAATTCAAAGGTAGATGTTTTTCATGCAATTTGTTTAGACACATGGAAAGAGATTGTACTTGTAAGCAATTTAAACCTATATTTGGTTATTGTTATAATTGTCATGGGTTTGGACATAGAGCTATTGATTGTAAGAAACCTAGATCTAATGATAACAATGGTAGTAGAATGCTTAGAGATACTAACCCTGCAAATAAGAGACCTATTGGAGACATGAACAAAAGGAATAGAGTTGTGTGTTATAAATGCAACAAGATTGGACATATTGCCAGAAATTGCAAATCATAAATTAGTTAGACAGGACTGAGATATGGAAACAATGGAGTAGTTTGTCAAATATGCAACAAATTTGGTCACACAACAAAATTTTGTAGAATGAACAACATGAAAAACACTAATCCTATAAACTATACAAGGAGAAATGTGAGAACAAACAACAGTCAGAGAGGATGTTGTAGTAACTTGGAAGAAGTTGAATTTGTTAAAGCCACAGATCAAGTGAGCACACTCATTATACCAGGAAACCAGATAGGTGAAGTACCTGATAGTAAGTGTGAATCATTTCCTAATTCATCTCAAAGCACTTAAGTAATTATTTCATGAATTATGTATTAGAGTAAAGCATTAGAATAGTGTAGAAGTTAGAATAGAATGAATTGAGTCTTGTGAAGTTAATATATGCTAGTATATGATGTAATGGATCTATGGTTAAGAGCACATGAATTTATATGAATGTATGCGAGTACACAGAAAGAATGAAGTTTTGCAGGTAACTAGGAACAACTTTTTGGTATGAAGCGGTAAATAAATTTAATGCGATGTCAAAATCTTGAAAGATTTGAGGGATAAAAGCATATGATCAGTATTATTTGATCATTCAAGTGATTACAAGTGATAAAGAGAGCTATTCAGTGGAGATTAAGAGCAGTTTGCAGGATTTGGAGACGGATTTCTTGCCAGATCTATGCAAAGCCCTAAATCATGATTCTGAGGTATTTTGATAAGAATTCACTATCAAGCAATTATGTTTTTATAGAATCATGGATGCATCACTTGTTCACCACATCAGGGATTCAGTCAGACCTAGAATGAAAAAGGAATCTGTAGAGCCTTTGGAAGAAGACCCTAGTTTAGCCTTGTCATCCATTCCAGACAAAGTTTTGCATTTGGAAGACATAAGAAGTTATTTGAAATGTAAGTTTGAGACCATAGGAGATGGTAACCTAATCATGGAATACAATAAGATCTATAAGAAGGACATGTCATACAAAGAAGGGTTTGAACATTTGAGTGAGATTGATATTATCAAGTATACACTTCATTATGAATTTCAGGATTATGAATGGACTAAGATAATTTTGAGCAGAATTCACAATGGTAATTTTTGGTTAGATGATAGAGCCATTGACATCACCGTAGACCTTATTCATGAGGTAATTGGCTTATCTAAATCTGGAGTGATTCCATTAAATGAGAAAAATGTCAAGAAAAATGTGTTTGACAACACCAAGTCATCATACAATGGAAGAGGAATTATTATTAGTAAGATTATATAGGATGATGTTAGATATGTGTGCAAAATTTTGACATCAAAGTTTTGTGCAAGTTCTAGAGAAGATGATATGGTAGTTGGCATGGTACATGCAACTTATCTTATGTGTATTGAGAAAGTACAGGTAGACATGTGTGAAATCTTATGAATTCAGTTGATAGAGAACCTTGAGAAGATTAGAAAAACCAAGAACTCACAGTTTAGATTTTAATCTCTGATCACATATATGCTTTTTCATTTGCTGAGAAGACTTCCATACACTATAGGAGAGGGTTGGAATGACAACATAAATTCTATGGATAGAATCAATAAGGTGTACCTAAGACACCCTATAGATAAAGTAAATGAAAGTGCCACTTTGGTAATTAAGACCTTTCAAAATCAAATGAGGAAAAGATCAAGAATTCCACCATCTATTGTGGAGAAATACAAGGATGAGATATGTTTTTTGGTTGATACCGACTTTAACTACATTGAAGCAGTTGAGCCTAGAGTGGAATTTGTAGATCCACTTGAGTATGAAGTTTCAAAAGTTGAGATCGAAGGATATGTGAGAAGATTGCTTAAGAGCAATTTGGATGCTAAGAGTCCTAGATTTGGGACATATAAGGAGAACTTTGACTCTGCACAATCATTATAGGCACAAAAGATGGCTAAGAAAAGAGTTGACAGTACTATAAAGAAAATATTGAAAGATGCTGGTATGACAAAATGTGAATTTGTAATTGCAAAGTAGATAGTAGCAGCAATAAGGGATATTGGACAGAAAGAGATACTATCAATTCCACCCTTGACATCTCTTGCAGCCCCTACTGAAGAAATTCAGGAAATAGATGAAGAAATTGAAGAAGTCGAAGTGTAGGAAGTAAGGAAGTCTACTAGATCCTCCACCATACCAACTAAAAGAGTTAAGGAAATGGCAAGCGGACTAGGTGAAAGACATAAAACTATCTTTACCCCAGCTCAAAGGAAAGCATCAGTGGTTAAGGCAGATGAAGAGACAGGAAGCAACAAAAATAAATGGAGGCCGAATATAGATAAAGTGAATCCCTTAATCATTAATGAAGGCAATTTCACTAAGTTGAACAAGTATTATGAGTTATATGACAATTTTGAGAAATTAAATTTAGAGAATGCAATTGTCAGACATATGATCCTTGCAGATAAGAAGTTTGATGATATAAAAGGCAAGATCCCTGACAGTCTTTTTGAGAAATTAGTTAACAGAAAGAAGAGAGCAACATAAGAGGATAATAGAATAAGAGAGAGATATGTAAGGAATTTATGTGTAATAAAAGATGAGGACCACTTCAAGGAAATCATGAAAATCCTAAGCATCCATCTAAGTAAGAAAAGGAGAACTATACTAATAATGGGAGACAATTATGAGGAAATTAATAGAGAAACAGAGCAAGCGGTTGTGAAGGTTATGACCTCTGAACCAGATGAGCACATTAATGAATTTGATCAAGCGGTTGAAGTAGAGTATCAGACAGATCTATCACCAACACCACCACCCTCCATTAATATTGAAGATGAGACTATGAACATTGAAGGAACAAATATCACCTTGGATAGTGAAGAAAATCCCTTCAATGACAATGAAGCTGATGTTGGCAATTTGTTGGATAAGCAACAAGACACAGTAGAGAATAAGGAACAAGAGGTTGAAACACATAAGGAAGAAGAAAAAGAAGGAATACAAATTGATACAGTAGCATAAGATCATGCGGTTCTACAAGAGAAATCAATAGTCATTCCTACACCTAAGGACACAACAAAAACAACACAAAAACCATAGATTGAATCTATGTTTGCAAGCCT
This sequence comes from Chamaecyparis obtusa, assembly GCA_027943335.1. Classification (NCBI taxonomy): domain Eukaryota; kingdom Viridiplantae; phylum Streptophyta; class Pinopsida; order Cupressales; family Cupressaceae; genus Chamaecyparis; species Chamaecyparis obtusa. Next base: position 513,585 of record BSBK01000206.1, read on the forward strand.
TGGACATGAAGTTGTTGATGATGATCAAATAGAGTTGATATCATCTCTGAACAAGATTATTGAGAAGAACAAGAAAGTGAAAATCTTGGAAGGAACACTACTTGAGGTAACAAGTAAGTTACAAAGAATAATATCAAGTCAAGTCAGTGGGGCAGATCCACAAGGAAAAGCAAAAGAAGTAATAAAAGCCTTTGATACAGAATTCAAAAACTTATATGATGTAGCAACAGTAAAATCCCAAGTAGCTCATGATGCTTAGGTATTTCAAGTTATACGTTAGAATATCAGAAATGATATAGATAATTTGGATATATGTATAAAAGAGTTGAGAAGATGCATGGAAAAAGGGAAAGCTTTGTATATTCAGTGTACACAATCAGAAAGCCACACATTTGAGATATCAAAGAAGATAAAGATAAAAGAGGCAAAACTACAAATGGCAGTAAAACTTTTGCAAAGCCCTAATGCAAAGATCTTAGAAATTGAGAGGAATACAAGCAAGATTTTTGATGATATGAGACTTCTAAATGATGAGAAGGAAAATAAATTGAAAATATTTTCTCTACTAAGAGAGCATGTATCAATGAAAATAAGTATTATTGAAAATCAATTGGAAGAATGTCTTTCTTTGAAGACATCTTATGGAAAATTTGCTTATGCAAATCTTAAGGCATGTGAAATTGCATCCTTTGGCCTATGCACATTGCTCAGTGTTTCTAATGCTGTGAAGAAGTCATGGGAAAAGGAGATAGAGAGCCTGAAGATCAATTTTGTAGATTGTGTTGCAAGCCTTCCGGCCTTGTAGTATTGAAATCTTGAGGTAAAACAGTTTTTGACACCTTTGTCATCGTTGTCAAAGGGGGAGTACTATAAGCAAAAAATTGTATGTATAGATGTTATATGTATAAGCATGAAGTATACTCTTAGGGGGAGTATAAATATTTTGGAGATATAAGTAGTTATGTAAGATCCACAATTTTTTTGTATGGCCACAATTTTGAATCTTAAGTTTTTGGGACTTAGCCAATTTTCCCATATGTTGCCACCAATGACAAAGGGGGATATTGTTGGCAATTTGGCTAAGTAGGATATCAAATTGTTGTCATTATGGAAACATATACTCACTATGATGATCACATAATAGAAGGAAGTAGTTGAATAGTTGAAATATGGAATCACCTCTATTCAATGTAATGTGTGGGGGAAATATGGGATCCACTCCTAAATCCAAATTCCCAAAGGAGAGATCCAATTTGATCAACCAAAAGGTTAATACATAATCAAATCAATCTATGGAGAACATGAAAGAGAGAGAAAACCTTATATTTCCCTATGGAGAATTGTGCTTGAAATATGAAATAATTGAAATACAAATTATACTAACCTCAAAATAGGGCAAATCTAGAAAATGCCAATTCTGATGTCTGTGTGTACTTTCAGGCAATTCTGCAACCTATTTCAGACTGGAAATGCTGAGATGAAGAAAAGCCATAAATCTTTTATCTTTCTGACAGCAGGCAGTCTTTGACCCTCATAAAAGGTCAAAGGCTACATTCTTTATTTGAAGGTTGATTTTGACTTCGTTCACAGATCTCGGAAGTTCACCGAAAAGGGTATCCAAATCTGATCTCAGATCTGAAGTTCCGCAGCTGCACCTGCAAGAAAAAGAGGGTTTTTGTTGTTTGCTTGAGGGGTTTGCCTTGGTCAAACATCGGTTTGGAATCAACCTTAATATTGAAATTGAAATGGAGAATGCTAGCAAGTAGTAGAAGTAGATCTAACAATGAAGCTATGCAATTCGATAGATATGCAATTGTATTTTGAATGTAAACAAATATATTGATATGAAAGCTTGAACACAATAATAGCAAATGTAGATCAAAACCATGAAAGTAAATACAAAACCTCCATGCTTCTATGCTTGGAATCCACCTTGATAGAAGAATGAATGGATCCAGAAGATGAACAAAGGATCTTGAAGGAAGATCACACCATCATGATGGCTAGATCTAGGGTTTGAATGATGAATCTTGCATGCTTGAACCAAATCCCTTCAAAGGCTTGAATGCTTGAATCCTTGATCTTCAATAGAGAACTTGGATGGAGAAGAAGACTTGAATGCTTGAATGGATGCTTGCTTGAAAGATAACTTGATGGCTTGTGAATATCTCCCTGAGAGCTCCTTGATCATGAAATTTTTTGGTGAATAATGGATGTCAATTGCTTGATTATGGATGATCAAAATGAAAGAGGAAGACCTCCTTTTATAGTGAATTAGGGCACAAACCTCTAGAGAAGGTTGAAATTAGAGAATTAAATCCCAATTAACCTTAACCCCTAGAAATGGACCCATATTAAACGCAATTTAAGGATTTACCATTCTGAAACCCAAAATGGCCGACCCGGAGGTGGGAAAACAAATATCTCTTAAACCCGACACCCGAAAATCATGGGAATTTGAAATCTGAACTAGGGGTTAGGGATGGGGTTGAATCTGCCCTAGGTCAGGGTCGAGGTCAAACTTGACCTAGGTCAAGGTTGAGGTCAACTTTGACCCTCAAGGTTGACTTTGACCTTGAAGTCAAAAACCTCAAAACCCCAACCTAGAATGCCAGGAAATGCAAAAATATATTGAAAAAAGAGATGGAAGGAAGTAGTATGAGGAGCACAAGTCTGATCCAAGAAAAGATTTGATTCAAGGTGCTTGACATGACCCAGACCACTCACTTGGAGGGCTACAGGCTCTTAACATAGAAGTGCTTCCATTTTAAGATGATACATTAAGCCCCCACTTTAGCAAGAGTATGGACTCGATGCAAACTCTTAGTAAAGGAGAAGGAAGAAGAGATCCCAGTGGATTTGAAACAAGATAGAATGACACTTAGTTAGGGACACAAGCCCCCAGGCTAAGGATTCTAACTCAACATATGCGCACGAGGGTGTGAAAAATAAAAAGACACAAAAGAGGGGTTAGTACTAAAAGAAACCCAAATCAACTAGCACAAGAAACCTTACTAAGAAATATTTCTCATACTAATATCATATTTGGAAAGCTATCATAAAAGCATAAATGATTACATAATAAATAAAAGAGCAATACTATAAATAACATAGCTTCATGATCCAGTCCTACTAGCATGAAAGCAAAAAGAGAGAAAGGTAAAAGAGTGATTACCTCTTCTAGTAAGATGCCCACCTTACCATGAATCACCCTTGAGGGAGAGCCCAACAAGTTCACCCATAAACTATGCTTGCAACTATATTGTGTCTTCTAATGGCTTCTGGAATACCCATAGATCCACCTTCTTGTATCACTATGAATATGAAATGCATGTCACCTCAGGATTTAGCAACTTATGTGTGTTACCTTTAGAAGATTTAGCATATAGATGCATGTCTTTTCAGGATTTAGCAAATTATGTGCGTTACCTTCCAAGATTTAGCATATTTGAAATTGGAAATGTGTGTCCCTTCAGAATTTAGCAACTTATGTGCGTTACCTTCCAAGTTTTAGCATATGGAAGTTTTTTTAAAAAATGTGTGTCTCCTCAGGATTTAGCAACTTATGTGCATTACCTTCAGGAGATTTAGCATGTAAAAATAAAAACAATAGTACAAGAGAAACCCTATATATGCTCCCCTCCTTAATATGACAAAAACATACTATTTTGACATGTTAAGGAAAGGAAAAGAACAAGGATAAATCCTTCTTCAACATCAAGACAATATCCATAAACAACACCCACTCCAAGCCAAGAAGGTCACAACTCCTATGAGGCCATGGAAGGGATGAATGTAAAGAGATATCATACAAGAAGTGAAAAGAAAGTAACCCTTATGAGGGATAGCACACTATTTAGTTTCCAAGGTGAGAGATTTATCAACCCAACAAAAGAGGTTGTTATCAAGGACATATATCCTCAATGCAAACCAAAATTTTCATGTATGATTGGATATCACATAATAGATAGATACTGCTTAACCAAGGAAAGAGGTGAATCCTGGAAAGATAGAAAAGAAGGAGATGGAATCCTTGCCCCCCAAGTATAGGAACAAAGATGAAAGAGGATACCTACTTCACAATGCAAGGAGATATCCTATTTACAACAATGTACACCATATCCTTAGTGAGGGATATTGACCCCTACATCCAAGAATATAGATAATCATGAAAAGGATATGTCACTCATGGAAAAGGATCCTCAAAGAAAGAGATCTTATCAACAAGACCCCCACCAAAGAGGAGTGCTTTAAACAAAATATCATCTTTCAAAAGGTGGGAACAAAGATTCAATCATCAAGCCCCCCACAAACAAGAGGAAGAGGAATCTTTGAAATGAGGGAAACAACTCTAACACCAAAGCAAGGGTGATAATTTATAAAGAATATAATTTGCAAAATAGAGAAGAAGTGACAACTTAGGACCACAACTTCTCATATAAGAATGTTATCCATAGTCAAAATATCTATCAATATATTGAAATAATATTGCAATATAAATAAACACCACTAAGCTAAGGAAAGTAGTTTCATCGACAAAGAGAAGGAAGAAAGAACCTTGCCCCCACAGGGATGAAAGGAAAAGGATATTTTCACAAAAAAAATGTCTTAGAAAAGATATCTTGAAATATTGTATGGATGATTAAAAACATAATGCAAAATCATAGAAAAAAAAAAGGAGAGAATACCAATTAAGCTCAAGATATAATATATATACTAAAAGCCTAATGGATCCTAGGACTCAGGAGACTGGATGAAAATACACCTCTTGCCCCCTAGTCATGAGACAAGAGGGGATGAAATTCTACATTATATTTGAAGGAGGGGAATCCCCTATATCAAAATTATGAAGGAATTGTAAAACTGCACGAGAGTGATATATAATTCCTAAAGTAGCTCTCTCTCTAACATATAACTTGAAATGTTTACAATCAGCAAGTAAATGTGTGTTACTATAAAGAAAAGGACATTTATATTTGTATAAAGCATCTATCAGCATAGGTCTAAAGATTTCTTTCTTGGAATTCATTAGCTCAACATATACCTTCTTAGCCACTTCTTGATGAATATTAGGGTTATCTAAGATAGGTGTGGGGAGAAGAATGTGAAGAGGAGGATGATGATCAACACCACCTACCTTGACTTGAAATTTTGAACAACCAACACCATACATATCAAGCTTAGGAGGTATAAGAATTGGAAACCTAATACTATGCTCATTAACTCCAAGCCCTAAACCTTTATAACCTTGTTTAGTCACCATATTATATCCAATAGTGTACATATTATGTAAAGCTTCTACAGGAGGTGAGTGTTTATCATGTTCATGAGTAAAGGTTGTATAAGGTGGGATAATAGGTTTTGAAGAATTTTCTTTACCCTTTCCTTTAATATCATCATGAATCGGAGGAGAAGGTAAATCAAAGAAATCTTGCACATCCACATCCTGAACTATAGCTTGAATCCCATCATAAGTACAGGAAGAGTGAGGATTAACAGATGGAGAATTAGATATTAGATTAGGATTAGGAAGATTAGGATTGATAGGATTAGGATTAGGATTGATAGGAGATGGTGTATCATCTACCAAATTCTTCACATAATCCAAAAGATGAATAAGGCTACCACATAAATCTTTAATAAAAGTTTTGAATGTAGGTAGACGAGTGTCGATTAACTTCAAAAAAGCATAGGCAAGAGAAAAGTGAAGGGTCATCAACATAATGAAGTGAATGATACTCTCATAAACATCATAGGTATTATAAAATGATGCTAAAAGAAGGGTAATAAAGAACATGACCATACACCAAAGCATCTTAACAATCTCCATAGAAAGTGAAATATTTTTGTACTTTATAGATTTTTTTGTACTCTTGAATTTAAAATGCAAGAACATAAATTAGATCTAAAATAAATGCAAGAAAGGATCTAAAATCTAACACAATAGGGCATCTAATTCCACAAAAGAAAAAGGGTAAGTATGTCGGGTTCACCAAAATGAATAGTGGTAAAATGGAATCACCTCTATTCAATGTAATGTGTGGGGGAAATATGGGATCCAATCCTAAATCCAAATTCCCAAAGGAGAGATCCAATTTGATCAACCAAAAAGTTAATACATAATCGAATCAATCTATGGAGAACATGAAAGAGAGAGAAAACCTTATATTTCCCTATGGAGAATTGTGCTTGAAATCTGAAATAATTGAAATACAAATACTAACCTCAAAATAGGGAAAATCTAGAAAATGCCAATTTCTGATGTTTGTGTGTACTTTCGGGCAATTTTGCAACCCATTATGGATTGGAAATGTCGAGACGAAGAAAACCTAGAAATCTTTTATCTTTCTGACAGCAGGTAATCTTTGACCCTTATAAAAGGTCAAAGGCTACATTCTTTATTTGAAGGTCAATTTTAACTTTGTTCACAGATCTCAGAAGTTCACTGAAAAGGGTATCCAAATCCGATCTCAGATCTAAAGTTCCGCACCTACACCTGCAAGAAAAAGAGGGTTTTTGTTGTTTGTTTGAGGGGTTTGCCTTGGTCAAACCCCGGTTTGGAATCAACCTTAATATTGAAATTGAAATGGAGAATGCTAGCAAGTAGTAGAAGTAGATCTAACAATGAAGCTATGCAATTCAATAGATATGCAATTGTATTTTGAATGTAAACAAGTATATTGATATGAAAGCTTGAACACAATAATAGCAAATGTAGATCAAAACCATGAAAGTAAATACAAAACCTCCATGCTTCTATGCTTGGAATCCACCTTGATAGAAGAATAAATGGATCTAGAAGATGAACAAAGGATCTTGAAGGAAGATCACACCATCATGATGGCTAGATCTAGCATTTGAATGATGAAGCTTGCATGCTTGAACCAAATCCCTTCAAAGGCTTGAATGCTTGAATCCTTGATCTTCAATGGAGAACTTGGTTGGAGAAGAAGACTTGAATGCTTGAATAGATGCTTGCTTGAAAGATAACTTGATGGCTTGTGAATATCTCCTTGAGAGCTCCTTGATCATGAAATTTTTTGGTGAATAATGGATGTCAATTGCTTGATTATGGATGATCAAAATGAGAGAGGAAGGCCTCCTTTTATAGTGAACTAGGGCACAAACCTCTAGAGAAGGCTGACATTGGATAATTAAATCCCAATTAACCTTAACCCCTAGAAATGGACCCATATTAAATGCAATTTAAGGATTTACCATTTTGAAACCCAAAATGGCCGATCCAGAGGTGGGAAAACAAATAGCTCCAAAACCCGACACCCAGAAATCCTGGGAATTTGAAATCTAAACTAGGGGTCAGGGATGAGGTCAACTTTGCCCTAGGTCAGGGTTGAGGTCAACTTTGACCCTCAAGGTTGACTTTGACCTTGAAGTCAAAAACCTCAAAACCCCAGCCTAGAATGCTAGGAAATGCATAAATATACTGAAAACAAAGATGGAAGGAAGTAGTATGAGGAGCACAAGTCTGATCCAAGAAAAGAGCTGATTCAAGGTGCTTGACATGACCCAGACCACTCAATCGGAGGGATAAACACTCTTAACATGGAATTGTTTCCATTTTAAGATGATATAGTAGTCTTGTATGAGCGCACTAGAAAATTGTCTAAGTACAATAGTATTTACTAGTCTAATCAGAGATAGTTTTGATTAGCGATGATCATAGAAGTAGGTTCAGTGTATGCACACTTGAACATGGATAATTATATGTATATCAAAGCCACATATGAAAGTGCAAGTCTGTACGACATGTATGGAAGAAGATATTAAAGAATTACAGAGACAATGTTGAGCTGACCTGAATAGAGCAAAAGACAGAGTATGATCACAATAAGTTAAGGGATTATTTTGTTTATCAAAATAATGACTTAATCATGTAGGGATGGAATCTTAGATGTTAACCCTAAGGCAACATAAATTGGTTTTATATTTTGAGAAGAGTTTATGTATTGTAAGCCGACTGGAAGTTATTAATTGTAATAACTTGTATATATGTAAGAATTGTGTAATACGAAATGTACACATATACATATAGCAATTGCAATGAGAAAAGTATGATGTGAAGTTGCATATTGTAAGAAGGAAAGCAAGTAAACTTAGTATATGAAAGCAAAGAGCCTACAAAGCTAAATCAGAATAGGAAAGCTATTCGACAACAGTATAAGGTTATGTACTTTACCTTTTTATTTGAAGATATCATTGTATATTGCATGTTTGGATAGTAAGCTCATCTTGAAATTATTCTAACAAGGCCTAGAGTCCTTTAACCAGGACAAAGACACTATATGTATGTAATAGACTCCTAACAGGGTCAACATCCTTAAGTAGACACTTTTGATTAGTGGATTAGTTGTGGGTGTCATCGCCACCAGGGTTTTCCCTTGGCCAGGGTTTCCTCAAGAACAAACATGGTGTTATGAGTTCATTTACTTTATTGCTATGCTTGTTATTCAGTTTCCTTAGTTTACTTTGTTATGCAAGCTTCAAATTAATTTTTTATATCCATAATTGGTCAAAAGTAAAAGTTTGTGAAATACTGATTCACCCCCCCTCTTAGTATTTCCTATTTCTAATAGTGTAAGGTTGCACATGTTAATAATGAAGGATCAGAGAGAAATGTTCAGTTGATTAGATGCAAAATAGTAAACAGAGCATTACTTGTTAGTGATCACTAAGGCTGACTTTTTGAATGATTGGAAAGTTATTTTTGGATGCTATCTTGGATCTAAGGATGACTAAGGATGTTAATGAAGTGTGAAAGTGCATTTTAATTAATATGATGTTTAGCTAGAGTAATATCGACTGGCTTTTGTAATTATACTTCTAATAGGGTATAAGTATACAAACACTTTTGTAAAAGTGTACAATGATGATAATGATGACATAGATGGATGTTAGATGTGAATTGTGAAGGCATATAAGAGGTGGAGTAGAGATCAAGAGAAAGGAGAACAAGAGGAGTTCTTCAAGGAATACTTTCTTAACTCTTTGTATTCAAGACAATAGATTTATTGTAAGTGTTGTTGCACCTATTGTACACCCCTAACAGGGTTTTTTTTACTTTTAACAAGGCTAGGACCTTTAATAGGGTCGATTCCTGAACAAAGATCTTATTGTATACATCCCCTAACAAGGATATTCCTATATCGTAATAATCAGCTCCTAACAGGGTTTCAAGATTCATAGTTCATAATTTAGTGGGTACCATCCCCGCCGAGGTTTTTCCCTTAACAAGGTTTCCTAAAAAAAAATATGGTGTTACAAGTTCTTCTATGTTTATCTTTGTTGCATGGTTGTTTATTTTATGTTATATCTTTATATGTTGGTTAAGGAAGTTAAAGAAGTTAGAGAATTCATTAAAGTATTATAACACTGATTCACCCCCCTCTCAGTATTACCAAATCCTAACAATTGGTATCAAATCATCAGGCCCTTAAAAGAAAATCTTAACCACTTTGGGGAGATCAAGATGGATTTGGAAAATCTGAAGAAGAATTATGAAATGGCCCTATAAGATGTGGACATTACTTATAAAAATAGAGTAGACCTAAAGTACAAGCTAAGGAAGGTAGATGACTTTATCAAGAAGTTCAAGTAGCAACTTGAACATGAAAGAAAATTGAGAGATGGTCTCATGGAAGTAAAAACTGAAGAGCTGTCAAATCAAGATCATATTGAGTAGCTAAGACATGAAAAGGATTCCTTGAAGGATGAATTGGAGGTCACAAAATCAAACCTGATGAAAGAACTTGATCTTGAAAAATAAGAAAAAGAAAAGTTGCAAAATGAACTATCAAATACAAGGGATAGGTTGCAAACTTTGGAGAATGAACTAAGTGCACTCAAAATAAAGTATGACAAGGTAGAAAGATACTGCATCACCATTACTAGTGAACTTGATCAAACTAAAGGTCACATAGAGAAGCTTCATGAGAGAAGACAAAAATTGGATGAACAAATTGATATGCATAAGCTTGTTGGGGACAAGACATGAGTAGGATATAATAAAAAACCTGATAAAAGGAAAGATAGAGTTGTCATGAACCTTGAATCACCTAAGAATTTAGAATCTGAGGTTGAACCTAAAATACCTTCTTGCAAGGACAATGACAAGGGTTGCAGCCATTAAGATCAATCAAAGGAACCAACTGAAAAAGGTATTCCTAAGCCCAAGTTTACCAGTTTTTGTTTTAATTTTTATTTGTATCAAGACAAGATGAGAGATTGTAAAAAACTAGATATGAGATCTAGCAGACCTACATATGATCACTTGAATGATTTTCTTTAGAAGCAAAAGAGAAAATCTTGAATGAGGCAAATATGGAAAAAGGTGAATGTAGTAAAAATGTTGAACTTAGGCAATCTGAGGATAAGGAAACAAGCAAAGATAATGATATTATGCAAGATAATGTTTCTAATCCCAGCAAGGATGAAGCTAGCAAAATAGTTGAAGAAGTTAAGAAACCTATTGCCATACCTAGAAATATTGTGTGTTACAAATGCAACAACTTTGGTCATATTGCCAAATATTGCAAGTTGCAAATTGATTATAGTCAATTGAAACCCAAGAATAAGGTGACATGTTTTAAGTGTAACAATGATGGACATGTAGTGAAGTATTGCAAATTGAATGGACCAGTGAAGAATTCTTTTAGATCATTCACAAAGGAAAAAGAATTGAATGAAGAAGATAAAGAGCTCGCAGAACTAAAAGTAGAATTTAAGGAGAAATGGGTCAAATAGAATGAACCTATGGAATTTGAGGTTAAGAAAGATGAGGAAAAAAATATGAGCACTCACAAGAGTCCTAAGAGACTTGTTGAATCATTGCCAGGGTGCATTGCTTCACCATCTTTATGATGGGAAATGTATGCCTTAGGGGGAGCATGACAGATTAACACCAATCAGATATAGAGCCCCTATATGGATGAGTTAAGCTATGTGAACTTGAAGGAAGCTTAGTTACTATGTTTTGTGATCTTGGACAAGATCACATCTATTTTAGAGATGTATGTGAGAATGTCTACTAGATTGAGCCAGCACTGGTTTCTTGCATCTTTATGGGCAATTTTTGGGACTTGTGCCAAATTGTCTATAAGGGTAATACTATGGTTGAATTACCTACCATTTACACAAAGATCAAAGAGCATTGAAGACCTTGGAGAAGTAGTTGGAGATTGAAGTGTTTGTAGTTATATTTGCAAAACCCTCACACGGTCGTGCGAGCTAGGTATTTTTTATTATTCCAAGAAATCTTGGTCAATTGCAGTAATAAATTAATTAGTATAGATACACCTAAGTTTTTTAATGTACTTGAGAGAAATGGATACAAATTTAAGTCATCCCTTCAAATCTACTGAAGAGGATCAAGAGGGTGTATTTTCACACACTCCAGTTGGTGTTCTTCATGTTGAAGACATTAGGGTATACGTACACAATAAGATTGAATTTATAGGCACATAAGAGATCTATGATGAAATGATAGGGTTATACAATGCAAACAAAACCCTAAGAGAAGAATGTAGGAAATTTCATGGGTTACCAATAGTCAAGTATATAGAAAGATTTGAATTTGATGAATTAGATTGTGTTAAGTATAATACATGATGAATTCATATGGATTGGTGAAATCCCAAACAAGATAACCAAGGAACTATTACATGAGATCACATGATTACCTATGATAGGTAAGGTACCTACTATAGAGAAGAATATATGTTTTGAAGTAGAGAAGTTAACTAAAAGAAAGTGGAACAAAAGAGAAATGACTATAAATGACATCACACAAGAAGATGTCAAACTAGTAGCAATGATATTGGGATACAAGTTCCAATATACCAATAGTATAAATAGTGTGTCATCTAGTTTTATTCACATGACATTCAAGATGGTAATTGAGGATGAAGAGTATGACCTATGTGAGGTCCTAAGGTAGCAGTTGATAGAAAATCTAGTAGGAATAAAGAGAGATAGGACAACACATTTCAGATTTGGATCACTGATCTAATGTATATATTCTATCATGTTATGAGAAGATTTCCTAACATGTACCTATGGAGATCTGATAGATGCTCCATGCAGATGATTAGTGACTATTATAGGAAAAGTGATGAACAAAATAGTTATGCTAAGAGTGTAGGAATGATAAAATGCTTTCAGGAAAAAATGCATGAAAGGGAAAGGATCCCTTGGAGATTAGTTGATAAGTATAAAAATGAAATATGTTTCATGGTGGAGACTGACAATACATGCTTTGAGGCAATGGAATGTAGGACTTCATGGGCTTCCCCTATGGGATATGAAGTTGACTACACCATTCTATAACTTCACATGCAACATGTTTTACAGTCCCCTAAAGACCCCAATGTTCCTAGATGGGGCACATATGAAGAAAAATATGAAACAGTTAAGGAATAACTGGTAAAGGAGAGAAAGGAGAAGAAATTTGAGTCTTTTGTTGACAAAATTGTAGGACAACATGGAATAACAAAAGAAGAGATGAAGTATGTTAGGGAAAAAATGGAAAAACTTGGGGATAATTACAATATTCCCCCTCCTCAACCTAATATTGAGGTACCTCAAGTGGTGGAGGTTGAAGAAGAAGAAGAAAAGGAAAAAGATGACACTCCTACACCTACTAGGAGAACATCGTAGAGGCAGGTTGCAAGAGCAGCTACACAAGGTCAAACACCTCCTAAATCTAGACCTAAGGCCATGACCAATGGACTAGGAAGGAAAATGAAAACACTTGATACTCCTCCATTTTCACATGAGAAGGACAAACAACAAAAGATTGCAGAATAAGAACAAGAAAAGGAAGTTCAAGAAATGGATATAGAGAAGACCGAGGAACAAAAGAAGAAGGAACATGAAGATGAAAAGGATAGAAAACTTCAAGAAGCCAACCTAAGGGCACTTGAAGTAGACAAGAAGAAAGCAACAGATGCAAAATAGAATAAATGACAAGAAGCACAAAGGTATTTGTTTAAGCCCTTCCTAAAAGTTCTACAAAAGAGAGAAGTAAATGATGGTAAAATTTCCTCCATTGAAAAACACTTTGATAGATATGATGAGGAAGAGAAAAATAAGATAGAAGATATAGTTGTGGAGCACATTATCACCTTCAAAAAGAATATAATTAAAATAGAAGGTCAAATCAGTAAGGACCTATTTGAGAGATTAGAAGGAAGAAAGAAGAGATCCTTGGATGAGGACACCAAGATGAGATAGGATATTCTTCTATAGAATATTCCTACTATGAAAGGGAGTGAGATGGAAAAGTGGTTTGAGAAGCTAAGGCCAAAGCTAAGAACCAAAACTAGAATCATTAAGTTTATGGCCTGAAATATGAATAGGTTGAAAAGGAAACACATGACAAGGTTGGACAACAAATCCTTGAGGAGCGATCTGATCTTGGAAAGTCTACAAGGACCCCAACCCCTATGATCACCCCTATAGAGCCTCAAATTACCAAAATTACAAAAGAGGCTAAAGTTCCAAAGGAGACAGAGGTAGTTGATACTACTTTAGTTGATTTCTACATTGATAATGTTGGAATTGCATTGGACACAAAGTAGGATACATTTGATCCATTTCAAATAAATGAAAATTTGGCCAACATTGATGAAATAGTAAAGAATCTTGAGCCTCCCAAGATCGCTCAAGAAGAATTAGCTGAGAAAGAGGAAAAAAAGAGAAAACACTTGAAAAGGAACATGTATTAGAAGAGAAAGGTGAAGAAAAAGAAAAGGAGAAGGAACATGAAAAGGTAGAGGAACATCCAAAATGATTGCTACCTATCACTCCTTTTGCTAAACCTAGTTTGTTGGCTAGTGGATCCCAATCACTTCCAACCAACTTAGAGGATATTGATGTCACATATCCTATGTAGTGGTTAGTGCTTGCTTTTGCCAAAGCAAAGGAGAAATTAGAGAAAAAGACTGATAAGACTGCAAAAAAATCCAATGAGCCACACTGGTAATAAGTAAGCTTTTTATTACACCTCCTATAAATATTGAAGATCCTATAAATAACTTAGATAATGTTCTAAGTATAGCAGAACAAAGTTTTGATACACTACAAGAAGAAACAATAATAAAAGTGGTAGATGACTTCAAGAGGTTAAGGATTAAAGATACTCTTGATGGGATCAAGAGTGATCTTAACACATTGATTTCCACTGAAAGGGAAATCAAATCTTGTCTTAAGGATGGATAAGACCTCTATAGACTCTGCATGACTTCACATGAGCATCTCAAGAGTATATTGGATATTATAGAAAAGGATGAAGAGGCTTTGACAAACCTCTCTAAGAATTTTGAAAACAAGAAAATTTTGGACATAAACAAAGAAGTCAACAAGATCATGGATAAAATCCATACCTTGCAGTTAGAAAAGGATAGAGTTTAGAAAAGATTCTCATAACTACAAAACTTTTTGACTCCAAAGATAAATGTCTTGGAGATTACCCATGAGTACCTTCAGCTTGGACTCAAAAAATTTCAAGGATTAGTACCTACTGATGTAGAGGAAGAAGACAAGGCCGAATTTGGTCTCAATGCAATGATTCAAGTAGCAAAGACAATCGAAGCATCTTGGGATGCTGACATGCAGATTTTGAAGACAAACTATAGAGATATACTGTAGACAGTTAAGTTGTAATTTTGTGTACTTCAATTTTTTTTTTTTGGTAGCTGTTTATGAAATTTTTGGCACCCTTTTCCATTGATGTCAAAGGGGGAGATATAGAAGAAAAAATGTAATTAGAAAAAGAGAACAAGTATGTAAAATGAAAATACATAATACATAAATAAAGGAAAGTTTCTTCTAAAGGATATGTGTTAAATTTCTATGTGTTGCATTTTTGTCAGTATATTTCCTTTTACATTTTTGCTTTGATGATGCACTTAGTCATTTTTTCACTAAGTGTTTCCATCAATGCCAAAGGGGGAGATTGTTGGAAAGTGGTCAACACATGCACACATATGCACATGTAGGCACATGAATATATATGGAATGTTTTTATTTATGGAAACAATTATCAATTTCATGATCACACATATTGGATATCATGAATATATTTGAATGCAGTTGATGAAGGAAAAATGCCTAAGTCCACAGACTGATCCTATAACCCAGTCTGATAGAAAAGCTTAGCAAACTTCACAAGAGCTTTATAAAGGCATGTGATCTTAGTGACATTCTTGCAAGACACCAATGAATACATGCATAAGGTCACACATGTTAATAATGAAGGATCAAAGAGATATGTTCAGTTCACTGGATGCAAAGACAGTAAACAAAGCATTACTTGTTAACGATCACTAAGGTCAAATTTGTGAATGATTGGAAAGTTATTTTTGGATGCTATCTTGGATCTAAGGTTGACTAAGGATGTTAATGAAGCGTGAAAGTATACTTTAATTAATATGATGTTTAGCTAGAGTAATGTCAACTAGCTTTAATAATTATACTTCTAATAGGGTATAAGTATATAAACACTTTTGTAAAAGTGTACGATGATGATAATGATGACATAGATGGATGTTAGATGTGAATTGTGAAGGCATCTAAGAGGTAGAGAAGAGAACAAGAGGATTTCTTCAAGGAATACTTTGTTAACCCTTTGTATTCAGGACAAAAAATTTATTGTAAGTGTTTTTGCACCTATTGTACACCCCTAACATGGTTTATTTTCCTTTAATAGGGATAGGACCTTTAACAGGGTTGATTCCTTAATAGGGATCTTACTGTATACATCCCCTAACATGGATCTACCTATATTGTAATAATCAGCTCCTAACAGGGTTTCAAGATTCATAGTACAAAATTTAGTGGGTACCATCCCCACTAGGGTTTTTCCCTTAACAGGGTTTCCTCAAAAACAAATATGGTCTTATGAGTTCTTCTATGTTTATATTTTTTGCATGGTTATTCATTTTATGTTATATTTTTATATGTTGGTTAAGGAAGTTAAAGAAGTTAGAGAATTCATTAAAGTAATGTAACATTGATTCACCCACCCTCTCAGTGTTACCAAATCCTAACATATATCTCATGTCTCCTATGACTCAAGGTGTTGACTACCACATTTTCCTTACCTTGTATGTACTTGACCTCAAAGTCATACTCACAAAGAAACTCCATCTATCACCTCTATCTGGCATTCAGATTAGGGTGGGTGAAGTTATACTGTAAGCTGCAATGATCACTATGAAGGTCAAATGATGTCCCAATAGAAAATGTCTCTATCAGACTAGTGCATGAACTACTACTGCTAACTCAAGATAATGTGTAGGATAGTTCAATTCCTACTCCTTAAGTTTATGAGATTCATAAGCAATCACATGTCCTTCCTACATAAGGACCACTCCTAGACCTTCCAAAGAAGCATCAACACACACCATGAAATCACTTGTTGGGTCGGGTATTTCTAGGATAGGTACACTGGTCATAAACTTATTGAGGTTTTGGAAAGTCTCTATACACCTCTCTATCCAAACATACATCTTCCCTTTCCTTTGGAGAGAAGTAATTTGATATGCAACCCTAGAGAACCCCTTGACAAACCTGTGATAGTATCCTGCCAAAAATGAAACTACAGACTTCAGATACATTGGTGGGGGTTGGCCAATCTATTATAGCCCGAATCTTAGAAGAATCCACTAAAATACCCTCACCTGAGATTAAATGCCCCAAATAATGAACTTCATATTGGAACATGTCACACTTTGCTACATTGGCATACAACTGATTGTCACGAAGACACTATAGAACCAGTCATAGATGTTCCTCATGCTCTTCCATGGTTTTAGCATATATCAATATATCATCCAAGAAGATGAGAACAAAATGATCAAGACAATAATGAAATAATCTATTCCTTAGGCACATGAAATGCAGTCTTGTGAATGTCTGCATCTTGAATGTGTAACTGATGGTATCCTAAGTTGAGATCAATCTTGGAGAATACCTTGGCTCCTTTTATCTAATTAAAGAGATCATCAATCCTTGGTAAAGGGTACATGTTCTTGATCATTACCTTTTTCAACTGTCTATAGTTAATGTAGAAGCATAAAGATCCATCTTTCTTCTTAACAAATAGTACATGTGCTTCCCATGGTGAAACACTTGGTTGACTACTACATGTATGCAATTTTGAAGTACTAACTAATCTAAGCTATTAAATCAATTTAAAAAAAAATAATGAAGAATACAATAAAAATGAAGTTAAAATAAAGCTTACCTTCACCTACCATGTAGCTTGTCTCCATTGGCATCCTAGCCTTGATTCCTTGGATGTGTTGAGCTCTCAGATTTCCAATTGAAGCTCCTTGCCCAAGATGTCACCAAAGTGTGGAGATTGAATGGATTTGTATGCAAAATGGCCTAAAGCTTGATTATGCAACTAATGGATAATGGAATACAAATGCTCACAAAATGATATGGATTGCTTGATTGCTTGAAGATTTGAATGCTTGTATGCTAAAAGGATTTCATGCTTGAAATCCCTATTTCTATTAGCCCACAAAGGGAGAATGAGACTCCTTTTATAGAATTTTGGAGGACTCAAACCTAGGTGGCACAATCCAAGGGTGGAGATTGAAAGGTGGAAGATCATAGGGCTACAATTGACTTGGTTGAAGGGGTTGAGAGAAAGGGGGATGTAGTTGGAATGTGAGAGAAGGGATAGGGAGGATGTTCCTCCTACATTGACATGAAGGAGAAGAAGGTGGAAGGGAAAGACACATGTCAAGTGTCTCATAAAGACCATTGAGAGGAAGGAGGAATGACCTTTTCCTCATGAGGACTCTTGGTACAAGTGTCCCATGAGTCACCTTTTACTCTTTGAGGTGGCTTGAGAAGCTCCTTAGGAATAGGCATTTCTTCTTGACTTAGTGTAGGGGAAGATATGTGGTCATGAGACCAAGTCTTATGAGGCCACATAACCCTTAAAAATAGGACATTTGTGGGTGAGGATAATGAATTATTAATAATTAATAATAACTAATTATTTTAGCCAAGGTGATGTGTCAGGTGACTAGGTGGATGAGATGGACTACGAGACTTAGTCATATTTGGTGATTGTGTAATTGATTAAATCACTTTTAATAAGACTATTTAGAGGACTTAGAATAGAAGAATAAACTATAGTGAATTTATCAAATAAATTGAATAATTTATTTAATAAATAGAGGAAATAAATATTAATTAAATAATAAATATTTAATTAATTCATCAGGTCAATATTAATTAAATAATAAATATTTAATTAATTAATGAAGTCACTTTTTAGTGTATACATTTTGCCCATCTTTGAAATAATGTGTTGGTCACATTGTTTCAAAGAAAAATCAAGCATTTTGCCCAAGCCCTAGATGATGTCTTAGATAAAAGCGACATATGCATGCCCCCTTGAGAGATTGATTGATAAAAAAATTATTTTATTGATTTTTTTTTAAAAAAAATTTATCGGGTTGACAATCAATCTCATGAAAAGATTCAGAAGAAATGTGGGTGAAAACAAGGTGAATCAGAAAGAGATCGATAGGTAGGGTCTACACATCAAGAAAATGGGTCCACAAGCTATATATAGGGCCACGGGGTCCACAATAGGGTCATTGTGTACACTTGTCATTTGGAGATTGGAGCTTGAGAGAGAGAAGAGCAGAGTTGAGAAGATGTCATTCTCATTGTCAGATCACCACTTCGAGAGAGTCAGGCACTTCCAGAGGCCGCTAGATTCGGGAGAGCCGGTAGGTGACTCATCCTGCTTAGTCAATTTGTGATTTTTTGCATGATTTGATGTGATTTTTAGCATGTTTAGGGTAGATCAATCCTTAGGTTAGGATAGGAAAAAAATTGTTCTTAGGTGAAGAATGAATGCATAATTGCGACGCATGTATGCACAACAACTGGTAACATTTGCGCAATAAGCTACTAGTTTTGCGCATACGTGTGGGGGACTTGTGCATTTGTACTAGAAGAATTTTTGGTGGCGCATTTGTTAACTAAATGTGTGCAAACATAGTTCAACACATTTTTCAAAAGTGGCTATGCAATTGTTTAGGTTAGTTGTGCATATGTGTTTTCTGCACAAATGGTAGGGGATTCTTGGCAAACACTTTTCTATGCTATGCAAATGGTAGGAGATTTGCCAGCAAGCCAGATTGTTGACTGTATGTTTGTCATTAATGACAACATATGGTAAGCATCATACATGGAAGCCTGATGGATAGAGCTTTGAGCATATGTTGCATAGATATGTTATCAACATGATATCATAGACGCAGAGGTTGATTCTGAGTAAAGACAGTAGTACAATTGTGTATATTAGTATGTGTTTCTGATAGGTCCCAAGAATAGTTCTGTATATGATTTGTTGTATGGTTGCAATAGAGCCTTGCATATTTATATTTATGTTGAAGACTTATGTATGATGTTATGTTCATGGATGTAGAGTCAGATATGTAGTACAAGTTGAGTTATGAAGTTTCTAGTTGATAGTTATAGTTTCCTGAGTCTGCCTGGAAGAGTCGATAGTGTTTATATGATTGTGGTAGTTGTGCCTATCATATTGGTATGCACACTTAGATTTATGTTAAGAAGAGAGTTAAGGATGTTTAGTTAAGAGCGCATAATGTAATTCAACATGATGAGAAAGTATCAGTTAATTTGGTGGAGCCAATAGTATGAAGTAACATGTTCACTCATATTATGTTGGACATGTCCCAGTTCGTGTTGCGTGCTTAGTAGAGTCGACAAAGATGTTATTGGAAGGTTTTATTGTTTCTCTAATATGATTTCAAGGTGGTTCTAATAGGCCAACTTGATTATATCATTTAGAGGAAATATATTTATAGGCAGTCATTTGTGATTGCTAAGTATGGCTTATAGTTGAAAAGACAAGAGAAGAGTAGAGAGTGTGAAGTGTTGAGCCATTAGTAGAAGGTCTATGTGACATAATAGAAAGTACATGCTACTCACTGGAATTGATCAAGATAATAGGTTTTACGTGTAGTTCACCAAGATCCAGATATAGTGTGTATCTGTTAAATAGAAGGTTGTAGCCTTCACCCCTTTGAGCAGTGTGCTCCCAGATAGTGTGTCCTCACCCCTAACAAGGTTAATTGTAAAAGACTCCTAACAGGGTCTGACCCTTGACCAGGTCATTGTATTAAAAGTATTGTAAAGAACAACTCCTAACAGGGTTGCAAGATCTTCTAATAGGGATCATAATACACTAGTGCAGTTCTTAGTGGGTGTCAATTCCCACCAGGGTTTTTACCTATTTGGGTTTCCCTGTAACCAAAATTGTGGTGTTGTGTTAAGTGTTCTTTCATTGTGTTTATACTTAATGTTCTTATATACTTAATTGGATAAAGAATTGAATCTCGTAGATACCTAATTCACCCCCCCTCTAAGTTATCTCTTGGGACTATTCCTAATAATGGGTATTAGAGCCAAGTGCCTCGGAGAGAAAGCTTAATAGCTTGAGGTTGATCAGATGGTATTCTTTAGAAAAGAAAGTCTTGATTTTGATGGAAAGAACTATCTAGATTGGAAGAACAAAATGCTGACTCATTTGCAGTGCATTGCCTTTGAGATTTTTGAAGTAGCTACCAAAGAAGTTGGGATTCCTTCACTAGCTGATCTTGCAAAAGAAGATGCAACCTTGAAGCAAAAGGAGATGTTCACTTTAAATTCTATTGCCAAAGAAGCCCTTATCAGTGCCCTATCTGATAGTGAGTTTTCAGAGATCAAGAAAATGGACAAAGCCTATAAGATATGGAAATACCTAGAAGACATGTTTGAAGGAGATATTCAAGCCAAGAATGCGCGTAGAAAGACATGGAAGAAAAGATACAATACATTAGAGATGCTACTTGATGAGAATGTTAGAGCCTACAATCAAAGGATTAATGAAGCAGTTGCAGGAATCATAAACAATGGTGGAGAAATCTCGGAAGAAGATATAATGGATAAATTGATGACTACCTTGACACTAGAATATGACAACAAGATATGCATCCTAGATGAAACTATGCAATCCCCAAAAGACTTTAAAAGAGAGACTTTAATCAGCAAGCTTTCAGCCTTTGAGATATCAAGATTGAAGACATAGCCTAAAAGTGAAACAACATTTAAAGCTTCAGTCCATGGTAAGAAATCTTTGAACACCTCTGGTAATTTTGATGATGATAATGAAGAGAAAACACTAGATGATTTCATTTCTATGATTTCTAAAAGAGAAAAGAAAGGAAAAGGAAAATATGAAGGTTAATTACCATTCAAATGCTTTTCATGTAATAAGATTGGTCACTTTGCATCCAAATGTCCTACAAGAGTTAAAAATTTCAAAAATAACTACAATCCTAAGTATTCAAATGAATGTTACTATGCTGGAGATGGAGTATCAAATGAAGAATCAATTGAGGATGAAATTGGATTCATTGCTCTTAAAGATGAAAAGAATGCACAAGAGTTAGCACTGATTTCAGAAGTTGACATCAAGACAAATTGGATCATTGACAAGAGACAAAAATAGATTTGTACATTTGGATAGAGACAAAGGAGGCATGGTCAGATTTGGAGATAACACTCCTAAACCTATAATTGGTAGAGGAGCCATCACCCTGGATGGAAAGAACACCATTGATGATGTTCTATATGTTGATGGTTTGCAACATAACCTACTAAGTGTTGGATAGTTGCTTGACAAAGGATACTGGTTAGAGTTCAAAGATAACAAATGCATCATTAACAAAAAGGAAGGTGAAATAATTGCATCAGGTTCAAAGACTAAAGGTAATTTTTTTCAGCTTAATCCTGAAGCATGTTATTTTATTGCTAAAATAGGTGACAGTTAGTTATGGCACAAAAGACTATGTCATATCAATTTTGATAACATAGTAAAGATAAGTAATGTAAAGGCAATAAGAGATCTTCCTAGCATTGCAAAACTAGTTGATGCTATTTGTAGGGAATGTGTGATGGGAAAGCATGTAAGGAATTCCTTTAGAAGCAAGCATAATTCGGTAGAGAACAAGTTGGATATGATACATATAGACCTATGTGGACCAACTCAAAAAAGATCATACTATGGTGAAAGGTATTTCATTTTGTTTGTTGACGACTATTCTAGAATGATGTGGGTTGCATTCTTAAAGGAAAAATTAGAAGCATTTGACAAGTTCAAACTATTCAAAGCTAAAGTTGAAAATGAGTCTGGATTGAAGATTAAATGTTTGAGATCAAATAGAGGAGGAGAATTCACCTCTAATAGATTTTATGAGTACTACAAAGAACATGGGATAAAGAGACAACTAAGTGCCCCTAGAACCCCTCAGTAGAATGGAATTGCAGAGAGAAGGAATAGGATCATTCTTGACACAACGTGCACCATCATGATTGAAGGAAAGGTCACACACACCTATTGGATAGATGCGGTCAATACAACAGTCTACACTATCAATAGAATTCAATTAAGGATAGGCGCAGACAAGACACCTTATGAGCTATGGTTTGGGAATGTACCTATAGTGAAATACTTCAAAATCTTTGGAAGCAAGTGCTACATCAAGAGAGATGAAGCAATTGGAAAGTTTGATGCAAGAAGTGATGAAGGTATTTTTATTGGTTACTCTACTAAAAGAAAAGCTTATAGATGTTTTAATCTAAGATTGAAGATCATTGAAAGTGATCATGTTAAGATTGATGAGAAGTTTATGATTCAAGAGAGATACCATGACTATGCACCTATGATTGAAGAAGAACCTAGACCTACCAGTAGTGAAGTAGTTGTTGAAGAAATGTTTGACATCATAGATGTTCTATTCAATGACCCTGAAATAAGTGAAGAAGAAACACAAAAGGTAGATGAAAAAGTCACACCTAATGTTCCTAAATTCACATCTAGATATCATTCAAAGGAAGACATCATTGGAGATTAGGGAAAAAAATTCATGACAAGATCAAAAGCAAAGAGTTCCATAGCAAATGAAGAGGTATGTTTACTGTCACAGATTAAGCCCTTAAGTGTTGAAGATGCATGCAATGATTCAGATTGGCAGGAAGCAATGAAAGAAGAGCCAGATCAGATAATTAAGAATGATACATGGGAATTGGTCCCTAGGCCTAGTGATAAGAATGTAATAGGAATAAAATGGATATTCAAAAATAAGATGAATGAAGATGGAACAGTGGTAAGAAACAAAGCTAGATTAGTATGTAAAGCGTATGTGCAAAGAGAAGGAATTGATTATTCGGATACATTTTCCCTTGCAAGCAGATTGGAAGCCATAAAGTTGTTTCTAGCTTATGCTACATACAAAAACTTTAAGGTATACTAGATGGATGTTAAGTCAGTATTCCTAAATGGAGAGTTGAAGGAAGAAGTATACATTGAGCAACCAGAAGGATTTACTTTATCAGACAAACCTGATATGGTATGTAGATTGAAGAAAGCCCTCTATGGACTTAAGCAAGCCCATAGAGAATAGTATGAAAGGCTTGAGGGTTACTTGACTAAGATTGGATTCAAGAAAGTAGCAACAGATTGTAAGTTATTCATAAGAGAGACATCTGATGGACTATTGTTAGTTGCTATATTTGTTGATGACATTATATTTGGTGGCAATGATAAACTTAGTGCAGAATTTGCTAAGGAGATGCAGAATGAATTTAAAATGAGCATGATTGGTACTATCAAGTAATTTTTGGGATTGAATGTACAACAGACAGACAAAGGTATATTCATAAATCAAACTAAGTATGTGAAAGAGATCTTGAAGACATTCAAGATGGATGATTGCAAGCCAGTAAGTACCCCTATGATAACAGGATGCAATATTTCAAAAGAAGATGATTCACCAATAGTAGACATAACCTTGTATAAGTCTATGATTGCCAAACTTATATATGTTACTCAAACCAGACCAGACATTTCCAATGCAGTTGGGATTGTTGGAAGATTTGCAGCAGAACCTAAGCAAAGTCATCTCATGGCAGTAAAAACAATATTTAGATACTTGAATGGAACTTTAGATTATGGTTTATGGTATCCTAATTTAGAGAATGTAAAGCTTCATGTATATACAAATGTAGATTGGGTAGGATGTGTGGATGATAGAAAGAGTACCTCTGGAGGAGCTGTATTCCTTGGAGATAGATTTGTTACTTGGACAAGTAAAAAGAAAAATTGTATCTCTTAGTCAACAACAGAAGCAGAATATGTAGCAAAAACATTAAATTGTTATACAATTGTGTGGATCAAGTAGATGATAAAATATTTTGGTATTCAGATTGACTACCCTATTGTTATTCATTGTGATAAAATGAGCACTATCAATATGTCAAAGAACCCTATGATGCATGCAAAGACAAAACATATTGAGATAAAATATCACTTCCTAAGAGAGAAAGTAGAAGAGAAAGAAGTAATGGTGGACTATGTGAGTACAAAAGACTAGCTAGCAGGCATATTCACAAAGCCTTTACCTAAGGATACTTTTGAGTATCTCAGGGAGAAACTGGGAGTAATTCCCTTCCCTGAATTTGATTAGAGATAGCATGAGTGCATCAGTCCTCAGTGACTGATGAAAGGTTGACTAATCTACCTCAGGAGTAGTACTAGTGCTTAAATGTTTTTGGCACCCTTTTCCTTTGATGTCAAAGAGGGAGTAGTATATAGTCATGAAAAACATAAAAAATAAGGAATATATAGTAATAAAAAACAAGTAGAAAGGGGGAGTAATGGGAAGCAATACAGTTAAGGAAATGGAGAATATTGAAGAATATTACAACAGTTGGAGGATACTTCCTTGGGGGAGTTTTTTTGAGGAAATGGAGAATGTTATAAAAGAATTGGACCATAGATTGGTGGTGTTTTTCATTCCATATGTTTCCATCAATGCCAAAGGGGGGGATTGTTGGAGATTTTCTAGCAAGCCAGATTGCTGACTGTATGTTTGTCATTGATGACAACATATGGTAAGTAGCATACGTGGAAGCCTGATGGAGATATCTTTGAGCATATGTTGCATAGATATGTTATTAGCATGATATGATAGACGCAGAGGTTGATTCTGAGTAAAGACAATAGTACAATTGTGTATATTAGTATGTGTTTCTGATAGGTCCCAGGAATAATTTTGTATATGATTTGCAGTACGGTTATAGTAGAGCCTTGCACATTTATATTTATGTTGTAGACATATGTATGATGTTATGTTCATGGATGCAAAGTCAGATATATAGTACAGGTTGAGTTATGAAGTTTCCAATTGACAGTTATAATTTCCTATGTCTACCTGGAAGAGTCGATAGTGTTTATATGATTGTGGTAGATGCACCTATCGATATGCGCACTTGGATTTACGTTAAGAAGAGAGTTAAGGATGTTTGATTAAGAGTGCATAACATAATTCAACATGAGGAGAAAGTATTAGTTAATTTGGTGGAGCCGATAGTATGAAGTAATGTGTTCACTCATATTATGTTGGACAAGTCCTAGTTCATGTTACATGCTTAGTAGAGCTGATAAAGATGTTATTGGAAGGTTTTATTGTTTCTCTAATATGATTTCAAGGTGGTTCTAATAGGCTGACTTGATTATATCATTTAGAGGAAATATATTTATAGGCAGTCATTTTTAATTGCTAAGTATGGCTTATAGTTGTAAAGACAAGAGCAAAGCAGAGAGTGCGAAGTGTTGAGCCATCAACAAAAGGTCTATGTGACATAATAGAAAGTATATGCTACTTACTAGAATTGATCAAGACAACATGTCTATGCGTAGTTCACCAAGATCTAGATATAGTGTGTATCTATTAAATAGAAGGTTGTAGCCTTCACCCCTTTGAGTAGTGTGCTCCCGGACAGTGTGTCCTCACCCCTAATAGGGTTAATTGTAAAAGACTCCTAATAGGGTCCGACCCTTGACCAGGTCACTATACTAAAAGCATTGTAAAGAACAACTCCTAATAGGGTTACAAGATCTTCTAACAGGGATCATAATACACTAGTGCAATTCTTAGTGGGTATTAATTCCCACCAGGGTTTTTACCTATTTGGGTTTCCTTGTAACCAAAATTGTGGTGTTGTGTTAAGTGTTCTTTCATTGTGTTTATGCTTAATGTTCTTATATACTTAATTGGATAAAGAATTGAATCTTGTAGATACCTAATTCACCCCCCCTCTTAGTTATCTATTGGGACTATTCCTAACAGCACATATGTGTTTTCTGTGCAAATGGTAGGGGATTCTGTGCAAACACTTTTCTATGCTGTGCATTTATGTCAGATGGTAGAATTTTGGAAAATAAGAAGTTGAATTAGGTCAAACTAGATATCGAAAGGATGATATAATCTATCAGCTTGGTATTTGATTGATTATTTGTCAAGAGAGGCAACATCATGGCATGGTCGCTAGTTAACCTTCCTGAGTGTAGATAATTGATATAATAATCTATTGGTACATGTGATAAACATGTGTTTGATTGATAGGATAAGATAGATAGATAGATCAGTTTGATCGAAATCTGATAGTTTGATTGGTTGATGTCTATGATAGGAGGATATTACTGATATTTTGATGTCGTGGGAGAGATATCCCATGACTCAAAATCTGAGGCTGGCGCTATCAGAGACTGATAGGTTATTGATCGGGGCTACCGGATTATATCATATTATTTACATGCCTAAGATTTAGGCAAATCTAGGTATGCTGACAGCATTAGCTTAGAGATGGCACTAAGAGATGAGTACCTTTCATCTCCCCATAGGAGAGATGACTGTCACATTAGAGGATGTGTATCACATCCTTTGGTTACGTACCGATTACTAGAGAGTTGGTTCAATATGATCGGCATGGTGGTTTGGCAGAGTGTAGAGCAATTTTTGGGGTTGATGACATAGATGAGGCAGAGATTAGTTGGGAGGATTTGGTTGATTTTTATGAGCCACTTCCCATTGTTTTGGCCAGTGCGATTAGAGGTTATGTCTTCCCAAATCGATGGTCTCATGGCTTCACAGTTGGTTGGGGCCGCACTCTTTAGAGGATGATGGACGAGGGGACTCATTTTGCTTGGGGTGTGCTTACTAGCGCATCTATATCATGATCTTCATCAGGTTGTTTATCACAAAGGAGAATGTTTATGAACTGGTGTTACTTTTCTCCATGTATGGGCATGGGAGCATATAGTGATCACACGAATGATAGCCCTGAGATTCTGAGGTGTTGGGCAGCCTTATATATTTCTTTATGCATCTATCCAGTCTTAGCATAAGTTGGGATGTTTGGAGTTTTGGCGAGACACATTTGATATGATTGATGTTGTGATCTGGAGACCCTACCTTGGGTGCAAGCCATGGGAGGATGAGTGTCAGCTCAGATACTATTTTGAGTCCCGATGGTTGATAGGGAGGACTCCCTATATTATAGAGAGACAGGTTGTTAGCCGGGTCCTGCAATAGTTTGGCAGGATCCAAGGGATGCCTTAGGGGGTTACAGAGTTTACACATACTCATCAAGAGAGACATAATTGATGACCCATGGTATCTTTTGAGATTTCTAGACAAGAGTTCTTAGACATGCCATTTTAGGCATGGTCTATAAGACAAGGGGTTGTAGACCCAGGCATGACTGTAGACTACGAGAGAATTCTCAGAGATCATCCATTCCCAAGATTGACTGATCCTATAGAGAGACCACCATAGAGGGATGGGAGAGAGAGACACTGAAACATATGACAAGGCTGTGATAGGAGAGGCTGAGGGAGAGGTGGAGGTGGTGACAATGGTGACAGTGGTGATGGTGGTGACGGTGGTCCTGACAAAGGGAGGGGTGATAGAGTTGGGCCTCAGATGAGAGGTGGAGGTGTGCCACCATGGGGTTTGATGCCACCCCTTGTGAGATAGGTGCAGCGATAGCCACCAACATAGATGCCTATAGGTGCCCTAGTATAGATACCAATAGCTGCCCCTGCATAGGTGGATCTAGTAGTATAGGTACATGTAGAGGCAACAATATAGATACTGGTACATGCACAGGTACCATGACAGGATGGGGCAGTTGATATCATGGGTGAGGGTAGATAGATATAAAGGAGATTAGTGGAGTATGACCCTATACAGGATGAGCAGATGCTCGATATTGCAGGGGAGGATGCACAAATGCCAGATATTGGTGCCGAGGGTGAGTAGGTAAAGATAGATGTGGGAGATCATGATCCCTATTTATAGAGGGATGCAACAGAGGAGGAGGACATAGACATCGATGCATTTCTAGTCAGACTAGTGATGACACATGTATAGTCATACCATGTCCTAGGACTAGAGAGATGGGTGGAGAGATTAGAGGGTGAGGTCATAGAGGTTAGACATGATCAAGACATCACCATAGAGAGACTAGAGGAGGTTGAGACTTTATTAGATGAGCTTGAGTCTACAGAGGCATTGGGACCTCATGTAGATAGCCTGCGAGTGATGATGCAATCTGGTAGGGAGATCACCTACTAGAAGGAGGCCTATAGACAGGTTATTCCTAGGGATCAATGGATCAAGAGCTTTAGAGAGAGCTCGTATGTAGTTAGGAAAGTTGTTCATTAGAGGCATGGATCGACTGGTAGCGGAGGGAGATCATCACATCCTCTGAGACCTCCCTTAGGTTCAGGAGATCCAACAACACCAACACCATTTATTGCATCACACAGACATTGACATGCTGAGTCTGGAGGTAGTGGCTCTTAGTTATCTTGTATACAATTTTTATATCTAGATCACCATTGTATCAGTATTTTTCATTATGTTTATGAATTGATGGACACATTTGGACACTTTATCATTTTATGATATATCATTGGACATTTGGACATTTGGACATTTGTGTTGTTTTTATGGACTTTATGTGATGGACTATTTATGCATGATGCAATGATATGATGATTTCTTTGATGATTATATATACATGTGCGTATTGACATATCTAGGATGTGATGATTTACTTTGACATGCATGATACTTATGTTCTATACAATGTGATGATATATTTTCATGTGGATGCATAATGGTTGATGATTTATTATATAATGATGATGTTTATATAAATTGATTTCCTAAATGTTTGTTTATTTAATGCTATGTGTTTCTAATGCAATGAATGAATGCTGATGATATAAACAAAGATAGTGAATATGATAATGCAAGAAATAGATAATAAATGAATAAATGATAATACATGTAAGGAATGAAAAATGAATGATAGGATCAATCATAGTGTATATAATAAATGAAATGTCAGTAATAATGTACTTTATGAAATCACAAAAGAGTTGGACAAATCTTAATATGATAAAATAAGATGAAATGTAATAACCTATAACATGATAGATAACATGTGATGAGATGATAGCTATGATGAAATGGTACTGAAATTATCAAAATATGCATATTAATGTACAATGGTTATATACAAATGAGTAAACCTAATAAAATAATGACACATGCATAATGAACTATGCAAATGATTAAATGTGATAATAAAGATGGAATATGCAAAAACTTGTAAAAATGCAACACGAAATTTATATTTTTATTACCCAAATGTCCTCAACTTAAATAACAATGTGTCTGACATGAGAAGAATAGACAGAGAACAAATGAACCCATAAGCAATATGACCTACAAATACCTATAAAAGGAGCACTGATATGCAACATGATTTATCTAAATGTAATGAAAAATGAAAAATGAAATGAATATTACCACTTCACGAAACATCTTAGAACTTCATGGTAACTAGAATTTGAGTGTCATCATTGAGCTTGTTATGTTGCAAGGAAATGCAAGCATCATGGTATAATTAAACTAGGATGATCTGAGTACTTCTTGCATGGAGTTTAATGTAGCAAACTTGACAAGCATGGAGTATAATTAAACTGAGATGACCTGAGTTTCATTTGCATAACATACAAGGAATATTCTCCCCTCCATTGGGGAACACATATTTGGAGTCGAGGTATGTGTGGCGTATCATCATTAATAGCATTTTCATAACAACATTAATTGTATGTGTCAATGCCTATTAAACTGATGAAGGCACTTACACACAAACACCCCAAGTACTTGTTCCTTCGACTTCATTGGAAAATATCCCACAAACAACAATCAAAGAAAAATATCATGCCCCATCTCGGTCATTCTAATCAATGACATATGGGAGTTTTAAACTCATATCAAAGATATCCTAGAATAGCATAGGAAACATGATAACAATGAAATCCATATATGAGTACATAATCTATAACAAATCATTCTAACATGCCTGCCATGAATATACATTTATTTTCCAAAAGATAGTGTTAGGTGTATTGATCAGTTTGGTTGATGTATAGCCATTTCAAATGTATAGATAAGCGATCATGTTTGAAAGATAGATCACATATTATGAGTCATGATGATAGCATTGTGTAAGAACATTTTATTGTGTTTTCTTGTCTAGTGAAAGTACTCCATTCTTTCCTCTAGGAGTTGTGACTATCAGAGATCCACTTTCCAAACTAGGTCAAGGACATGCCCCCAGCTAGGTAATGGACTGACTTATTATGGGTGAAGAAGGACACAAAAAGACTAGGATGAAGACCAAGACAATATACCAAGCTATGGTGGAGTTTTATTATGGATATATATAGTGGATAGTATGCTATGAACTGGTCATTTTATTATGATATATACATGGTGGGAATGGCAACTGACTAGCCATTTTATTATGGGTATATACAATGGGTGGACACACTAGAAGAATCCTAATAGATAGAAGAACTAACTTGTCACAAATGGCGCATGTTTCCAAGGTTTCACCACATGTTTTTATTGCAATTTTCTTTTCTTTTGTTTTATTTATTTATTTATTTTTATGTTTTGCCTATATACATATCCCTTGCATTGGAATTTTAAGCATATAACTTCTTGAGGTGCATGCTTTTAAGAGGCTCATCTAAGAGATCTCCCTTAGATGTAGACAATTGATAAGCCCCAGAACCATAGACTACTGTAATAAAAAAAGGACCTAACCAATTGGGTTCAAACTTGCCCTTCTTCTCATGATGTTGCTAATTTTTGGGATTCTCACGAAGGACCAAATCAACCACCTGAAAGTCTCTTGGTTTCACTTTACTGTTATATTGAAAAGACATCCTCTATTGATAGACCTTCAAATGATCAATGGATCTTTGATGGTATTCATCCAACAATTCCAATTTAGTTAGCCGTGCAACCCTATACTCTTCATTTGGAATTAAATCTTTTAGGGATACACAAAGAGAAGGTAACTCAACCTCGAGGGGTAGAACAACTTCATAACCATATACAAGGGAATACAATGTGGCTCTAGTGGGAGTATGGATGGAAGTATGATAAGCCCATAAGGCGGGATTCAACTAGACATGCCAGTCACGACCAGCATCATTGACAGTCTTTTGAAGGATCTTGACACTGGTTTTATTAGACACCTCAGCTTGGCCATTACCTTGGGGATAATAAATGGTGGAATGGTGATGTGTGATGTGGAATTTCTCACATAGTTCATCCATGTCTTGATTTTGGAATTGATTCCCATGATCAGTAATAAGATGCATAGGGATACCATATCTGCAAATGATATAATTGAGGATAAACATGGAAATTTTCTTGCCAGTGGTAGTGATTAATGGAATAGCTTCAATCCACTTGGTAAAATACTTAGTTGTGGTGATAATGTACTTGTGGCCATTGGAAGATGGAGGGTGAATTGTGCCCACAAGGTTGATTCCCCACTAACTGAATGGAAATGTGGTTGTAAAAGGATAGAGTTGTTGTGCCGGTGCATGAATAAGATTCCCATGTATCTGACATTTCTTGCATTTCCTAGCAAAGTGAAAGGAATTTGTCTCCATAGTAGGCCAATAGTAACCCATACACATGAGCTTCTTAGCCAAGGAAGGACCACTTGAATGTGTCCCACGATACCCTCATGAATATCTTGTAAGGTAGTTTGAGCTTCATTGTGTTCAAGACATCATAAGAGAGTACCGTCAAGACCTCACCGATATAGGGTGTTGGATATTAGAATATAGCAGGTGACTTGGCATAAAAAGGTTCATTTTTGGTTTCTAGTTTCAGGATATGTTAGGTGGAATGGTTTTGTCTTTCAGGTAGGAATATATCTTTCCATAAGTCAGGGAATCTTGTCCGATAATATGACATATGATACTTGTATCAAGATCATCGTACATGAGATAAGTCAAGGATTCCACTAAGAACTCAAAATGAGCTTTTGTATCCTCTGCATCAAATAGAGAAGAAATTATAGCCATAGCATTTGTAGCCTTGTTATCATGCTGTGGAATTTTCTCAAAGGTGATGATTGAAAAATATTGCTTAAAGTCATCCACCATACATTTATATGGTAACAAATTGTCATCCTTGGTTTTATATTCATTATTAACTTGATTGATAATCAACTGAGAGTCTCCATAGACATTCAATTCAATGACTTTCCATTGTAGAGCTATCTTTAACCCAATCATCAAGGCTTCATACTCAACTACATTATTTGTACAAGGAAAAAGAAACTTGTAAGACTTTGGTATTGTGTATCCTTGTGGTGTAACAAATAGCACTCTAGCTTCTGAACCATGCTGCGTATATGATCCATCGAAGTACAAATTCCACGTTTGTGTGGATAATGTTAGGATATGTGCATCTAGAAATTATGTATGTATAGGTTGATCATCTGTCAGTGGTGCCTTAGCTAATTGATCTATAATTACTTGTCCTTTGATGGACTTCCTATCCACATATTAAATATCAAATTCACTAAGTAACATAACCCACTTAGCCAATCTTCTCGTTAATGCTTTCTTGCTCAAAAGACATTTCAAATGATCAATCTTTGCAATAAGCTTGATAGAATGAGACACCATATAATGTCACCATTTCTTTGAAGCAAAGACTACTGCTAGACATGCTCTTTCAATTAGAGAATAATTAAGTTCATATTCCACAAGGGTGCGACTGATATAATATATAACCTTTTCCTTTCCTTCGCAATCCTATTGGGCCAGAAGAGCACCTAGTGAGACTTCTATCGCTAAAATATAGAGCAAGAGTGGCTTGCTCGGAATCGGTGACATAAGAGTAGGAGGATTTGCCAAATATTGATTGATCTTATTGAAGGCTTCTTCACACTTATCATCCCACTTGAATGAGATGTCTTTATATAACAGGTGTTGAAAAGGATGACTTCTATCTGCTAATTGAGAAACAAACCTTATGATTGATTGGAGGCATCCTTGTAAAGAACTTAACTAGCTTATATTTGTAGGGGAAGCCATCTCCATGATTGCCTTAACTTTTTCTAGATCAACTTCTATACCTTTAGCTGAGACAATATACCCTAACAGTTTGCCCGATGTAACCCCAAATGCACACTTTGGATTGAGTCTAATCTGATACTTTTCCATCTGGGTGAATATTCTATCCAACACTCATAGATGACCATCTCTATTTTTAGATTTTTCTATAATATCATCAACATAATCTTCCATTATAGTATGCATTATGTCGTGAAAGATTGTGGTCACAGCCCTCTGATAAGTTGCACCAACATTCTTGAGCCCAAAAGGCATCACATTCCAACAATATGTGCCCCAAGGACATGTAAAAGTAGTCTTATCTTGGTCTTCTGGCATAATCTTGATCTGGTTATAGCCAAAAAAACCATCCATTAGAGACAACGTCTCATGTCCAGCTACCAAATCAACTATGATATCAATGTTAGGCAATGGGAAGTCATCTTTAGGACAAGATTTTTTGAGATCTCAAAAATCTATACAAATCCTGATAGACTTGTCTAGTTTTGATACTGGTACAATATTAGAAATCCAACCAACATAATCAATGGCTCGAATGAATCCAACATCTAGGAGCTTCTTTAATTCTTCTTTAACCATAAGTGCGATATGAGGATGCATTTTCCTGAGTTTCTGCTTGACTGGTTTAATTCCTAGTGCAATAGACATGTGATGCATAATAAGATTAGGATCCAGTCCTAGCATATTAGCATAAGACCAAGAAAAGTTAACTTGTCTTTCTTTGAAAAACTATGAAAAATCTTCTTTCTCTAACTTTGTTAAAGATGCTGCTACTTTGAGAATATGGGGGGACTCCTTCATTCCAATGTTGAGAGGCAATGTTGGTTCTATAAGTATTGCAAATTTCTCTTGATACATATAATTGGGGAGAGTGTCAATCCTTCCATCTTCAGGCACCTCAGAGAGGCTTTCACCCTCAGATACGTGTTTTCTTTTTACTATTTTTGGATCTAATACTGCCACTGAGTGGTTTTCACCATTATATCTATTGATTATTTTTACATTTTTACGACTGAAAGGATTGACACACTCTCCAAAATAATCCATGTCATTGAGTTCTATTGGAAATCCTAACTTATGATCCCCTGGTAGTAGATGATCTCTGATTCCAAGATAGTCAATAATTGCATCATCATTATGGAAAACATCAAGTTCTAGATAGTTGGGAGAATCCCAATCTATAAGCTTAGGATGAATAAGGGGTATCAGATCATTTGGGTCTATTTCAAAGGCTGAGATGGTATTTATAGAGAATTTTTCAAGGTTTATGATTGTATCAGTAAGGTCTATTTCCATACTCTCATCTGAATCGTCTATCAAAAGATAATTCTCACTTTCCTCACAATCGTCAAGAATAGTATTATCTAAATCTAATCCTAGTGTTTCAGTCCTTGAACTCTCCCCCTCATGGTAATCGCCACTATAGGTATGGATAACATCAACTCCTATTTCTCCAGTATTGTCAAATAATGAATCGTATTCATAATCATTAGAGTTAGAATTATCATCATGATTATCCCTAAGTCTATTAATGAGTTTTGTTGCTATCCTTTGCTAATCTAGATCCACATACATGCCATATTTTTGGAACTCTAATGTAGAAGCTTTAGATACCTTATTGAAAGGTGTGATATTTTCTATACCTTTAGATTCTTTTGGTCCTTCTCCTTTATATCCTAACCCTGTTGTATCTCTTTGGTAATTTGAATTTTTCAGAATTGGTTTTATAACACCTTCTCTTTGCAGCCCTATAGGTCCACTGCCTTGGTATCCCATCTTTTGCAACAAAATATATCCCTTACCATATACATCAGGTGATATATGTTCAAGTTTTACATGTTCTTCATTCTTTTGTTGTTTAAGCAAATGGTTAGCATTATGCTCAGCTACTTCTTTTGATATAGTGTCTCCACTTATAAATGTGTCATAAATAGGTGTGGAAGGAGCTTCTAATTGTTGTTTGATAATCAAGGATTTTCCATATGACTTAGGAGATAAAGGTAACTCTGTGATACAAATTTTTTGACCCAAAGTGTATTCTCCCATACTTTTTTCTTTTATGTCTATTTTGATCCCATTGGATTTAGAGGTTGATGCCACATTACTTGGATCAATGGCTATTGTTGTAGAAGATCTAGCATGATTATAAGGTACCAGAGATTTAGGTGTTGTCTTCACAGTGTTACAATACTGGAATGGATTCAGATCTCCTTTGATAGTTATTTCTTGTCCGTTGTGGGGAAATTTCAAGCACTGATGATAAGTCGAGGGCACAACTTGCATAGAATGAATCCAAGGTCTCCCCAAAAGAATGTTATATGCGAGATCCATATCAAGAACTTGAAAAAGTACATCTTTGACTATAGGACCTACTTTGATAGGAAGAACAACAGATCCCTTGGATGACCTCTCTTCTTCATTGTAAGCTTTGATTTTGATTTTATTCTTTGGATCTACAATATTTTCAGAAAATCCCAAAGCAAGGACTAATTTCAAAGTGCATATATTCAAGCCAGCTCCTCCATCTATTAGTACTCTTTTGATTTTATGATTTTCTACAAGGACTTCTATATGGAGTGGAACATTATGTGGTTGATTAATGGCTAGATCATCATGCTCAGTAAAAGAAAGGTAATGTGGAGTTGTCAAATGTCCCACCATAGCTTGAAATTGGGCTTGATCTAGATTTGTAGGAACATGATTTTCTAGGAGATATTTCTCAAGAATATCCTTATGATATGGTGACAAATGAAAAAGATCTAGTATAGATATTTGGGCTAGTGTTTTCTTCAATTGATTTAAAAGATTGTATTGATTGGAAACATTTGGCGTGGACTTTGGAACATAGACATAATTTTTTTGTGAGGTGGTAGGTTTGGATGAGACACCTTGGAGAGTAACCTTAGATTGGGCTCGAGTAGTAACATTAACTGGTTGACTCTCAGACTTTCCTTTTATAGTAATCACATTGGCATAGTATTAAGAAGGATGACATTCAGAAATGTGATTAACATACTTATAGGATGTGGTATTGTAGTTGGCTTAATTATCACCTTTAGCATTGGAAGAACTTCCTTTCTCATGTTCAGGTCTTTAAAATCCATATGTGATTCATTTGAGGTATGTCCATCAACACTTATTTCACCACTTTCAATCAAGTCTTGTATCACATGTTTAAGTCTTTGACAATCATTTGTTTTGTGACCTTTCCCTCTATGAAATTTACAATAATTGTTATCATTCCACCAAGAAGGCTTCACCCTAGGGTCAAAATCTCTGGTTTCAGGAAGTACAATGAGTTTCTTTGTGACCAACTTCCTTAATGTAGATTCAAGAGATTCACCCAAAGGAGTAAAAGTTCTTCTACGTGGCATAAAAGGTAATCTTGAATTGGATGAGTTATTGTTTGTATTTTGAGTTGTAGTTTGATTTCTATAAGTAGGTTGAGTAGCATTGGCTTTGCTTGTGAGATTCAAAAGAGGCTGTGTAGGTTTAACATGTCAGTTATCAACAATCCCATCATTGACAATATTCTTGTTTTTGTTCCAAAATTTGGACTTGTCATTGTTGTTGTTGTTGGGATTTGAATTTGAAGACCCAACATTGTCCTTAGAGTAAAGCTTAATCTTAGCTTTTCTAACCATAGCTTCCTCAATTTTGATGTCATTTTCAATGAGCTTGTTAAAGTTTGGAGGACATTGCAATTTCAACCTATAACTCATTTCTTGTGTAAGGTTATGCACAAAGATATCCATCTTTTCTTGTTCAGGAATTGTTCGTGGATACTTGGCAAACAATTGATGCCATATTTGCAAAAAAGTAAGGAAGGGTTCTCCATTCTTTTGTTGTGCATTGCAAAGATCAAGCATAGTGACTTCATGTTTGATATTATATGAGTAATGAGTCAAAAACTTATTAATAAGCTCATTAAAAGATTTAATGTCTGGGGGTAGTTTGGAGAACCATTCCATGGCTTGTCCTCCTAAACTATGTGGAAATAGTCGCATAAGATAAGTGTCTTTGTGAGCGACTTCAATACAAGCAACACAAAACTCACAAATGTGGTCTTATGGATCTGAATTCCCTTTGTATTTGTCAAATTTAGGTACCTAAAAATGAGGAGGGAATGGAATCATTCCTAAATGTTTATCAAAAGGATAAGGACATATATCATCTAAGGAGTACTTCTTGGTTGATGATCTAGTTTAAATGTCACGGATTTGTTGTTGAAGCATCTGGATTTGTTGTAAAATGGGATCCAAAGATGGTGGAGGTCCTTGAGTGTTTTGGGAAGCACTATTTTGTTTGTCTTCCTTTGCTCCATGAGCATGTGTCTCTTGGCAACCACTAGGGATTTCTTGATTGTTCGTGATAGGTGGTTCTTTAAGAGTGGAGACATCAAAATCACTTGGTAGTTTTGCTCCTTGTTGAGAAAGCATGAGGAAATACATTTCCCTATCCATGTCTAAGAGCCTTTCCATGACCTTATAGAACCTAGCATCTTGCATAACATCTCTTAAATCCCAATCTGTTACTTCTTCATCTGATGTAAAAATTGAACTCTTTTTAGGAAGTCTAGACCAAGGGTTTTCTTCATTATTACCTCCTTCCATTTTGTCTACAGATTCTAGATCAATGGTTTGCTTGAGTTTTTGAGATCGAGTTTGAACCATAAAAGGTGAAAGATGATCTTGGGATGAAGATTTTGATGAAGCAAATGGAATGTGTTTGATTGGATGGATATAGAAATGAACTTGAAAGTGTTGAGATAGGTGTGAAATATTGATAATCTAAGTCTATAGGAGGTATGGATCTCACTATGATGTGACAAATAAAAATCAAGAGATAATAACCTAGGTAAGTTTTGATTAAGGATGATAAATCCTGATATGATAAACTCACAAAGATAAAAATTTGATAATCAAAGTAATGTTTCAACACCTATTGGAAATTTTGAAGATTTAGGATGATTTTGGGAATTTGGATGAAAGAAAGATAGTGAAAGATGATGAAAATGGTCAAACTAAGGATCAAAGGTTTGTGAAAATTGAATGTTTGTTCAAAACTGTACTAAAGACTATAATGGGTATCCAAAAAAGTGATTTAGAAATTTCTAGGGTTTGTACAAAGGCTCTTTGTTGTGTATGCGCAGGAAGAAATGCGCAAGGCAGTTGAGTATATGCGCATCAGGATAAGATAAATACACAACAATGTTGGATCAATGCGCAATAACAGTGATAGATGCATAGTAGGTTTTACCAGATGCACAACAAAAAGTGATAAATGCACAATTTCTAGTTTCGTGATGGTTTGACTTAAAAATTTGGAACTTTCTAGTTTTCAGATGATTATTTTTGGCAAAATAGAAATGCATAGATATACACACACAAAACATAAATGATTTAATCTAATTTAATCTAGTATGAATGCACAAACACACTTACAATTCCTAAGGTTGGCAAGGACAGTATTTGATGAATCCCCACTTGGATAAAATCCAGCCATGCAAATTCACAGTCGACAGCCTAGGAACTTGGAGGCATGAGATCCTCCTTACAGTGCACTCACTTCTCTGGCACACTAAGTTCTGAATTTAATGGGTCATTACTTCCCAAAGAACTGCTATCTCTACTATGAACTGTATACACCCAAAAAAGGTCATCTAGACTATTAGCCCCTTTTGCTAAATCATAAATTGCTTGCTCTTGATCAAATCCTACTTCTATCATTTATTCAATTATTTTCTATGGGCTAACCATATTATCCTAAGTCTTTATTTATTTAAAAGGAATATTTCCTCCCCTTTTATTAAATAAAAGCCCCCACTTTTCCTCTTATCCTAAGTTGCACAAATAAAGCATTATTCTTATTCTATAAAAAGGGAAAAAGCACCTTTTGTCTCATATGGACACAAAAGTCAACTTTTATTTTTTCATTGGAGGATATTTGTGCACATGGATTGCTCCTCTTTCAAGATCCACCATTGATTAAATCTTTTGCCTCTTAATCTCCATGGTCCATTCCTCCTCATTTCTTATAAAAGGAGAGCTCTCTTCTTCATTCTAGATCCCCAACTTTCTATGCTAATGTTATGCTGAAGGTTTTCTAGGTCACTTTGGAGCTTTTGGAGATTTGGAGCATTCTTGGCTTTTTGCATCTACATGTTCTCATAGTTTCATTTCTTGCATTGTCATGGCATTCATAGCTTCATACTTAGCTTAGTTTCCTTTATGCTTTAGATTAATTCATCTAGCTTAACTAGGAGGCTTTGTAATACTTGCATCTTTCATTTTCATAGCTTAGCTTGCATTTCCATTTCTAGCATAGCATTGCATTGCATTTTCATTCTTGATTCTTGAGAATATTGGCATTCTTGCCCTTGTCTTCATTGAATCTCCCATTGCATGGTTTACTAGCAAAGTTATAGGCTAAATAGCTCTAGCTGAGAGCATTCTTAAAACCCTTGCACTCCATGCCTAGGGAGCTATGGATCAATTTTTGAGACCTCATTCTTGAGTGTTCTTGAATGGAATGATTCATAGAAGTGTGACACAATTATAGCACACATTTTTGGCGCCCACCGTGGGGTAGAGTAGATTAGCTTTGTCCTTTAATTTTGCATTTTTCGTCAAAATTTTCATCAATTTTCGGCTTTATTTTCGGTCTCTGGTTTTTCTATCTCAGAGTGTCACGTGACATTTTGCCAGTGTCGTGCGACAATTCTTTGTCCATTTTGCCCATTTTTGAGAAATTTTTGCAAATGGTATCAAAAATTGAAGTGTGATATATCGTTGGAAAGGTCTTTCTGAGCCTAATCCAACCATGCTAGTTTCATTCTCAGATTTTACCATTTGATTAGCTATTTTACTTACAGATTATCTGATTTTTTATTTTTCTAACCTTGTGGGCCTAACAAGTTGTGGTTGTAGGTGCACTTTCTTGAGATATTTTGCCAAAAGAATGCATGTCAAAGAGGGCTACTAATAGTTTTTGCAGGGTTGCCCTAAGCATAAAAACCAAATCAAGTGCTTGTTTAATTGCTTTATTTATTAAGTGTGGCATATACTAGTTGTTTCATTTCATAGGAACTTAATACCTTGTTGTAGGAATTTTGAGGTGGTAGGAGAGTATGCTCTTCACCCTTGTGGTGAAACAAAAATCTTGACCCATCTTGGGATTTTGAAAGCAAGGGGGTAACTAAATCTTTGCTTGGTGTGTTTTGGTGAAGTTTTTGAGATAGGGGAGTATGCTGTTCAACCTTGTGATGAACCAAAAACCTTGAACCTCAAGAATTGATCCACTTTTTGTTTAGATTTAGAATCCTTTAGTGGGCCTGCTCTTGAGCAATCAAGAGGAATGACCCAAGTGGGGACAAGCTAATACCGAGCTATTCCAACCCACTATAATCTCAAGGCTATCAAGGACACAAAACCTTGGTAGACATAACACTTGTCTTCACTTGATGTGAGTAGCTCATGGGATTGCGACCATGGGGAAAAGATTGAGCAAGAATGCTTAAGGTACTCTTAAGGCCGTGAGGTCCTAGTCCTTTATGAGGAGCAAGAGCGGTGTTATGAATGGAAGCCCTTACTATAAACCATTAGTTAGAAGCCACCTTATTTTAGCTACTTAGCTTCTTGGTGCAAGGATTGATCCAAGTGGACTTACTCGGATCACCCCAAGACACTCACCATATGTGTTCCTTTGGTTGTGTTTTTGACACTTCCATGACAACGCCAATATCTCTTGTGGGCAACCACTTGGTGTGAGGCAAGGGAGCATCAAGTTGTGGGCCACGTTGCTAAGTAATGAGCCTTGTCCTTCTAGGTAGTAATTTCTTGAATTATCTTTGATTGTGCTATACCAGTGTAAATGTTCTTAACATTCAAACAAATGGTAGCATTCATAAGATTTTCTATTTTGATATCACAAGTGCTTGTCTTGGCAAGGTTGCTTTTGCCCTTGTTCCAAGTGTTTTATGACATGTTTGATCACCTACTATTTGCAAACTTGTCTTTTACTTGCTGTTACTATCTGTCAAACTGAGAAATTGCACTATCCAATCTTTGAAATCGATCAAAACGCTTCAAAATTGAGATTTTTTATGTTCACTGGTCAAAGAGTCATACGACCCTGGAATAGTGTCGCACCCTGTTCTGAGAAATATCGCGTGACAGTTCATCCCTACATAATTGTCACCCCGCTTGCTTGGAAAGTGTCACCCAGCCTTATTGGAAACTATCACTTGGCTTAGGGCAAAGTGTCACCTCACTATAAACTATCACCTTGTCTGCCTGGAACGTGTCACCCAGAACCTTTTTGCTATCTCGTTGTTGTTGCAATCCGAAGCTGCTAAACTTGCATTTTAACCTGTCATAGAGTGTCTTTTTCTGTTCTTACCTGAAGCTGGTCTGTTATCTGCATGCTTAGACTTGTTCTAGACTAAAAAAAATGAGCTAAAACTATTAGATTTGAGTTTAACAAATGCTACTCTTGATCACTTGTTGCATCATGGTTACTTCTCTAGCTACTTGCTTATTGAGCTTCTTGCTCACTGCTCGGCTTTAGTCAATTGATTGCTGTAAGTGCTTGAGCACTTTTGACGAGCCATCTCTCTATTGTTCTACTTTGACAAGTGATCTTTATTAGCTTTTCTTATCTCAAATTTGAGAAACTTTGTCTCATTCTATTAGTCAACCAACATCTCTTTTCATGCCGGTTACAACTCGGTCTCAATTTGAGCAGGGGAGTCATCCTCCGTTCAATTATACATAGTTACCTTCTCCAACTAGATGCTCATGAGTGCCCATTAGCAACAACAATTCTAGTTCTAACCAATCTGAGGATTCTAAGGCTACCCCATGGTACAAAGGAGGTTTCCTCTTTTTCGTATTCAAGACCCCCAAAAACATAGACAGTGTTTCACTCACTTTGACTGAACAAGAAAAATTCCAATGCTTGCAAGAACACTTTGAGCATAAGGATAACCAAGCATGCTTAGACAAAGAACACAATCAACAAAGGATGGATGCTACTAGGCGCATGGCTTATAGAGGAATGTCTTATGAGCAACCCAAGACTAGTAACTATGAGCATAGACCTCTTTTTAATGGCAATAATGGCAACAACATGCCACCAAGATCACCTCCAAAATGGAATTTTGAGATTCCTTCTTCACCTCCTAGACCTCCTCCCTGTCAACATGAGGTAGAGGCTGATGATGAGATTTCTAGTAAGGATCTTATGAGATTTGAACAAGATGTGGTCTCCCAACGAATGATGCATAATCTTTTAGAGTGTAATGGCGACCAATATTTCCAATATATGACTTCTAGAGGATACAAGCTTCCTCCCGGCTATGATGTTAGACAAATTGTCCAACAAAGAGTACCAACTGAATTGGAAGTCCTTCAGGGAGAACTATGTCAGACAAATCAACACCTTACCCAAATGGTAATAGAAAGAGAGCCTCCAAAGGTCTCTTTTGTAGAATCAATTTGTGGTCTTCCTTTTGATAAAAGTCTATACATGGTCCCATTTCCTAGGGATATTGAGGTTCCCAAATATGACAAGTATGATGGAAATGGAGATCCCCATGACCATGTGCATCACTTTTATGCTCTTAGTATGGACTTTCTTCATGAAGACACATTTCTTCTACGATTATTCCCTCGAAGCTTAAGAGGCCAAGCTTTAGAATGGTTTGCGAAATTGACACCACCTCTTAAGACTTTTGATGAGTTGGCTCAACAATTTACCCAGCATTATTCTTACAACATCCAACAACCTATCACCATGATAGATCTCGGTAATCTAAGACAACATCAAGGTGAGCCATTTGCAACTTACTTACAACATTGGAGGTCATTGTATTCTAGGTATCCTCGTCAGCTACCTAAAAGAGAAAAGATTGATATTTTCATCAACACACTTGTGCCTGAGCTATTTTATGATCTAAGGAAGCAACTGTTCTCCTCCTTCCATGACATGGTTGAAAGTGCATATCGAATTGAGGATGTAGCTATAAGAAAAGGGGATATTGTTATTAATAAAGATGCTAAAGGCAATGACAAAGACAAGAACAAACCTTGGAATAAGAACAAGTATGTTGTTACTGATGGGGTTGTTGATGCTCCTAAAGCTAAAGAGCCTACTTTCAATCTCTCCAATGCTATCTATGTAGCAAAACAACAAGAAGCTGCCAACACTCACAGTGCTCCTAAACCTTAATATGCAGATAAGCCTAAGAAGTCATTTCGAAAGTGAGTCTATACCAAGTTGGCAGAACCTTACGATGTGATCCTTAAGACTTTGGTTGACAATGGATATCTTACGCTTCCTGATAAACCTAGTAATTGGGATCCGATAAATAAGCTTGATTGGTGGAGAGAGGATCATTACTGCCATTATCACAAAAATGAGGGATATTCGACAGACAATTGTTTTAAGCTTAGGGATGATATTCAAGACCTCATTGATAACAACACAATCTCCACTAATGGCTTAACTAAAAATTCTAATCACATAGCTTTCAAAGATCCTCTACCTAAGCATGATAAGGGGGAAACCTCTCAAGCACATAAGCAGAATCATGATGCTAAGATCAATTATACATATACTTCTAATACACCTATGATCAACATGGTAGAGCCCATTGAGAGTGTTCTAATGATGAGGTCTCAAGATGATAATAAAGCCAATCATGGTAAGCCAAAGTTGGTCTTGCAAACATGTGGTAGTTCATCTTCTCAAAGTTAGACACTAAATGCTATTACTAGGGGGCAAGCCAAGATTGTCCTTAAAACTGTGCAAGATCCCAAGCAAGCTTTTCCTTCCAAACAAGTGGCTCCTTTGGCCACCCCTAGCTATGATCTTGTCCAACATTTGCAAAAGACACCAGCACAGATATCTATCCTTGATTTGCTTTGGTTATCCCCTTTGCATAGAGAGATTCTTGATGAGGCTCTATGTACAACACATGTTCCCAATGACATTGATCCTAATCGATTCTAGGCTATGGTCAACCAC
Source organism: Chamaecyparis obtusa (assembly GCA_027943335.1). NCBI lineage: Eukaryota > Viridiplantae > Streptophyta > Pinopsida > Cupressales > Cupressaceae > Chamaecyparis > Chamaecyparis obtusa. The sequence goes on from BSBK01000206.1 coordinate 558,040, forward strand.
ATTTCATCTCTGCTATCCCTCTCCTTTTCTACAGAAGATGACATATCTATTGCTCACCCACATAATCTAGCTTTACACATCAAAGTTCTAGTCTACCACACCCGTGTCCGCCGAGTCCTAATAGACAATGGTGCAGGGTTAAATATTGTTTCTTTCAATGTCATACAACAGTTGGGTTTGTCAGAATTCACTATGGATTCTAAGAAGAAGATTACTATAAAAGCTTACGATGAAGTGGAAAGATCTTCCAAAGGTCTTGTCACATTGCCTGTCCGAGTGGGCCCTATCATGAAAGATATGAACTTCCAAGTATTGGACATCCCACTTATCATCAGTGCGTCAAATTTCTGTACAATGGCACTGAAGTTGTGATTCTTGGAGACCATACTATTGCTATTAATGCTCTTACTGCTAGTGAAAAATTTGTTCCTCACAATGAACCTTCTGTTGATGCTAGTACATCTCTAGTTACTACTAAGAAAACACTTAAAATGATGAGCCTTGGCATGGGTGAATATACGCTTGATTCCTTTGCTTCTATACTTGTTTCTCCTAGGTCATATGGGAAACCTTCTAATCAGATGAAGCCTTCCACTTCTGCTATGATGATCTTTGATACTTTTGTTCCTTCATCTATTCCTTTAGAAGAAGAAAGAGAAGAACAAGCTATCCAAGAGTGGATCTATAGAGAAGATGAGGGTAGTATGGAAAATGCCTTCCTTGATTATTCCAAAAATACTCTCATGCTCAGTAATTCAAACACAGATACAGATGAGTCACTGCTACACACTATGGCTCAAATGGGAGATGAGCTTCCTTCTACTTCACTTCTTTGGGGAGAAGAATGTATATCTACTGATGATATGGCTGAGGCCTCTATGTCTAGAACCTATGTGCCTAAAGAATCATTGCACTATGATAGACAATGTTGCAACATTGCACGATTGCTACAAAGAGGTGATCTCTCACATAATGACATGAGTATCTCTACTTCTTGGCATCTTAAGCCTCTTCCAGAAGATTCTTCCATTATAGATATGGATGTTGATATGGTTCATACTTATAGTGACCATCTTGATGTAGTCGATGAGTCTCGCGAAGGGTCTGATGGGTTGGTTCCCCGTATTGCCTTAGTGGACTATGTTGGTCCTTCTATGACAAATCTAGATCTAGTTACTTTTGGAGCTTACCCTATAGGCTCAACTTCTCTTGTCACCAGAGATGACACCCCTCACATAAATGCTATTGAACCAATCACTTCATTTCATCTCGCATCAACACCTGTTACTTCTTCCACCAGCGAACTAGCAACAAAAAAGATTGAATCAACAATCAAGTATCACAGTCATCAAGTCAAAAGAAAAGAGCAATGGTCGAATGGTGAAAACCACATTATGGCAGTATCTACACCTAGGAAAAGTAAAAATAAAAATCGGCTCAAAAATAATGATTGTCAAATAAAAGATGACAAGTTGATTCTCTACAAAAAAATGGTGCACTACTTCAAGCATGATCTCATATCTGTTACACTTCAGCCCATTCCTAAAGCTGAGAACAAAGTTGGTAATGCCTTGGTTACTTTGACATCCATCTTACGAATGAAAAAGCATAAATCTCACTTCAAGTTCCTGGTGGACAAATTACTCTATCCTACTTACAAGTCCTACAATCCTGCCATCTTTTCATGTCTTCCACCTCATATTCCTCCTGAAAATCCACCACGCCATTCTTCCTGCCATCCCTTACACTTTGCCTTTGTCTCTGGTGACTTGTATAGGAAGTGTCTAGATGGAACTCTCCTTAAGTGTCTAGAAATAGAGGAGTCAGAAAAAGTGCTAGCTAAAATCCATGATGGCGTATGTGGAGCCTATTCTAATGATCCTCTGCTAGCTCAGACATTGCTTAGGGCTGGTTATTATTGGTTGAATTGGTTGAGACCTCCTATTGTCACAACTGTAGCATCTGGGCCTGGGGCCTATCAGTTCTCTACATCAGAGGAAGCAGATTCTTGATGCCCGTTTCTATTTGGGGCATTCTTTGTACATACTTTATGATCCTAAAAAAAATCCAAAAAAATTCATATATGATGCTGAAAAAATTGTAAAAAGCATAAAAAGTATTGCAAAAAAAAGAGCATCCTAGTGAAAACCTAGCAATAGGTGCTTTGATGTCTCACCAAAAAAATCAAAAAAATTCAAAAAAGTGCCTTGGTGAAAACCTGGAAACAGGTGCCTTAGTAGCAAAAATACAAAAAAATCATAAAAAGTCCTAAAAAAATTGCAATAAATCTATCAAGTTGTGAAAACCTGGAAACAGGTGCTGCTTGAGACCCTCTGCACCTATGCCTATTAGTCTTGTGTGGTGCTCCTTCACTCCACTTCTTGCTTTGTCTCTCCTAGCCTAGAATTGACTCTTGTCTTAGTCTAGGGGGCATACATTGTTTTAAGCTTATCTTGGGTCTCTTTATGTGTCTGGGTTCCTTAGGCACCTCACAAACGGTGTTTTTCAACACCACCCCAATTGTGTTTTTCAACACTTCCCTAGCGTCAAGTGTTTCTCAACACTTATCAGATATCCTCCCTGCCATCTTGGATGATGCAATATTTCTCATTGGCAGATGCGATACTCAAAGTTTTACTCTATGACCTACACACACGCACTTGAATCATTGAGATTTGTTTGACTTTATTTCTTTGTGTGTTGTCTATGATGATTTCTTTGCTGAGTGTTCTCCCCCTATGATCATTTTCGATGATGCATAGCTAGAAGACTGAGGGAATGAGAACATGTTTTATTGCTTTTTCTACTTGTGGATATATTTTGTTGGTCCTACTTGTCATTAAGCATTTATACTTGTTCCACTTGACATTGGGATCTACAAGGTATTATCCTTGACTGTTTCGCAAGTGCATGCTTATAGTCATATTGAATTTCTTGTGTCTCGATGTGAGCATAATCTTGATATATCAAACTTAGGGAACCTCACTGCACTATTCATCTTGACCTACATGTCTCTGATGCCTAGGTGAGATTTCCACATTTTTATCTGATATAGATCATATTTAGATTCACATAGTTATGCTAGTGTGTATTGTATGATCTTGCGATGCTACCAATAACACTCAATGATGATAATTAGATGTCTATTGGCTTCATAACCTTGCAAGTAAACCACTTTTCATGTAGCTTGCATTCTTAGGTTCATGTTAGTTTAGTTTTGCATCTTGCATATGGAGAGAGATCTCCTTTATCTTTCATGGACTTGTTAATCAACTGCGCTCACCTTTCGCTTCTTCCCGATCATGTCTTTCACTTCTTGTCTTTCATATCCCATCATTTTCTATTCATTTTGGGATTGAAACCGAAATTCAAGGTCATCTTAATGGTCAAAATTGCATTTCAAAATTTTTCCTTCTTCTACGCAGTTGACTGACCATTTGAGGCATAATCCTTCGATCTTCGCTGGGGCATTCTTCACCTCTTCATCCCCATCCCTCTCACCCTTCTAGTCTTTCATTCACTTTCAAATCCCAAGTTCAACTCCCCTCTCTGTGGTGTTTACGGGTTGAGGGACTGATAGGTTCGTGCCCCGTGTCCCATGTGTGGGGCTTATCTTCACTGCTTAATGGTTATTCTATTCTCTCTCTTGGATTATGATTTCTAGTGATTTGATCATGTTTCTCTTGCTTCTGCATTCCCTCTACCAGATTTCACTTTCGATCCTGAGGGGGAAAACACATCATATCTTATTGGCTATCTCTTTCCTAAGTGTTCAGTATTGTCACTACCAGGTTGACCATGCAGGATTTGCTATCTCTCTGCACTTCATTCTTTGGAGTCAGATCACTGTGTACTTGCCTTCTTGGCTATCTCTTGCCTTCTTGGCTAATCTATTCTTTGACGTAATGTGTTCCCAGATCGATCACACATTAGTCAAAGAGGGGAAAATGTATACACCCAAAAATGGTCATCTAGACTATTAGCCCCTTTTGCTAAATCATAAATTGCTTGCTCTTGATCAAATCCTAGTTCTATCATTTATTCGATTATTTTCTATGGGCTAACCATCTTATCCTAAGTCTTTATTTATTTAAAAGGAATATTTCCTCCCCTTTTATTCAATAAAAGCTCCCACTTTTCCTCTTATCCTAAGTTGCACAAATAAAGCATTATTCTTATTCTATAAAAAGGGAAAAAACACTTAGAGACTTTAATGCACCACGCAGGTACTAGAGGAGATTTTGGTTGCCACAAAAAATTCACACCTGTCCACTATGAGAATAATCATAATGACATTTTTTATATACTGGTTTGGAAGGGCTTGAATTTAGCTTGTTATCAGTTGGGTCGTTCTTTGGGGTGAGTACCTCTTTTCCCTCCAAAAACTGCCCTCTAAAGATTATAATAATTTCTCTTACACCCAAGATCCATGAATGGCAAGGGGAGAGCATACGTTGTTATAATCTAAGGATTACAGATAGCTATGAAAGTAAGACACAACAAACAGAATGCTAAGCTAAAGAAGATAGATAAATTGAAAATGCATGTTGTATTATAAGCCCAAATGAAGATTATGGTTTATTTTACAAACCCCTAGGAACCTGTAAATAAATAATCAATAATCTAAAAAATGGGGTCTTCAAATTACGACCTGCAAAATAGCCTAAAAACCTACAATAACAAACAAAAAATTGTCAAAGTAGTTAGCTAAATACTAAAATGATGAGAAACATAAATCTACAAATCAAAATAATAGATGCACAAGAATAGATTATGGATGTGCAAAAATAGAAAATAAATGCTCAGATAATATGGATGCACTGAAATAGTGAATGTATGCACAGTGAGATGGGATGGATACACAACTTTAACAGATGCATAATAGAAATGTATGAAAGTGCCGAAAAATAGAACCGTTGCATAGAGAGAATGAAAAGATAGAAAATAGAGAAGTGTATGATGGAAGTAGAATGGATGCATAGGAAGAAGTAACAAATGCACAGGAATCAGGGATAAATGTGCAGGAACAACCTGTAGAAATCTGCACACGGAAAAACTAAAAACAAAATGTTAAAAACATGGGGTGGCCCCACGGTGGGTGCTAAAAATGTATGCAATTTTGAAGTGCTAACTAATCTAAGCTATTAAATCAATTAAAAGTAAACAACAATGAAGAATACAATCAAAATGAAGTTAAAATAAAGCTTTACCTTCACCTACCATGTAGCTTGTCTCCATTGGCCTCCTAGCCTTGATTCCTTGGATGTGTTGAGCTCTCAAATTTCCAATTGAAGCTCCTTGCCCAAGATGTCACCAAAGTGTAGAGATTGAATAGATTTTTATGTAAAATGGCCTAAAGCTTGATTATGCAACTAATGGATAATGGGATGCAAATGCTCACAAAATGCTATGGATTGCTTGATTGCTTGAAGATTTGAATGCTTGTATGCTAAAATGATTTTATTCTTGAAATCCCTATTTCTATTAGCCCACAAAGGGAGAATGAGGCTCCTTTTATAGAATTTTGGAGGACTCAAACCTAGGTGACACAATCCAAGGGTGGAGATTGAAAGGTGAAAGATCCTAGGGCTACAATTGACTTGGTTTAAGGGGTTGAGAGAAAGGGGGATGTAATTGGTGTAATCACCTAAAATTGAGCTAATAGAACCTAAGGCCCTATTTGCCCTTAATTCGACATATAACCTTTATTATGTTAATTTGATTCTCGATCATTAACATAAGTCCCAAAAATTCAATAAAATCCATCAAATCCTAAATCAAGCATTTATCACTAAGGTTTCAAGCAAAAATGAAAACAAATAACTCTAGGCCTATTTAATTAATTCAATCCCACCAAATGCATGGCTAAAGTTATTAATTAAAGGAAGTTCATAAATACCTCTTAAATCAAACAAACACAACAAACACACTCTAATGATTAAGAGGCTCTCACGTGGATCAAGGATCAAGCCAAGATGCATCTCAACCACTCCTCATAGATGCATCTCAACCGTTCAATTCCTTCAATCTTCTATAAAAGAGAATTTTCAAAAGCTTATTTCTTCTTCCGCATGCTTGAATTTTGAGGCTTCATAATCTTTGATTATTGAAATCTCATACTTGGGAATTTGCTTACTAATGCCTTAATTTGATAGTTGTTTTTCATGTCTTCATGCTTTAGCTAATTAGAGAACACTTCAATTTGGTTTAAAATGAAAATAATTTATGGTTTCATGCCTAATTTGGAAATATTTTTTAGATTTAGCTTGATTTCATGCATTTACTCTTGAATCTCTCATTTTAGTGTAGATTGTCACTGTTTAAGGGTCAAATCTGAGAGCAATTAACCCCTTATTTCATAATCACACTAACTAGAGAACAATATGATGCTTTTACTTGTTAGTTTCTTCAATTAAATTCTTATTTTCTCTAACAAGTGATGTTATTATCCTATTTAAGTGCTATGTTATAGGCCACAAACTCACACACACATTTCTGGCACCCACCGTGGGGTTGAGCCCCAGATTTCCTAAATTTTCAACATTTTAAACTAACTTTTGCTGTGTCATTTTTGCCAGAGGATCACATCCGGGAAGAACATCCACATACAACATTTCCTAGATCTCATCCTAGATTTGTGGATCGCATCTGGTAACAAGGTCACATTTGGTTAAATTCAGGATCGCATTCGACAATCTAGGTCGCATTTGGGAAATGGGGTCATTTCTGGGAAATAGGATCACATGGGGGAAAATCTAGGATTGCATATGGGGATTTTAATTGCATTATTGGGTTTTCTGACTCCTAACAAGTTGCTTTGTTGATTTCTTTGGTTTTTGGCAGCCTAACTGTGGTTTGCAGGTCAAAACACAGATAAAATAAACTTAATGCATTTGTTTTTGAGCACTTAAATACAATTTAATTTCACCTTGTAAATCAATTAGAGGATTATGCTCTTTTCCCCTTGAGGGAAAATCAGAAACTCAAAAATTGGCTTACATATTGGAGTTAAATTGAGGAATGAATGCTAACAATTGTATATTCAATTTTCCTTAAAGCATTATCTTTGGATTTTGGAATTTCTAAGAAGCTAACATGCTAATGGGTGAATTTGATGTTTGTATGTGATTTTTAAAAGCTTAACAATGGTTTGTAGGATGTTTTCCCCAGACAAAATTGTAAGACTACTAATGCTTGTCATGCAGGTTGCCTCTAAAGAAAATTCAAAACAAAACTTCATGCTTGGTTTTTCTAGGAACATTAAAACAATTTGAGATTAAGTTACAAACCAATTAGAGGATTATGCTCTTTTCCCCTTGAGGGAAAATTAGAAACTCAATCATTGGCTTGTTATTTGGCATCAAATTGGAGTAATTGAATCTTAAATATGCATGATGTGTTTGAGATTTGTGGTATAAGTTAGGAGATTATGCTCTTCTCCTTCATGGAGAATCAGAAATCTAGAGCTTACTATCATTTATCCATTTGCTTTATTGTATACCTTTAGAGGGCCTACCAGTTGAGGAAAAACTCTCCCAAGAATGACCCAAGTGGGGACAAGTCTTACACCGTCTCTTCCACCCCACTATATAATTTGACATCTCCTTGAGGCTAAAGCCTTGGAAGACATGATCTATCTTATCTTGGGAGATTGATGAGCAATCCAAATGACCGACTTGGATTTTGTGTAGAGCAGAGCCACTTCAATCTTGCTTGCGAGACTACACACTTTCAGGTTCCCATAGGGTTAACAACCTCAATCCTACTTGCGGGACTATGGGAGATGGTTGTGAATGGATGCCTTTATTAAAATATTTATGTTAGATGCTACCTGGATCACCCCCAAAAGGTTGTTATCACTTGTGCAAGGCAAATAGTAATTGCCCCAAGAAATTCACCATATCAAGCCCCCATTGATGTTAACACTTAGCTAATATGGCCTCCAATATCTATTGTGTGTTATTGGAATGCGATATTATGAGGAGTCTTTGGGTGTGTTCCTAAGTCAGTGAAAAAGTGGTTTCAATCTCTACCTAGTATAAGGCAGGTTAGGTGTGTCTAATTAAAAGGATTGCTTGGTGTGTCTTAAATATAAATTTAGATAATCACCCCCAAATAAACAAGCACAGAGAATTTACAAGCATTTAGAAACAACTGACAGTCACTGGAATCTAATGGACATGACACATTTTTCAAAAAACACTGAAATTCCAAAAAAATTGTTGTCATAAGATCGCATCTCGGGTTCCCGAGTTGCATCCCACATCCTGAATCACATCTATTCAAACCTAGATCACATCTGGTGGTCACACCATTTCCTGAGTCACATCCGGTGCACATTCCATTTCCTGAGTCGCATACGGTATTTCTTGAGTTGCATCCGGGGTTCCAAATTGTTTACCAGCACTGTATAGGATTGCATCTGGGACAAAGAGTACTTCTGTACCTTCCAAAACCAAAATTTTCACATTTTCAAATACCCATTTGGCCCATTAGTAATTTCCTATTGTTAAAACATAGTCATCTGATAACTAGAGAGATTCATCTTTGAAAGCATCTTGTCACCTTGCATGGTCCAAATCTGCATTGTCCAATTATGGAGTTAGTTTATCCAATCAGCTACAACCAAGTTCTCAGCTCATAAACAAGGCACTTTGACACCCTTTGACACTAAAACTTTCACACTGTCAGACCCACTTGCACTTTAGTTTCCAACTCACAAATAGGGCACTCTAACACCTTTTGACATTGGATCCATAAAACAACATTTCAAACCCACTCTTGCATCCTTGGATCCACAATCAGACATTGCAAACATTCAAACCCACTTTTAAACACAAGACATTCATTGGTCACTCAATCTAGTTTTCATGGTTGTTATAAGGCACAAAGCTTACCATTTTGGAAGGAACTCATTTGTAGATGAAGTACAATTACACACCTTTGAAATAGGAGAGACCTCAAGAATCAATCCCTTATTTGGTACTACACCAAGCACTACTCATACAATGACACCCAAATAATTAAACATGAACAACCAAGATGATTACTGATGGGATGAAAGATATCATGACCAAGATAACCAAGAAGAACATGTTAAACAAAAAGAAGAGATACAATACCGTGAAACATATAAGGATGATGATGGTGATGATGATGAAGATCCCATTGAAAAGGAATACCAAAAAGCTATAAACAACAAATGATTCAACAAAATCCTTGAATGAACTTTGGATGAAAATAAGGAAAAATACTTCCTAGAACTCACTTCTTGAGGTGTGAAATTACCAAAGGATTATGATGTGAGTCAACTCAAGATAAAGGAAGACCTTAGTCCTCTATCAATTCTAACAAGGCAACTAACTGCTTTACGAACATAAATCCAAGAACTCAAAAAAGAAAAGGACAAACCAAAACAATCATATTCCTTGGAACACATATGTCCTTTCCCTTTTGAAAAGGGACTCAATATGATTCCATTTCCTAAGAATATCACAATACCAAAGTATGACAAATACATGGGAGATTTTGAACCTCAAGATCATGTGAGGGAGTTTTGCACAACTAGTATGGGGTTCATGCATGAACAAACATATCTCATGAGGCTATTTCCACAAAGCCTAGGTGGAAAAGCTATGGATTGGCTTTCCAAATTACCCATAGGAATTATAACATTTGATGAAATAGTACAAAAATTCATACAACAACACTCCTACAATATCCAACACACAGTCACAATGTTGGATCTATGCAACACCAAACAGAAAATGGGAAAATTATTCTTGAGTTTCCTAGAAAGATGGAGAAAAATATTTGCACAATATGCTAGGCAGATACCTGAAAATGAAAAGATAAACATCTTCATTAACAACTTGGTTCCTGAGATGAACTTTCCTATACAATTTCAAGGACCACCAAGCTTTGATAAAATGATAGACAATGCAATCAAGATTGAGGAGGTCTTAATTAAGAAAGGTGAAATCTCCATCCACAAAGAGAATAAAGACAAATATTATTCCTCCAGGGATAAATACAACAATGGAAACAAGAACAACAAGAACATGGTTAATGATGGAGTTGTTGACACTCCTAATGTCAAACCTAAACCAGATGTTTTCAATCTTACGACAAGTCTTCAAACAAACAAGAATCTGAATCCTACTATGACGCTAATGACAAACAATACTTTCAATAAACCTCTTGCTCGAAGGGAACCTTGGGCACCAAGGCCTAAGAGAACATTTACACCATTGGGAGACACCTTGGAAGTGGTTCTAAAGTCACTTGTGGATAAAAAAATCATTACAATTCCTAATTCCAAACCTTGGGATCCAGAAGAAAAACCCAAGTGGTGGAATGATAACGATTATTGCGAGTTCCATCGTAATAAAGGACACAAGACCAATAACTACCTAAAATTGAGACATGTTATTTAGGATCTTATTGAAGAAGGAAAATTCAAGGTAGATGGACATCACACAAACAATGACCATAAAGAATTTCAAACACCATTACCTAACTATGATAAAGGAGAATATTTAAAGAGTAACAAAATCAACTACACATTCTGATAATGACAATGTAATTCATATGGTGGAACCATGTGAATATTCCATCAATATGATCACTCTAAGAGGAGTTAAAAACAAAGTTGAATCCTCTAATGCTTTAACGTGAAGTCAAGCTAAGCTCACTCTCAAAGGGGCTTCCACATCCAACACACCAGCAACAACAACAACAACATCTAAACAAGCGGTGTTACCTCCAAAGTTCAATCTTGTGGAATAGTTACAAAAGACACCCGCTCAAATATCTATCCTAGAGTTGTTGAAAATCTCCCCTAGTCATAGGGAAGTTCTTGATCAAGCCCTACTTAGCACTAATGTACCAAAAGATCTAGATGTGGATAGATTCCAAGCTATGGTTGGTCACTTGAATTCCCCACATTACCTATCTTTTTATGAAGAGGATGACAAATCATTGAACCAACCACATAATCAACCTTTACACTTGGAAGTCCTTATTCATAAACACCAAGTCAAACATGTCTTGATAGGTGGAGGCGTTGGTTTGAACATTTGCACATACAACTTGATAAAATAGTTGGGCTTCTCAGAACATGCAATTGATCCCAGAAGAAAGATAACTATCAAAGCTTATGATGAAGAAGAGCGATCATCCAAAGGATTAGTTGTTTTACCTATCAGAGTGGGACCAGTGTTGCAAGATGTCCTATGTCAAGTTATTGATCTACCCCTTGCTTACAACATTCTTCTTGGAAGACCATGGAGACACTCAATGCAAGCTATGCCTTCCAGTTATCATCAATGCCTAAAGTTTCCTCATAATGGAGTGGAGGTTACTATTCTAGCAGATACAACATATTCTTGCAATAATCTCAAGCAAATAGAAAGCATGGTTTCTCATAACAAGGAAAGCTCCCACAAGGCAGAAACATCCAAAGAAATGGTTTTGAAAAGCTTTTCTAAAAAGATCAACATCCAGGAGACAAGCATGGGTGAATACAAGATAGATCCCATAGTGTCTTTAACAGGTCTTCCCATATCTCCTAGAACACAAGAATGCCTTCATCAACATTTACACCATCCAATGGCAGTGCTCTAACTATACATGAAGGAACCGAAATGGTGAAAGCAAAAATATCACTTGAAGAAGAAAATGAAGAAAAGGCTATTTTGCAATGGTTGTACAAAGAAAATGAAGAGGATGGAAATGTAAAACTGTAAAACCCCAAAAATGAGCTATAGGTTCATTAACCTCCTACATCTTCAAATTGAATGAAATCGACATCAAAGTCCTAACCTAAGGCACATCTGCACATTATCGAATCCTAATTGATTATCCTAAATTCTGTATCAGAGAATATTCCTAGCAATATTCTTGTTTATCATAATTATCTTTGATTTAATAATTATTTGGCGATAAATCTTATTTATTCTAAAGTTTGATTAATTGAATATTCTAAATATTTAATTTATCCGATTTAATACTGCCACTTAATTGTTTAATTAAATTTAATTAAATTTATTCCTAAATTGTATTATTTAATTTTGACAATAAATCTAAAATCTCATGACTAATTGATTAAATTCTTATTTAATTAATTAATGTCAAATTGTCAATTTTTAATAATATAGTTTTAGAATAAAAGTTTGATTTAATAATTGATTAACCCATAAATCAATTGTTTTAATTCAAAAATCAGTTAAGTTGAGAATAAATCACTTTATTTTTAAAATTAATTTATAATCAAATCATGCACAATCAGAAAAGCAGGCAACTAGAAATTAGCAATCAATTTTAAAATTGAAACTCAACATCGAATGATGAGTTGAAATCTGATCTAAACTCTATTTTGAGTTAAACACTGCTTTTGTATGATTTTTGTGAGTTAATTATCTCTGATTTCTTGATAACTTAAAAATCAACTTGAGTTTATCAAGAGTGATTTATGGCTTTTCTCCTGCATCCTCAAGCCCTGGATTTCTATAAAATCAAGTCTCAACTCTTCACAAAGGTCTAGCTAATCAACTTTCAAATTTGCACAATTACTTTGGTGAATTGGTGATTGAAGGATTAAGCACTTGCGACAGGCGAATTGTGAGATCTTTCATAGTTGAAAATAGTTTTTGCATAGTTTCATATCATAGATTTTCATATCATTCATAACATTCTTAGATTAAATCTGCATTCAATTTCATTCATATAGCTTAGATTCATACAGTTTTTCATATTATTGCACAGAAAATACAAAAATATAGAATAATTTTCACTCATATAGTCTTTCATTCTTTTGCATTCAAATCCTTCGTTTAGGTATTCCATTGTCACTGATCTCGATTTCAATCTGAGAACATCATACTCGCACCTACTAGAAGGCAGTAAATCGCTTGGTTAGCTTAGTTTCAATTACTTGTAGATTTTGATTTCACTAACCTCTAATGTTTTACTGAAGTGTTGTGTCTATAGCTAGGTACAAAATTCAGACACACATTTTTGGCACCCACTGTGGGGCCCTGAAATGGGTTTCCCTTCTGTTTTATCATTTTTTTGTCTTTTTCTATCAAAACTGCAATTTTTAGTTTTCTATCTATACTTTCATACATCCCTATATGGATTCTTGCACAAGATTTTTCATCACATCGCGTGAAGTTTTGCTGGTTTCAGCACTTCCTCATGCGGGACCAGATCCTTCATCGCACGAGACCATATCCTTCCTCACGCGAGACCATATCCTGACTCATGTGAGATTTTACATCCAAAGACACAAAATCTGTAGATTTGTACTTTCAAATTATTGATTTCTGACGCTTACTATTTGCTGTTGATTTGTCTTGATTATGTACTTCTGGAGACAGCGTAATACCATAATGTAGAGTTTTCAGATGTGTGCTAAATTCTGGATTACAGAGCATTGGAACTAAGGTATTCTACTATGATCTGATAACACTTTGATTTGGATTAAAATGAACTCTCATGTGTCAAGCTTGTGTGACCTTTTTTGCTTTCATATCATAGACTTCATTTTGGGCTATAAAACAAACATAGATTTACTTTCTGCATATCTGTTACACATAGTAAATAGGCCCTATGAACACTATTTGCGGATGATCTTGAGAGATCAAGCTTCTTTCACATGTTTATTCATGCGAAGCTCTTCTTGACGAAGGATCCCCTTATAGGTAGGGAAGGTACTGAGGTTGTCTTGGGTTCTACTAGATTTTTGGAGTCTTCAACTTTTGATTAGTACATTCTCTCTTCAGAGAGGTTGATAGATCATAAGCAGTTGACATCATAGATCTTTGTGAGATAATTTCAGTCTTAGCGTGTTGGATTAATCTATCTACTTTGTTTTGGTGAAGTGAAGAGGCTAGGGGATTATACTCTACTTCCTTTTTGGATAGTACCAGAAACCCAGATCCTTGAATCTGATCTAGTCCCCCTATGGTATTGTTGCCCCACTTTTCACCCCCTAACAATGCTATTAAAAGTGGAAGTATTTGATGTCAAGTCAGAGTTAGTCATGTCTGAGTCTAAGTCTAGGTTTCCTTCAGGATAGGTTGTCCTTGCCGGGTTTCCCTACCATTTCCTTCTTCTTTTCAAGCCGGGTGGGTTATTTGGAAGTCTTGTCATAATGGGTAGGTGATAGACCCCAACTTGGCAAGGATATCATGCTCGAATTGATGATCTTTTCAGCAAGTGGAATGATGTTTGGGAGTAATAAGTTTCAGGCATTCAAAAGAACCATGAGAAGATTCTTCATGTGAGGAATGCAATGACAGAGATATCATTGAATCATTCAGATTTTACTCTATATAGCAGTGTGTTTTATACCTTTGGGCCTAAAAACCCAGTGTGTTTTGAACCTTCTCTCTGAAGGTTCAGGATGTTTTTGACTTGTAGTTTGAAAGTTCTCTATATTTTAGATCTTAGTTTGAAAACCCTCTGTGTTATTGACCTTCAAGTGTGCAACTCCGACCAGGTGGGTCCCTGTTTCTAGCGTCACCGCGGGGCCAGTCAGTAGTCAAGCAAACAACAAACCCTCAGCGGTCACAGTTAAAATAGTGAAAATGATTTGCGGTGGTAGATAACACTTCGCGGTTGGTTGCATGATCGCATAGGCCTTCTTGGCCACATGCGATCATGTGACAAATGGTCAAACAAAGGCTTTTAGCTCTGGTGGTGGGTCCTTGGGTGGTGAGTTGTCCTATTTTCATTGGCCGGCGGGGTAATACATTGACAGTGGAGGTTTGGGTGGAAAGAAAAGTCAAAGATCAGAAAGATTAAATAAATGTGCCAACAGTGTAACCCACATACATCAATAGTGGAGTCCACATGTACCAATGATGAAATGGTCACATGATCGCAAAAATTAAATAAATACTATGCGATCATGCGAAAAGTAAAAAGCATGGATTAGTGGGCCCTATTTCTTAGTGGGACCTGAGTCATGACATAGCGGGAATCCACGTGCACCAATCATAAAGTGGTCGCATGATCGCGTAAATAAAATAACACCTATGTGATCATGCGACAACGTAAGTCACTGAAGATTTTTGGAGGTAAAATAAGATCCTTCCATGTGTCCAAGGCAGAGGCCACACTTCATCAAAGCGCATCCGACGGTCCTCGCAAAAGCGCAACCCCTGCCAAATGTTTTTGAGATCATGCGAGATGCGTACACGTGTCTCTCAGTGGGACCGAAAGAGTTTGATCAAGATTCCAAATTGGCGGTTCCCGCTTTGTCGCTAAGCTATGGGAGATTCATTGAGATCATGCGAGATGTGTACATGTGTCTCTCGGTGGGTCTGAAGGCATCTATATCAGGAAGCTCTCTGAAAGACAATCAACGATCCCCGCGAGCCAATCATAGGGTGGTCGCATGATCGCATGGATTAAAATATTACCATGAGATCATGCGACAAGGCAAAAAGGGAACCTATGTATGCCAACAGCGCAGATGCGCTTTGCTGGGACCCACGAACACCAATGGTACAGTCCACACGTGCCAATGAGAGAGCGGTTGCATGATCACATGGAATAAAATAATACCATGAGATCATGCGACAATGAAGCCTGGTGGGTCCGGAAAGGGTTTGCTTGCGATGCCGAATCAATGGTAGTCATTTTTCCTTAGATGCATACACATGGAGTTGGGATGCTAGCTAAAAAATAAAAATGATTGACGGTTTCTTAGCCTTTCCAAAAGCAATTGTTACATCAGAAATGGTGAATTTGTGTAACGTGGTATGTTAAGGAAATTGTACGTTGATGAACCTTGAATCGAATCATGAGCAGAGGTTATGATGGATAAATACATCTGAAACAGAGGAGTAATAGTTTAGGAAAGTATTAAATGCAGTGTGAAGGTTGAACCTTTATTAACAGGGGATATGTTACTCTGATCGAAAGGATTGAATTATTTTAGATTCATTTCAAAAATACAGAGAGCGAATATTGGTAATATCAATTCTTTCATGATTATGAGCTAGTGACTGTTCGAAGGATATCATCTGGCATTATGAGGGATGTTTTAAATTAAATCACAATGATTCAAATACCTATTCAAGTCATCCTATTGAGAAAAGGAAGATGAAAGGGCAGAGTAAATTTCTTTCCTCTTCCTTATGTTTTGAAACCATTCAATTCTGTGCCTTTTGGTATTCATGAAAACTGAAAGATCATGAGTTCTTATGAACTCTATGTATTATAAAACTCTATATATACTGCTAAAAAAATCAATGCAAAGGTCAGCAAACTTGTAAGGGTAGCATAAGTGATTCCATTTACTTGGCTGGGTTTTCATGTTTGTTGAACCAATAGTTTTCATCTGCATTTGAATAGAAAGGGCAGTTATGTATGAAGCTGTGATTACATATTGAATTCCATTTCATGTCTGTGGTTGCAGTAAGTAATTCCATTTGCTTGTCATATGTAACTCTTCTCCTATTCATCTTGTTTGTTAGATTCATTCCGGACATAAAGTATAATTGTGTATGAAGCTGTGATTTTCGCTTGGATTCCATTTCATGTCAAAGGTTGTAGTGAGGGCAATTCCATTTGTTCGTATATAATTTTGCTCTTGTTCTCTCCAAGTAGAATTTGCATGATTAGAGTAGTTAGATTAAAGTTAGGAGATAGAATATATACCCTTGCCTGAATTGTTTGTGTCTGTGAGCAATTCAGTTAAAACACATCAGAGACAACTTGGTGATCAGTTTAAAAACATATTCATTGAACACCATACACAATCAGGGAGCTGTACCTATTAATTCAGAGGGCAGTGATTGAAGATATACACTGACCCAATTGTTGGTAACATCCTTTTGTTCTCTTACCTTGGGTGATTTGGGAGTCAAAGATTGAAAATCTTAGAAGAGGACAAACTGTTAACCAATAGTTTTTGGTGACTCTGCTGGGGAGGACTTTATAAAGAAGGAAAAATTAAAAGTTTTTCTCATAATTTTAGGCACCTTGGATTCCAAGTTTACCAGGAGTGCGAAATAGAAGGGAAAGATTGATCCGGTCTATGAAGAACTCAAAGCGGTCAATTTCCCTATCCTTGAAGATATTTTCAGGAAAGGAAGAGCAAAGGCAAGGGAAACTGAAATTAAGAAGCTTGCTGATTTTCAGTCATCTACAGTATTTCCTTTGAGACCAAAAAGAAGCAAGTCTTCTACTCCTCCTATTGGTAGAATTCCTATTTCTACCACTTGCAATTCATTGTTATTGCACGGTATTGCACTTCCCCTCTTAGTTTCAATTCAGGCGGTTGCACAAAATACAAGGCTAGCAACTATGGCTGTTCCTTGGGGAAATGCTATTGGGCCATTGAATCTTACAACAAATCATGACTTGCCAAAGGCCTCCAGAAAGAATTTCCCTAGATTCAATGGTGATGGCTCAGTGTTAGTTGAACAACATCTAAGTGCTTTCCAGAAAGCATTTAGTGTGGTGAATCCTTAGCATGAGGATGTTGTAGTCAGGATGTTTGTGGATACATTGGTGGATGATGCAACAAATTGGTTCCAGGATTTACCCACAAGCTGTATTACTAGTTGGAATGCCATGAACCAGAGATTTGAAGGAAGATACAAGAGCACTGAAGATGCTCAGGTTCTCTTGTTACAATTAGCCCAAATTAAGAAAGAACCATCCATCTCTATGAGAGATTTTAATGCGAAATTTAATAAACTTATTAAAAGAATACCAGCTGCTAGTGCTCCAATAGGAGACAATCAGAAAACCTTCTACATCAGTTCCATGCCTCCTGAACTTGGCTATCAACTAAGAAGGGCTAATGTGGCCACTTTACAAGCTGCACAAACTCTTGCAGTTGAGATGGAGGATGACATGATAGCCTCTGGGAAATGGAAGAAAGAGTATCATATGGGATCTTCAAGCAATACAACAAGTACTTCAAACAGTACTGAGGCTATGTTACAAAAGTTGTCCAATGAGTTGATTACATTAAAGAAACAAGTTACTAGACCAACTCATTCATTATATCAGCCTTATCAAGAAGGACCAAGATATCAAGGTGGAAATAAGAACTTACAGCTCCCTGCCCCTCAACAAAGATTAGCTATTGAAGCTCCTCCTAAAGGTCAGACTTCTTGTGCCTTTCATCTCAGAGCAGATCATGATGGTAATACCTATGAAGACATGATCAAATATTTATAGATGAGAAGAGAAGAAGTGCAAAGAATTGAATATCCAGAAGATGATGATGATCATGGTCCTTATGGCGACTCCGTAAATTTGTTTTGTGAGTATGAATCAGATTTAGAAAATGGAGGAAATTGTTTTTCCACCTTGGAAGGACCTTAGCTAACTGTGATGACTAGAGGTCAGAAAAATAAAGGTCAGGTTCCCAATGCTACTCCTATCAAGAATCAAGCACCTTCCCTCAAGGAAGATAGGAATGATAATTTAGCATCAAGTTCTTCACAAAAGGAGCAAAAAGATAAGTTGTCTCACTCTTTTGATATTATTCAATTTTGTGAAGAAAGTAAAATTCAAATATCCCCTATAGATTATTTGAAATCACATCCTGACCAACTCCAGAGATTGATAGATCGCTGTAAAAATGGAGGAAATATTCATGTCAATTCTAATGTTAGTGATAAAAGACAAATTAATACCAATGAAGGGAATCCACAAGATGAAGATTTCTCAATTCCTAGGCTATTCCAAGAGGAGGAACCTGTGATCCATGCTACTTGTTCAAATTTGAAACCAAAGCCTTTTTATGTGTCTCTTTTTATTAATGGCAACAGATTAAGTAATTGCATCATAGACTCTGGAGCATCAAATAATGTAATGCCTGCACCAGTTGCTAAAGCCCTAGGGTTGCCTTTGACCAAAGTCTTTGGTAAATGTTATTCTATGGATGCTAAGCAAGTGCCTTTAATTGGTCAAATCAAAGATGCTCTGGTTACCTTAGCTGCCTATCCCTCTAAAAG
This sequence comes from Chamaecyparis obtusa, assembly GCA_027943335.1. Taxonomy (NCBI): domain Eukaryota; kingdom Viridiplantae; phylum Streptophyta; class Pinopsida; order Cupressales; family Cupressaceae; genus Chamaecyparis; species Chamaecyparis obtusa. The sequence goes on from BSBK01000206.1 coordinate 577,026, forward strand.
ATTGAAGCTCACAATCCTTGTTGTTGATATCCCTGAGAGTTATGGAATGCTGCTTAGTAGAAGTTTCTGCAAAGACTTGGGAGGAGAAATCAAGTTAGATTGGACATCTGCCTATATTCAAGTAGGAGATAAAAAGGTGAAGTTGGAACCGGAAGGAAAAGGAAAATTCATTGTATTAAAGTCAGATGATCCTAGGTCACAAATTCTTTATCAAGAAATGCAATTTGGAAACTATATGATATCCTATAATGGCCCTGATGTTCAAGAAGAGATAGAAGAAGCAAAAACTGAGCAATTATGGACATTAGAGTTTGATGGAAGTTGTGCCAAGGCTGGTTCAGGTGCTGGAATAGTTTTGATGGCCCCTAATGGAGAAATTACTTGCCTGGCTTATAAATTGAATTTTAAAAATACCAATAATACTGCAGAATATGAGGCCCTACTCCTTGGTATAGAGGCAGCTAAACAAAAAGGAGTTAAATTGCTCAAAGTTCAAGGGGATGCTAAATTGGTGGTGACACAAGTAAGAAATCAATACTCTATGAAAAATAATAGATTGAAAAATTATAGAAATAAAGTATGGGATGAAATAGAAAGTCTAGATGCCTTTTCAATAATTTCGGTCCCAAGAGATCAAAATTCCAGGGCTGATTCTCTAGCAGTTTCTGCATCTCTACTCTTGCCTCATCCTGACTTCAAGAATCAAGTATACATAATGGAGGTCCTATTCAGACCTAAGGTTCCTGATAATGAAGAATCTTGGCAAGTATTTGAAGATGACAAGCATATTCATCAGTTTCTAGAAGGAACAGGCCCCTTTGCCAATATGTGTTTTGAAAATGACAAAGAAGAGTAGTCACCAATTGATGAAGAAGAATTAAAATCAGGTATCATTCAATTGAAAGAAAAAATAATTCCTTCTCATTTTGTGTCATTAGAAAAAATCTTTGATAAACATGATGCCTATATAAGGAGAGAGAGAGATAAGAAAGAAAAAACTTGTGGAGAATTTGATGGGATCAACATAGGAACTGAGGATAGTCCTAAAATGATCAACATTGGAAAATGCTGCACTCTTGAGGAAAGAATGAAAATCAGAGAATTGTTGATTGAATTCCAAGATGTTTTTGCTTGGAGCTATGAGGATTTAAAGAATTTTATGAATGGAAAATTTAGGCATACTATCCCTCTTAAATCTGGAGCATCACCTGTCAAAAAAAAGTAGAGAAATTATAATCCTCTGGTGGAAGGGGCAATTTTCAAAGAAATAGATAAAATGCTGAAAGCTAAGATCATTTATCCCATCCATCATTCCACTTGGGTAGCAAACATTGTTCCTGTGAGGAAAAAGAATGGAGAAATAAGGATTTGTGTTGATTTTAGAAATCTGAACCAAGCTTCCCTCAAGGATAACTATGCTTTACCAAACATGGATCATTTGTTGCAAACTGTTGCAGGGTCAAAGATGATGTCCATGTTAGATGGTTTTTCAGGATATAATCAGATACAAGTAGATGAAGCAGATAAGTATAAAACAACTTTCACAACACCTTGGGGCACATTTTCTTATAATAGAATGCCTTTTGGGTTAATTAATGCAGGTGCAACCTTTCAAAGGGCTATGGATTTATCTTTTGGTGATCTTAAAAATAAAATTATTGTGATCTACCTTGATGACTTGACTATTTTCTCCAAGAAGAGGAAAGATCACCTAGGAGATCCGACCAAGGTTCTGCAAAGATGTAGAGATCAAGGCATATCCTTGAACCCAAAGAAATTAGTGTTTTGTGTCACTAAAGGTAAGCTTCTTGGTCACATTGTTTCTCAAGAAGGAGTCAAAATTGATCCTGATAGAGTTAAAGCCATTCAGCAATTAAGTTTACCTTTGAGTAAGACTGGTGTTAAATCCTTCTTTGGACAAGTGAATTTTCTGAGAAGATTTGTACCTAATTTTTCTGAGATTGTGCAAAGCATAGTTGACATGATGAAAGGAAATCAAACATTTAAGTGGACTAATGATGGTAAAAAAGCTTTTAAGGATATAAAGAATGCCATTGCAAATGCTCCTGTCTTGGTTCATGCTTATTATACTAAAGAGTTCATTATATACTGTTATGCATTTGAACACACCATGTCAGCAATATTAATGCAAGAGAATAAGGAAGGTATACAAGCTCCTATTGCCTTCATGAGTATGCCCTTAAAGAATCAAGAGCTGAAGTATTCTCAAGTTGAAAAGCATGCTTATGTAGTGGTGAGAGCATTAAAGAATTTCAGATTTTACATCCTGCATTCACATTCAGTCATCCATGTATCTAATGCTACTGTAAAAAGTGTGTTAACACAGCAAGATGTTGGATGTAACAATAGAGGAGCTTGGATTGCAAAGGTCCAGGAGTATGATATAGATGTTAGGCCAACAAAACTCATAATAGGGAATGCTCTTTGCAGAGCCATAGCAGAGAATCAACAAGCTGAAGAAGATGATCACAGAGTGCTCATGGTAAGTCTGCAAGATCCTTGGTTCTCAAACATTTCATATTTTTTGACTTATGGTGAATGTCCAGATGGATTAACTGCTAAACAAAAGAGGTATTTAAAAAATAAAGCCTTGAAGTATGTTATACATGATGATGTTTTATATAAGAAAGCAATTGATGGTACTTTCCCGAGATGTGTTGATAAAGATCAGCAGGAAAAGTTATTGAAATCTTTCCATGATGAAGCATGTGGAGGTCACTTCTCATCCACTGTGACAGCTTTCAAGATTATAAGGTAGTGCTATTATTGGCCCGACATGTTCAAAGACTCATATAATTGGGTTGCAAATTGTGAGAAGTGTAGGATGTTTGCAGGCAAACCACAGCTGGCTGCATTACCCTTGAGACCGGTGGTGATAGATGCTCCTTTTCAGTAGTGGGGTTTGGACTTTGTAGGACCTATCAATCCTCCTTCAAGTCAAGGACATTCGTACATCTTGACCACCACTGATTACTTCAGCAAATGGGTGGAAGCTAAACCAATGAAGAAGACTACTTTAGAAGTAGTATGTGAATTCATTAAAGAACAAATACTGGTAAGATCTGGAGTTCCCACAAAATTGATATTGGATAATGCTTCTTAATTTTCATCCTCGGAAATGGTTGCCTTTTTTTATGATCATGGGATTCAAATAGGACACTCTTCTGATTATTTTCCTCAAGGTAACGGGCAGGCTGAGTCAAGTAATAAAAATTTGACTAATATTTTGAAGAAGTTAATTGCTGATAATCAGAGAGATTGGCACAAAAAGATATATGATGCTCTTTGGGTAGATAGAACCACTCCTAAAAGAGCCATTGGTATTTCTCCTTTTGAGTTGGTGTATGGAGTAGAGGCCAACTTGCCATTTCCATTAGAACTTGCTATTGGTAAACTAAAAATCGCAATTGAGGATAATGTTTTCAAGGATGGATTGGAAAAAAGGATCCTATATTTGACTAAGCTGTAGGAAGAAAGGGAAGATATGGTTGATAGGATCACTGAACATCAGAACTAATTCAAGAAGCTATTTGACAAAAGGGCAAGGCCAAGAAAATTCATGGAAGGTGATATGGTGTTGTTGTGGGATAAGAGACATGAACCTAAAGGAATGCATTCTAAGTTTCAATCCTTGTGGAAAGGTCCATTCCAGATTATGCAAGTGAATTAGAATAACTCATTCAGATTGGCATATCCTTCCGGAGATTCCCTGCCATGTTCCTATAATGGGCAGGATTTAAAGCTATACCAGATGCGTAATTGAAGAGCAGGTAACCCCTGCGAAGTAGTTAGTTAGGTAGGTTTTCTTTTTTGTCTTAGTTTAGTGGTTGTCTTTCATTTTGCTGCTATTTTCCTTAAGTTTTGTTTCTCCTTGTCAAGTTGTTGGTTATTTTGTGGAACCAGAGATTGCTAGAGTTCTTTTAAGCATTGTAATGCTTAAATCCCTAGTCGGAGCCAACTGTTGCCCCACTTTTCACCCCCTAACCATGCTGTTAAAAGTGGAGGTATTTGATGTCAAGTCAGAGTTAGTCATGTCTGAGTCTAAGTCTAGGTTTCCTTCAGGATAGGTTGTCCTTTCTGGGTTTCCCTGCCATTGCCTTCTTCTTTTCAAGCCGGGTGGGTTATTTGGAAGTCTTGTCATAATGGGTAGGTGATAGACCCCAACCTGGCAAGGATATCATGCTCCAATTGATGATCTTTTCAGCAAGTGGAATGATGTTTGGGAGTAATAAGTTTCAGGCATTCAAAAGAACCATGAGAAGATTCTTCATGTGAGGGATGCAATGACAGAGCCATCATTGAATAATTTAGATTTTACTATATATAGCAGTGTGTTTTCTACCTTTGGGCCTGAAAACCCAGTGTGTTTTCGACCTTCTCTCTGAAGGTTCAGGATGTTTTTGACTTGCGGTTTGAAAGTTCTCTATGTTTTCGATCTTGGTTTGAAAACCCTCTATGTTTTTGACCTTCAAGTGCGCAACTCCGACCAGGTGGGTCCCAGTTTCTAGCATCACTGTTGGGCCAGTCAGCAGTCAAGAAAACAACAAACTATCAACGGTCACAGTTAAAATAGTGAAAACGGTTTGCAGTGGTAGATAACACTTCACGGTTGGTCGCATGATCACATAGGCCTTCCTAGCCGCATGCGATCATGTGACAAATGGTCAAATAGAGGCTTTTAGCTCCGATGGTGGGTCCTTGGGCAGTGACTTGTCCAGTTTTCATTGGCCGGTGGGGTAAGACATTGACAGTGGAGGTTCAGGTGGAAAGAAAAGTCAAAGACCGAAAAGATTAAATAAATGTGCCAATAGTGCAACCCACACACATCAATAGTGGAGCCCACGTGTACCAATGATGAAACGGTCGCATGATCACAAGAATTAAATAAATACTATGTGATCATGCGAAATGTAAAAAGAATGAATTAGTGGGCCCTATTTCATAGCGGGACCTGAGTCATGACATAGCGGGAATCCACGTGCACTAATCATAAAGTGGTCGCATGATCACATAAATAAAATAACACCTATGCGATCATGTGACAACGTAAGTCATCGAAGATTTTTGGAGGTAAAATAAGATCCTTCCACATGTCCATGGTAGAGGCCGTACTTCATCAAAGTGCATTCGACGGTCCTTGCAAAAGTGCAACCCCTACCAAATGCTTTTGAGATCATGCGAGATGTGTACACGTCTCTCTCGGTGGGGCCGAAAGAGTTTGATCGAGATTCCAAATCGGTGGTTCCCACTTTGTCGCTAAGCCGTGGGAGATTCATTGAGATCATGCGAGATGTGTACATGTGTCTCTCGGTGGGTCTGAAGGAATCTATATCAGTTGGCTCTTTGAAAGACAATCAACGATCCTCGCGAGCCAATCATAGGGCGGTCGCATGATCGCATGGATTAAAATATTACCATGAGATCATGCGACAAGGCAAAAAGGGAACCAATGTACGCCAACAACGCAGATGCACTCTGCTGGGACCCACAAATTCCAATGGTGCAGTCCACGTGCGCCAATGAGAGAGCGGTCGCATGATCACATGGAATAAAATAATACCATGAGATCATGTGACAATGAAGCCTAGTGGGTCCGGAAAGGGTTTGCTTGCGATGCTGAATCAATGGTAGTTGTTTTTCCTTAGATGCATAAATGTGGAGTCAAGATGCTAGCTAACAAATAAAAATGATTGATGGTTTCTTAGCCTTTCCAAAAGCAATTGTTACATCAGAAATGGTGAATTTGTGTAATGCGGTATGTTAAGGAAATTGTACGTTGATGAACCTTGAATCAAATCATGAGTAGAGGTTATGATGGATAAATACATCTAAAACAGAGGAGTAATAGTTTGGGAAAGTATTAAATGCAGTGTGAAGGTTGAACCTTTATGAATAGGGGATATGTTACTCTGATTGAAAGGATTGAATTTTTTTAGATTCATTTCAAAAATACAGAGAGCGAATATTGGTAATATCAATTCTTTCATGATTATGAGCTAGTGATTGTTTGAAGGATATCATCTGGCATTATGAGGGATATTTTAAATTAAATCATAGTGATTCAAATACCTATTCAAGTCATCCTATTGAGAAAAGGAAGATGAAAGGGTAGAGTAAATTTCTTTCCTCTTCCTTATGTTTTGAAACCATTCGATTTTGTGCCTTTTGGTATTCATGAAAACTGAAAGATCATGAGTTCTTATGAACTCTATGTATTGTAAAACTCTATATATACTACTAAAAAAATCAATGCAAAGGTCAAAAAACTTGTAAGGGTAGCATAAGTGATTCCATTTACTTGGCTGGGTTTTCATGTTTGTTGAACTAGTAGTTTTCATCTACATTTGAATAGAAAGGATAGTTATGCATGAAGCTGTGATTACATATTGAATTCCATTTCATGTCTGTGGTTGCAGTAAGTAATTCCATTTTCTTGTCATATGTAACTCTTCTCCTATTCATCCTGTTTGTTAGATTCATTCCGGGCAGAAAGTATAATTGTGTATGAAGCTGTGATTTTCACTTGGATTCCATTTCATGTCAGAGGTTGCAGTGAGGGCAATTCCATTTGCTGTTCATATATAATTCTGCTCCTGTTCTCTCTAAGTAGAATTTGCATGATTAGAGTAGTTAGATTAAAGTTAGGAGATAGAATATATACCCTTGCTTGAATTGTTTGTGTCTGTGAGCAATTCGGTTAAAACACATCAGAGACAACCCGGTGATCAGTTTAAAAACATATTCATTGAACACCATACACAATCAGGGAGCTATACCTGTTAATTTAGAGGGTAGTGAATGAAGATATACACTAACCCAATTGTTGGTAACATCCTTTTGTTCTCTTACCTTGGGTGATTTGGGAGTCAAAGATTGAAAATCTTAGAAGAGGACAAACTGTTAACCAACATGTATCTTTTGTGAGTCACCTTTAGAGAGGGTTAACCATAGTGGACATTCCCTTAATTGGGTCAACCATGTGGATGGAACCTCAAGCGGTAATAGCCATTTTCATCGTGGTAGCAGCAACCACTATATAAATGTCCTTGTGGAGGAAATCTTCATAGGTGTGGTCTCTTGTTGGGCTGTCAGATCTCCCTAGTAGCTCCTGATTGATTAAATTCTTGAACTATGTCAAAACCCCGATGTGCCTGGATTGGAGTTCATCCTCTTGAGATCACAAAATTTGCAGAGTCAGACCATTACTAACAACCCTAGCGAGGCCAATTTTTCATTTTCTAAGAATATGTGCATTATTGAAAAACTTTTTGGAACATACACAAGTAGCATTTCTAGGGATTAGCACAATAAGTCACTATTGCTTGTTCATGTGCAAGGTTACTTTCACCCTTGTTCATTGTTTTTAGATGATTTTTTGCTTCCCTTGCTTGCTATTTTGCATGCTTGATAGCTTCTTGGTTACTTGAGATGAACTATTACATGAATCTTCAAAACTGGACAAAATTTTTTTCATAACAATCTGATACTGAAAAATTGAAAAAATTGCAAAATCTAAGCAAAAATCCTTTTTTGGTGTGAGAACTAAATATTTTGTTAGAGAACAACTAGTGCTGTGTCTCAAAATCTATGCCTCAAAAATTGTGCCAAAACTATCAAATTTTATTCTTTTATCGCATGAGATTTCAGTTTTCTGAGCATTTCCTCACACGAGATAGCATATTCTCGCGCGCAGCCTGGTACTTCCTCATGCAGGGCAGCATTTTCTCACGCGAGACTGTCCCCAAATTTTCAAAATAGAAAGCTTATTCCTATCAGTTGGTCAACTTTTTGTTAGATCTGATTTTTGTCTAGGGTCCGTATGCCTATTTTCCTGTTGTACACTACCTGAAACTAGATGTCTAGAGTTGAGAAATAAATCCCATAATTTTTCAAACAAATCATTGTGTCAGAAATAGAGCGGAATCTATAAAAAATCCATTCATTTACCTAAAGTGGTCTCTTGAGTCTGATTTAGCCTTCTAGTTTATCGATTTGAGTCTTTTTCATCTTGTGTCAAAACCTTGTCAAAATTATTTTCAAATTCAGTCTTCTTACTAAACGACTAAGTGTTGTGAGCTCATGCCCATCATCTATTGGGCATCTAACTATACTACTATGTAATAGTATCCTTCATTTACATCTGATCTATCTTCAATCTCATTCAATCTTGACAAGGTTGCGTCATTTGATCTTCTCGAATCAGGTCATTCTTCAGTTGTCTTCATCTTGCTTTCTTGCTTCACCCAAGGTTAATGGTGGAAACTAGAGCCTCCTCAAACAAGAAATTTGGAGAAGCATCTCATACCATACCTTTGACTACTCACATGGGTCCAACTCTTGAACAACTCTATAAATTAGGTCTTTACGAAGATGACGATCTTGGTAATTTTTGATTGAAAAATGGTTACATACGCTCTCCATCAACTCATGGAGGTAATCAATCTCTACATCAATCTATCCTAGGGAGTCCTAAAAATCCTAACATGTCTCACAGAGGGACACATCATGGGTCTCAAGGACCTCACTCTCAACATGGTATGGATCAAGAACCTACACCTTTTGAAATTGCTCGATATCAAAATGATGATGACTTCAAGAAAATGATGAGGCATTTATTGAAAGAAGATAGAGAGGCATACTTTCTAGAGTTAGCTCATCAAGGAGCTAAACTTCCTCCAAACTTTAATATTGAAAATATCATCATGCATGAGGAAGAAACCCCTATCATGGCTATGATGAAACAGATGCATGTCATGCAAGTCAAGCTCAACAAACTTGAAAAAGAAAAGGAATCTAAAGAGTTTTCCATGGAGCCTCTATGCCCTTTTCCATTTGATAAAGACTTGTACATGTTGCCATTCCCTAAAAGAGTGGAGATTCCTAAATATGACAAGTATGATAGAAACTCTGATCCTCAAGATCATGTCAGAGAATTCTATACTCAATCTATGGAGTTCATGCATGAACAAACCTACTTAATGCATCTTTTCCCTTGATCTCTGGGAGGGTCAGCTATTCATTGGTTCTAAAAAATGCCTCCTACTATAAATTTTTTTGATGAGTTAATCAAAATGTTCTATCAAAAATACTCCTACAACATTCAACATCCATTCACTATGATCGACATTTGCAATCTGAAAAAAAACTCAAGAGAACCATTCTTGAATTTTCTCAAAAGATGGAGGAAGAAGTTTTCTCTATATGCTAGACCCATTCCAGAAATTGAAAAGCTGGAAATCTTCATCAAAAATCTTGTTCTAGAACTTAACTATCATTTGCAAATGCAAAATCATACATCCTTTGATAAAATGGTAGAAAATGCAATCCAAATTGAGAAAGTACTTGTGCAAAAAGGAGACATATCACTTCAAAAGGATAAGTATGAATCTGGATCTAGTTCTAAAGATAAAGGCAAAAACTAGAACAAGAACAAAGGTGTTATCACATATGGCATTGTTGATACTATCCGTGCCCCATCCAAGGCACCCACTTTCAATCTTACTATTGGTACCTAGGCCATCAAAGCTTCTGAAGCTAAAACATCAGAATTCAATAAGAAGCCATCTACTTACAAACCTTGGGCTATAGATCCTAACCGCAAATTCACTCCTCTTGGAGAGTCCTTGGAATCTACCATGAAAACTCTATTGGCTAACAACATCATTTACTTTCCTGAGATAAAAGTCTTTGATCCTGAACCTAAACCAAAATGATGGAGAGAGAATGATTTCTGTGACTTCCATCGCAATAAGGGTCATACGACTAATAACTACATTTTCTTGAAACACATCATACAAGACAAAATTGATAATGGAGAAATCATGATTGATAATCATAAGAGCAATAATGATCATAGAACATTCATGGAACCATTTCTGAAACATGGTAAATAAGATTGTTCTTCCCAACCTAATATGGGTGCTAAAGTCAATTATGCCTATTCTGGAAACAATGCTATTATCAATATGGTTGAACCATGTCCATCTGAGCATTGCAATGCCATCACAATTATAAGAAGAGATAGAGAAAATCAATCAGCTAATGTAGTTACTCGATCACAAGCTCAGGTGCATCTACAAGGACAAATCCCATATTCATCCAATGTCCCTAAGATGCCTTTCAATCTTTCATCTGCTTCTAAATAGAACGCTGCTTCTAAATCTTCAAATCTTAAAGACATGAGGCCTACATCATATAGTATTGTCCAACAATTCCAGCATACAAATGCTAAAATCTCCATGTTTGAGTTTCTTCAGATATCTCTAGCTCATAGAGCCATTCTAGACAAAGCTTTGCTCAAATCCAATGTTCCTAAAAACCTTGATTTAGACAGATTCCAGGCTATGGTTGGTCATCTAACGTCTCTATAGTATATCTCCTTTTCAGAGGAAGATGATAATTCCTTGAGTCATCCGCATAACTAGCCCTTGCATATTGAAGTCTTGATCCAAAACCATCATGTCAAATGTGTGTTGATAGATGGGGGCGCTGGTCTTAACATTTGTTCTTTTAGCTTGATTACACAATTGGGATTTTTAGAAATGGCCATTGATCCTAGAAAGAAGATAACTATCAAGGCATATGATGAAGAAGAAAGATCTTCCAAAGAAACAATTGTCTTTCCTATTAGAATAGGTCCAGTCATCAAGGATACTACATGTCAAGTTCTTGATATACCTTTGGCTTACAACATCCTTCTAGGGAGACCCTGGATACATGAAATGAAAGCTATTCCTTCTACATACCATCAGTGTTTGAAATTTCCTTATGAAGGAGTAGAAGTGATGATTCCAGCTGATCTATATACAACTTGCAATGCATTAAAAGAAAGTGTTGATAAACTTGTTCCTAATAACAGAGAATCTTCCACTAAGCAGCTAGACATTGCTTCAACATCCAAGATGGAAGACATTGCTAAAGAGGTTAAAATTAAAGAAAATGGTATGGGAGAATATACTATAGAGCCAGTCTTATCTTTGACAGTTCTCCCTATATCACCTAAGTCCTATGGACAAACACTAAAACAGTCTAAAAAGGAATCTAAAGAACCTCTTGAGGCATATAAAGGAAATTTTGTTGCAGAACAAGTGTCTAAACAAGAGTTTGAAGATGATGAAGTTGTGCTTGCATGGATATACAAAGATGAACTTGAATCTCAAATTATTCAAACATGTGACTCTAAAACACTGAAGATCCCTTCTAAGTCATATGTCCCAGGGGACAAATTGATCACAAAAATGGGATATAAAGGAAAAGGACCTCTAGGACTACAGGGTAAAGGTCTTCTGTCACCTCTTGACCATCATGGCCGAGAAAACAAGAATACAATGGGTCTAGGATATAAGAAGAAACCTTTCCATCTTAGCAAGAACTCCCCACATATCTTAGAATAGATAGACACCTCCACAGAAAATAAACTAAAGGGAGAAACAACACAACAGTCTGATAGTGATGATTCAGACATCACTGAAGAACTCATTCCTTATGAGCATTTGCCCAAATAAATTAAAGACCTTCTTGAAGCTGAAGATAATCTAATAAAAAGAATTAATGTAGTAGAAACACAAGAACCTACTAATATTGAAGGCAATCAAATAGACAAAGAGGAAGGTGGTAGTTATTCTGAGACAGATTCCCATGAGTATGAATTCAAATTAGAATTTGAGGGTAATCCTTCTTGGGGTATTCACCCTGACTTTACTCATGTTCTTAAATTTCCTAGAGGCATAGATGAAGAATCTAATGACTATGAATGGGGAGCCATTCTATAGGAAGATGAGCTTATTATAGAGAAACATGTTGATGTTATTCACCAATATGCACCTAAACCCAACGTAAGTCTAGAGAAAAATAATGAACTTAATGAATCTGATCCACCGATGGATGAAGTGGACTTCCACAATGACATTGAGCCTATTCATGAATTGAATATCTTAAGTTGTAATATCACCTTTGAACTTGAGCATCGAGTTAGGACCAATGATGACAGATCCATATTTGTAAACACTCTTTCCCAATCTTTCACCACTTTGACTATCCAATATCGTGAACTTCTTGACCAAACCTCTACGAATTTGAGCCAAGGTATTTATACCTTTCCAAATGACTATACCCTTTCTTGCTACCTCAATGCAATTGAACCTATGAGGACTTCCATTAGTGAACCAAGTGTTAGCATGACGGAGTTGGACATTAAGTATCTTAGTCAAAAAAATAAGAATAAGAATAAAAAGAAAAGGAGTTATGAGGGTGAAAACCACTTTGTGGCAGTCTCATAACCTACAAAAGTAAAAATAAAAGATGTATCCGAAGGTGAAAACCTCTCTAAGGCACCTCAGGATGAGATATTTGATGTCCTTCTGAGTCATTTGCAGGATAGATCTCTAGTTCTAATTGAGCCCACTCAATCCATCAACTTGGGACAATAGAAGAACCACAATTGATCCATGTAGCACAATCCTTATTAGAAGAAGAAAAGAAAAAATTTACAACATTCTTAATAGAAAAGAAGATCAATTTTGCATGGAAATACTTAGATATGCCAGGGTTGGATCTTGATCTTATAATGCACCATTTATCTATAGCTCCAGGCATCAAACCTGTTAAGCAAAAATTGAGAAATATGCATCCACATGTTGCACTCTTGGTCAAAGATGAATTAGAGAAGCTACTAAAAGCTAGATTCATCTGTGTTATTGATTATGCTAAATGGATCTCTAATATTGTACCTATTTGAAAACCAGACAAATCTATAAGAGTGTGCATAGATTTCAGAGATGTAAACAAAGCATGCCCTAAGGATGATTTTCCATTACCTAACATTGATATGATAGTGGACATGACTGCTAGCTTTGAGCTGTATTCTTTGATGGATGGTTTTTTTGGATACAACCAAATAAAAATTTCTCTAGAAGATCAAGAGAAAACTCCTTTCACATGTGCGTGGGGTACCTTCTATTGGAATGTCATGCCATTTGGGCTTAAGAATGCTAGTGCTACATATCAAAGAGCTATGACATCTATCTTTCATGACATGATGCATCAAACTATGGAGGATTATGTTAATGATACCTTAGCAAAATCTATGATAAGATCTGAACATCTAAATGATTTGAGAAAAATACTAGATAGAATGGAGAAGTTTAGTCTTAGACTAAACCCTAAGAAGTGTGCTTTTGGTGTCACTTCTGGAAAGCTCTTAGGCTATATTGTTTCAAAGAAAGGAATTGAAGTAGATCTAGCTAAGGTTAAAGCTATCATGGAGATGCAACCTCCCAAGAATATCAATCAAATGAGAACATTACAAGGGAGAGTACAATCTATTAGATGCTTCATATCTTAGCTAGCAGACATATCACAAACTTTCACAAAGACATTACATAAAGGTGTGACCTTTGCATGGAATGAGGAATGTGAAAAGAACTTTAACCATATCAAGAAATATCTATCAAATCCTCCTATTTTGATGCCTCCTATACAAGGGAAGCCATTGATCTTATATGTCTCCACCATAGATACATCACTGGGGGCATTACTAGCACAACACGATGAGAATAAAAAGGAAAGAGCTATATACTATATCAGTAGAACATTGGTAGCATATGAGAAGAACTATTCAATGATTGAGAAAGCTTGTCTAGCTATGATCTTTGCATCATAGAAACTGAGACATTATAGGGTTAGCTCAAACCACATATTTGGTAGCTAAGATTGATCCACTAAAGTACCTACTAAGCAAAGCTTCCCTCACAGGTAGGCTAGCTAAATGGGTCATGCTCTTAAGTGAATTTGACATTGAATATGTTGAAAGAAAAGCTATCAAAGGATAGGTTATTGCTAATCAACTAGCAAATGCACCTTTGTTTGATGATACTCCAATGCAAATGGAATTCCTAGACTCCTCTATCATGAACCTATCTTCTAGATCATGGAAGTTATTCTTTGATGGCTCCTATACATAGAATGGATCTGGAGTAGGCATATTGTTTATCACTCCTCAAGGATACTCCATTCCTAAGGCATTTAGAATCAAGTTTCCTTGTACAAACAATATTGCTGAATATGAAGCCCTTCTTAATGGTATGAAAATAGCAATTGAGTGGAGAGTGACAAAATTACACATTTATGGAGACTCACAACTTGTAATACACCAAGTCAATGAAGTGTATCAAATGAAAGATGAAAAGGTCATTCCATACAAGAGAATGGTAGATGATCTAAAGAGATATTTCATATCTATCACATTTGAGAAAATACCTAGAACAAAGAATAAGGCTACTGATGCAATGACAACACTATCTACTTTATTACAACAACTTGAACATGAGCTATGCTATGAGTTCCTGGTGGAAGCACTATCTTATCCTGCATATGATTCCCCTAAAACCTGCATGATCTGCACTGTTGTTGGTCATGATTCATCCATATACAAAAAACTTTTCCCCTATCTCCAAGACCAAATCATTCCCGATACCTTCAACCACCATGAGAAATGATACCTTATCCATAATGCACCCTAGTATGTCATCATTGGTAACAATTTGTATAAATGAGGTCTAGATGGTACACTACTTAGATGTTTATAATGGGAAGAGTCTCAACATGCATTAGAGGAAGTCCACAAAGGTATATGTGGGTCACACTCTAACGGTTTAACACTAGCTCAAAAACTTATTAGGGCTGGGTACTATTGGCCTGAAATGGAAAAAGAGGCTATCAAGTTTGCTAAGAACTGTCAAAAGTGTCAAGTACATGGCAACTTAATTCATGCACCGGGGAGAGATCTAATTCCATTTACTACACAATGGCCTTTTCACCAATGGGAATTCGATCTTATGGGAGCCATACATCCTCATTATTCTAATGGACATACCCATATAATCACAGCTACAGACTATTTCACAAAATGGGTAGAAGTAGTTCCTTTGACTCAAGCAACTGACAAACAAATTTTAATGTTCATCTTGAACTACATCATATGTCGGTATGGTATTCCACATTCTATAGTCACAGATAATGGTGGACAATTCAAGAATAGAGACTTAGATGATCTATGTGCCAAATTAAGGATTACACAACATTGGTCATCAATTTACTATCCTCAAGGGAATGGACAAGCAGAGGATTCAAATAAGAATCTATTAAAAATATTGCACCAAACAGTTAATAAAATTGGAAGAGACTGGCATGTCATGATCAATATAGCTCTCTGGGCCTACAGAACAAGTATCAGAATGCCCACTGGGGCTACACCACTTTAGTTTATGGGTCTAAAGAAGTATTGCCTATTGAGGTTGAAATCCCATCACTAAGAATCATAATGCATGGTCTAATAATTGATGATGACTACAGAGTGTCTAGGTTGCAAGAACTTGAACTACTACATGAGCACATACAAGCAGCGTATGATCATCTCAGATTATATCAGAAAAGAATGTCTAGAGGTTACAACAAGAAAGTCAGACACAAATAATTTTAGGTTGGTGATCTAGTCTTGAGAGAGAATCCTAAAAATCAATCACATAGAGAGCACAAGGGGAAGTTTGAACCCAATTGGTTGGGTCCCTTTGTTATCACTACTACTTTTGGCTCTAGTGCCTATCAACTCTCAACAACTGAAGGAGAACAACTCTGAGAACCAATCAACGTTCTCCATCTAAAGAAATTCTACGCCAATTGCATTCAGTATTTAAAAATGTCCTGAAAAAATTATAAAAATTAGAAAAAGTCCTGAAAAGATGAACACCTTGTTGAAAACCTAGCAAATAGGTGCCTTGATGATTCACAAAAAAATAAAAAATATGAAAAGTACAAAAAAAATTGAAAATATGAAAAATACAAAAAAATGAGAAAAAGGAAAAGTGCCTTGGTGAAAACCTGGAAATAGGAGCCTTGGTAGCAAAAATAGAATCTCTGCCAAGATGGTGAAAACCCAGCAAATGGGTGCCACTTGTTCAAAATGCTCCATCTATTAGCATAATCTTGGTCTTTCCCAACTTTTAGTCTTGTTTTAGTTTGTACACATCTCTCGGTTTGTTTCTGCATTCCTATTTTCAATAAAGTCAATCTGTACACCAATCGGCTCAAGCGTCTGTATCCTATCAATATTTCAAACTTGGGGGCAATCAATGTCATATCCTACAGTCCTCAGTATCTCAATCAAGTCATATCCAGTCAAAGTCCTTTGAAGCTACATTTGAGTCAGTCAATCTATCTCTTCTCTAGAAAGGATTTCGCATCTACAACAATGCAATCAAACACAAAATGAAAACAATCTATGCTTTTTACATGATTTTATCTCCTTCTATGTTTACTGATTCGCATTGAGATTTTTGCATATTGTGTCCCTTCAAGCTCTTCAATGATGTCCTTTATAGGATTTAGAGAGTGATGACTAGGGGCATAATCTTTTCTTCATTTTCTGCTTGTATGTGAAAATCTAACAACTTTGGAAATTCTAGATTGAAATGGTGTCCTTTTGTAAGAGCCTCTATCTCATATTGGATGGCCACGCCTACCTCGACCATTGATACTCAGAAAATTCAAGGACATTTGATCTCACTATTGTCTTTTTGAGAAAGTTCTTACTCCTACTGTGAAACACAATCTTACCTAAGGATGTGAATGATAAAAGGGTCACTACAGGTAATTCACATTGGATTTAGAATGATCTCTTGACTACTTGATGTGTTTATTACCGCAAGGCGTATTCTAGTCATCACGACATCTATGTTTTGATGCTTATACAAATTTCTATATCAAAATGGACACGATATTCAGGTCATCCTGGCATTTGTGCCTTGGTGCTTATATCTAATCCGACATTCTGAAAACAAAATCAATATTCATATGTCTGTGGTTGTCTAACCAGTGGGCGTTGTATTGATTCTTATGCATACAAATCAATATTCATATGTCTATAGTTTCACAGCTAGTGGATGTTGTATTGATTTATCCGGTTACCTAAAAATTTCAATGATGACAACAAATTGACACATGATTAGTGACTAGGTCCAAGGTCTTAGGTTTGCATTTCATTCTGCATATCATTTTGCACTTTGCATGATCTCACACATTGTTTGAACACTTAAACGATTCTTCAAAACCAAAAATGCTAACCATGACACAAGGATTGAGCATTGTATGAAGGTTCCTCCAACGAAACAACAAGTAGAACTCACTTTTGGGATCAAAATCAAAATCTGAGATCATTTATATTATTAACTACTTGCATAATCAACCTTCAATCATTACAAAAATCTAGGATTCAACTTAATTGATTATCTTACATCAAACTATCAAAATTTCAACTTGGTCAACCATGGTCAACTCATGGTCAAACCTAGTCAAACTTGGTCTCTAGGACCTCTAAATGATGCATAATGCATTCTCGAATGTGTATAACTAATTCTCGAATCATTTAACATGCTTCTAAACTATATAAAGCTGACTTTTCTTGTCAGATTTCTATTTTAATCCCTAAGGGGGCATGGTATTGCACATCATTCAAATTTGTAAATCAAATATTTCCTTAGTAATCAAGACAACAACCATGTCTAGTTGTTGGTTCATCTAAAGTCCTCATCACTTGGGGCAAATCTATTATCACTTGGGGCATATCAGATACATTAAGATCCATATCAATCTGATATCCTAAATCTATCTTGTAAACTGTATTAGCTTTTCATAACCATTGGTTCATTAGTGTTATTTCCTTGGTTCTTCATAGCGGATGGGTTCAGGATGTGATACCAATATGATTCTCTTGGGACAATTAGGTATGGAATCGGTCACTCACTTCTTTGCAATCATAAGGTTCAGAATCAATCATTTTGACACTTTTTTGTAATCATCGGTTCATTGTTGCTATAGTTAACATTATCTTTGGTCAATCAGGACCTAGATCTTAAATCTTTAAATCTTTCAATCAGTTTCTGTCTTAGAATCAGTTAATCTTTCAAATCAATTTCATACATCATTATCAAACACAGACTATTCTTTGAACCACTACGCTTCACACAGTGATTCAAAGAGGGGCAAAATGTAATACCCCAAAAATGGGCTATAGGTTCATTAACCTTCTACATCTTCAAATTGAACGAAATCAACATCAAAGTCCTAACCTAAGGCACATCTGCACTTTATCGAATCCTAATTGATTATCCTAAATTCTGCATCGGAGAATATTCCTAGCAATATTCCTGTTTATCATAATTATCTTTGATTTAATAATTATTTGGCGA
Organism: Chamaecyparis obtusa; assembly: GCA_027943335.1. Taxonomy (NCBI): domain Eukaryota; kingdom Viridiplantae; phylum Streptophyta; class Pinopsida; order Cupressales; family Cupressaceae; genus Chamaecyparis; species Chamaecyparis obtusa. The sequence continues at coordinate 595,289 of BSBK01000206.1, forward strand.
TAAATCTTATTTATTCTAAAGTTTGATTAATTGAATATTCTAAATATTTAATTTATTAGATTTAATACTGCCACTTAATTGTTTAATTAAATTTATTCCTAAATTGTATTAATTAATTTTGACAATAAATCTAAAATCTCATGACTAATTGATTAAATTCTTATTTAATTAATTAATGTCAAATTGTCAATTTTTAATAATATAGTTTTAGAATAAAAGTTTGATTTAATAATTGATTAACCCATAAATCAATTGTTTTAATTTGAAAATTAGTTAAGTTGAGAATAAATCACTTTATTTTTAAAATTAATTTATAATCAAATCATGCACAATTAGAAAAGCAGGCAACTAGAAATTAACAATCAATTTTAAAATTGAAACTCAACATCTGATGATGAGTTGAAATCTGATCTAAACTCTAGTTTGAGTTAAACACTGCTTTTGCATGATTTTTGTGAGTTAATTATCTCTGATTTCTTGATAACTTAAAAATCAACCCAAGTTTATCAAGAGTGATTTATGGCTTTTCTCCTACATCCTCAAGCCCCAGATTTCTATAAAATCAAGGCTCAGCTCTTCACAAAGGTCTGGCTAATCAACTCTCGAATTTGCACAATTACTTTGGCGAATTGGCGATTGAAGGATTAAGCACTTGGGATAGGCAATTTGTGAGATCTTTCATAGTTGATAATAGTTTTTGCATAGTTTCATATCATAGATTTTCATATCATTCATAGCATTCTTAGATTAAATCTACATTCAATTTCATTCATATAGCTTAGATTCATACAATTTTTCATATTATTGCACAGAAAATACAAAAATATAGAATAATCTACACTCATACAGTCTTTCATTCTTTTGCATTCAAATCCTTTGTTTAGGTGTTGCATTGTCACTGATCTTGATTTTAATCTGAGAACATCATACTCACACCTACTAGAAGGCAGTAAATCGTCTGGTTAGCTTAGTTTCAATTACTTGCAGATTTTGATTTCGCTAACCTCTAATGTTTTACTGAAGTGCTGTGTCTACAACTAGGTACGAAATTCACACACACAAAAACATGTGGAAATAGCTCCTGAAAAATATGGAAAGGGATACAAAATCATGAAACAAATGGGATACAAAGGAAAAGGACCATTGGGACAACACAACAAAGGACTAGTAGAACCCCTACACATGGATTTTAGAAATCCTAAAGACAAGACTGGATTGGGTTTCAGAGAAGCAAGATTTTATCTTGTAGTAGGAAGGGGTCCTGTATTTGATAGACCAGCAGACTCAGATGATGAAGAAGAAATAATAGGACAACCTATTGCCTATGAAAGAATGCTGCTATTGCAAGGAGATCCACTATCATAAACTGGTACCAATGTTGAACAAGGACTAGAAGAAGAACAAATAAGAGAACCTAGCATAGGACAAGAACAACATAGTCTTATTGATGACACACCTCATTTTGATGAGGAACCTAATGAAGAAACATTGCAAGAGGAAGAGAACCATGCTAATGAAGAAGATGAAGTACCCATGAATATTGCCCACTTCTTGGGGGTTTCAGATTATAGTCAGGTAGACTCACATAAATATGAATGGGATGTTCTTTCTAATGCTACCATGGACATAGAGATAGATGTGATACACAAATTTTCTCCTAGAGTCTTGATTGAAGAAGGGGAAAGTTATAATGTTAGATCACTAGAGTTAGACCCGCATAACATTAACATAAAATCTAATAATAATGAACATGACTCCAATAATCCTAACATATTTTCAAAAGAAAACTTAATAGATGATATCTTGCAAGTTACAAACGGTGATAACAACACGGTGTTGTCTCTTGAACCTACTAAATCTTTGTCCTTGAAATACCTTGACTTGATAGAATGGGATGAACCTAAAAACACAAGTTTGATATCCTTTGACAATTACTATTCCATAGCCTATTATCTCAATGCTTGTGAAGCCTTCCTTTCTTCCACCAGTGCAAATAGCGAAACTATGACTGAAGAGAATATCAATTTTCTCAGTCTCAAAAACAAAAACAAAAAGAACAAGAGATCTGATGGTGAAAACCACTTAGTGGTAGTATCAGATCCTAAAAGAGAAAAATAAAAATATGTATTTGATGATGAAAACCTCTTTGAGGTGCCAAAGGATGGGATTCTTGATATCCTCCCAGATCACTTTCAGGATAGATCATCAGTTCTGATTGAACCTACACAACCTATTAATTTTGAAACAATAGAAGCTCCTCAGTTAGTTCACATTGCTCAATCATTGACAGAAGATGAAAATATCCAATTCACCAATTTATTCAAAGAAAAGAAGATCAATTTTGCTTGTTCTTATTCGGATATGCCGGGATTGGACACAAAATTAATCATGCATCACTTGTCTATTTCACCTGATGTAAAACTAGTAAAGCAAAAACTTAGAAAGATGAATCCACATGTGGCATTGCTAGTAAAAGTAGAATTGGAAAAACTATTGAAAGCTAGATTCATTAGAGCTATTGATTATGTGGAGTGGATATCAAACATAGTTCTTGTTTCTAAGGTGGAAAAATCCATAAGAGTGTGCACAGACTTTAGGGACCTCAATAGGGCTTGCCCAAAAGATGATTTTCCACTTCCAAACATAGACATGATTGTGGACTTAACAACTGGTTATGAGATGTACTCCCTAATGGATGGATTTTTAGGATATAATAAGATCAAAATTACTCCTGAAGACCAAGAGAAAACATCATTCACTTGTGCATGGGGAACCTACTGTTGGAATGTAATGCCATTTGGTCTAAAAAATGTAGGTGCCACTTATCAAAGAGCAATGACCACAATATTACATGACATGATGCACAAGAACATGGAGGACTATGTTGATGACACCTTGGAAAAGTCAAAGATAAGGACTTCACATATAGAGGATCTAAGAAAAATATTTGATAGGATGGAGCAATTTCAATTAAGACTTAATCCTAAGAAGTGCACATTTGGAGTATCATCTGGAAAACTATTAGGGTTCATAGTCTCAACAAAGGGATTTGAAGTGGATCCGACAAAGGTAAAATCTATTCTAGAGATGCAACCACCAAGGAACAATAGTCAAATGAGAATGCTACAAGGAAAGCTACAATCCATAAGAAGGTTCATATCTCAGTTGGTGGACAAAGCAAAACCTTTCACAAAGTTGATGCGTAAGGGAACTACTTTCACTTGGGATGAGCAATGTGAAGAGAATTTTACTGAAGTCAAGAAATATTTTATGAATCCTCCTATTCTAATGGCACCAATTTATGGAAAACCTCTATTGCTCTACATATCAGCTACAAATACATCATTAGGGGTATTACTTGCACAAGAGGATAAGACTAGGAAAGAAAGAGCTATATATTACATCAGTAGAACTTTTGTGACATTTGAGCTAAACTATTCAATGATTGAGAAGGCATGCTTAGCAATGGTGTTCGCATCTCAATAGATTAGACACTACATGTTAGCACACAAGGTGAAGCTAGTAGCTAAAATTGACCTGCTTAAATACTTGTGTTGAACAAGGCAATGTTGATAGGAAGACTAGCTAAGTGGGTCCTAATCCTAAGTGAATTTGATATTGAATATGTGGACAGAAAAGCCATTAAAGGACAAGTGATCACTGATCAACTTGCAAAGACACCATTAAATGATGACAAGCCATTACTTGTGGAGTTTCTAGATGAATCTATCATGCACTTAATAGAACATCCCTGGAAAATGTACTTTGATGGCTCTTTCACACATTAGGGATCAGGAGCTGGATGCTTATTCATCACACCACAAGGATATAAGATTCCCAAGGCATACAAAATGATTTTTCCATGTACCAACAATATAGTAGAGTATGAAGCTCTTGCGAATGGGCTCAAGCTTGCAATAGAGTGGAAAATCATTGAATTACACATCTATGGAGACTCGTAACTCATTATCAATCAAGTCAATGGTGACTATCAGACTATGGATGGAAAGCTAATGCCCTACAAAAAAATGGTGGATGACTTGAAAAAGTATTTTGTCTTCATCACATTTCAACAAATTCCAAGATCAGAGAATAGGGCAGCTGATGCGATGGCTACTTTAGCATCCATGTTACAATTGGAGGAGCACCAATTTTTCTATGACTTCCTAGTGGAAGAACTCCCTTTCCCAACTTATGACTCACCCGAATGCCAAATTTTTTGTGCCCTAGAAACCCAAGTGTTATCTAGATACACCCATATCTATTCCTATCTTAAAGACCAAGCAATTCCCAAAGGCTATTCTAGAAATGAAAAGAGATCCCTCATAAGAGCATCATTGCGTTATGTAATAATTGCTAATGACTTGTTTAGATGTAGTCTAGATGGCATGCTTCTTAGGTGTTTAGAACATGAAGATTCTAATCATGTATTAAAAGAAGTTCATGAAGGTGTGTGTGGGTCACACTCAAATGGTTTTTCATTAGCTAAAAAACTTTTAAGAGTTGGGTATTATTGGCCCACTATGGAGAAAGATGCCATCCACTTTGCAAAAACTTGTAAGAAATGCTAGATCCATGGCAATTTGATACATGTACTAGCTAGAGAGTTGATTCCCTTCATAACAGATTGGCCATTTCAGCAGTGGGCCTTTGATTTGGTTGGACAACTTTACCCTAATTCATCTAATGGACATAAATACATCATCACTGCAACTGATTATTTTATGAAATGGGTGGAAACTATCCCACTGTCCAATGCAATAGGAAAACAAATCTCAATGTTCTAAAGGATCTGATAACTTTTGATCTGAAAAAGCCCAAGAACACCTACATGCAAATACCTGGTACAAGGAGGAAGCAAAAAAGAGAGAAAGGGCCAAATTCATAAATTCTCAAAAAGTGAGAGCTAATTGCTAATCCAAGTAACTACAATAAAAGATTACAAAAATCCACCTTAAAGGTGAATGAAACCCTAAAAGGGAAAAACTAGGTTGCACATTACTAATTAATAAAATATTAATTAATAATGCACCTAAATGAAGCTTAAGCAACTAGAGTAATAGGAAATTATATAATTAAATCAATATGATTTAATCAATAAGCCTAAAGGACTAATACTCTAACACCCCCCCTTAAGCTGAATGTAGGGTGAAAGCTAACCTAGCAATGCTATGAAAGAAAGAAATAGGTCTCAGCAACAAGGCTTGATCAGGTACCCAGTAAAAGGAAATCTCTATAAACTAGAGACAAAGGAGAAAACCCAATGGGAAAAAATCCTCTCCAAAAAGAGATATAAATGTAAGCAAAACACAAAAATATGACTTCAAGAGACTCTCTCAAAGCCATAAGTACAATGTGTGCTACCAACCTCCCCGTGAGAGAGGATTGAGGCTCCAAAGCCCCCGAAATGAAAGAACCCCTGGATCAATGAACAAACCACTGTGACTCCAATGTAGAGGAGTGAAAGTTAGTGGACACTAAAGAGGTAACCTTGAAAGAGGAGGTGTTACTAGAAGATGAGCTGATGCTCAAAGGAGTAACCACGAGGATCTTGAAAGGGAATCCCCAATGTAGGTGGTGTGACAGGTGTGCTGACACTGTCATGAAAGAGGAGATGAATGTCCTCTGTAGAATCCTCAACAATTGCACTTGGTGGCTCGATGAATAGAGCTGGAGGGTCAGGCAGTGCTGAAGAAGAATCCTACTGAAGAGAAAAGACCTCAATAGGATGTGGTGTGGAAATCATAGCAGTGATCTTAGGAATAATACAAATGTTCAAGCAACCCGACTGCACCACATGATGCTCTCGCGAAAGAGAAGAGTTGTGCTTCAACAATGGAGATGGTGGACCAAAGTGTGAGAAGGTGTAGAGATGGGTGGAATGATCAACTATCCCTTTAGAAACAATGCCTCTTGTTGCACTATCCCGAATGAAGACTGAATTTGCAGTGAACTCAACTGTCTTCCCTGATCCACTGTGTGTAATCTGATAAGTTGAGAGAAGGTTTATAGATAGAGATGGAACATACAATACATCATTGAATGTGCCATCCTAAATGCCTACTGAACCTTTCCCGTAGACTGTCAGGATAGTTTTATTCCCCATGAGAATATGAGGAATGGGAGAAGCCTCAACAGTAGAGAAGACCCCTTGAGAAGATGCCATATGGTGAGAAGCACCTGAATCCAGTATCTAAGAGACCTATGAAGGGGATGTAATGGATGCCCGTAATGCATGACCCTATCCAAAATCTTGTCTAGATGTCAAAGATGTGGAAGAAGACTAAAAAGTAGACCCCTGTGAGGTAGAAGAGGATGGAGAGGAAATAATGCTCTTCTAAAGAAGAGCTTGCAAATCTACAATCTGTTTCTCATAGCCATCAAATCTCTTCTGAAAATAATGTGACTCATCATGAGGTCCCTACTAACAATAGGAACATGTAGGTCTCTCAATCTTCTATTTCTCCTTCTTAGAAGAAGATGGTGGGACAATAGAGTGTTGAGAAGAGGAATTTGATATCTGCTTCGGCTTCTACTTCTATGTACCTTGAGGTGTCTTGCCAAGCAATGCCTATGACTGTGAACCTGTAAGTGAATCCATTTGAGTGAGCTTGGACTTCTCATGAGTCAACCTATCATAGAATTTCTCAAAAGAGGGCATAACATGTCATGCACCCAGTGCATCCATAGTGGAGTAGAAGGTAGAAGTGAAAATATGATAAGGACCTCAAAGCTTTGAGAGTATCAAAAAGATGCACTCATCATTTGACTTCGTCTTCCCAAAAACCTGTAAAATAGATCGAAGAGACTTGAACTTCATCAAGAAGTCCTCTATGCTGGTGAATGATTCAGGTACCAAGGAGGTGAACTCTACATCTATCTGTAGAACCCTGAACTCATTCATTGTGCCAAACAAGGTGGAAAACTTGTTCCACATAGCCCTAGGTGTGGTCAAACCATCCAGGTGGAACAACAACCCATCTGAAATATTTAGTGAAATGAGGCCCATTGCTTCATCTATCCTATTTGTTTGCATAAGAGCCTCATAAGGCCTCTATAGAACTGACGGAGCCTCATCGAGGCATGACCATAACCCTTTTTCCATAAGCAATCTGGTCATCTGTCCTTTCCAAGTGTGGTAGTTGTGAGGTGTAAGGTGAGCGATAGAAGAGTCTGCCATTGAGAGAAAGTAGACAAAATTAGAAGGATCTCTTTGAAATAAATGACAGAAAGAGAATTTTCACCCCCCCACAAAATATTATACTATCTCCCGTACACTTCAAATAAGTATGAAAGCACACAAAACAAGGAAAAAACCTAATTTCCAAATGCAGAGAGGAATGAAAAATGAAGCCTCCACTTTGACGCCAAAAATAGCCAATCAGGCTTGGAAAGAGCTTTCCAATGATATATCACACTTCGATTTTCGATACCGTATGCTCAACTTATGAGCAAAAAACCAACAAGTACTCAGAAAAAAGAGTTCACTAGAAAAAAACCAGTCACTAGAAAAAATTTGACGACCGTCTGGCCATCACATGACATTTTGGTCAAAGTTGACTATGTTGATGTCATTTGCTGACAGGGAGCTGACTGGGCGATGACTGGGTGCTAACATGGGGCTGACATGGCACCTTAAAATGCATGCCAAAAATTTGAATTTTTTTTTGCATGTGCCAATTTTGCCAAATTTGGCGGATCTCCAAAAATTATGCCAAATTTTTTTGCAAAATTGGCGGATCACTAAAAAAAGTCCTCGATTTGTGTGAAAATGGGTGCCAATTTTGTGGAGTGGCACGAATTTTGAAACTGCTAAATTTTTTGAAAAACCCTAAGGTACTTCGTACCTTCTACATTGACACTGACAACGCGTTAGAGCTCAATGTGTTAGGTCTGCGTGCAGGTACTACACGCTTTTAAAAGCGTTGACAGTTTTTTTTTAATTTTAAAACTTGTGCAAAAAAAAACTTTTGCAAAAAAGCGTCGAGCACTTTACATACAATGTTTTATATTTTTTCTAAACAAAAAATAAAAAATTACAGAGTATATAATTTAAAAAAAAATAAAAATATGGTACCTGCTTCGAGAAGCGTGCTAGGGTCGTACGACCCTAGTGCTAAATTTTTTTTGCCACAGATTGCCCCGGTGCCCAAAAGTGGTCAAATTTTATATCAAAGTTCATCTAAAGGACCTTCTAAATCCATTAGTGATGTCATTTTGAGCCCAAAATGCCTCCAATAAAAATATTTCCCTAGATCCAATAAAAAAACCTCTTGAAAAACTTGAAACCCTTAACCTCAAAAATATGCTTCAAAAACACTAGAACACGAAGCAGCAGGGGTGCTCTAATACCATGAAGGATCTAATAACCTCTGATATGAAGAAGCCCAAGAACACCTGCATGCAAATACCTGGTACAAGGAGGAAGCAAAAAAGAGAGAAAGGGCCAAACTAAAAAATTCTCAAAAAGTGAGAGCTAATTGCTAATCCAAGTAACTACAATAAAAGATTACAAAAATCCACCTTAAAGGTGAATGAAACCCTAAAAGGGAAAAACTAGGTTGCACATTACTAATTAATAAAATATTAATTAATAATGCACCTAAATGAAGCTTAAGCAACTAGAGTAATAGGAACTTATATAATTAAATCAATATGATTTAATTAATAAGCCTAAAGGACTAATACTCTAGCATGTTCATCTTGAATTACATCATTTCCATTATGGCATACCCTCGTTGATTGTGACTAACAATGGGGGTCAATTCAAAAACAAAGACATAGATGAGTTGTGTCTTCAATTCAAAATCACTCAACATTGTTCCTTGATTTATTACCCTCAAGGTAACAGACAGGCTGAAGCATCAAACAAGAACATTCTGAAAATCTTGCATAGGACAGTAAAAAAATCAGGAAGGGATTGAAATTTGCAAATCAATCCAGCATTGTGGGCTTACAGAACAAGCATTAGAACACCAACTGGGCAACTCCTTTTGCACTAGTCTATGGATCATAAGTAGTCTTACCAGTTGAAGTAGAGATTCCATCACTAAGGGTATCACTGAAACATCTAGTCACTAACGAGGATTATAGAATCTCTAGACTACAAGAACTTGAATTTCTAGATGAGTGAAGACAATAAGTGTTTGATCATCTCAAAGCTTACCAGAAGAGGATGTCAAGAGGATACAACAAGAAGGTAAAACCAAGAAGTTTTTAGGTAGGAGATCTAGTCCTAAGAGAAAATCCTAAGAATCAGTAGAATCGAGAACAAAAAGGGAAATTTGAACCCAACTGGATGGGTCCCTTTGTCATTACAACAAAATTTGGATCAAGAGCCTATCATTTGGCTACACCTCAAGGAGACTTTTTACTAGATCCAATCAATACTCTACATCTGAAAAGGTTTTATGCCTGACATTCTGGAGGTAGCTCCTGTACAGTGAAAAGATCCCTGAAAAAAGTTCAAAAACAACAAATATGGATCCTAAAAAAAATTAAAAACAATGGAAAAAGTCTTGAAAAAATGACCATCTCGGTGAAAACCTAGCAAATAGGTGCCTTGGTGGGTCCAAAAAAGAGAAAAATACAAAAAAAAGAACAAAAGAACAAAAAAATTGGAAAAGATAAAAAGTGTCTTGGTGAAAACCTGGTAAACAGGTGTCAATGATAGAAAAAAATAGAATAAAACTGTGGCCAAGTGGTGAAAACCTGGTAAACAGGCGCTACTTGTAATCGATGCTCTATCTATCAAGACAACACTTGTGCATTTGGCCTCTGTAAATATCTATTTGTATATCTCTTCCATTCACTTTCATGACACGCCAAATCCTAAAATGAACTACCCAAAGATGTGTCTTCCTCAGTTTGGAATCTATCCACATTAGGGTCCTAGGTAAACTATTTTTTTCCTAGGGGGCATTTGATCAAGATCACATTTGTTGACAAGATGTTGAGTCTGCAATTGACAATAAACTATGAACAACGGTGTTTTTAAACACCAACCACTTGGACTAAAATGTTTTTTTCAACACAATGTCATGATGAAAGAGTGTTTCTAAAAACTAAAATAGGTGAGATACTTATGGATGAAGAAATGAATCTTTGATTGGTAATAGTTTTTATGCGTGTGTTTGCGAGATTAATCAAGAGTGTTTTTAAACACTATAATCATAACTGTCTGTTTCTATTATGCAAATACAATGATCATGTTAAAAGGATAAAGAACTTTCTTTTTCTTATTATCAATTTTTGATTGTTATGTTTCCTTGAGTAACTCGATGATGTCTACGGACTAAGAGGAACAAGGACTCGGGGCATAAATTTTTTTTTGTTTTCTATTTGTGGTAATAAATCCAATGATCTGAGGTGTTCATGGGGAATGGGTTTCTACTATAAGTGCCTCCATCACGATTGGAACACCATGTATACCTTGACCTATTTCCTATGAAAACCTTAGTGAGGTTGGATCTATTTCCTTGCCTGTTTAAAAACTAACAAAGATAAACTATTTCTTAGTAAGGTGCATGGTAAATCAGATTATACCCTAGGATATAAATACAAAATGAAAGGTCATTGCGGGTATACATTTACACATTATGCACTAGAAAATAAATGGCTTATATCAAACAGGAAGTAACTGACAAAACATTCTAGCTATGTGCTTTTGTGTTTAGGTTATCTTCCAACATGACGAATAAAAAGGATGTATTCATATTTTTAGGATTGCCAAATCTATCAGTGAAAATTGTACTATCCTAATGAGGTCCCACTAACAAAGGCTCTCTGATGAAAAATAATCGGCTTTGAATAAATAGTGACTATCCTAGGTGTCTTAGTCTAGGTGCATTTCATTGGTTGATTTGCATTTAGGTTCATTTTAGTTGCATATCATATTAATTTGTATTAAGGTTCATTTAGATGCATTTCATTGTCTTTAGTTGCATTGAAATTTATTTTAATTTGCATTCATTTTTATTTAGTTGCATTCATTTTAATCTTGCATAAACATGAAAGTGTGGATTCAACTATCTGAGGCATTGATATAAACTAAAAATCTATCTAAAGCATTTTTGATATAAGCTGAAAATCCTAAAGCATTAAACATTAACCATTTGACATGTGTGACCAAGTACATCATGAAATTATAAAGCCCCTAAAACTGAAATCCATTTGCATTCATAAATCCATTTCACATCATAAAACCATTTGCACTATGCATTCATAATCATTCATACATAAATAAAAATGAGATGTCCATACATCACATCACAATACATCTCATGCATCCATACATTCATAAAAACTTTGAAAATTATAAAAATTAGTGAAATATATTATAACTTCATTTTGTCATCAACTAATCTAATCTTGACCAAGTATGACCATTGTAATCACCTAAAAATGGACAAAGACAATTTAACGATAATTCAAAGAAAATTAAGTAAAATCAAAGCAAATCAAGGAAATAATTGAATCAATTGAATCAATTGAATCACAATGCACAATTAGCCAATCAAAATGAAAATCAAGTCTTAATTTGAGATCAATCAAAATTGAGAGCATTTTAATTAAGTGCAATCAAATCAAAATACAATTAATTGTATAGTCTTGGATTAAATTAAATTCAACCCATTCAAGGGGTAAATGGCTAAAATAAATTAATTAATAAAATCTCAATTACTCCCAACAACCCAAAAGGAGAGGAAAATCAATCAACCAATGAGATTAAAGAAAAGGCATTCACATGGATCAAGCCAAATTGAATCTCATTCATTCAAAGTGCAAAGGAATCTTAACCATCCATCTTGTCTACTTGTCCCAAGCTTTGAGGACACAAACTTTGCTTTGTCTTCAAAGGGTGGAACCAAAGACTTAACCCCAACTCAATCATGATTAAACACAACTACACCCCCTACCATTGGAAAATCTATAAAAGGAAGGTCAAAATCCTTCATTATTATCAACCACCTATCTGAGAATTGCATCAAACCTCTTGCAATTTGAGTTTAGAAAAGCATTTAAGAGAAATTTTAGCATTCATCTTGATAATTGTTAGCTTTAGCATTGTTTTATCTCTATCATTCTCATTCTAGGACTGTCATTAATGAGAGCTTGCTGAGAGCTCACTCATTAACATCTTAGTTAGAGAGCCATAGGGTGCTCAATTAGTCATTGATTTTGTTAAATAGTTTCTCAATTATGGTTGTATTTAGTTATTATTTCACTTATTATTGATGATTAACCCTAATTATATGAAGATACTTTTATTAGTATACAACCATCGCATCAATATCCAAAGCATAAAATAAACATCATATATCCAACATGTACAGAAATGAAAACCATCAGAGATCAGATATTAGAGATAGAAAACAAAGTGAATAAGATAAAAGCATCCATGACAGAATCAACATGAGCATCAATATATCATTAGAAATGTCCATAAACAAGAGTATCAAGAATGTCCATTAGAAATCATCAGTGAATCAGAGTATCAGTATATCAGAATAAGAGATAGTGTATCAACAAATAAACAGAGTCCAGAGGACATGAAGGTACATCGATAAAAAATGGTACAAGTAGAAGATATCCAATAAGATACAATATGCCCAGTGATACAAAATATGAATGAATACCAAGGAGGTCTGCACCTCACTAGCTCCCTTGTCCTCTACTGGAGGATCGGGAGGGGGTGCATCTGCTTTGCCAGGTGGTGGTGAAGGAGGCATGGCACCCTCAAACTACTGAGAAAAAATTGAATATAGAGGAGCCCTTTGGGAGGCAGGAACCACGACGCAATACAAAGTGAAATAATACGTGGCCCTCTCTCCCTGGTGGGTGGCAGTGTGCACATATATGTCCCGCTCATCCCTCAGCTGCGCTAGATGCATGTCTTTGTGTGCTCTTTGCTAGGCTAGTTGTGAATCTCTATCTGCCCACAACTAAGAAATCTACGTGTCCCTCTTTAACCTCAACTGTGTCAACTGAGCATCTCTATCTACCAACTGTGCTCTAAGGGTGGCTATCTCGACTCTCAAGGTAGCATGCTCCTACTCACACTGAGATATTCTATCTCCATCACCACCCGCAAGAGGATCCTGACGTGCTTGCTGATGCTGCTGATCCTGATCTCCTCTTGTGGGTCTCTGTGCATGCTCATCCCTATGTAATAATGGCCCTGTATCCCTTCGAAGAGGAGTGACCCATAATCTCTGCTGCCTCTAACTAGACTCTCCCCTGGAGGCCCACCGTCTGCTGCTCCCTACTGCACCACCACCACCACCACTCTTGTCATCTCCACCATCTCCTCCATCACCATCACCATCCCCTCTACCTCTGCTAGCTCTATATCCATCTCCTCTACCCCTGTGGGCTCCATCTCATCCTCGCCCCCTGTCGAAACCTCATGTAGCTCAGCCCCGACCACCAACATCATCATCAGGGTCATAATCTAGCGCATCCTCAATATGCAAAATGACATCCTCTGGAGCAATAAACCTAGGGTATAAATGTCTGAGGTAATGAGCATGATACTCATTTGTAACACCAGCTTCATAGACATTTGCCTAATACTCTCAGTCAATGTGAGGCATCTGGGAGATCTCATGCACTGCCATCTCAAAAACCAATCGGGCTCCCCACTGAGCCTCATCACTCCTGATCCTGGCATAAAGATATGTCTCATGAGGCATACCCTGAACTCTACCATACTGTTAGAAAACCTGAGTGATAAAAAACCGCTCAACAACATAATAGGTCTTCCCAACAAGATACCTCGTCTGGAAGAAATAAGGCATCTGCTTGACATCTGAGGGCCAAGCCTCACAGTCTAATATGGCTACCATACAACATCAGTGACATCATCTAAAAGATGACTCCAGTACTCTAACTTTCCCAAGTGGGGCTGCTAAATCAGGCCAGAATACATGTATATATATGCCAATCTGGCGTCACAGTGCCTATCTACAGTGGGTCGAGTAATGGGGTGTTGGAATTAGGAGAGATAGGTACTAAGAGGGGAGGGGTGAATTAGTGCCTTCAAAAACTTCACTTGTAAAACCTTTCAACTCTATAACTGTATACTGTGATAACCGATCAAAATAACTTGAATCTAATTGCATAAATCAATCATCTAGTTAACTTGAGAAAGTAAACAACATGAAATCAATATGACAATCACATAACACAAGTATTTTGGTAATGCAGAAACCCTTGTAAGAAGGTAAAAACTGCGGTGGGGATGACACCCACAAATTCTTCACTACTGCAGATAGAAAAGGTTTGCCTATTAAGGCTACAAGTTTTGATCACTTTTGGTGATCTTACCCTATTAGGAGTAACATATTAGATCAACTAGATCTACCTAGTTATAGGATTTTAACAACACTCATGAAGTGTGTACTTGGTTAAGAAATTTACATAAGACTGTTAAGTCTACTCTGTTAAGAGATTTATCAAAAACTCTACTACAATTGTCAGAAAGTAATAGGCAATTATCTGCTAGTTGACAACTCAATTATCTGAAACAGATGTATAAGTGCTCAACAAAATATCACCTTATCTATGATGATTCTCTGATCTGTTCTGCTCGGTAGCCTTCTCTGATTCTGCTCAATCTGATATCCTCCATACTCTGTTCTGCTCGGTAAACTGATTATCTTGAAGTTAGGCAATGTCTTCAAGTGCTCCATGATTCATATATATTAGTTCACCAACCTCATAAAATGGTGTGAACATACAAAATATATAGTGTTCTATTTTACCGCTTTAGCAAAAATTAGGTTACAAAAATAATCATAACCCTAAGATCTACGGTGCAAAATTAACCTAGATCAACTATTACAATAAGATAAAAATTACATTTAATGAGTATCTATTTACAATAAATGCTTCTCGATCTTGGTAAACCATTTTATGATCTGTTGTAACCGTCTGCATAGAAGAATGTGCCATTTTAGATTACTATGCCATTTTCTGTGATCATCGGTAAACACTTTATAATCTGCTTGGTGTATACTGCGATGCTCAGTGTTTATTGACCATCGATGTTGGTGTCAGTGTCATTGGTGCTTGGTAAACTATGTGATGCTTTGTGTAAAGACTTTACTGACTGCTCTGTCTTGCTTCTGGTTACCGACCAACTCAATATAAGTAATCGATTGACCTGTTTACTATCCTTTGATACTAATGACAACATTAAATGCTCAATAAAGATTAACATGGGGATGTGCTCCCACGCCTAGATCTGTAATACAACACTCCCAATGGTTATAGACCTAGCATGCTGATATACTATCTCATGAAGTTCACAATACATGTGAGCCAAAATGCAACTACCCCATCAAAATATCTGTCGAGGGACTGAATTATCTGACTAATAACTCTGGACCAGCCACACATAAAGCCATGTTGACCTTGATCAAGCATCAACATGCCACCTATCAAACCAGCTAGGTACACAAGAAGAGGGGCATAGTTGGCGACCATGTGGTCCCAACTCAAGTAACGACCTATAATGGCATCATCTTGGAATACCCTCCTCACGTCAGTAGTCACCGTAGGCCCAGATGCTTCGTACTCAATCTGTGTGCCCTAGATATAAACATGTAGAATTTGCCATGTGTCCTCTAGTGTGATGGTCATCTCACTTGTAGGTAAGTGGAAGGTATTATGATCGGAATGCCACTGCTTCGCCAATGCTATGAGAAGGCCGCGATTCACGTGAATGTCGAGTAAATGCACTAAACTCCATAATCCATAGCGTATAACTATATGTTGATCCTCCTGATTCAACTGACTATGAAGAGCTAACACGTAGATCGGCCTAGGGGAGCTAAATGACACAACATTGAAATCAGTTTGCACAACAGAAAATAGGGGCACTATGTCAGCATTAGACAAAAGAAATTGGCCAAAAAATTGCTCATAGTTTAGAAAAACAAGTAAACTTGGCTCAAAAATTGACAAAAACCAAAAGTGATCCAGGAATCCCAGATGTGGATTGAGAAATCCAAGATGTGATCCTAAAATTTGATGCGACTCAAGAAATTCGGGATGTGGATCGAGAAATTTGAGAAGTGATCTAGTATGCTGGATGTGACCTTGTTATTTAAAAAGTACAAAAATCATTCAAAAAGTTCAAAATTAACTGGATGTGACCCATAGGGGTGCGATCCATGAAATATCAGATGTGATCCAGGATGTAGGAACCGACACAGGTTTGACTAGATGTGAACCCGCATACGGGATGCGATTCAAAACTAAATTGGCTAAAAATTGCACAAAAATGCATAAAATTTAAATCTTTCAAATTGACAAGATTTGTTATCGGATACTCATAGGTGCGTCATAATGTCTTAGTCTGTCATGTTGCCTAACCATCTCGAATCGATGCTTCTCCACTGGGAACACCATGGTTGCTTAGAGATCAGTAAAATTCCAAGGGGTAAAAGTGAAAATGAATAGTAAAAATTGACTTTTTGACCTATTTAAGCCTCCTGGGGGCCCTAGAACCCTAAGAGGACTTCATTCATAATACATCATAGAGGCTTAATATCGGGACCAAAATTGAAACAGGTGATTTATATCACTCAGATGCAATCAAAATAGAGTTACAAAGCAAAGTTAACCTTCAGAATGCAGAAGTCAAACATGGTCAAATTGCAGTCAAACAAGGGCAAATTGAGCAGAAAGGATACTGCAAGCAAGGCAAATCAGTACAGAAATGATTTTCAATCAAATCGATGGTCAATCGTAGTCAAATTTCAATCAAACACACTTAAAGAGAGCTAAACAAAGCGCAATTAATGCATAGAAAGCTTGTGAAAATCTACAAAAAGTGATTTTATCTATAAAGCATCAAGTTTTTATGCCAGGATATTGTTTAAACACCAATCAAAATTGATCAAATCTCTCAAATTATTAGTCAAACTTGGTCAAATATTGCTTTTGGAGCACTAAAATTGATTTAAATGGCTTGATAATTATTTCAAATCAATCTACGCTTGATCTTGATCGGGTCTAATCATGATAGTTCTTTCTAAATGCTTGAAAAGTAATGATTTTATTCAAATTTGTTTTGATTTCGATCCTGAGGGGGCATAATCATACCAAAATCCTATTTTTTGAATCAAATTCTTTAACACCAGGGGCATGATAGTTTTCTTCAATCAGGTTGAGGTTGTTAATCTTTACAACATTGATCAATTTTATCACTTCAAATCAAATTGGTTACTTGTCAGCATGATCAATTTTAACTGAAAATTCTTTTCAAAATCTCCTATCGGTCTTCGTTCAATCAAGCTCAAAGTCAGTATTGTCAATTCTTGTCCAATCAAGTTCAGAATTAATAGTTTCTAATCAAGCAAGATTTCGTTTGATCAAGCTCAAAATTCTCTTATCGGTCTTTGTTCAATCAAGCTCAGAATCAATAATGTCAATTCTTTCTCAATCAAGTTTAGAATTGGTAGCTTTTAAATCAAGTAGGATTTCATTCAATCAAGCTCAAAATTCTCAAATTCAGAGTAGTTCTCATTGCTGCTCTATAAATCTTTCAGAGTAGTCCTCACTGCTCTATAAATCATTTGAGTTCAGAGTAGTTCTCGTTACTGCTCTATAAATTTTTTAGAGTGGTCCTCACTGCTCTATAAATCACTTGAGTTCAGAGTAGTTCTCGCTTCTCTACAAATCTCCTAGATCATGCTTTGAATCAGATTTTTCTTTGAATCCATGTGATGTTCGCAAAGCAATTCAAAGAGGGGCAAATGTAATCACTTAAAATCGAGCTAATAGAACCTAAGGCCCTATTTTCCCTTAATTCGACATATAACCTTCATTATGTTAATTTGATTCCTGATCATTAACATAAGTCCCAAAAATTCAATAAAATCCATCAAATCCTAAATCAAGCATTTATCACTAAGGTTTCAAGAAAAAATGAAAACAAATAACTCTAGGCCTATTTAATTAATTCAATCCCACCAAATGCATGGCTAGAGTTATTAATTAAAGGAAGTTCATAAAAATACCTCTTAAATCAAACAAA
Organism: Chamaecyparis obtusa; assembly: GCA_027943335.1. Classification (NCBI taxonomy): domain Eukaryota; kingdom Viridiplantae; phylum Streptophyta; class Pinopsida; order Cupressales; family Cupressaceae; genus Chamaecyparis; species Chamaecyparis obtusa. The sequence goes on from BSBK01000206.1 coordinate 613,335, forward strand.
CACAACAAACACACTCTAATGATTAAGAGGCTCTCACATGGATCAAGGATCAAGCCAAGATGCATCTCAACCACTCCTCATAGATGCATCTCAACTGTTCAATTCCTTCATTCTTCTATAAAAGAGAATTTTTAAAAGCTTATTTCTTCTTTGACATGCTTGAATTTTGAGGCTTCATAATCTTTGATTATTGAACTCTCATACTTGGGAATTTGCTTACTAATGCCTTAATTTGATAGTTGTTTTTCATGGTCTTCATGCTTAGATTCATGCTTTAGCTAGTTAGAGAACACTTCAATTTGGTTTAAAATGGAAAGAATTTATGGTTTCATGCCTAATTTGGAAGTATTTTTTAGATTTATCTTGATTTCATGCATTTACTCTTGAATCTCTCATTTTAGTGTAGATTGTCACTGTTTAAGGGTCAAATTTGAGAGCAATTAACCCCTTATTTTATACTCACACTAAATAGAGAGCAATAGGATGCTTTTACTTGTTAGTTTCTTCAATTACATGCTTATTTTCTCTAACAAGTGATGTTATTATCCTATTGAAGTGTTGTGTTATAGGCCATAAACTCACACACATAGTTGGAATGTGAGAGAAGGGATAGGGAGGATGTTCCTCCTACATTAACATGAAGGAGAAGAAGGTGGAAGGGAAAGACACATGTCAAGTGTCTCACAAAGACCATTGAGAGGAAGGAGGAAGGACCTTTTCCTCACGAGGAATCTTGGTACAAGTGTCCCATGAGTCACCTTTGACTCTTTGAGGTGGCTTCAGAAGCTCCTAAGGAATAGGGATTTCTTCTTGACTTAGTGTAGGGGAAGACATGTGGTCATGAGACTAAGTCTTATGAGGCCACATAGCCCTTAAAAATAGGACATATTTGGGCGAGGATAATGAATTATTAATAATTAATAATAATTAATTATTTTAGCCAAGGTGATGTGTCAGGTGACTAGGTGGATGAGATGGACTAGGAGACTTAGTCATATTTGGTGATTGTGCAATTGATTAAATCACTTTTAATAAGACTATTTAGAGGACTTAGGATAGAAGAATAGACTATAGTGAATTTATCAAATAAATTGAATAATTTATTTAATAACTAGAGGAAATAAATATTAATTAAATAATAAATATTTAATTAATTCATAAAGTCAATATTAATTAAATAATAAATATTTCATTAATTAATGAAGTCACTTTTTAGTGTATACACTACCCTTCACCAAAAGATCCTCTACTTGAAGCTTAAGCTCGCTCAACTCTTGTGTGGTCATCCGGTAAGGTGCTCTAGATATAGGTTGTGCTCCTAGAACAAGATCAATGTGGAAATCTATGTCACATTTAAGTGGCATACCCAGAATCTCACTAGGAAGGACATTGATGAATTCTTGAAGTATAAGACGATCAAGAGTATTTTCCTTTGTCTCTATTTCATACAGCTCATTCATAGTTATAGAAAATACTTGACATCCCTTTAACATGTTTATCTTGACTTTCATAGCATAAATCATATGAAGAGATAGAGGACACTAAATTCCCACTATCTCACAATATTTGCCAACATTATCTTTGCATTTGATTATCTTATTTTTACAATCAATGTTGTCTCCATGAGAACCTAACTAATCCATACCAAGGACAACATCATATGATCCCAAAGGAATCAAACAAAGGTCAACTATAGTGGTGAATTTACCTAGATCCAACTCACACTTATGCACTAGCGAGTCTGTCGATATCCTTGCCGCAGAGGCTAACTCTACTTTCCAACCCATGTCTTGCTTTATTGCCTCTAGCCCACATTTCTCTACTATAAAAGGAGATATAAAATAATTCGTAGTTCCTGAATCAAATAAAAGAGAAAGAGAAATGCCTCTAGTGGCACTAGAAGTCTCTACCACCATGCCTTGATGCTCTTCCTAATGATGATCCACTACTACAAATACCTTGTGAGATCTTTTATTAGCCCTTACCGTACGCTCAGAAGCTATAGGTCTTTGTCCTAAAAACTGTGATGCATGCTGAGGGCAATTTACTACAATGGGACCATGTTGTCCACATGAGAAGCAACCATTAACTCTACCATGACCTCTCTGAGTGAAGGGTGCATTAGGATGTTGATAATTGTCTCTTCTAGCAATTGAATGTGTTCTTTGTGCAGGCTAACTAGGTTGATTGTGCCTATTGTGTGAACAATTGTGAAAGTTATTAGATTGAGGACCATCATTCTATGCTGGAGGAATTTCCCCCTTCTGTAGCTAACTATGAAAGTAGGGAGGATGTTTCCTGAAGTTCCCTACACATTGGTTATGATTCCCTCTATAGCCTGAAGGTGTAGGAACACTAGTTTGAACTTCTATTTGTCCACCATGTCCTAGAGCCAAATTTGTCTCTACCAAAGTAGCCTTAATAGCTGCTTCCTTAAGGGTCTTGGGTTCAAAAACCTTAAACCCTCTAATGATGTGACCATTGAGTCCCCTAATGAAATGCTTCAACATAAGTGGTGACTAATCACTAAATCATGTATAGGGCATGAGCTCGAGGAAACGATGCTCGTAATCATGAACAAACATAGATAATTGCCACAAATTGTGGAACTCATCTACATGTTGTTGCTACCACTAATTAGATAAGAAACACTCACAAAAGTTATTGAGGAAAATCTCCCAAGTGGTAGTCTCCATGGTAAGTCATAGTTTCTGCTCCTCAATTTTCCACCAAGAAGTTGCAAAACCTTTGAGGCTCATAAAGACACATCTTGTCTTAACATTAGTATCAAACAACTACATGGTGAAACATCAATCTAATGTAATGGGCCAAGTCTCTTCCTTGAAACCAATGCCAAGACCATTAAAAGGAGGAGGTCATGATATCAAAAATTATCTCATCTGATTGGCCTTTACAACTCCCTGACTGAGGGTAGTGTCCCTTCTTCTTGGACTTTTGGATCTATGTCTCTCCTCATTATTAGAATGGTGTGATACTTCTTGTTCAACCTTGTCTTGCACAGGTATACATTCTATTACTATAACTAATAGTAATGATTGGAGATTGATTAACTGATGATGATGATGATGATGAAGACCAACCAAGATCAGAAGAATCCAAGATAGCAAAAAAGTTAGATTGGTTTTTGTCTTGTCATTGATGTCAAGCAATTGATTTTTGGTTTATATTATGTTGTCATATCATTCAATATATGATATAAGTTGAATGAGTTAAGAAGAAGAAGAAGTGAGATGTTGTGAAGTTGAAGAACTTAAATGGGTAATTGATACAGATTAGACAATGTTAAGATTATGTTGATATAATTATTTTCTACCTAACATATGATTTTTTAAAGTCGGTAAGCAAAATAGTTTTGGATACCGAGTAGGAAAAGTCACTTAGTAGAGAGAGAAAGTAATTTAGTAAAGAGAAGAGTATGATTCAATAAAGGTAGGGGAACTTAAGGCACCAAACATTAAGTTTAGGCACCGAATGAAGTTAACCAAAATTCATAGTTATCTACCGAGAAAGGAACAAGAATTAAATATAAGGATCAAAATGATATTTAATGATTAGCTATGATGAGATGGAAGGTTATGATGACAAGGAAAGTTAGTTAGAGAGATCCACAGACAAAAAAATTCATGATGATGATCTACAACTTAGATCTAAATAGAAAAAATAGAAGGAACAAGTTTCAAGAAAATTTCAAGTTCTAAGGTGAAAATAAAATGTATTACCGAGATCTAGATACAAGGTATAATGAATTTGATGACTGATATTGATCGAAGGAAAACATAATAGAGGAGATTAAATGGAAAAAATTGTCTATATAAAGGATGGATTTGTATAAATAAATGACTAGAAAATCAAAGAGTTGAAGAGTCACCAAATGATGTAGTGAAGAAGGAACAAAGAGATTATGAGTCAGAGAGCAGTATTTGATGAAGTGTTGAAGCCAATGTAAAGTGAAGAATTGAAGTGAAGATAGAAGAGTGCACAAATGATCTAGTTATGCAAAGATAGTTGCAAATTTATAGGTCAATATATTTAATGTTTCTTATTAGCATTTGTAACAGAGAAATATTTTAACAGAGTAGACCTAACAATCTTATTTTAAAATCCTTGAAAAATGTAACATTCTAAAGAGTGTTTGTAGTCTTCTAACCAATCCACTCCTAATAGGATGAATATCCTAATAGATTTGAAGTAAATCCCTTAACTAGGTCACACCTAATAGTGTGCATTGTAATCATTAACCAGATTGGCTCTTAACTAGGCATAATTCAGAAGAGTATTTTCTTAGTGGGTGATAATTCCCATAGTGGTTTTTCCCAAAGTTGGGTTTCCATGTTAAATACTAGTGTTACATGTGATGAATGATTTATGTGATTGGTTTACTTATTGTTAAAGTTTATTTACTATTGTCGGTAAATAGTGAATTTTGTTTAACCGAGTTGTCACCAAGTTAATCAGAGAATTTTTTTTAGGTATTTGGAATCAAGGATTACTAATTCACCCCCCTCTCTGTAATTCAACATTGGTATCAGAGCTAAGTACTCCAGAGAGATAAGTTTGAAAGACTTGAGTAAAAGATCCAAATATGTATAGGAGAGAAGTACCTAAGCTGAACAAGGAAAGTTTCTCAACATGGAAAAGTAGGATGAGATTGTATCTATCTGGGATTGGAGAATATGCACTGAATCTTTTGGATAATGACTACACTCCACCACCTCTAGGCCTATGATAGTTGATCAGATGAGAGAAAAGTAGGAACACAACTCAGTTATGATAGAGATTTCTTCTCCTTTGACCAATGTTGAATTCAATGATGTTAAGGACTGTGTTAACTCAAGAGAGATGTGGGATATGCATACACTTATATATGGAGGAGATCAACATGTTCAAAAATCTAAGGTTGATAGTCTCAGAGGAAAGTATGATGAAATGATAATGAAAGATGAAAAGAGGATTACTCAATATAGTTGTAGAATCAAGGAAGTTGTAAGTGCCATAAGAGTTATTGGTGGATCATTGACCAATGAAGAAGTGGTAAGTAAAATTATGAAAGCTCTTTCTTCCAAGTATGCTATTATAGTATCTTCTATTCAGGAATTGAGATCCATACCAAATAATGGTGTTACTCTTGAAGCCTTAATCAGTAAACTGACTACATTTGAGCTTAGCAATTATGATAATAGTATACTGACCATTGAAAGTGTCTTCAAATCATTTGTGAGTATTGGAACTTGAAGAAGAGAAAGAGAGAATCATGGTAATTCATATGGAAGTGAATATGATAGTATCCTAATCAAAGAGAAAGAACAAGAGGAGTTGGAAGCACCACTGGCTAAAAGACTACCGAGAGGTAAAGGAAAGTACAAAGGAAAATTACCCTTGAAATGCGTCAATTGTAATAAGATATGTCATATTTCATCTAGATGTCCTGACAGTGACATGAATGATAAGAATGACAAAAGAGACAACTGAAACCAAATATTTAGAGATTAAAAGGATAAAGGTAAGAAGTCTTGCTACCTAGCTAAGGAAGGTGTAACTGATGATGAATTTGATGATACAAAAGAAGGATACGAAGTTATCTATGTTGTTGTAAAGGAAGACTTAGATGAAGAAAAGTATGACTTGATGAAAAATAACTTGTTTCTCATGTAAGTAAACCTAACCCATGGATTATTAATAGTGGATGTTCACATCATATGACTGGTGATATTGATAAGTTTGATAACCTAGAAGAGTATGATGGAGGATTTGTCAGATTTGGCAATGATGTTCCATGTCCTATGAAAGGAAAATGATCAATTATATTGAATGAGAAGATGAGATGTAATGATGCATATTGGGTTAACAGTCTAAACTATAATTTGTTGAGTGTTGCACAATTGAACAATACTAGCCACCGACTAGAATTTTAGAATAGAAAGGTGAAGATTTATGGTACTGATGGAGATCTAATTGGAACTGGTGAACAATCAAAAGGCAATTTATTTTATTTTGATACTACTGCAAAGAGTTACTTGTTTGTTAAAATTGAATATGTATGGTTATGACATAAAAGACTATGTCATGTAAATTTTGATAACATGATTAAAGTAAGCAAAAAGAATAGAGTCAGAGGTCTACCAAAATTATGCAAACTTGATAAGATCATGTGCAAGGAATGTCAGATTGGTAAGATGACTAAGTCAGGTTTCACAAGAAAATCTTATTCTACTAATGGCATTTTGGAATTAGTTCATACTGACATTTGTGGTCCTATGAAAATACAAAGCTATTATGGAGATCAATATTTTATTTTGTTTTGTTTGTTCATGATTATTCAAGAATGATATATGTTATGTTTCTAAAATAAAAGTATGATGCATTCCAAATGTTTAAGTGGTATAAAGCTAGAGTTGAAAAGGAGATAGGCAAACAACTGAAATGTTTAAGATCAGATAGAGGAGATGAATTTATATCTGATGAATTTATTGTCTTCTACAATGAAAATGGAATCAAAAGACAAGTATCTATACCGAGGACTCCACAAAAAAATGGTATAGCTGAGAGAAGAAATAGATCTATAGTTGACTATGTTAGAACTTTATTGATTGATAAAAAGGTTGCACCAACATTATGGAGAGAATTCATAAGTATTATTGTTTACACACTCAACTGAGTACAATTGAAGAAAGGTACCAACAAGACACCCTATGAACTCTGGTTTGGACATACACCGAATGTAAGTTACTTTAAATTTTTTGGAAGTAGGTGTTACATACTAAAAGATGCTAGAAATGGAAAGTTTGACTCAAAAGGAGATGAAGGTATATTCCTAGGTTATTCATTAAAGAGAAAAGCATATAAATGTTTGATCAAGGCTAGTAACAAAATTATTGAAAGTACAAATGTGAGAATTGATGAATTTACAAAAAGGAATGAAGAAGATAGAAAAAAGGAAGTTGTGGATTACAAAAGATTTGTTTATGTACATGAAGGTAATTCAGTTGACACAACCAAGTTGCAACAAGAAGGAACCAATGATCAAGATGAGCCTCCACTGAGAGATGACAACACTGATGAATAATTTACCGAGCATGTAATAGCAAAATATGTGAGAAGACACCACTCATCGAGTAGAATAATTGGAGACAAAAATGCAAGAGTCATGAAAACAAGTAAGTTGAGGATAACACATGTTTGATTTTTGAATTTGAGACAAGATTAGTCAAGGATGCACTAGGAAATGAAGACTGGCTGAATGTTATGAAAGAGGAAATTGATCATATTGAAAAGAACAACACTTGGTCATTAGTACTGAGACCTAAGGATAAGAATATGATAGGAACAAAGTGGATTTTCAGAAATAAACTCAATGAGAAAGGAGGTTTGATCAGAATCAAAGAAAGATTAGCCTACAAAGGGTATGCACAAGATGAAGGTATTAACTATGGTGAGACATTTTCCCCTATTGCTAGATTAGAAGGTGTAAGGATATTACTTGCATATGTTGCCTATAAAGGATTCAAGGTTTATCAAATAGATGTTAAGTCTACATTTTTAAATGGAATTCTTAAAGAAGAAGTGTACATTGAACAACCTGAAGGATTTGTTTAGAATTCTGACAAGGATATGTTCTGTAAACTACATAACACACTCTATGTATTGAAGAAAGAACCCCAAGCATGGTATGAAAGACTACACTCTTATTTAGTTAAGATTAAATTTCAAAGGACAAGTGATAACATCAATTTATATTTTAAATGTGATAGTATTGATAAGATTTTGATTGCTGAGATATTTTTTGATGACATTATATTTAGAGGAAATGAGATAATGTCTAAATCATTTGTTGAAGAGATGAGACAGGAATTTGAGATGTCTATGATAGGAGAGATTTAATTCTTTATTGGACTTCAAATTGAACAAGTAAAGGATGGGATCTACATAACACAATCAAAGTATATCAAGGAGATCCTAAAGACTTTCAGTATGGAAGAATCTAAACCGGTTGGAACACTGATGGCTACTGGTTGTAAATTGTCAAAGAAATATGAGACAAAGAAAGTGAATGAGTCACTTTACCGATCCATGATTGGTAAACTATAATATGTTGTACACAGTAGGCCTGATATTGTACATTTAATAAGTATTGTGGCAAGGTTTTATTGCAACCCAAAGGAGACACATATGTCTGCAGTGAAAAGAATATTTAGATATTTGAAAGGGACTAAAGATTTTGGTCTGTTATACACAAAAGGAGGATATTTTGATCTTAAGGTATATATTGATGCTAATTAGGCTGGATATATTGATGACAAAAAAAGAACAAGTGGTAGAGCTTTCCTTTTAAGAGAAAGATTAGTGACATGGTTAAGAAAGAAAAAAAGTTGTATTTTACAATCTACTGACAAAGCTAAGTATGTTGTTGTAGCTATGAATTGTTCTAACATTGTGTGGATCAAACAATTGCTTGAAGGTATGCAAGAAGATATTACTGATCCAGTTACAATTTATTGTGATAATACCAGTGCTATAAACATATCAAACAATCTAATGATGCATTCAAAGTCAAATCATATATCTATTAAGTATAACTACTTGAGAGAGAAAGTACAAGATAAGCACGTGACATTGGAGTATGTAAAATCTAAAGAATAGATAGCTAATATATTTACCAAACCACTACCAAAGGATGATTTTGAGTATCTCTGAGGTAAGTTAGGGGTTCTTCCCCTATCCAATGTTCACTAAGGAATGATGCTATTACATTAATTCAAGTATTGAACAAAATATCTATCTTGTAAGTTGATGCTAGTGTAAACTCTTTAGGTGAAGCTTGAAGTTGTGTAAAAAAGTTTACGACTGCAATGAGAGATCTATACATTTTAGGTATAGTGTATTTCCTGAGAAATTTTTTTAGGATTTTATATGTCTTTGGCATTATTGTCAAAGAGGGAGAATACTATTGATGATTATTAAGAGAAAGAATGAGTCAATTGATTAGTAAGGGAGAATATCAATGATGACTATAGAAGGAGATGAACAATGAAGATCATAAAAATATTGAGGAACGATATAGAAGATCTATTGAAGAAGATGATTGTCACTAAAAGAGGGAGAATATGTACAAAAATAGATCAAGTACATCAAAGACAAGATAAGGATCAGAGGGAGTATGAGAATGACAGTGAAGTGTGACCACCATCAATTGAACACTGAATATTGTTAGTGTTGCCATCAATGCCAAAGAGGAAGATTGTTACTATAATTGATGGTAATAATTAGACATTGATTAACTAATGGTGGTGATGATGAAGACTGACCAAGATCATAAGAATATAGGATAGTAGAAAGGTTAGATCAGATATTGTCTTGTCATTGATGTCAAGAAATTTATTTCTAGTTTATATAATGTTACCATATCATTCAGTATATGATATAAGTTTACATTGTTCAAAGAGGTTCAATCAAAATATTTTTATTTAACATTGGTGATTGCAGGTGGGACCCAGATCCATGTCATCACGTAGTGGTGAACCACTTTGAACCTCTATGAACCCTGGTTTGAAGTAGTTCAAAAGGAATAGCGGAAAATCCAAGGAGTGATGTGATAGTTGATGAGGTGGATAATGCAAGATGTTAGTGAAGTAATTATTGGGATTATGGTAGGATCAACCTTGAGAAGATGGAAACCACGGGGAAAATCTGAATTGATAATTTGAATTATTGTGAATCTTACCTTAAGCACAAGCGGAGTAATGGTATTAAAAGAAAATTAATGATGTTTTGAATGGTTGCAAAATATAGTAGTAGTCCTATGTCACATCAACATTTTCACTTCACTCTAAATCCCTACCTTCATTAATGCTCCTCAAGAGAAAACTTTGCGGTATGAGAACTTGTTATAAGTATGTTGTTTAGCTCTTTTCTTTCTATTGTGAAATTGTGGACTCGTGGCTGCGAAAGAAAGAAGTTTTTTTCTTGAGTTGACAAAATGTAGGTATTTACTAAAAAGCCTTCTTTTTGTTTCATGTTTTTAGCATGGTAGTGTGATTCCAAAGGGGGTGCTATTCTTTGTTTTCTTTGTGAAGAGAAAAATGAAGTCTAGTATGCATTTCTTTGAAAATCCTACAAACCTAGAATGTCGTGCTCTAATGATTACAAAAACTGATTTGTTAGGAGTTAAAGTAGAGAAAATGGTTGGAAATTTGATGAATTTTGCGGAAAAAGATTATAGTTTAGAATTATTGTCTAGTAGATTGCTTAAAGCCGCGGCTTTTTCCCCAACTGTTGTGAGCCCTGAATTAGTCCAATAATGCATAAACCATTATGATGTCAAATCTAAATGTCTATTTTCTATAACTAGAGACCATAATGTCTATTTTCCAAATACCTGAGGAAGTTTTTGCTAGTTTTACTCCCACTCAATCACTTGCCCAATTTCAAGAAAAAAGTGACAAAAATTGTAGTAATATGGCTTGAAAATGGACTAAGATATTCTATAGGGGAAGTTCTAGGTTGCCCAAGGTTCTAACCAAAGATCATATGAAACCTCATGTTCATGATATAATGGTTCTGTTGCATAGAGTGAAAGGTTCAGAACATGTACTTATTTTTTAAGATTGGATGTATCATTTTATAGAGATAGTTTTGTAGGGAAAGCAGAATCTCTATTGCGTCCAGATAATAGTTGGTTCGTTAAGGGATCAACTTAAACAAGTGAAAGAAATAAGGAAAGAGTTTTACATGTCCTCATATTTAATCTATTTCCTTGCATGTACTCAAAACCTTGGAGCCATTCTCCATGAACACTGGAGTGAAGTCTTGAACATTTTTAAATATTGCCCTTTTCTAAGAAGAGATAGAGTCCTTGAGGACTATAGGAGGGTTCATGACATTTTCCTTGGAAAACTGTGTCATCAACTAGTGGGGACTCCAAAATAGAGGATCTCTCCAGAAGATCAGAAATTGGTCCAAACCTATGGAAGCTTCTACATCCAGTTCCCACGGTTCACTTACATCAGAATAGGAGGATTTGATGAAGAACCTCTCAAATTACCAAGGTTTGCCTTTGACTACTTTGTTTTAGCGAAAGTTTGTAGACAAATGTTTACTGTTGTTAAAAATAGCCTCCGAGAAGAGAAGTGGGCTTCCATGTTCCTAATCAAGCTTGGAGCCATGGTTTGCAAAAATATGATTGATGCCTCAATAATAGGTAGTAATTTGGTGAATTTCCATATGTAGTTTTATGAGCCAAGGAGAGGTTTTGATAATAAGGGTTTTGCAAGACAAGTCCTCAGCTTGAGTAATCATCCATCACCAAAATCACATATTGAATATTTGTGGGAAGACCTTGGAGATGAAGAAGCAATTAGAAAAAGGGAACATTCCAGGTTGCTAGTCCCTCAGATTAAAACCTTGCAATTGAATTTTGATATAGATGGCATAAAGGAAGATGCTTTTGAGGTTATAGAACTAGGATATGATATTTCAAATGTAGAAGATTTCCTTGAGATATACTGGATGAGAGGAGAAGAAGACAATATAAAGTTAAGAGATAGGTTCATTTTTTAAGTTACAGAGGACTGGTTGAAAAGAAAAAGAAAGGGAAAGGAAAAGAGAACCCCCCTTGAGAAACATAATGCAGATCTTGTCTCAGTCGAAGTGTTGCATGATTCATCTAACACATCTCTTTTGGTCACTGATGCAAGTACGATCTCTTCTTCCAAAAAGAAAGAAATTCTAGGTGGACACCCTACCGCACCTCAGACAAAGTCAAGGACTAGGTCTGAAAGCTGTGCTTAGATGGCCTCTCTAGATTCTGGTTTCATTAACATTGATATCAACGATGAATATATCTATTTTTTCCTAAACACCCTAAGAAAAATCAAGAAGTACCTTCCGACAACCCTGAGGTTCAATAGGCTAATGTGAACCCCACCAAGATGAATGATAGTAGGATGGTTTCCAGTTCAATTCCCCCATGGTTTAATGATATAGTAAACAAAAATTGGAGCTTCAAGCCTATTTCTTTTCCGGTTAAAGAAATAATTACTAAGTATGTTGTTCACACTCCAAAGGTGAAGAAAATGAAGAGCAATGTGAGGTTAACCACAGATCCCTCCATAGGAAAGGTGAATGCCAAAATTGCAACTTTCAAACCCAAAGAAGGAGTTCAAGAACCTGAGGCAGAGGATTTTGAGGTTATGAAAATGGAGTTTGGTGTGCTAACCAGAGATTCAAGGGACCATCTATTCAAGTTCTCAGATGACCACATGCTTGGTCAATCTCAGAAAGATGGTAAAGAAAAGAGAAAGCTCAAACAAGTTGTAGTCACCAAGGCCGAATTTATTAGTTCAATTAGTGATGTAGGTGCACTGCCATTGGCTCAATCTCTGCAAGATTTTGATCCAACCTCAGTGGAAAGCAAGAAATCACTAAAAAAATACAACAAGGCAGAGTCTTAGTAGAGACAATGAAAATCTGGGTTGACAGTGTCATAGCCAAGGGAAGCACATTTATCTAGGAATTCGTGGCCACTTGTGTAGATGGAGAAGCATTTCTTGGGGAGATCCAAAACTTGATTCTAGGATGTGAATTAGATGAAGAGAAGTGCACAGCCATTATTTCTTAGGCTCAAGAAATAGAAACCTATGGGGTAAATCAGTTCCTGTCAGAGAATCCAATGAAGATGGTCAATCCTTGCATGCTATTCATCCTAAAAAAGAACCTAGGTTGGAAGGGTTCTTTTTTTAAAGCCGTGATTTCAAACATGCACACTATGGAGAAAGAAATTAAGGAGATGCATGTGAATGCACTAAAGGACATCAAGGTGGTGAATCCTTTGGGTATACTGCAGATTGATGAAGGAAATAGGGATGCAAATGCCATGATCAAAAGTTTCATGGATGCTATGAATGCCCTCAAAGAAAATGAAGAACCTATGGCCTAGGCTTTTACCAGAATAGAAAATGTGGAGTCCATGCTATTCCAAAACATAGGACAGTTGTTCAAACAGTTGAAAAGGATTCAAGAGCTTAAGTGGGAGAAGAATGGATGCTGAGTGAAGCTAATTGGCCTAGAGGGTTTACATTCGCTTCCAACACAAGAGTTGGTGAATAGATTTAGGGCCTGTAAACTAGTGCGGAGTGCTATGTCAGATGACCAGTAGCAAAGGATACACAATATCTTGCATTTTTAAGATTTTCTTATTTGAGGGACCTATATCATTAAAACTCTTTCTTTGTTTAAACTAGTTTTTAACTATTTAGTCTTGCTGTTAATTTGAGAGGCCGGGTTTTCAAGGAGCCCTCTTGGATTGAAAAATATATATGCTGGAGCATAAAATGATCGAGGGGTTAGAATTTTTGGATTTAGATTTAGTTCAGTATAGCTTTTCAGTACTATTTTAAGCTTTTCTATTGGAAATAGAATTAAAAGGGAAGATATAGTGATCTGCACAGTTTTTAGACTTTGTTCTATTCAAGTATAAATATCTTAATACCAGGCTTGATTTAAATCTTTGAGTTTAAGTCTATAATATATTGGTTACTTGGTGAATTGATATATTTTCTGCCTTGTGTTTATGGAGTTTATGTGTTGAGTTTAGTTGTCTTTCCAGATAATTCTTGTCATAATTTTATAGGAAGTCAATTTATGGTAATTAAAGGAAATGTGCTTTCCCTTAGTCTTAATCTTTCATTTTCATGTTTCCTGAAAATACCTCAATACCCAAGAGTATTTGAGAGATCCTTGCGTACTTTCTGATTAAAAGTACATATGTTTATTTTTGTTTTAAAATTCATTGAACATTTCAAAAAGGGAGCTATACCTTGTAAATTTAGAGGGAAGCAATTACTTCATGCTTACCCAACTATTGCTAAATTATTTGTCTTCAAAGAGGCTAGAGTTTTTATAAAATTTATTTAAAGAGGAGACAAATCTGTTCACCAACATATTTTTGGCAACTCTGTTGGGGAGAGTCCTGTGATGAAAACTAGATTCTCAATTGCTATAATGTTTCAAAATGGTGTTACCACACAATGATGTTTTTCTCATGCTTCAGCCTAATCTAGGTTTTAAGGACACACAAGAAGACCTAATATCAAATCTAGCTACAATAGCATGGAAATATAGACATAGTAATCAACAGGTTCAACAAACCCTCCAAGTGCTTGAACGAGAAGAAGAAATTGTTGAAAATCTAAGAGGTGTACCTATAGTTCAAGAAGTGGTTGTAGTTAATAGAGTTATGCGTGCTCCCACAAGAAACTAAGAGTGGATCTGGATATCGAAGCTAGTTGAGAAAAGGTACACTAGAGGTGATTGGAGTAAAGGATTGATCGATGAAGATTTCAAAGCTTTAAGAAATCTAAGTTTTGCACTCGATTGTAATACCCCCAAGAAAAAGAAGACTAAAAATTGTAGTAGACCCTCCTTGCCTTTGACTAGTCCTGCTATATCACCCATTGTCCAAGTTGTTATACCTCTAGGTATTGTGATACCTTCATTTTTTAATACTCAACCTTTAAAATTTCAATACCCACCCATGTCCATCAACCAGCCTTAGGGTCAAAATATAGGCCCATTGAATGTAGGGGCTAATCCTCTTGTTGATTTTCCCAAGGGTGCTAATCAAGTCTTACCTAAGTTTAGTAGAGATGGTAAGACAACTACTGATAATCATCTCAGTGCTTTCCATAAGACATGTGGTATTATCAGTGTCCCTACTCAAGAGGTTGTCATCAACCTTTTCGTAAGAACCCTAATTGACACTGTAGTTGATTGGTTCAATCATTTGCCTCATGGCTTGATCACCAGTTGGAATGATATGAAGAATTCTTTTGAGGCAAGGTTCAAAACCCCTGATAATAAAATCTCATTGTTGCTTCAACTTATTTAACTAAAGAATGAAATAGATGAACCTATGCGGGAATTTGTAGCTAAGTTCAACAAAATATTGTAAAGAATCCCTGTGAATTTTGCACCTAGAGATGAAAACAAGAAAATTTTCTTTCTCAATGCAGTACCACCTGATATAACCTTTCATTTATTGAAATAAGGAGTGGCTGATTTGAATGTTGCGCAAAGGCAAGCCATTCAACTTGAGGACACATTCATTACAGTTGGAAAATGGAAGAGAGAAGTTCAAGCCTCAAGTGCTTCCTGGTTGACTCCAATAGACCCTCTAATGTAAAGGTTGATGAATGATATGGCAATGCTTAAGAGACAAAAAAATAAGGCTAGTACTCTGTACCAATCTCCATATCAAGATGTGAGTCGGAAGCAGTATAATCAACCTCATGGGAAAACCTCACTCCTAACAAGTTCGCAGCCTAGGTTGCAAATAGAATCTACACCAAAGGAAATGATGTGTTCGTTTCACTTGATGACCAATCATGATGGAGAAACATGACCTGATTGGTTGAGATGTCTCCAAATAAATGCAACAAAAGATACCATTGGTATAGAAGAATTTCATGAAGAAAAGGCTTCACCTAATATCGGGCTTTCTAGTTCTTTCTACTTGGAGTACAAGTCAAACTCTGATAGGGGTGGAGGCATCCTAGTGACTCTACAAGATCCATCTTGCACAATTCTAACAAGAAATCAAAAGATGCAGAAGTTCACTTTCGACATTGGTACTTTTGATAGTTATCCCAAGGGAAAGGAAATTAGAAGTAGTGAGACCTCTTCAAATCCTAAAAGTTTAGGAATCAAAATCCTACAAAGAGGCAATACAACCCCATCCCCTCCTTTTGATTTTGTTGAATTTTGCAAGACAACCACTATTTCAATTTATCTGGCTGAATACCTAAGAATGAATCCAAAAGAAATAGATAAACTGGTGAAATATGTGAAAGGAGAGTCTAGTTCAAGTGCCCAATCTAACAAGCCTCTTATAGGACAAACAACTACAATTGAAGAACCTCTTATTTTTGTACCCTAAGATACCCCACAAACACCCGAGAGTTCCCCCTTTGTTAATTCCATTGAAAATGAAATAGAAGAGAAAAATCCCAACCCTTTTCACATTTTCTTACTATTGAATGGATAGAAACTCAGCAATTACATCATTGATTCCGGTGCATCTGATAATATTATGCCTGCTCTAATTACTAGAGCTTTAGGCCTCACCCTAACCAAGACATTTGGTCAATGTTATTGTATGGATGGAAAGAAAGTGTCATTGATGGGCCAAGTTAAAGATGTACAAGTTGTCCTTGTTGCATGTCTTGATAAGCGTTTGAAGTTAACAATCCTGGTCCTAGACATTCCCACCAGTTATGGTATGTTGCTTAGTAGAACATTCTGTAAAGACCTGGGAGGAGATATAAAGATGGATTGGTCTGAAGCGATTATTCCAGTGGGAAAAAAGAAGATAAAACTTGAACCAAAACCCAAGAAAAAATACACAGTGGTTCCCTTAGAAAATCCCAAGGCCTAGATTCTCTATGAAGAATGTCATTTCGGTAATTATGTTGTCTTGTCAAATAGAGAAAATGAATGAGTTTTTGATGTTTGAAAGGAGGAGGCCATATGGAGGATGGAATTTGATGGTAGCTACTCAAATTTGGGATCAGGAGCATGGGTAGTACTTCTTCCTCCTATCGGAGAATGCATCCCTTTCTCCTTTAAGCTATATTTTAGGAATATGAATAATACAACTAAATACGAGGCTTTGTTACTAGGGTTGGAGGAAGTGAAGCTAAGAGGGATTAAGAAATTGGTTGCAAAGGGGGATGCTAAACTAATTGTGAAACAAGTAAGGGGGCAGTTCTTAGTCAAGAATGAAAAACTAAAGCACTATAGGAATTTAGTGTGGGATGAACTTGATTCCTTTGATTCCTTTTCCATAGAGTTCATACCCCGAAGTCTAAACACTAAAACAGACTCCTTGGAATTTTTGGCCTCATTATTGTTACCTCATCCAGATTTCAAAATGAAAAAGTATCAAATAGAAATGATCTATAGGCTGAGGGTACTAGATAATGTAGAACATTGGCAGGTGTTTGACAGTGATTCTTAGCTCAAAGATTTCTTGGGGTGTGTTGCAAATTTTGCTGATGTATATTTTGAAGAATCTAGTAATGAGAGAATGGAGGTCTATGAAGGTTTAATAAGAAATGATGGAATCATTTAGCTCAAGGGAAATAAGATTCCCAAAGGACTGGTTTCTATGGAACACCTATTTTGAAGAAGAGATGATAGTACAATCAGGGAAAAGGTATCCCATACACATATTTCCAAAGGGTATGATAAAATCAATATAGGAGATGATGGTAATCCTAAATAGATTTCAATAGGTAAGATATGCTCTTAGTAGGAAAGGGATGACCTAAAAAAGTTGCCTACGGAATGTAGAGATGTTTTTTCTTAGGGATATGAAGATCTTAAGAATTTCAAAGGAGGTTAGTTTAGACATCACATCCCTTTGAAACTAGGTGCCATCCCTTTCTACCAAAAGCTAAGGAATTATAATCCAAAAGTAATCTAAGGCGATATTGAAAGAAGTAGAGAAAATGCTGCAAGCCAGAATCATATACCCAATACACCATTCAACCTGGATTGCTAATATAGTCCTTGTAAGGAAGAAGAACGATGAAATCAGAATCTGTGTTGACTTCTAAAATTTGAACCAAGCTAGTCTGAAGGATAATTACGCACTGCCAATAATGGAACATTTTCTTCAGGCAGTGTCAGGATCCGAAGTAATGTCATTGCTCGATGGTTACTCTGGATATAATCAAATTAGTGTGGTTGAGGAGGATCAACATAAAACAACCTTTATAACTCCTTGGGGTACTTATGCATACAACTAGATGTTGTTTGGATTAATTAATGCCAATGCCACTTTTTAGAGAGTGATGAACTCTTCTTTAGAATATCTTCATAATAAATCATTGTAGTTTACCCGGATGACCTCACTGTTTATTCAAAAAAGAGGAGTCACCATTTAAGGGATATCGAAACAGTGTTGTAGAGGTGTAGAAGTCATGGCATATCCTTAAATCCTAAAAAGTCATATTTCTTTGTTGAGGAGGGTAAATTATTAGGGCATATTATTTTGAAAGAAGGTGTCAAAATTGATCTTCAAAGGGTTAAGGAAGTTCAGCAGCTTAACTTACCTTCTAGCAGGAGTGGCCTAAAATATTTCTTTGGCCAGGTAAACTTTTTGCGGGCTTTTATTCTAGAGTTTTCAAAGACTACTAGGCATATGGTAGACATGTTGAGTGAGAAGGTCCCTTTAAAATGGAATGAAGAGGGATGAAGTGCTTTCAATGACATTAAGATAGCAATATCCCAGACACCCATGTTGACAAGCCCAAATTTTAAGAAAAACTTCATTATTTATTGCTACGCTTCAGAGCATACTTTGTCTGGCATTTTGACATAGAAGGATGAAAAAGGGCAGGAGGTACCTATTTATTTTATGAGCATGCCCTTGAAGAAAAATGAACTCAAATATTCTCAAATCAAGAAGCACACCTTTGATGTAGTAAAGATAGTGAAGCAATTTAGGTACTACATATTGTAATCTCATTGTACAGTCTATGTCCCAGAAACTACGGTAAAAAGCATCCTGACTCAAAAGGAAATAGGCATGAATAACAGGGCAATATGGATAGCTAAAATCCAGGAATATGATCTAACTATTAAGCCAACAAATTTGGTGAGAGGACAGGGTTTGTGTAAATTAATAGCAGAAAATGGAATGCCATTGCAAGAAGAAGGAAATGAAGTTCCCATGGCATTATTGGTCAGCCTGACAAATCCTTGGTTCTCAAATATGACATACTTCCTCACTTATGGTGAATGTCCTAGAAATTTGAACCCTAGAGAAAGGCGTAATTTGAAGCTGAGAGCATCCAAGTATGTAATTTCTCAGGATGTATTATATAAGAGGGGTGTTGATAGGACTTTTCTCAGATGTGTAGATGCTGCACAACAAATGGAGCTACTGAAAGCTTTCCATGATGAAGCTTGGAAAGGGAATTTATCCTCCACTGTTATAGCATTCAATATTCTCTGGAATAATTTCTATTGGCCAGGAATGTTGAAAGATGCATATCACTATGTCAAGAATTGTGAAAAATGTCAATTGTTCATGGGACACCCACAACTTACAGCTTTTCCCCTCAAGTTGGTGATCGTAGATGAACCCTTTAGACAATGGGGAATAGATTTTATACGACCTCTAAATCCTTCATCTAGTGTAGGACATATTTACATTTTAACCACCACTGATTATTTCACCAAATGGGTGGAAGCGATTCCTACCAAAAAGGTAAATTCTCAGGTTGTATGTGAATTTCTTTTGAATTATATTTTTATCAGATTTGGGATACCAATTAAAATAGTGGTAGACAATGCTACATATTTTCTTCAGAAGAGATATCAACATTTTGTTATGAACATGGTATATCCTTAGCCCACTCATCAGATTACTTCCCACAAGGGAATGGTCAGGCAGAGTCCAACAATAAGAACCTTGTATAATTAAAAAATTATTGGGTGATAATCCTCGTGACTGGCACAAAAAGTTTCATGAAGCCTTATGCGTTGACAAAACCACTCCAAAGAGGGCTATTGGCATGACACCTTTTGAACTAGTCTATGGGGTTGGATCTCATGTGTCACTTCCTGTAGAACTTTATAGGACCAAGCTGCAATCTGTGATTGAAGAGCAACATTTTCAAAATTCCCTAGAGAAGTGCATCATGTACCTAAATAAGTTAGAAGAAGAAAGGGATGACTTAGTGGATCACATTACAGAGCATCAACTGAAATTCAAACAAATTTTGACATGCGAGCTTGTACTCGTAAGCTCATGGAAGGTGATGAAGTTTTTTTATGGGATAAAAGAAGGGCACCTAAAGGATCTCATGGAAAGTTCTAATCTTTATGGAAAGGCCCATTCATTATTTCAGAGGCAATTAGTTCAAATGATTTTATCTTGTCCTACCTAGATGGTATAAATCTTCCTTTTACTTACAATGGGTAGGATCTCAAATTGTTCAAGCTTTAATGTTGTTTTAAGTCTCTCCCCTTGCATATAATAGGTAGTTTTCCCCGATTTCCCTTTTTGGTGTGCTCGCGTGTTTAGTTTCTTTCCCTTCTTCATTTTTTCTTTGTAAAAAAGGTATTTTAGAGTTCTCTGCATATTTTTCAACATGCAGTCCCTAGATAGAGCTGATGTTAGGGTCTTTTAGAGTCACCATGTAAAAAGTGTCTTTGAACCTTTAATTATTCAATCCTTTTCCAATTTTCTCCCCTCTCAATTTTGCATCAGTAGCTTTCCAATGTCAGCCTAGCTTTTGAGTTAACCATTGCAACCTTCAAGCTTTTCTTCTTCAAAGTCGACATCCTCCAGTCAAGTGTTATTTGTTCTTAATCTTTCATGAACCACTTTGAACCCCTTTGAAATCCAGTTCAAAGAGGTTCAATCAAAAGATTTTTATTTAACATTGGTGATTGCATGTGGGACCCAAATACATGTCATCACGTAGTGGTGAACCACTTAGAACCTCTTCGAACCCCAATTTGAAGTAGTTCAAAAGGAATAGAAAAAAATCCAAGGAGTGATGTGACAGTTGATGAGATGGATAACGCAAGATGTCAGTGAAGTAATTATTGGGATTATGGTATAGTCAACCTTGAGAAGATGGAGATCATGGGGGAAATCTGAATTGATAATTTGAATTATTGTGATTCTTACCTTAAGCATGAGTGGAGTAATGGAATTAAAAGAAAATTAATGATGTTTTGAATGGTTGTGAAATATAGTAACAGTCCTATGTCACATCAGCATTTTAACTTCACTCTAAATCTATGCTTTCATTAATGCTCCTCAAGCCAAAACTCCGCAGTATAAGAACTTGTTATAAGTATATTGTTTAGCTCTTTTCTTTCCATTGTGAAATTTTGGAGTCTCAGCTGCAAAAGAAAGAAGTGGTTTTCTTGAGTCGACAGAAAGCAGGTATTTATCGAAAAGCATTCTTTTTGTTTCCTATTTTCTGCATGGTAGTGTGATTCCAAAGGGGGTGTTTTTCTTTGTTTGCTTTTGGAAGAGAAAAATGAAGTCTAGTATGCATTTCTTCAGAAATCCTACAAACCTAGAATGTCATGCTTTAGTGATTATGAACACTTATTTGTTAGGAGTTAAAGTAGAAAAAATGGTTGGCAATTTGATAGATTCTATAGAAAATGATTATAGTTTAGAATTCTTGTCTAGTGGATTGCTTGAAGCTGCAGCTTTTCCCCCAGCTCTAATGAGCCCTAAATTAGTCCAACAGTGCTTAAACCATTATGATGTCAAATCTAAATGTGTATTGAATAATGGAGGTCAAACCCTTTTGTCTATAACTAGAGAGACCATAATTTATATTTTCAAGATACCTGAGGAATCTTTTGCTAGTTTTACTCCCACTTAATCACTTGCCCAATTTCAAGAAAAAAGTGACAAAAATCATAGTAATATGGCTAAAAAATGGACTAAGACATTCTATAACGAAGGTTCCAGGTTGCCCAAGGTTCTGACCAAAGATCATATGAAACCTCATGTTCATGATATAATGGTTCTATTGCACAGAGTGAAAGGTTCATAATAGGTACTTCTTTTTGAAGATTGGATGTATCATTTTATAGAGATAGTTTTGGAGGGAAAGCAAAATATTGACTGGGTCGAGATAATTGCTAGTTCATTAAGGGATCAACTTAAAAAGTGCAAGAAATAAGGAAAGAGTTTTACATGTCCTTGTATTTAATATATTTCCTTTCATGTATTCAAAACCTTGGAGCCATTCCCTATGAACCCTAGAGCGAAGACTTGAAAATTTTCAAATATTTCCCTTTACTAAGAAGAGATAGAGTCCTTGAGGACTATAGGAGGGTTCATGACATTTTCCTCAGAAAACTATGTCATCAACTAGTGGGGACTCCAAAATAGAGGATCTCTCCAGAAGCTCAAAAATTGGTCCAGACCTATGGAAGCTTCTACATCCAGTTCCCATGGTTCACTTACATTGGAATAGGAGGATTTGATGAAGAACCTCTCAAATTACCAAGGTTTTCCTTTGACTACTTTGTTTTAGCAGAAGTTTGCAAACACATGTTTACTGTGGTTAAAAATAGCCTCCTAGAAGAGAATTGGGCTTCCATGTTCCCAATCAAGCTCAGAGCCATGGTCTACAAAAATATGATTGATGCCTCAATAATAGGCAGTAATTTGGTGAGTTTTCATATGCAGTTTTATGACCCAAGGAGAGGTTTTGATAATAAGGGTTTTGCAAGACAAGTCCTCAGCTTGAGTAATCATCTGTCACCAAACTCACATATTGAAGATTTGTGGGAAGACCTTGGAGATGAAGAAGTAGTAAGAAAAAGGGATCATTCTAGGTGTCTAGTCCCTCAGATTAAAACCTTGCAATTAAATTTTGATATAGATGGAATAAAGGAAGATGATTTTAAGGTTATAGAACTTGGATATGTTGTTTTAAATGCAGAAGATTTTCCTGAGATAGACTAGATGAGAGGAGAAGAAGACAATATAAAGTTAAGAGCTAGGTTCATTTTTTAAGTTATAGAGGACTGGATGAAAAGAAAAAGATAGGGAAAGGAAAATAGAACCTCCCTTGAGAAACATAATGCAGATCTTGTCTCAATCGAAGTGATGCATGATTCATCTAACACATCTCTTTTGGTCATTGATGCAGGCAAGATCTCTTCTTTAAAAAAGAAAGAAATTTCAGGTGGACACCCTACTGCACCTCAGATAAGGTCGAGGACTAGGTCTGAAAGCCTTTCTCAGATGGCCTCTTCAGATTTTGGTTTCATTGACATTGATATCAAGGATGAATATATCTCTTTTTCACCTGAACACCTTGAGAAAAATCAAGAAGTACCTACCCAAAACCCTAAGGTTCAATAGGCTAACGTGACCCCCACCAAGATGGCTAATAGTGGGATGGTTTCCAATTCAATTCCCCCATGGTTGACTGATTCAGTAAATGGGAAAAGGAGCTTCAAGCATGTTTCTCTGCTAGTTAAAGAAATAATTACTAAGTGTGTTGTCTGCACTCCAAAGGAAAATAAAATGAAGAGTAATGTGAGGTTAACCACAGATCCCTCCACAGGAAAGGTGACTCCCGAAATTGAAACTTTCAAACCCAAAGAAGGAGTTCAAGAACCTGAGGCAGAGGATTTTGAGGTTACAAAAATGGAGTTTGGTGTGCTAACTAGAGATTCAAGGGACCATCTACTCAAGTTCTCAGTCAACCACATGCTTGGTCAATCTCAGAAAGATGGTAAAGAAAAGTGAGAGCTCAAACAACTTGTAGTCACCATGGCCAAATTTATTAGTTCACTTAGTGATGTAGGTGCACTGCCACTAGCTCAATCTCCACAAGATTTCGATCCAAACTCAGTGGAAAGCAAAAAATTGCTAAAACAAATGCAGCAAGGCAGAGTCTTAGGGGAGACAATGAAAATTTGGGTTGATGGTGTCATAGCTGAGGGAAGCAGATTTATCCAGGAATTCATGGCCACTTGTGTAGATGGAGAAGCATTTCTTGGGGAGATCCAAACCTTGATTCTAGGATGGTAATTAGAAGAAGAGAAGTGCACATCCATTTTTTCTCAGGTTTAATAAATAGAAACCTATGGGGTAACTCAATTCCTATAGGAGAATCCAATGAAGCTAGTTGATCCTTGCATGCTATTCATCCTAAAATAGAACCTAGGCTGGAAGAGTTCTTTGTTCAAAGTCATGATTTCAAACACGTGCACTATTGAGAAAGAAATTAAGGAGATGCATGTGAACGCACTAAAGGACATCAAGGTGGTGAATCCTTCAGGTATACTGTAGATTGATGAAGGCACTAGTACATTTGACCTAGTTTTTCTACCAAAATTTTTGACCAAAAAATAAAAAGGTTTTGCTTGGTCAAATTATAGAAGGAAAACTTTGTTTTAAAAAAAATTTATGCTCGTGTTTGTTGAAATATTGACAAATTCCATGGTGGTTGAAATTTTGACCAACACAGGCATAACTTTTTTAAAAAAAGGGAATTTCATTTCCCATTTCATTATTCCCAGCTGACAAATTAGAAGGGCAGCGTGCACGCGAAGGAGATACCCAACTGTTTAATTTACTGGCCTATGCAATCAGTTGAAGGTTTCTCTTCTAAGACTTTTGCAAAATCTCCTCTGCTATAGACACACATGTACCTCAACTATTATACTATTTTCCTTTTTAAACCCTCACGAAAAATGAGAGAAATAAGAACACTCGAAAATAAGAACATATATGTTGAAAACTCATATCTTCTCTCAGTGCAAATGAGATAACATATGAGTTTTATGAATTTTTATGTAGATAGACCACATATTTGAGGTTTTTCTTACTTGATTTGTTGATATTTCATAGATACACTTGACATTGTCTTTTTAGTACATTCTTCTTTTCTTTGCTATGTATTAAACTAGGGCTTCCTTAAATGTTCTTATTTCTGGGTATTTAATATAATGAAGGGTTTGAGATCCCGTGTCTATCTATGGGTTTATGCATAGGATTCCTTATATTGTTGAAAACCCTCAATGCAAATGAGAGAAATAAGAACACCCAAAAATAAGAACATATATGTTGAAAACTCATATGTTCCCTCAATGCAAATGAGAGAACATATGAGTTTTATGAATTTCTATGTACATAGACCACGTATTTGAGGTTTTTCTTACCTGATTTCTTGATATTTCATAGATGCACTTGACATTGTCTTTGTAGCACATTCTTCTTTGCTTTGCTATGTATTGAACAAGGGATCCCTTAAATGTTCTTATTTCTGGGTGTTTGAAGGGTTTGAGATCCCGTGTCTATTTGCAGGTTTATCATAAGATTTCATGGATGGTTGTCCCCAGTTCCAAAGCTCCAACTTGACCACAGGCAGGGAGTATGCTAGAAAAGGTTGAGGAGTTTGTCTTTACATCCACCAGTTGCATTTTCTTAAAATTTTCTAGTGCCTTTTCAACAAACCCATTTTGAACATATCCTCTAATCATGGCAGTCCATGTGATGACATCTCTTTGAGGCAATCTGTCAAACAATTTACGTGCCTTGTCTATGTTTCCACATTTAACATACATGTCTACTAAGGCACTAACAACTAAAACATTTGATAAAAATCCCCCCTCCATTATGCTTTGATGGATATCAATGCCTTGTTCCAAAGCTCCCATTTTTTCATAGGCTGGAAGGATGCTTGCAAAGGTTGTGGAATTTGGCTTTACACCTGCCAGTTGCATTTGTTTAAAAGTTTCTAGAGCCTTTTCCACAAATCCATTTAGTTCATAGCCTACAATCATTGTAGTCCATGAGACCACATTTCTTTGAGGCATTTTGTCAAATAGTTGACGTGCCTTGTCTATCCTTCCACATTTTGCATACATGTCTACCAGGGAGCTTGCAACTATAACATTTGACAAATATCCCTCTTCCATTATCTTTTGATGAATGTCCATACCCTGTTCCAAAGCTCCCATTTTGACACAAACTAGAAGGATACTAGCAAGGGTTGTGGCATTTGGCTTTACACCTTCCAACTACATTTGTTTGAAAGCTTCTAAAGCATTTTCAACATATCCATTTTGTGCATATCCTCCAATCATTGCAGTCAATGAAACCACATTTCTTTGAGTTATTTTGTCAAATAGTTTACGTGCCTTGGCCATGCTTCCACATTTTGCATACATGTCTCCCAGGGCACTTACAACTACAACATCTGACAAAACCCCCCCTTCCATTATCCTTTGATGGATGTCCATACCCTGTTCCAAAGCTCCCATTTTGGCACACACTAGAAGTATGCTGACAAAGGTTATGGAATTTGGCTTTACATTTGCCAATTGCATTTGCTTAATAGTTTTAAAATCTTTTTCAACAAATCTAGTTTGAATATATCCTACAATCATGGCATTTCATGAGACGTAATTCTTTGAGGCATTTTGTGAAACAATTCACATGCCTTGTCTATGGTTCCACTTTTGGTGTACATGTCCACCAGGGTAGTTGTAATCACAACATTTGAAGAAAATCCTCTATCCTTCATGCTTTGATGGATATCTATGCCCTGTTGTAGAGCTCCCATTTTAGCACATGTTGTAATCATGTTGGCATATGTGAACTGATTGGGTTTGAAACCTATTCATTGCATTTGGTGAAACAGTGCGACTGTCTTGTGAGGATACCCATGTCTTTGGTATGTAGAAATAGTCATATTTAATGAGATGTTGTCTCATTCTTCAATTTGGTCAAACATCTTAGGTAATCTATTGTTTATCTGTAATAATATCTTTGGCCATATGAAGCTCATCACATTTATAATGGAGTATTTTATACATTTCATGCCTTCTAGAAATATTGTTAGTGGATTGTCTCCTTAGTGGATGTTATACTTTTGTTGCTATATGAGGGATTGAATTTATGGTTGAGATCTATATGTTAAAATTATGCCCCCAACTCCTATTGGAGCAACAATGAGTTGGTTTTACTTATGTAATACTAGACTTTGAATTGCATTCCTTATGCAATGAATGAGGTATGGTTTTCATGTGCATACGGTTCCTTGAATGATCATAATATTGTATATTTTTAAGTGTATTGAGGATGATTAGTGCATGATATTATTAGAGGTCACACCTATTATATATATACAAAACTCTAACATAATATATATTTACCTTATCAAAAATAAAATTTTAAAAGTTAGTGTGACAATTTTTATTACCTAAATAGTTAATATTCTACCTAGTTGACCAAATGACATAACACTCAAACTCATGGAGGAGATTTTTTACTTTTTTTTAATCTAAACTCAAATAGATCATACACGTCCCCACAGTTGTCCCAAATGTCTTACATATGTTTCACTTTTGAAGGGGTAGTAACCTTCTCATCTCCTCATCCTTACCTTTATATATAAAGATCATTTATACTTTTCATTTTACATTGCTTTTGCATGATAATGTTTATCTTACATAATTTTTGTTTATGTAATTTTTTTATCTTGCAAGTTCATCTTTCAAGATGCCATGTGTACTATCATGTTACTCATGAAGACTCCAAAGCTCTCACAACACCTTGTAGTACTTTCATTCTATATTGGGTGTAGCCTATTTCTAAGTAGGGTCTCTTCAGTGTTCAATTTTTTAGTAGTGGCTATCTTCACCATGACATCCTTGGATACACATGTGAGTAATTAAAAAAACAATCACCCTATCATTTAGAAAGTTACCCAACATAATTTATATTTGTGAGTCAATCTATTTGACTTGAAAAACATTAAATGTTTTGGTAAATAAATTAATTCATTTCCTACAAATTTAAAACAAAGTCTTGTCTTGTACCAAAGGGCCTATCAATAGCATTGTACGATTGCTATTCAATTGACCATAATGATATTACAAGTAAGCCGGGAAGCATTTCCACTCTCATTCACTAACCTGGTTCCTCATTGTATAAATGATCTCTTTCAAAGCAATGGCTGAATTTTGTTGTTTAGGTTTTTGTTCAAAATGCTACTACAACAGTGGACCCTTCAAAACATATTCAACTTCCATTTCAAATGTAAACCATTTTGAATAGGGTTTCTTCTAAATTTGATGACACCAAACCCTCCTGTCCCACTACCAACAATGGAAGAAATCCCCCAATACATGCGTTCATTGAGTTTTCTTATTTAAGAAATGGAACTTCCATGGGGAGAGACTCAATCCATTAAAAACATAAGGTATTCTTCATTAGTACATAGTGTCATACACTCCTTAGTAGAATGGTGTCCAACCAAGTGGAAGAATATAACCTTATAGGAGATGACCAATTGTATGACAAGGTGTGATTGAATGTGGCTTTTATGTATTCTCAAATCCATTATTTGATGAAGAAGAAGTATTTTCATATGATCAAGGAGTTGCATCAATTTGTGTAACAAATATCTATGCTAATGAAATTAATGTATTTGATTTGTCACTTTTAGATGACCTTGAGTATAGTTAATGTGATGATGAATCTAATGAAGAAAAATCAAAAGGTTAAGATGAATCTAAATATGTTCATGTGTATTGTTGGTAAAAAAAAAATTCACTTTAGAGTTTTTAACAAAATGTCCATTGGAAATGATGACAAACATATTACAATAGTTGGATAGATCACTTCAGGTGTATTATCTTCCTTTGCATTTTGGAGGGGCAGCTCCCTCATTTGATTTAATGTTTTAGTTTTTGAAATATAACTTATGAAGAAAATATTACCCACTATTCGGGGTTCTTGATAACAAATTTGTAATTTACCAAGATTTTATTTAAATGACAAAATTTTACATGCTTAACTATTGAACATCAAGGACTACACATAAGATACTTCCAATAATGAAAATCCAACTTTCATGTCATGCATACACCTCTAAGATACCAAAGAAAAGTACTTTATGATGTAATTCAAACACTATGAAAATTTGCATTCATGAAGTGGAGAGAGATTATAAAAGATACTATGTTCTCATACTTCCAAAATTGATTTGTATTCAATGATGAAGCTATACTACTTCACTAATATTGCTGCTCCAAAATTCACAAAGTCCCAAAAAGTCCTTTAAACAATGCCTTTACATCCTTATATAGACATAGCCTTCTTGTAATTACCAAAACTCCTGGGTTAACAACCAACTTTCTTTTGCGCATTTTGAACAAAGTTAATTAACCTCAAAGTTTTGTGCAAAAAGAGTTGGCTAATTAACCTTAACAAAATTAACCAAAATTAAGGAGAAAAGCATTAAGTTTAACAAAAGCAGAATAAACAAGGAGAAAGACAATGATGTTAGGTTTTGAAATTATGTTGGAACTTTTTGGAAACTGATAGAAGTGAAAGTTCAACCCTGTGAACTAGATAAAATTTTTTCGAATGCCCTGTATGCACTAAGAATTTCCACCATAGGCTCATAAGTAGGAAGATGCCTGCAAGGGTTCTTGTATGTTGATAAAAGATGGCTTTAAAGACATTGCCAGTTTAGGCATCGGTGGCATATTATCATCATCTTGAGTGATATCTATCATTCATACCTTAGGTGGGACAAAGTCATTATGTGGAGGATATACCATGATGATACGTGATGACACAATAGGAATTTCCTTCTCAATTTTTACAAGAGATTCTTGAGGGATGGTATTTACATTTGTTTCTTCATCTACTTGGATTATGTTTACTACTTTCTCTTTGGGTTTGATCCTTCTTTTTCTTACTATGAAATCAACTTTGCATGCCTTGGTAAGGTCACTTGGTCCATTTGGATCTTTTCCACCTCCATTGTTTCTTGATGTGGTCTATTGTGCCTTTTTACTCAAGTAGGCTCTGGTGGCATGTGAGAAGAAGAAGCACCTTGGCTGTTATTTTTCTTTGCTGAATTACTTTCTTTTCTTGGGGGTCGAGTAGCTTTAGGTTCAAGTCTTTTCTTTCTTACCCACTCCTTAGTTCTTTTAATTATATCAGTTATCCTCTCTTTTAAATTCTTTAATTTTGGGATCAACCAATATATTGGTGGCAATTGGAGCAATTGTATGTTCTCATAGTAGAATGGGTTTATCAAGGATAGTTCATCATCTTCAATGCTAGTAATAACAATATCCAATTTGAAATCAATAATTTGTTTGACTATAAGCCTCATCCAGTCTCTTCGCTTGACTTCAAAATACTCTTCACAATCTTCCTAGAAGTCTTCGAGATTAGAAAAATGATTAAATCTAGAGCTAAGTTTTAATTCATTTATAGCATACCCCTTACTATCAAAAGGAAACTTCATATAAGTAATGGATACAGGTTGATCTTTGCAATTGACCTTTCAATTTTTTTAGCATCAGCACTTGTTTCACAGTTATAGTGACCAATGCCTATTAGGAAGGGAATGCCATCCACCCGCCTATTCTTACAAAGCATGTTGATCTGATTGAATTTCCTAATCTGATAGCCTTATTACATCATTTAAAACCATTATTGGTCATTTCTCAATCCCCTAACCTAGGACAAAATCATGAGAAAGAAAAGAACATAACACAACCCTGCGATAATTGGGCTTTGAGCATTTAATCTTCCAATTACTAATAGATTAAGCATATTATTACTATGCTTAATGTTCCATTTAAATGCATTTAATACAAATTTTCTTTTACAAAACTGAACCAATGACATGTTTACAACAAAGGTCTAATAGAACTTCCAACAATTCTTAAACAATTAAGGTTGGAGTACACATAGTTATTCACAATTTTTTGTGTGGTATAAGGAAGATTTGGCCAGGTCAAATCTTCCTTCATGCTAGCAGTAAGAATTGACTAAACCTTTACTAAGAATTCATCGTATCAGATAAAGTATGTTTAAGAATTGTTGGGACTGGTCCTTTGGCGTGTATTAAACATAATAGAATTTTCAGCATATTATTATCATTCTATTTATTTGTTGTAAACATGCCATTGGTTTAGTTTTGTAAAAAAATTTTGTGAATTAACATGCCATTGGTTTAGTTTTGCAATTTGTTTTCGTTGTAAACATTTTATTGGTTCAGTTTTGTAATTTTTTTTCAGGAACAATCTGGCCAGTCACTATCTACACAATACCAGTTACTCCTTTGGTATCACAAACAACAAAAACAACAAAGTTCTTGCATAAACAAGTAAAACTAATGCCTGGAAATTTTCCTACGTTACCACCAAGAAAATCATATTCTAAACTTTCAAATCAATACGTTGGTGTTTCGACTGTACCTATGGGACAATGTACTCCAAAATTGCAGAGAAATTAAGTGTACTCCAAATAGACTGCCCTCTACAAAGAACCGATTGGAATCTATTAACCAACCTTGTAACTGTCAAATCATTATGCGTTCAAATCAATTACCTATCGACGTATCCCTTTCAAGGGAGACAAGCCAAACACATAAAGAACATGCATATAAACACGACAACTGAAAAACTTAAATGGAATACACCAAGAAGTACCAAATGATGAATGCTCAATTATTGTAATGGCAAAGCAATATCAGAACCGTCCATTTCTAGAACTTGATTTTTCTATAGTCCTAATGATTTTTCTTATTTCTTGTTTGTGCTTGGTGACATGATTTTGAACATTGTTGACATACTTAAATGGAATACACAATACTAAATGATGAATGCTCAATTGTTGTAATGACAAAGCATTAGAACCATCCATTTCTAAAATTTGATTTTGTATAGTCTTAATTATTTTTCTATAGTCCTAATGATTTTGAAAATTGTTGACAAAGAGTGTTTCTTTTTTTTATTATAGTATATATGATTTTTCTATAGTCGTAATGATTTTTCTTATTTCTTGTCTTTTGTCCCATTTTGATTTCCTATGTCTGTGCTTCGTGACAAGATTTTGTCACCTTCTTTTGATGGTATATTTCATTCACTCTATGTGGAATACTATTTTGTTCACTATTTTATTTCAGCTTGATATTTCTATTGGCAAGTTGGCTATACTAGTGTATATGAATTAGTATAGTGTTTTCATTATGGCATCAAAGTCATATAGTAGTTTGGAGTCAACGCACTTGATGAGAAGACCATAAATCAGCTAAGTGTTGAAGACTGGACAATGTATAGAGTACCTAAAGTTTATATCATCAATGCACGTGCGTACAACTGAGTTATGGTGTGCACCCTAGAAGATAAGTTGGTTAGACTATATTCATGCTTAGTCTATGAGCACATGATCAGATATACAAGTATGACAAAGTTACAGATAGTTGAAGTTACACAGCTAGTGTGTGCCAGAGAAGAACAGAGTAAGCAACCAACTATTAGCATTTTGATTTGTGGTTATATTCTAATGTTGTAAAGGCTATGTGCCTATTGTAATTAGGTTTTTGACATATAAATATATTTTTTTTTAAACACCCTTGAGCCAATTCAATTGGAAGCATTGTATGTAATCGGTTAAAGGGCTGACCTAGTTATTTGTTTTGTATGCGCATATAAATATGAGATGCACCCATTGTAATTAGTATGGAAGTTGTAATAGAGTCAAGATAAGAAGAGAAGAATTGTGTGAAGAGTATATAAGATGTATTAGAGCTTTGCAAGAGGTCAAAGCATTAACGTATCAAAGGAACTAATCAGACAAGCAGTGTCACAGTGATAGTTCAACCTGCAAATATAGTGTGTATCTGAGATCAGAAGGTTGCAACCTTCACCACTTGAGCAGTGAGCTCTAGGACAGTGTGTCCACACCCCTAATAGGTTTTATTGTAAAAGAATCCTAATAGGGTCTGACCCTTGACAAGGTTTACTATACTAAATATATATATAAAGTAACTCCTAACAGGGTTAAGGATCTTCTAACAAGGATCATAAAACACTAGTACAGAATATTAGTGGGTGTCAATTCCTACCGGGGTTTTTACCTATTTGGGTTTCCCCATAACCATATTGGTGTTATGTATTGATTTCATGTTTCATGTTTATGTGGATGTTCATTTCAATACTTAAGTATTTAAGTTCAGTTTGAGATTAAGTAAAAAGATAAAATACAGTGAACACTGATTCACCCCCCCTCTCAGTGTTCCCATTCCTAACAATTGGTATCAAAGCCCTGGTCCTTAGCAAAGAAGTTTAACCACTTGAGGAGATCATGGAAAAAGCATAAATGAAACATCTAAAAAGAAATCTTGAAGCTGCTCTTGAAGACCTGGACAAATCTGAAAAAGAAATTGAAGAACTAAAGGAAAAACTCAGTAATGCTCAATTAGTCATCAAAAGGCTAAGGAAGGATTTGAAAGAATGCTCTACTAGTGATCTAGGGATAATGGTCAAGAAGCTCAATGAAGAAAATGCATCCTTGAAAGAACAACTTGAAGAATTTGATGATAAGATGATTAACAATCAGGAAGTCTATGAAGAATAGATCAAAGAGAACCTTCAACTCAATGAAGAATTAAGGCAAGAAAACATGGAAATCTTGGAGCTAAGGAACAACAAACAAAGCTTGGAATTTGAATTGAAAGAGGCTAAGAATCACATTGTTAAATTACACACCAGTTCTAATTTGATAGAATCTTAGTTGTATGAAGAAGAGCTAAAGGAGATACTAGTTGCATTGGATACAATGAAGCACAAAATCAGGTCGACAACATGTGAGCAAGAATGAAAGCACTAGAAGGAACATCAGATGCTAAGGAGACTGGAAGTCAACCTAAAGATCATATTGAACCACCTAATAATGCATATAAGCCAGTAGACCGCACTTGTTATGCATGTAACAAGCATGGACACATAGAAAGGAACTGTACAGAGGTAAGACCTTTTAATGGATACTGTTATTCATGTAATAAATCTAGTCATAGAGCTATGAATTGTAAGAAAAGTCAAAAGAATAGGACTCAGTATAATCAGAGAAATCAGAATTAGTCAAATGTAAGAAGTTCTTAGAATGTTACATGTCAGATATGTAACTATAATGGTCACTCAGCTAGACAATGTAAAATGGTGACCCATGTCAATGCGCCAATGAATATATGGCCTCCAATCATTTTTCATTCTTGTAACAAGGTTGGACACATCTCAAAGTTTTGCAAATGAAGGACGCAAGGTCAGGAAAACCCTAAAAAGCCCAAAGAACTAGTATTGGATCCCGAAGGAGAAGTCAATTTTGTGAAAGCTTCAGAGGATGTGAGCTTGATTTGGTCAAAAGAAAAGAAGGATAAGGTTGATGAGAATGTATTGGATGCATCCGTAGTGGATGCACCCTCTACATCTAGATGAATGGTGCTCAGGTTCATAGGGGGAGCTAATTTAGCTCTAAACCCCTACGCGGCTGGTATAATCACTATCAAAGTATGTGCCTTTGGACTTAAGCTTTTGGAGGTTAGTAGAATCTTTGTGCAAGAGCGCACTAGCTGATTGTTTGCATAATGAAATTTAGAAATTTTCAAGTGATAGCCTGGTTTACACGACAAACATTAATGGCAGATTTTATACTTTAAATTACATAGAAGTTTGAATATCTCTCATTTCATTCAAATTAAGAGTGATTGGAGAGTAGAAGAGCCCTAGCATTTGATTGAGAAGGATTGTAGTTTGATTCATCAAGTGATTTGCTGTGCATTTGATCAGTTGCAGAAAACCTAGTTCATTGTGCCGATTCAAGAAGTCTTCAAGATCATTTGGAAAGTGATATCCAAGTAAGTGATTGTGTTTGTGAAAATTGTACCTAGTTGTGGACACAACACTTTAGTAAAACATTAGAGGTTAGCAAAATCAAAATCCATAGATAAATGAAACTAAGCTAACCAAGTGATTTACTACCTTCTAGTAGGTGCGAGTATGATGTTCTTAGATTGAAATCAAAATCAATGACAATGCAACACCTAAACGAAGGATTTGAATGCAAAAGAATGAAAAACTATATGAATGTAGATTAATCTATATTTTTGTATTTTCTATGCAATTAGGATGAAAAACTTGAATGAATCTAATCTAGAATGAATTGAAATGATATGCAAATTTAATCTAAGAATGATATGAATGAATGAATGCTATGATATGAAAACTATGATATGAAAAACTATGCAAAACTATGATATCTCAGTATCCTCCCTACCTACAAGGCGATCCTTCGTCAAGAAGAGCTTCACATGCATGAACAAGTGAAAGAAGCCCACTCTCTCAAGATCATCCATAAATAGTGTTCATAGGGCCTATTTACTATGTGTAACAGATATGTCAAAAGCAAATCTATGTTCATTTTATAGACCAAAAATTGAAGTTTGTGATATGAAAGCAGGAAAAGTCACACAAGCTTGACACAAGAGAGCTCATTTTAAATGTCCAAATCGAAGTGTTATCAGTTGTAAAAGGATACCTAAATTCCTCGCAATGTGCTTAGTAGATTTTACCTATTTTAGCAATTTAGTTGTGCTTTCCCAATCAGAATCAGGAAATATCAATCAGAAACAACAGAGTTCAATTGTTAGGGTTAGCTGTTAGTCCAAATCTGAAAATCAAATCTGATAAACTACCTAAAAATTTGAAATGACAATTGAATCCTGGTACCAAAACTTGTACGACAATGGGTTACCTCTCATACGACAATCCAAATCCCATATGATAGTGGGTCACCTCTGGCATGACTTTAAAAAAACTTGTATGACAGTGGGTATACTCTCATATGACAAAGCCTCCAAATGACAACTATAGTTTCTGGTACGAGCCTCAAAACTGTCAAATGTCATACGACACTTAGAGGGTCTAGGCACAAGTTTCTGACAAAACTCGTACAAAAATTATACGGACAAAGAATAAATTGCAGGTTTGATCAGAAAATGATAGAAAATAGATAGAAATTAATAGAGAAGAAATGGAAACCCATTTCTGGGCCCCACGGTGGGCGTTAAAAATGTGTGTGTGAAAATTTTACCTAGCTACAGACACAACACTTCAGTAAAATATTAGAGGTTAGCAAAATCAAAATCTGCAGATAAATGAAACTAAGCTAACTAGGCGATTTACTACCTTCTAGTAGGTGCGAGTATGATGTTCTCAGATTGAAATCGAAATCAGTGACAATGCAACACCTAAACAAAGGATTTGAATGCAAAAGAATGAAAAATTGTATGAATGCAGATTAATCTATATTTTTGTATTTTCTATGCAATTAGGATGAAAAACTTGAATGAATCTAATCTAGAATGAATCAAAATCATATGAAGATTTAATCTAAGAATGATATGAATGAATGAATGCTATGATATGAAAAACTATGCAAAACTATGAAAAACTATGAATTGATCTCACAAAGTCACTTGTTGCAAAAGCTTGATTCTTCGTATGTAATTTTGCCAGAGTAATTGTGCAAATTCGAGAGATGATAATTGTGAAGAGCTGAGCCTTGTTTTTATAGGAATCTAGGGCTTGAGGATGCATTGAGAAAAGCCATAAATCACTCTTGATAAACTCAGGTTGATTTTTGAGTTAACAAGAAATTAGAAACAGATCAACTCACAAAATCATGCAAAAACAACTTTTTAACTCAAATCAGAATTTTAGATCAATTTTTAACTCAAAATAGATGGAGTTTCTAAAAGATAACAACTTGAATTGATTTTTTGATTTAAAGTTTAATTGCTCCTTCAAATGTGCATAGATAATTATGAATTAATTTAAAAAATAAAGTGATTCATCTTCAACTTAACTGATTTTAAATTAAAACAATTGATTTATGGGTTAATCAATTATCAAATCAAACTTTTATTCAAAAACTATATTATTAAATATTGACAACTGACATTAATTAATTCAATAAGAATTTAATTAATTAGTCATAAGATTTTTGATTTATTGTCAAAATTAAATAATACAATTTAGGAATAAATTGAATTAAATCTAATTAAATAATTAAGTGGCAGAATTAAACTTGATTAATTAAATATTTAGAATATTCAATTAATCAAACTTTAGGATAAATAGGATTTATCACCAAATAATTATTAAATCAAAGATAATTAGGATAAAGCAAGAATATTTTGAGGAATATTCTCTGATGTAGAATTAGGATAAAATCAATTAGGTTCTGATAAATTGATGTGCAGATGTGCCTTAGGTTAAAACTTTGATGTCGATTTTGATCGAATTGTTGATGTAAGAGGTTAATGAACCTATAGCCCATTTTTGGGGTATTACATTTTGCCCCTCTTTGAATTACTGTGTGAAGCACAATGGTTCAAAGATTAGTCTATTTTTGATATAGATGTATGAGACTGATTTGAAAGATGAACCGATTTTGAGATAGAAACCGATTGAAGAATGTGAAGATGTCAGGTCCTGATTGACCAAAGATGATGTTAACTATAGCAACAATGAACCAGTGATTATGAAAAAGTGTCAAAACGCCTGATTCTGAACCTTATAATTACAAAGAAGTGAGTGACTTGATTCTAGACCTCATGAATGTCTAGAGGAATTGTATTGGTATCACATTTGAATCCTTCAGTTATGAAGAAATAAGGAAATAACACTAATGAACCAATTGTTACAAAAAGCTGATATAGTTTACAAGATAGATTAGGATACCAGATTGATATGGATCTCGATGAATCTGATATGCCCCAAGTGATGTGCCCCAACCAACGAGGTCTTTTGATGAATCAGTAACTAGACATGGTTGTTGTCTTGATTAATGAGGAAAGATTTGATTTATAGACTTGATTGATGTGCAATACCATGCCCCCTTCGGGATGAAAATCAAAATCTGACAAGAAAAGTCAGCGTTAAATGTTTTAGAAGCATGTTAATTGATTTGAGAAGTGGTTATACATGTCTGAGAATGTGTTCTGCATCGTTTAGAGGTCCTGGAGACCAAGTTTGACTAGGTTTGACCATGAGTTGACCATAGGTGACCAAGTTGAAATTTTGATAGTTTGATGTAAGATAAACAGTTAAGTTAAATTCTAGATTTCTGTAATGATTGAAGGTTGATTATGCAAGCAGTCGGCCGTCCTAGGTGCAAAAATTTTAAATCATGATTTTGACATAGTAAACGATCTCAAATTTTGATTTTTATCCCAAAAATGGGTTCAAAACATTGAAATTAGCCAGGGGTGCAATTTTCATGAAAAATGGAGCACTTTTGAAAATTAGGTCAAAAGCTATATAAGGGCCAAAAATGTCATTTTCAATTCATTATTTTCATTTGACTTTTGAAACCTTTGTGGAGCCCTCTAAGCGACAAAATGGCCGAGATGAAGGTACCTGTCTCTTCCCACTATTTTGAGTGCAACCGGTGACATCAGAGACCTCCGCAGTATGGGCATCCGGTAAGTGGACCTTTGTGCCTCTTCGTAAATTCCATTTTTGCATGTATTTAGCATTTTTATGGCTTTTTTCATACGTTAGGATTTTTCAATTTTCGTATGCATGGAAACTCATACAACTGTCCACTGGGACTCGTACGAATTTTCAATTTCATTTAGAGTGTCATCCCAAAACCAATAGAAACTCGTATGAGAGGGACCCAAGCCTTGTACGACATTTCATCGGGTCCCTCATATGTCGTACGCTAATATATAAATTGTCGTATGACCATTGTTTGTTGCATGAGAACCTACCAAAACTCATACAAGTTTGTATGCCAGTCTGTATTGTCGTATGGAAAATAGCAAGCTAAAAACACCTGTCCAGGTCAAAATTTTGAATTTTCTGATTTCTTAGGCTATTTCCTGAGCATTCAATGTACCTTCTGAGATAATCAACTTTTCAATTTATGTACTTTTAGCCTATTTTTTAATGGAATAACTAATAGGATTCCCTATTTCTGTGTTGTGTAGGTCATCTATCTTGATGTCCATGTGTGCATATCACACCCGGTGACTCAGAGGTTATGCATTTCACTGCCTGACTCAATGAGGGTACATCTTGTGACCTATGGCTTTGAGTATCTTATTTGGTTGCCCAAGATTAGGGTAAACCATATACTTCTGACTACATTGATTGAGAGGTTTCACTTAGAGACCCAGACCTTCCACCTCCTGACAGGAGAGATCATAGTTACACCGGAGGATGTCTATAGGATACTCTGCATTCCATTCCATGGTCCATGACCTGATTATGTGAGTTCTGGGAACTCTGTATTACATGCTTTCAAATGATTATTTAGAGATGATACCTAACTTACCACTTCTATTTCCTGGGAGACTTTAGTTCAACGCTATGGGAAGAACCATAGATTAGAGTGTATTATAGCTGACATGATAGGAGGTATTATTATGTCTGACCGTCAATAGAATGGTCTCTTAATGGGCTGGGCCCCGATGGTTGCACAGTTGATTGCCACACCTTCTGAGTTGGCTTGGGGTCAGTGTATGTTGGCTCACATGTTCTCTGAGATGCACAAGATCGTGTATCAGGAGAGCAAGACCTTTTCTTTCTGTGCTTTAGTACTTCAGATTTGGGCCTAGGAGCATATCCCAGTATGTAGACCAGTATGTCAGAGTTAGCACCAGCCACAGGAGCCGGTGATATAAATTTATTTAGGATATGTTACACAGGTTTGTATGGGCCATACAAAGTATTGGAGGTGTGTCTTTGATGACATGACCTACTGTGTGTGGAGACCTTATTTATAGATAGAGGCATGGCCTACTATGAGGGAGCAGTTTAGTCATTTCTTTCAAAGCCATGTGTTGATAGGATGATCGACCATAGTGCTTGAGTGGTTTATCATTACTAGGGTGTGGTGGCAGTATGGCATCATTCAAGATGCCCCACAGGATAACGCTGCTTATGCACGGATAGTCAAAGAGCTTGGACTAGGATGGGGCCCTTGATTATCATATGCTCTTTGTACATAGGAGTATAGCAGCTATGTCAGTAGAGATTGGGACTACCGTGTAGATGTTCTAGATGTTGGGGTTACAGATGGTTTCATTGCATGGATTGCAAAGAATCCCATTCATAGGTTTTCAGATCCCACATAGCTGATTCTAAGTATGGAGGAGGCCATGGATGTGATAGGTGTGCTGATGGTACAGAGTTAGAGACATACACAAGTTCTGATGCCACAACCTCCACCTCTAAGGTTGAGAGTAGTCATGACACCACCACAAAGACCATCTCATCATATGAGACCACCTCATCCTACTAGCTCTACAGTAGGAAGACCTGCAGTGTTATAGAGGAGATCTACTAGAGGGGAGAGTGGTACTTTAGGCAGTGTGGGAAGTGCAGATGAGGTACTTGGTGCTGAGTAGTATGTAGGTGCTAGACCTGATCCTACATAGGATGATACAAATTTTGATCTTGGTGCTGAGGTGAGACGTTGTAAGGTGCAGAGGGCAGAGGTTGCTGACTAGCAAGTTAGAGACAGATAGATGCCCATGGATGATGTAGATCCAGGTGTAGCATAGTCCTCCCAGGAGATCATTAGGTGATTGAGATTATAGGTGAGGGACCTGAGAGTATGGAGTGCTCATTTTGAGGAGTGATTTACAGAGGCCAACAAA
Source organism: Chamaecyparis obtusa (assembly GCA_027943335.1). Classification (NCBI taxonomy): domain Eukaryota; kingdom Viridiplantae; phylum Streptophyta; class Pinopsida; order Cupressales; family Cupressaceae; genus Chamaecyparis; species Chamaecyparis obtusa. The sequence continues at coordinate 653,396 of BSBK01000206.1, forward strand.
TAGCTATCAGAGCTCCAAGAGGAGAATAGGAGATTACAGGTAGAGGTGACACATCAAACTTGTCAAGCTGCTTACTATGTATCTTCTTATTATGTTGTTGTTCCTGTTAGTCATAGGGTACCGACATATTCTCAGTATATGATAGCTTCAGAGGGAGTTGGGGCACCCCGAGCCAAGGCAGTGCTTGATGCACCACTACCACCTCCACCAGATGCAGAGGATTAGACTGATAGCTGATCTATTCTTGATATTCCATCTTTGTCATTTTGTTCATATATACTGCTTTGACTTATGATAGCTCACATGAGCTCATTCTTTTGTACCTTGTGCTTGTATACACCTAAAAATGGTCACCTAGACTATTAGCCCCCTTTTGCTAAATCATAAATTGCTTATTCTTGATCAAATCTTAGTTCTATCATTTATTCGATTATTTTCTATGGGCTAACCATCTTATCCTAAGTTTTTATTTATTAAAATGAATATTTCCTCCCCTTTTAAATAAATAAAAGCCCCCACTTTTCCTCTTATCCAAAGTTGCACAAATAAAGCATTATTCTTATTTTATAAAAAAAGGAAAAGCACTTTTTGTCTCATATGGACACAAAAGTCAACTCTTATTTTCTCATTGGAGGATATTTGTGCACATGGATTGCTCCTCTTTCAAGCTCCACCATTGATTAAATCTTTTGCCTCTTAATCTCCATGGTCCATTTCTCCTCATTTCCTTTAAAAGGAGAGCTCCCCTCTTCATTCTAGATCCCCAACTTTTTATGCTAATATTATGCTGCAGGTTTTCTAGGTACACTTTGGAGCTTTTGAAGATTTGGAGCATTCTTAGCATCTACATCTCATTCTTGCATTCTACATCTCATTCTTGCATTCTTAGCTTAGCTTCATATTTATGCTTTCTTAGATTAGCTTCATTTCTATGCTCTAGATTAGCTCACATAGATTAATTAGCTTGGGTTGTAACACTTGCATATTTCCTTTCATAGCTTAGCTTGCATTTCCATTTCTAGCATAGCATTGCATTGCATTTTCATTCTTGATTCTTGAGGATATTGGCATTCTTTCCCTTGTCTTCATTGAATCTCCCATTGCATGGTTTACTAGCAAGGTTATAGGCTAAATAGCTCTAGCTGAGAGCATTCTTAAAAGCCCTTGCACTCCATGCCTAGGGAGCTATGGATCGATTTGTGAGGGCTCATTCTTGAATTTCCTTGCATGTAATGATCCATAGAAGTGTGACACATTTATAGCACACAGTGCTAGTAGTGCACCCTTGACTAGTTCAAGTTATATGATATATATGAGATTGAGGTTTTGGTTATGACTTCATTTTTACTTGTCATGTTTTGATTTATGATGATATCATCTGATGTAAATGCTATAAGTAGTGTAGAATGTATGTATGGATTTATTTAATGCAATTGATTATGGAAAAATGTATGGAAATGTATGATTTTGATTATGCACATGTATGTAATGTAATATGATCATGAAATGCAATGTAAATGCAATGATACACATTAAATTTTTTATAGGTATTGATGAAGACAAGTACTCAGTCATATGTCAAAAAGGATGTTTAACCCAGGATGGCAACTACTTGCGGTTCTGTGAGGAAACTTTCAAGTGAGATTTATCTCTTCATATCGAGTTTAAGTTCAGGTTTGAAGAATCATGTAAGCATTTTGAGTGTATTCAAAAATTTGTGAGATCATGCAATCATGAAAAGTGCAAAATGACATGCAGAAGGAAATGCAAACCTAAGACCTATTAGGAATAGTCCCAATAGATAACTGAGAGGGGGGGGGTGAATCAATTATCTACAAGTTTAAATTCTTTATCTAATTAAGTATACTTAAACATAAAGCATAAACATAATGAAAGAACACTTGAACACAACACCAATATTTTGGTTACGGGGAAACCCAAATAGGTAAAAACCTCGGTGGGACTTGATACCCACTAATATTCTGTACTAGTGTATAATGATCCTTGCTAGAAGATCCTTTACCTTTTTAGGAGTAGCTTTACAATATATTAAGTACAGTAGACCTAGTTAAGGGTCAGACCCTATTAGGAGTCTGTTACAATTGTCCCTATTAGGGGAGAGGATGCACTGTCCAAGAGCTCACTGCTCAAATGGGCGAAGGCTACAACCTTCTGAATAATAGATACACACTATATATGGATCTTGGTGAATTGTTCTTTGACCTATTATCTAGATCAATTCCAATGAATAGCACACATACTCTACTTGGTCACATAGACCTTCTTCTAATGGTTCAACACTTCACACACTTTGCTCTACTCTGCTTGATCAACCATGAACCATACTTCAGCAATCACAAATGACTGCCTATAAATATCTTTCCTCCAAATGATATAATCAAGTCAGCCTATTACACCAACCTTTAAATCATATTAGAGAAACCATAATAAACTCCAACAAACATTTTGTCAGCTCTATTATGCATGCAACTCATTCTGGGACCTGTCTAATAAAGTAATTGTAGATGTACGCCACACACTATCGGCTCTACCAAAACAACTAGAACTTTCTCTGTAAGCTAAATTAACTTATGCACTCTTAACTAAACATCAATAACACTTCTCCAAGCTTAAATCCAAGGGCACATATCCTCAAGATAGGAGCAACTCAAGAAACAATAAAATCTCTGTTAGCTCTTCTAAACAAACATAGGAAACTGCTACTGGTGAATAGCGACTGCATAACTACACTTGTGTTCATCATTAGACTATGCATTCATAACTAAAACATCACTAACATGTCTTCAACATATATCCTAGGGTGCATGCCCATAATAAAATTGTACGGACAACCATACACAGAACACTACCTGTAACTCTGTCAGGAACACTGCTGACACAAGCTGCTATATAACTATCTGTACTTACAGTTAACCTTTGTGCCCATGATATCATGTTGATATCATGTCCATGCATCATATACTGAAGGCTTACTCCATAAGCTTCAACACATGCTACTTTCCATACGTTGTCATCAATGACAAACATATAGTCAGTACTGGCCTGCTGACAAATCTCCAACAATCTCCTCCTTTGGCATTGATGGAAGCATGTGGAATGAAAAACCACCATCAACCTAAATGAACATTTCTTTTATAACATTCTCCATTTCCTCTTCAAAAATTCCCCAGAGATGAATCCTCTATCTACTGCAATATTTTTTAATATTCTCCATTTCCTCAACTGTACTACTATCATAACTGAATGCTACTCCCCCTTAGTATATTACTCCTCATTTTACTTTGTTTTTCATGACTCTATATATATACTCCCCCTTTGACATCAATGGCAAAGGGCACCACTCATTTTAAGCATCGGTACTACTCCTGAGGTAGAGTAGTCAACCTTCCATCAGTCCCTGAAGACTGATGCCATTCCTGCTTCCTTCTAAATAGAATCAGGGAAGGGAATTACACCCAACTTCCCCTTGAGATACTCAAAAGTATCCTTAGGCAAGGGCTTTGTGAATATATCTACCAATTTTTCTTTAGTACTCACATAGTCCAACTTGACTTATTTCTCTACCACTTTCTCTCTTAGGAAGTGATACTTGATCTCAATGTGTTTTGTCTTTGCATGCATCACAGGTTTCTCTGACATATTGATAGTGCTAGTGTTATCACAGTGAATAGAAATAGGATAATCAATCTGAATTCCAAAATATTTTATCATTTGCTTGATCCAAACAATTATAGAACAATTCAAGGCTGCTGCAACATACTCTACTTCTGTTGTTGATAGAGAAATATAGTTTTGTTTCTTGTTTTTCCAAGTGACAAGTCTATCACCAAGAAACATTGCTCCACCTGAAGTACTTTTTATGTCATCAACACATCCTGCCCAATCTACATCCGTGTACACATGAAGCTCAACATTTTTTGAATTAGGATACCATAGACCACAATCTATAGTGCCCTGCAAGTATTTGAATATTCTCTTTACTGCCATGAGGTGACTTTTTTTAGGCTCTGCTGCAAATCTTCCAACTATACCAACTGCATCGAAAATGTCAGGTCTAGTTTGAGTAAGATAAATGAGTTTACCAATCATAGACTTATATAATGTTATATCAACTGATGGTGAGTCATCTTCCTTTGTAAGCTTGCATCCAGTAATCATAGGGGTTCCTACTGGCTTGCAATCATCCATCTTGAATTTTTTCAGTATCTCTTTCACATACTTTGATTGATTAATGAAAATCCCTTTTTTTGTCTGCTACACATTTAATCCCAAAAAGTATTTGATAGGACCAATCATACTCATCTCAAACTCATTCTACATTTCTTTGGCAAATTCAACACTGAGTTTGTCATTACCTCCAAAGATAATGTCATCAACAAATATAGCTACAAGTAATAAACCTTCAGATGTCTCTCTAATGAATAGATTACAATCTGCTGCTCCTTTCTTGAATCCAATCTTTGTTAAGTATCCATCTAGTCTCTCATACCATGCTCTAGGGGCTTGCTTAAGCCCATAGAGGGCCTTCTTCAATCTGCATACCATATCAGGTCTATCTGATAAGGTGAATCCTTCAGGCTTCTCAATGTATACTTCTTCTTTTAAGTCTCCATTCAAGAATGCTGATTTGACATCCATCCGATAAACTTTGAATTTTTTAACTATAGCATAAGCTAAAAACAACTTAATAGCTTCTAATATACTCACAGGTGAAAATGTGTCTGAATAATCAATGCCTTCTCTTTGCGCATATCCCTTACATACTACTCTTGCTTTATTTCTTACTACTGTACCATCTTTATTCATCTTGTTTCTAAATATCCACTTTGTTCTAATCACATTCTTATCACTAGGTCTTGGGACCAGGTCCCAAGTGTCATTCTTAATGATCTAGTCAAGTTCTTCTTTCATAGCATCATGTGAATCTGAATCCTTACAAGCATCTTCAACACTTAAAGGTTCAATCTGAGATAGTAAATATACTGCATCATTGCTAGCTGAGTTCTTTTCTTGTGATCTTGTTAAGACTTTTCCACTCTGATCTCCAATGATGTCTTTCTTGGAATGATTTATTGATGTAAAATTTGGAACTTTAGGTGATGCTAACTCATCAGCCTTAGGAGTACCTTCTTCACTTGTCTCAGGGTCATTGAACAACACATCAATGCTATCAAACATTTCCTCGATAACTGTCTCACTAGTGGAGGGTCTAGGTTCTTCTTCAATCATGGGTGAGTAATCATGATATCTTTCTTGAATCATAAAATTTTCATCAATATTTACATGAGAACTTTCAATGATCTTTTTCAATCTTAAATGGAAACATCTATAAGCTTTACTTTTAGTAGAGTAACCAAGAAAAATACCTTCATCACTTCTTGCATCAAACTTGCCTACTGCTTCATCCCTCTTGATGTAGCACTTGCTTCCAAAGATTCTAAAGTATTTTACAGTGGGAACATTACCAAACCATAGCTCATAAGGTGTTTTGTCAGCGCTAGGCCTTAACTGAATTCTATTGATTGTATAGACTGTTGTATTGACTGCATCTCTCCAATAGGTGTGTGCAACTTTTCTTTCTATCATAATGGTGTGGCCTGTATCAAGAATGATCCTATTCATTCTCTTTGCAATTCCATTCTACTGAGGTGTTCTAGATCCACTTAACTATCTCTTTATGCCATGTTCTTCGTAGTACTCATAGAATTTGTCAAAGGTGAATTCTCCTCCTCTATCCAATCTCAAACATTTTATCTTTAATCTAGATTCATTCTCAACCTTAGCTTTGAATATTTTGAAATTCTCAAAAGCTTCTGACTTATCTTTTAAGAATGCAACCCACATCATCCTAGTATAATCATCAACAAAAAAAATAAAATACCTTTCACCATAGTATGATCTTGTTTGAGTTGGTCCACATAGGTCTATATGAATCAGATCCAACTTGTTCTCTACTGAATTCTGCTTGCTCCTGAATGAATTTCTCACATGCTTCCCCATCACACATTCCCTGCATATAGTATCAAATGGCTTTGCTATGCTAGGTAGATCTCTTACTGCTTTAACATTTCTTATCTTTACTATGTTATCAAAATTGATATGACATAGTCTTTTATGCCACAACCAACTGTCATCAACTTTAGCAACAAAACAACTTGCTTTTGAATTGAGTTGAAAAAAATTACCTCTTGTCTTTGTTCCTGATGCAATCATAACACCATCTTTGTTGTTAATGATGCATTTGTCATCTTTGAACTCCAACTAATAGCCTTTACCAAGTAACTATCCAACACTAAGAAGGTTATGTTTCAAACCATCAACATAAAGAACATCATCAGTACTATTCTTTCCATCCAAAGTGATGGCTCCTCTACCAACTATAGGTTTAGGAGTGTTGTCTCCAAATCTAACCATACCTCCATTGTATTTGTCCAAATGAACAAAATTGCCTTTATTATCTGTCATGTGATGTGAACAACCACTGTCTATAATCTAGTCCGTTCTTATATCTGCTTGGGAAATCAATGCTAGCTCTTGATTCACTTTCTCATTTTTAGAAAATGACTTAGTATTTATTTTATCTACAATAGCATTGAATCCAATTTCTTCTTCACCTAATTCTTCATTTGAGACTTCATCTCCAGCATAGTAGCATCCCTTAGAATACTTAGGCTTATAATCCTTTTTGAACTTTCTAGCTCTAGTGGGACACTTAGATGCAAAGTGACCAATCTTATTACATGAAAAGCACCTAAATGGTAATTGACCTTCATATTTTCCTTTTCCTTTCTTTTCTCTTTTGGAAATCATAGTAATAAAATCATCTAGTATTTTATCTTCATCATCATGATCAAAATTACCAAAAGTGTTTGCAGATTTCTTACCATGAACTGTTGCTTTGAAAGTTGTCTCACTCTTTGGTTCTGTCTTCAATCTTGAAATCTCAAAAGTTGAGATTTTGTTGATCAAGGTCTCTCTCTTGAAATTTGATGTAAGCTGCATGGTCTCATCAAGGATGTTGATCTTGCTTTCATATTCTGGAGTAAGAGTAGTCATCAACTTGTCCATAATGTCTTCCTCAGAAATCTCTCCACCATTGTTCCTGATTCCAGCAATTGCTTCATTAATCCTCTGATTGTAAGCTTTGATATTTTCTTCAGGTAGCATCTCTAATGCATTGTATCTTTTCTTCCATGTCTTTCTATGTGCATCCTTTGCTTGTTTGTCTCCTTCAAAAATGTCTTCAAGGTGCTTCCAAATTTTATGGGCTGTATCTATCTTTTTTACTTCTAAAAATTCACCATCAGATAGGGCACTGATAAGGGCTTCTTTAGCAATAACATTCTAATGAAACAATTCCTTTTGAGCATCAGTAGCATCATCTTTTGCAAGGTCTTCTAATGTAGGAATCTTGGCTGCTTGGATGGTTACATTAAAAACTTCAAAAGCAATGCAATGCAAATGGGTCACCATCTTGTTCTTCCTATCAAGATAATTCTCTCCATCAAACTTAGGACTTTCTTCCCTGAAGTATGCCGTCTGATCAACCTCAAGCTGTTAAACTTTCTCTCTGAGGTACTTGACTCTGATACCAATTGTTAGGAATAGTCCCAAGAGATAACTAAGAGGGGGGGAGGGGGGGTGAATCAATTATCTACAAGTTTCAATTCTTTATCCAATTAAGTATACTTAAATATAAAGCATAAACACAATGAAAGAACACTTGAACACAACACCAATATTTTGGTTACGGGGAAACCCAAATAGGTAAAAACCCCGGTGGGACTTGATACCCACTAATATTTTGTACTAGTGTATAATGATCCTTGCTAGAAGATCCTTTACCCTATTAGGAGTAGCTTTAAAATATATTAAGTACAATAGACCTAGTTAAGGGTCAGACCCTGTTATGATTCTTTTACAATTGTCCCTATTAGGGGAGAAGACACACTATTTGAGAGCTCACTGCTCAAATGGGTGAAGGATACAACCTTCTGAATAATAGATACACACTATATTTGGATCTTGGTGAATTGTGCTTTGACCTGCTATCTGGATTAGTTCCAATGAATAGCACACATACTCTACTTGGTCACATAGATATTTTTCAATTGGTTCAACACTTCACACACTCTGCTCTACTCTGCTTGATCAACCATGAACCACACTTCAACAATCACAAATGACTGCTTATAAATATCTTTCCTCCAAATGATATGATCAAGTCAGCCTATTAGAACCACCTTGAAATCATATTAGAGAAACCATAATAAACTCCAACAAACATTCTATCAGTTCTATTATGCATGCAACTCATTCTGGGACCTGTCTAATAAAGTAATTGTAGACACACACCACACACTATCGGCTCTACCAAAACAACTGGAACTTTCTCTGTAAGCTGAATTAACTTATGCGCTCTTAACCAAACATCAATAACACTTCTCCAACCTTAACTCCAAGGGCACATATCCTCAAGATAGGCGCAACTCAAGAACCAATAAAATCTCTGTCGGCTCTTCTGAACAAACACAGGAAACTGCTACTAGTGAATAGCGACTGCATAACTTCACTTGCGTTCATCATTAGAGTATGCATTCATAATTGGAACATCACTAAAATTCCTTCAACATATATCCTAGGGCACATGCCCATAAGAAAACTATACGGACAACCATACACAGAACACCGCCTGTAACTCTGTTAGGAACACTGCTGACACAAGCTACTATATAACTATCTGTACTTACAGTTAACCTCTGCACCCATGATATCATGCTGATATCACATCCATGCATTGTATACTAAAGGCTTACTACATAAGACTTCCATGCATGCTACTTTCCATATGTTGTCATCAATGACAAACATACAGTCAGTACTGCCTACTGGCAAATCTCCAACAAGACCTAGGACGTAGTCACTAATCATGTATCGATTTGTTTTCATCATTGAAATTTTTAGGTAACCAGATAAATTAATACAAAATCCACTAGTTAGGAAAGTATAGACATATGAATATTGATTTGGATGCGCAAGAATCAATATAACGCCCACTAATTAGACAACCATGGACATATGAATATTCATTTTGTTTTCAGAATGTCGGATTAGATATAAGCACCAAGGCACAAATGCCAAGATGACCTGAATATCATGTCCATTTTGATATAGCAATTTGTATAAGCATCAAAGCATAGATGTCATGATGACCAAAATATGCCTTGCATTACAAACACATCAAGCAGTCAAGAGATCATTCTAAATCTAGTGTGAATTACCCATCGTGACCCTTTATCGTTCACATCCTTAGGTAAGATCATGTTTCACAGTAGGAGTAAGAACTCACTCAAAAGATAGTAGTTAGATCAAACTTCCTTGACTTTTCTAGGTATCAATGGTTGAGGTACGCATGGCCATCCAATACAAGATAGAGGCTCTTACAGACGAACACCATTTCAATCTAGAATTTCCAAAGTTGTTATATTTTCACATACAAGCAGAAAACAAACAAAAGATTATACCCCCAGTCATCACTCTCTAAATCCCATAAAGGACATCATCGAAGAGTTCAAAAGGACACAATATGAAAAATCTCAATGCGAATCAATAAGCATACAAGGAGATAAAAGCATGTAAAGCATAGATTGTTTTCAATTTGTGTTGATGTTTGATTGCGTTGTTGTAGATGCAAAATCCTTTCTGGAGAGGAGACAGACCGATAGACTCGGATGTAGCTTCAAAGGACTTTGACTAGATATGACATGTCTAAGATACACTGGACTATAGGATATGACTTCAATTGCCCCCAAGTGTGAACATTGATAGGATACAGACATTTGAGCCGATTGGTGGACATACCAACTTTATTGAAAACAAGAATGCAAAAACAAACAAAGAGATATGTACAAACTAAAGGAAGATTGAAAGCTGGGAAAGACCAAGATTGCACTGATAGATGGAGCATTTTGAAACAGGTGGCACCCATTTGCCGAGTTTTCACCATGTTGGTAAAGATTCTATTTTTGCTACCAAGGCGCCTGTTTCCAGGTTTTCACCAAGGTACTTTTTCTTTTCCTCATTTTTTTGTATTTTTAATTTTTTCAAATTTTTTATACTTTTGATATTTTTTTATTTTTTTGTGATACATCAAGGTGCCTATTTGCTAGGTTTTCATTAGGATGATCATTTTTTTTAGGACTTTTTCAGATTTTTATAATTTTTTCAAGACATTTTACCATAGACTGAATGCCTTAGCCATAGAATTTCTTCAGATGGAGAATGTTGATTGGTTCTTGGAGCTATTCTCCTTTAGTCATTGAGAGTTGATAGGCTCTAGAGCGAAAAGAAATAGTGATAACAAAAGGGACCCAGCCAGTTGGGTTCAAAATTCCCCTTGCGCTCTCTATGCGATTGATTTTTAGGATTCTCTCTCAAGACTAGATTGCCAACCTGGAATTCTTTGTGTCTGACCTTCTTGTTGTAGCCTCTAGACATTATTTTCTAATATGCTCTAAGATGATCATATGCTACTTGTCTACGCTCATCTAGTAGTTCAAGTTCTTGCAACCTAGACACTCTATAGTCATCATCAGTTATTAGACCATGCATTCTGATTCTTAGTGATGGGATTTCAACCTCAATAGGTAGTACCACTTTAGACCCATAAAATAAAGTGAATGGTGTAGCCCCAGTGGGTGTTTTGAGACTTGTTCTGTAGGCCCAAAGAGCTAGATTGATCATGAGATGCCAGTCTCTTCCTATTCTATTAACTGTACGATGTAGAATTTTCAACAGATTCTTGTTTGAAGCCTCTGCCTGTCCATTCCCTTGAGGATAGTACATTGATGACCAATGTTGTATAATCTTGAATTTAGCACATAAATCATCTAAGTCTCTATTCTTGAATTGTCCACCATTATCAGTGACTATAGAGTGTGGAATACCATACCGACATATGATGTAGTTCAAGTTGAACATTGATATTTGTTTTCCGATTGCTTGAGTCAAAGGGACTGCTTCTACCCATTTTGTGAAATAGTCTATATCTATAATGATATGAGTATTTCCATTAGAAGAATGAGGATGTATGGATCCTATAAGATCAAATGCCCATTGGTGAAAAGGCCATCATGTAGTAAAGGGAATTAGATGTCTCCTTGGTTCATGAATTAAATTACCATGTACTTGAAACTTTTGATAGTTCTTAGCAAACTTGATAGCCTCTTTTTCCATTTTAGGCCAATAGTACCCAGCCCTAATAAGTTTTTGAGCTAGTGTTAAACTGTTGGAATGTGATCCACATACACCTTCGTGGACTTCTTCTTATGCACATTGAGACTCTTCCCATTCTAAACATCTAATGAGTGTACCATCTAGACCTTGTTTGTACAAATCATTACCAATGATGACATACTGAGATACATTTAGGAAAAGGTATCATTTCTCATGGTGATTGAAGGTATCGAGAATGATTTGGTCTTGGAGATAGGAGAAAAGGTTTTTGTATCAGGATGAATCATGACCAACAACAGTGCAGATCATGTGGGTTTCAATGGAATCATATGCAGGATAAGATAGTGCTTCCACCAGGAACTCATAGCATAGCTCATGTTCGGGCTATTGTAGTAAAGTAGATAGTGTTTCCATAGCATCAACAGCTTTGTTCTCTAATCTAGGAATTTTCCCAAATGTAATAGATATGAAATATTTCTTTAGATCATCTACCATTCTCTTGTATCGGATTAACTTTCCATCTTTCATTTGATACACATCATTGACTTGGTGTATTACAAGTTGTGAGTCTCCATGAATGTGTAGTTCTGTTATCCTCCACTCAATTGCTATCTTCATGCCATTAAGGAGAGCTTCCTATTCAGCAATATTGTTTGTGCAAGGAAACTTGATTCTGAATGCTTTATGGATTGAGTATCCTTGAGGAGTGATGAACAATATGCCTGCTCCAGATCCATTCTATGTATAGGAGCCATCAAAGAATAATTTCGATGCTCTAGAAGAAAGATTCATGATAAAGGAATCTAGGAATTCCATTTGCATTGGTGTATCATCAAAAAAAGGTGCGTCAGCCAATTGATCAGCAATAACCTATCCTTTGATAGCTTTTCTTTCAACATATTCAGAGTCAAATCCACTTAATAACATCACCCATTTAGCTAGTCTACCTGTGAGGGCAGCTTTGCTTAGTAGGTACTTTAGTGGATCAATCTTAGCTACCAAATGTTTGGTATGAGGTAACATGTAGTGTCTAATTTTCTATGATGCAAAGATCATAGCTAGACAAGCTTTCTCAATCATTGAATAGTTCTTCTCATAAGCTACCAATGTTCTACTGATATAGTATATAGCTCTTTCCTTCTTGTTTTGATCATGTTGTGCTAGCAATGCCACCAATGATGTATCTATAGTAGAGACATATAAGATCAATGGCTTCCCTTGAATAGGAGGCATCAAATTAGGAGGTTTTGATAGATATTTCTTGATATGATTAAAGTTCTTTTCACATTCCTCATTCCATGCAAAAGTCACACCTTTGTGTAATGTCTTTGTGAAAGGTTGTGATATGTCTGCTAGCTGAGATATGAAGCATTTGATAGATTGTACTCTCCCTTGTAATGTTCTCATTTGACTGATATTCTTGGGAAGTTGCATCTCCATGATAGCCTTGACCTTAGCTGGATCTACTTCAATTCCTTTATTTGAAACAATGTAGCCTAAGAGCTTTCCATAAGTGACACCAAAAGCACACTTCTTAGGGTTCAGTCTGAGACTAAAATTATCCATTCAATCTAGTATTTTGGTGAAATCATTTAGATGTTTAGATCTTATCATAGATTTTGCTAAAGTATCATCAACATAATCCTCCATAGTTTGATGCATCATGTCATGAAAGATAGATGTCACAGCTCTTTGATATGTAGCACCATCATTCTTAAGCCCAAATGGCATGACATTCCAATAGAAGGTACCCCATGCACATGTGAAAACATTTTTCTCTTGATCCTCTGGAGAAATTTTTATTTGTTTATATCTAGAAAAACCATCCATTAAAGAATACATCTCAAAGCCTGCAGTCATGTCCATTATCATATCAATGTTAGGTAGTGGAAAATCATCCTTAGGGCATGCTTTTTTTACATCTCTAAAATATGTGCATACTCATATAGATTTGTCTGGTTTTGATATAGGTACAATATTAGAGATCCATTCAACATAGTCAATAACATGGATGAATCCGGCTATTATTAGTTTCTCTAATTCAGTTTTGACCAAGAGTGCAACATGTGGATGCATCTTTCTCAATTTTTTCTTAATAGTTTTGACCCCTAGAGCTATAGATAAATGGTGCATTATAAGATCAGGATCCAACCCTGGCATATCTGAATATTTCCATGCAAAGTTGATCTTCTTTTCTATTAGGAATGTGGTAAATTTTTGTTTTCTTCTTCTGATAAGGATTGTGCTACATGGATCAACTGTGGTTCTTCTACTGTTCCCAAGTTGATAGATTGAGTGGGCTCAATTAATACTAGAGATCTATCCTGAAAATGACTCAAAAGGACATCAAATATCTCATCCTTAGGCACCTTAGAGAGGTTTTCACCTTCAGATATGTCTTTTATTTTTACTTTTGTAGGTTCTGACTGCCATAAAGTGGTTTTCACCCTCAGAACTCCTTTTCTTTTTATTTTTACTCTTATTCTTTTGACTAAGATACTTGATGTCTAACTCCACCATGCTAACGCTCAGTTCACTGATGGAACTCATCATAGGCTCAACTGCATTGAGGTAGCAAGCAAGGGCATAGTCATTTGGAAAGGTATAGATACCTTGGCTCATATTCATGGTGGTTTGGTCAAGAAGTTCGAGATGTTGGATAGTCAAAGGGGTGAAAGATTGGGAAATAGTGTTTACGGATATGGATTTGTCATCATTGGTCCTAACCCGACTCTCAAGTTTGAAGGTGATATTACAAATCAAAATGTTGAATTCATGAATAGGCTCAATGTCATTGTGGGAGTCCACTTCAGCCATCGATGGATCAGAATCGTTACGTTCATTATTTCACTCTAGACTTACGTTGGGTTTAGGTTCATATTGGTGAACAACATCAATATGTTTTTCTATGATAAGCTCATCTTCCTCTGGAATGACTCCCCATTCATAGTCATTTGATTCCTCATCTATGCCTCTAGGAAATCTAAGAACGTGTGTAAAGTCAGGATGAATACCCCAAGAAGGGTTACCCTCAGATTTTGATTTGAATTCATACTCGTGAGGATCTATCTCAGAATATTGACCACCTTCTTCTTTGTCTATTTGATTGCCTTCGAGATCAGTTGGTTCTTGTGGTGCAACTGTCTCTTGTTCTATAGTAGGTTCTTGTGTTTCTACTACATTGATTCTTTTTATTGGATCATCTTCAGCTTCAAGGAGGTCTTTTATTTCTTTAGGAAAGCATTCATAAGGAATGAGATCATCAGTGGTGTCTGAATCATCACTATCATATTGTTCCATTTCTTCCTTTAGTTGAATTGTTGTGGATGGCTCAATCTGTTCTAAGACATGTGGGGAGTTCTTGCTAAGATAGAAATGCTTCTTCTTATATCCTAGACATATTGTATTCTTTTTGGTTTGACCATGGTGGTCAAGAGGTGATAGAAGACATTTACCTTGTAGCCCTAGAGGTCCTTTTCTAGTATATCCCATTTTTGTGATCAATTTATCCCCTGGTCCATATGACTTCTGAGGAATTTTGCTTGAAGTGGAGTCACATTTTTGGAATGATTAGGATTGAGACTCATCCTTGTATAACCATGCAAGCATGGCTTCATCTTCCTTGAACTCTTGTTTAGATACTTGTTCTATGACAAAGCTTCCATTGAATATGACCTGGGATTCTTTAGTTGTAGGTTTTACTTTGTCAGATGGTTGTTCATAAGATTTAGGGGACAAAGGAAGAGATGTGAGAGCTAAAATAGGCTCCATTGTGTATTCTCCAATGCCATTATCTTTAATTTTGACTTCTTTAGCAATGGCTTCCATCTTGGATGTTGAAGTAATGTCTATCTGCTTAGTGGAAGATTCTCTGTTATTAGGAACAAGTTTATCAACACTTTCCTTCAATGCATTGCAAGTTGTGTATAGGTCAGTTGGAATTGTCACCTCTACTCCTTCATAAGGGAATTTCACACATTGATGCTATGTGGAAGGAATAGCTCTCATTTCATGTATATAGGGTCTCCCTAGAAGATGTTGTAAGCCAAAGGTAGATCAAGAACTTGACATATGGTGTCTCTGATAACGGGTCCTATTCTGATAGGTAAGACAATAGTTCCTTTGGAAGATCTTTCTTTCTCATCATATGCTTTGATAGTTATCTTCTTCTGAGGATCAATGGAAGTTTTAGATTATCCCAACTGTGTGATCAAGCTATAAGAACAAATGTTTAGACCAATGCCTCCATCTATCAACACACGTTTGACACAATGGTTTTGGATTAAGACTTCAATGTGTAAAGGTTGGTTATGCAGATGAATCAAGGAGTTATCATCTTCCTCTAAAAATGAGAAATGCTGTAGAGATGTCAGATGAACAACCATAGTCTAGAATCTATCTAAATCAAGCTTGTCAGGAACATTGGATCTGAGCAGAGCTTTGTCTAGAATGGCTCTATGAGCTAGAGATATCTGAAGCAACTCAAACATGGAGATTTTTGCATTTGTATGTTGGAGTTGTTGGACAATACTATATGATGTGGGCCTCGTGTCTCTAGGATTTGATTTAGAGACAACCTTCTATTTAGAAGCAGATGAAATATTGAAAGGCATCTTAGGGACATTTGATGAATCTAGGATTTGCCCTTGCAAATGCGCTTGAGCTTGTGATCGAGTAACTGCATTAGCTAATTGATTTTCTCTATCTTTTCTTACAATTGTGATGACATTGCAACACTCAGATAGGCATGGTTCAACCATATTGATGACAAAATTGTTTCCAGAGTAAGCATAATTGACTTTAGCACCCATATTAGGCTGAGAAGATGAATCTCCTTGACCATGTTTTGGAAATGGTTCTGTAAATGTTGTATGGTCGTTATTGCTCTTATGATTGTCAATTACGATTTCTCCATTATCAATTTTGTCTTGGATGATGTGTTTCAAGTGGATGCAGTTATTATTTTTATGACCCTTATTGCAATGGAAGTCACATAAATCATTCTCTCTCCACCATTTTGGTTTAGGTTCAAGATCAAAAACTTTTATCTCAGGCAAGGAGATGATGTTGTTAGACAACATAGTTTTCATGGCAGATTCCAAGGATTCTGACATGATCTTGAGGATCAGAGTTTCCATCATACTTATCATATTTAGGTATTTCCACATGCTTAGGGAATGGTGGCATGTACAAGTCTTTATCAAATGGAAAAGGGCATAGAGCTTCCATGGAGAACTCCTTAGGTTCCTTTTCTTTTTCGAGTTTCTTAAGTTTGACTTGCATGACATGCATCTATTTCATCATAGTGGTGATTGGAGTTTCTTCCTCATGCGTAATGATATATTCAACATTAAAGTTGGGAGGAATTTTAGCCCCTTGATGAGCTAACTCTAGGAAGTATGTTTCTTTGTCTTCCTTCAAGAAATGCCTCATCATTTTCTTGAAGTCATCATTGTTTTGATATCGAGAAATTTTAGAAGGTGTGGGTTCTTGATCCACACCATGTTGAGAGTGATGTCCTTGAGACCTATGGTTTGTCCCTCTTTGAGACATGTTATGAGTTTTAGGACTCCCTGGGATAGATTAATGTGGATTTTGTTGATTACCTCTATGGGTTGATGGAGGGGGGGTATGTAACTAGTTTTTAATCAAAGATTGTCGAGACCGTCATCTTCGTAAAGACCTAAATTGTAGAGTTTCTCAAAGGTTGGACCCACATGAGTAGACAAAGGTAACATATTGGGTGCTTCTCCATATTTCTTGTGTGAGGAAGCTCTAGTTTCCACCATTAACCTTGGGTGAAGCAAGAGAGAAAGATGAAGACAACTAAAGAATGACTTGATTCAAGAAGATCGAATGATGCAACCTTGTCAAGATTGGATTGATTGAAGATTATATTGGATGTAAATGAAGGATATTGTGCCCTATTAGTATGGGTAGACACCCAAAATATGGAAGACACGAGCTTACAACACTTAGCCATTTTGTATGAAGCCTGAATTTGAAGATAATTTTGACAAGGTTTTGACACAAGATGCAAAAGACAAATTGATAAATGAGAAGGCTATATTAGACTCAAGAGACCACTTTAGGTAAATGATTGAATTCTTTCTAGTTTCTACTTTGTTCCTGACACAATGAATATTTTGACAGAATCTAGAAATAGGCTGTAAAAACTAGATTCCTGACAAATTTGACAAGTTTATGACAACTTTTTGAAAATTTTGATACGAGTTTCTCGAGACTCGTACGAGTCTGGGTAAGCTCTGGCATGATAGTTGACAAAACTTGTACAACAATTGACAGTAGGGTTTAATTTTCTTTGCAAAGCTCATACGATAATGTATAGGATCCTGTACGACAATCTAGGGGTTTTGAAATGACAAATTCTCAAAACTCGTACGACTTTTTGATCTTGTGGGATGACTTTTGACTCCAGAAAGGAATTTTGCTTCAAATTTTGCAATTTTTAGGTTTTTAGTTTCAGATTGTTGGCAAACTTTTCTATCCAGATTTGAAGTTTGTTTCAGGATTGTTCATTTTCAATAACCAAGTAGATGAACAAGCATGCAAAACAATAAGAAATGGAAGCAAGCAATCGTCTGAAAATAATGAACAAGGGAAAAAACAACCTTGCACATGAACAAGCAATAGTGACTTAATGTGCTAATCCCTAGAAGGGCTATTTGTGTATGTTCTCAAAAAGTTTTTCAATAATGCACATAGACCTAGAAAATGAAAAATTGGCCTCACTAGGGTTTGTAGTAATGGTCTGACTCTGCAACTTTTATGATATCAAGAGGGCGAACTCCAATCTAGGTGCACCAGGGTTTTGACACAGTCCAAGAATTTAATCAATTAGGAGCTGCTAGGGAGATTTGACAACCTAACAAGAGACCACACTTGTGAAGATTTCCTCCACAAGGACATTTATATAGTGGCTGTTGCTACTACAGAAAAAATGGTTATTACCACTTGAGGTTCCATCTACGTGGTTGACCCAATTAAGGGAATGTCAACTATAGTTAACCCTCTCTAAAGGTCACTCACAAAAGATACCACATGGGGATTAGATCGGATTCAAGGATCTAGGTTTCTGGTACTATCCAAAAAGGAAGTAGAGCATAATCCCCTAGCCTCTTCACTTCACCAAAAAAAAGTACACAGATTAATCCGACATGCTAAGACTAAAATTATCTCACTAAGATCTATGATGTCAATGACTTATGCTCTATCAATCTCTCAGGAGAGAATGTATCGATCAAAGGATGAAGACTCAAAAATCCAGTAGAACGCAAGACAATCTTAGTATCCTCCCTACCTACGAGGGGATCATCCATCAAGAAGAGCTTCGCATGCATGAACAAGTGAAAGAAGCCCACTCTCTTAAGATCATCCACAAATAGTGTTCATAGGGCCTATTTACTATGTGTAACAGATATATCGAAAGTAAATCTATGTTCATTTTATAGCCCAAAAATTGAAGTCTGTGATACGAAAGCAGGAAAAGTCACACAAGCTTGACACAAGATAGTTCGTTTTAAATGTCCAAATCAAAGTGTTATTAGTTGTAAAAGGATACCTAAATTCCTTGCAACGCGCTTAGTATATTTTACCTGTTTTAGCAATTTAGTTGTGCTTTCCCAATCAAAATCAGGAAATATGAATCAGAAATAGCAGAGTTCAATTGTTAGGGTTAGCCGTTAGTCCAAATCTGAAAATCAAATTTGATAAACTACCTAAAAATCTGAAATGACAATTAAATCCTGGTACCAAAACTCGTACGACAATGGGTTACCTCTCATACGACAATCCAAATCCCATATGACAGTGGGTCACCTCTGGAATGACTTCCAAAAAACTCGTACAACAATGGGTATACTCTCATACGACAAAGAAGCGTCCAAATGACAATCTGTAGTTTTTGGTATGAGCCTCAAAACTACCGAATGTCATACGACACTCAGAGGGTCCTGGCATGAGTTTCTGACAAAACTTGTATGAACAAAGAATAAATTGCAGGTTTGATCAGAAAATGATAGAAAATAGATAGAAATTGATAGAGAAGAAATGGAAACCCATTTAAGGGCCCCATAGTGGGTGCTAGAAATGTGTGTGTGAAAATTGTACCTAGCTGCGGACACAACACTTCAGTAAAACATTAGAGGTTAGCAAAATTGAAATTTGTAGATAAATGAAACTAAGCTAACCAAGTGATTTACTACCTTCTAGTAGGTGCGAGTATGATGTTCTCAGATTGAAATCAAAATCAGTGACAATGCAACACCTAAACAAAGGATTTGAATGCAAAAGAATGAAAAACTGTATGAATGCAGATTAATCTATATTTTTGTATTTTCTATACAATTAGGATGAAAAAATTGAATGAATCGAAATGATATGCAGATTTAATCTAAGAATGATATGAATGAATGAATGCTATGATATGAAAACTATGATATGAAAAACTATGAAAAACTATGAATTGATCTCACAAAGTCGCCAATCGCAAAAGCTTGATTCTTCATATGTAATTTCACCAAAGTAATTGTGCAAATTCAAGAGATGATAATTGTGAAGAGTTGAGCCTTGTTTTTATAGAAATCTAGGGCTTGAGGATGCATTGAGAAAAGCCATAAATCACTCTTGATAAACTCATGTTGATTTTTGAGTTAACAAGAAATTAGAAATAGATCAGCTCACAAAATCATGCAAATCATGCAAAAACAACTTTTTAACTCAAATCAGAAGTTTGGATCAATTTTCAACTCAAAATAGATGTTGAGTTTCCAAAAGATAACAACTTAAATTGATTTTCTAATTTAAAGTTTAATTGCTCCTTCAAATGTGCATAGATAATTATGAATTAATTTAAAAAATAAATGATTTATCTTCAACTTAACTGATTTTAAATTAAAACAATTGATTTATGGGTTAATCAATTATCAAATCAAACTTTTATTCAAAAACTATATTATTAAATATTGACAACTGTCATTAAATAATTAAATAAGAATTTAATCAATTAGTCATAAGATTTTTTATTTATTGCCAAAATTAAATAATACAATTTAGGAATAAATTGAATTAAATCTAATTAAATAATTAAGTGGCAGAATTAAATCTGATTAATTAAATATTCAGAATATTCAATTAATCAAACTTTAGGATAAATAGGATTTACCGCCAAATAATTATTAAATCAAAGATAATTAGGATAAAGCAGGAATATTTTGAGGAATATTCTCTGATGTAGAATTAGGATAAAATCAATTAGGTTTTGATAAACTGATGTGCAGATGTGCCTTAGGTTAAGACTTTGATGTTGATTTTTATTGAATTGTTGATGTAAGAGGTTAATGAACCTATAGCCCATTTTTGGGGTATTACAGTGATGGCTACTCCCATAGTATTTGATGTTGTAGAGAAGAAAATATATGGATTCAAGAGGCACTTGTTTAAATCCACCTTGGATGACCTAGAAGGGGCATTCTCCTGCATGCCTATGGGTGTTATGCATGTCGAGGACATTAGGGCATACATTTACTATAAGAAAGAACCAGTAGGATTGGACAGATTAAGGGCGCAGATGGAAAATATGTTGAAACCAAACAAAACCTTCATGGATGAGTATGAATAGTGGAATAATCACCCTATAGTGGAGTATGCTACGGTATATGAGTTCTACGAATCAGAATGGATAAAGATTATTCTAAGAAGGATTCATGATGACCTATTCTGGATAGGTGAAGTGCTGGTCAGAATTACTGGTGACCTAATTCATGAGATAACAGGCCTCTCAAAGACATGCATTGCTCTTCAAGCTGGAAAAGATGTGAGGAAACTTGTTGAGAAAACCTACAAGTCAAGAAGTGATAGGCACAAAATGACCATAGAGCCTATTGAGCAAGATGACATCAAATTGATGTCCGTGATACTAGGTTATAGGTTCCAACACACCAGCAGGGTGAACAATGTGTCTGTAGCTATAATTCTTGCAACCATAAGACTTGTGAAAGAAAATAGAGAGTTTAACTTGTGCGAGATCCTACGTGCCCAACTAATTGATAATATTAAGGCAATCAAGCATGATAAGACCAAGATATTCATATTTGGGTCTTTGATCATTTATATGTACTTCCATATTGTTGGAAAGGTGTTAGACTTATACCTTGATAGGATAATTGCTACTATGCCACAAATATCCTTCAAGGCATATACTGAGAGCACTCTAAGAGATTACATGACACTGGAGTTAAAGACATTCAGGGCTAAGATGCAGATGAGATTCATAATTCTAGAGAAGATAGTTGAAAAGTACAAGGATACTAAGGAACAAGGACAAAGTGGATTCATCCACTTGGATATGAAGTTGATGAACAAGTCTTAGAAGCATATGCACAAGTATTGCTTTCAGCCCCTAAAGACCCTAATGAGCCAATATGGGGAGCCTATGAAGAGAAAACAAAAGAAGTTGATGCAGTCTTGAACAGTGCAGCAACTAAAAGGAAGGTTGCCAAGGTTACCTCAGAGATCTTGAGAATTCATGGAGTGTCTCAAGAAGACCTAGACAAAGCAAGGGAAGAAATATTGCTTTGGAAATTGAGAGTGCAATAACAACAAAGACAGAATCAAAAGATCCTAAGTTGAAGAAGGTGAAAATAGAGAAATCTGATGTTACTCCTTATGCACCCAAGGAAACCATTGACCTTATTGCTCCTCCTAAGTATAAGGAAATTTCTAAGAGGAAGAAAGAAATCAGCATTGGCCATCCATCCTCGAGAGTAACAAGGAATAGAAGGAACACTCAAGCACCTCCTAAAGTAAGTTTCAAACCTAGTCTCAGTGTGCTAAGTAAAAGAATCATTGATGAAGGCAGGATTGATCAAGTAGGAAAGTTCTATGAAAAATATAGTGAGATAGACAAATCAGAGATACATGGAATGATTGTCAAACATATGTTGAAGTTTAAGAAGATAGTCTTAGAACTAAAGACTACGATCCCTGATAATGTGTGGAACATCTTAGAGTTCCAAAAGAGACAAGCTATTGAAGATGATCTAAGGATAAGGGAAAAGACCTTAGATGAAACCCTCCCAGTATGCTCCTTAGAAGAAAATTCAATTTTTTTAGATTTGGTAAAGCCACATCTCAGAACAAAGACAAGGACCCTGTACATAATGGACAAAAACTATGAATTGGTGGCTAAGGAAACAAAGAAGGCATTCAAGAAATTTTTCTTGAATAGGCACATGTATCTAGCTACTGCACCCAAAGTTCAAGTTTCCATAATGGTTGCAAAAGAGTCAGAGACCATCAATGTATAATCTACAGGTCTATAGGATTCAGTGCATGCAGTTGATACATCCATAGAGGCAGAGAAGACTGTGCCCATGACAGAGACACCTAAGAATGATTCAATCTTCATTGACAATGTAAAAGTTACTATGGAGGCCACATATATGGATCTGGACAAGTTTGAAGAGGCATTTGTAAGAACTCAAGAGGCTGAAAACTTATGCATTAACACTCCTCCCAATCAACAAGAAGAAGTATTGATTGAGGATATAATAGATGAGAAAGAAGAAGAAGAGATGGAAGAAAAGAAAGAAGAAAAAGAAAAGAAGTTGAAAAAAAAAGGGAGAAGAAGAGGTAAAAGGAAGTGAGAAAAAAGATGAACCATCAGTTGAAATAATCAAGGTAAAACAAGAAGTGATGGATAGCACTCCTATCACTCCTCAACAACATTGTTGTCAAGTTTGACACCTGACACAACCAGTTTGGACTCTTGGGGAGAAGAAGACTTGATCAAGTTCAGCGTCTTAGCTATGGAGAAAGCCAAGGAGAAACATGTGATGAGAAATCCCCTCCTTGTAGAATCAGTAAACATCTTGAACAACTTGTTACCAGCAGACAAGAAAGTGTCTAAGGTACACTTCGTTGATGATGTGAGTATAGTCATTTCATAGTTCAAGAGTAACTTCTCTAGCCTAGAAGAATCTGCATCCCTAGTTGCAGAAGAGAAGTATTTGAAGAAAAGGCTCAGTGAATTGGTTAGCAACTATGCACTTGACCTGAGCTCACTAAAGACTGGTCAAGCATCCTTGAAGGAGTTTGCAGCAAAGGATAGAAAGATTATTGCAGACTGTATGAACTAGGACAAGTTGACAAGTGATTTGTACAAAAAGATAGAAGAGGTTGAAGCTATGATAGATAGCATAAGGAAATCAATGGGAGATCCATCATTCGATGTGAACATGTGCAATAATGTCTACCAAGGATAGATAGATAATATTGAGGAGGTAGAAAAGGAGATGTCCAAGATAACGGCTAGGCAAACTTAGCTAACGAATGCTCTTGCACCCTCATTAGACATACTTAATCACAATATCAAGGAGATCGATGCCACCATGGTGACATATGATCAAGGTCCTAGCATAGATTTGGAGAAGATGGAGAAGCTATAGTATGCATTATGTGCCCATCTACAGATTGTAAATTCTCTGATCACATTTTGGAAGAAGGAGATCCAAAACCTACAGATAGCATATCTAGATGTTCTCTCATAGTAAGTAGTTGTATATATAGTTTTGAAGCACCTTTTTCATTAATGTCAAAGGGGGAGTATGTATAGAATATAGTTTTAGATATGTATAAGGAGATATAAGATAGAAAATTATGTATAAGGGAGATATAAGACAAAAGTTTTTTGTATTAAGGAATAGTTAGCAACTTGACCATATTCCTTTGTTGCCATCAATGACAAAGGTGGAGATTGTTGGCAAGTTGGATATATTGGTGTATATGACTTAGTATAGTGTTGTCATTATGGCAATAAATTCATATAGTAGTTTGGAGTCAACGCACTTGATGAGAAGATCAGAAATCAGCTAAGTGTTGAAGACTGGATAGTGTACAGAGTACCTAAAGCTCAGAGCATCAACACATGTGTGTACAATAGAGTTATGGTGTGCACCCTAGAAGGTAAGTTGGTTAGACTATATTCATGCTTAGTCTATGAGCACATGATCATATATGCAAGTATGACAAATTTATAGACAGTTGAAGTTACACAACCAGTGTGCGCTAGAGAAGAACAAAGTAAGTAGCCGACTGTTAGCATTTTGATTTGCGGTTATATTCTAATGTTGTAAAGGCTATGCGCCTATTGTAATTAGGTTTTTGACATATAAATATATTTTTTTGTAAACACGCTTGAGCCAATTCAATTAGAAGCATTGTATGTAATCAGTTAAAGGGCCGACCTAGTTATTTATTTTGTATGCGCATATAAATATGAGATGCGCCCATTGTAATTAGTACGAAAGTTGTAATAGAGTCGAGAAAAGAAGAGAAAAAGTGTGTGAAGAGTCTATAAGATGTATTAGATCCCTGCAAGAGGTCAAAGCATCAGCGCATCAAAGGAACTGATCAGACAAGCAATGTCACAGTGATAATTCAACCTGCAAATATAGTGTGTACCTGAGATCATAAGGTTTCAACCTTCACCACTTGAGCAGTGAGCTCTAGGACAGTGCATCCACACCCCTAATAGGGTTTATTGTAAAAGACTCCTAACAGGGTCTGACCCTTGACAAGGTCTACTATACTAAATATATTGTAAAGAAACTCCTAACAGGGTTAAGGATCTTCTAACAAGGATCATAAAACACTAGTACAAAATATTAGTGGGTGTCAATTCCCACCAAGGTTTTTACCTATTTGGGTTTTCCCATAACCATATTGGTGTTAAGTGTTGATTTCATGTTTCATGTTTATGTGGATGTTCATTTTAGTACTTAAGTATTTAAGTTCAGTTTGAGATTAAGTAAAAAGATAAAATACATTGAACATTGATTCACCTCCCCCCCCCCCTCTCAGTGTTCCCATTCCTAACAATTTCTTTCATTTTTCATAGACACAGAGACTACACATGCTGATAAAAAAATGAGCTATTTGATTTAGGTTTACTTTTCATTATTGTAAATGGTTAATATTTCTGATGGTACTCCTTGTTATATTCCATATAAAAATAATCATATAAAAATAATAAATGTAGTAATGATGGTGCGGTGCATTATTGATAGAGGCTCGATGACTCTTGTCAATGTGCCAAAATGTCAATGTGGTGGTGGGGAGTGTGTGTTGAAGACTTCACGGACACAGAACAACCCTGGATGACAATTTTGGTGCTACCCAATAGAAAAAAGGTTGCTAATGTGTATATATTTAATGTTTCTAATGTAAATACTATTCATTATATTAAAAGAACTAATGTAGACTAGGCATCACAGGGAAATAATGGCTGCAGATACTTTAGTTGGGTTGATGAAAAATCATCTGCATCTATCTGCCCATCTCCACTTATCCACAATGAAGGATTTGAGTGCAAAACGTGTCAGGCTAGGGAAAATGCTGAAGTTATATTTTTATGATGCCTTCTCTATATTGTAATCACATATCTTTGTTGCGACCATATGTGGAAATGAGCTCAGGAATTAGTCAATTTAGTATTTTCATATTGTAACTAATATTTTAATATGGATATGGCATAACTTCTCTTTGCCTCAAGTGCACATATATATGTTGGAAATTGCAATTGAAGCAATTGTTGTATTGTCATTGATGTCAAACCTTAACTGGTAAGACTATTGCTATTTAAGAAAGTACTATATCTATTTGAGTGTTGCTAAGGGGATAGGCAAGGTTGGTAACAACAACACCTAAGGAAAGGTTGAGTTATCTTGATACTTCAATGAGTACTTGATTATGTGGAAAAATGATAAGACAATGTATTGTTTATCTAAGTAAGAATGAAGACTAAACTGGTAGGCTTAACCAAGAAAAAGTGAAGAAATCTAGTTTAAGCTGAGTGTTGTTTGTGTCGACTGAGCTAGTATGTGCCGAGTAAAATTAGTGTTGACTGAACACTAGTTAATTGCTGAGGAAGATAGTGTTAGCTAAGGAAACAATTTATGTGGTGACCGAGCTTTCCAGAGAAGACTGAGAAGTTGGACACAGTATTGACCAAGCGTCAGTATTTTGCATTTGATGAAGAATTCAGATTTCCAGCTGACATTGTTGAATTCTTGGATTATGTAAAATGTGTTGACTTTATTTATTGATTGTATGAAAGCATTTAATGCACTGTAAAACATTTTATTGTAAATCTTTAAGAGATTTGAGATATTTTAAAAGGATAGCTGAAGAACATAATGTAGGATGGATTCAATGAATCTGACCTAACCCTAAGATCTATGAAGGAGATTAAGTGGCAAAAGATGTATTGACCTAATAGAGGTAGTATTAAGGAAACCTAAGCGAGAGGTTGAAAAGAGAGAGAAGTGGATGCTGGAAGTGTTGTTGATGTTATTGACTGTCTAAGCAGAAAAGGCTGAAGGAGAAGTAATGTGATCGCTTGAAGGGTTCCGAGCAGATTAGTGATGGAGATGAAAAAGATTCATAGTCAGTAAGCCAACATATGTGTACAGAATTGGATCTGATATTTTCAAAGTGAGTTGTATTTTTCTCAGATCAATATTACTGCTACTTTCTAACCATTGTAATAGTCAAAATCCTTTTAATAGAGGTTGACCTAATAGTCATAGGTATAAATCCTTTGAACAAGGTTGCATTCTAATGGAGTGTATGTAAGTCCTATAACAAGGTGCACTTTTAACATAGTGGTTTGAATCCTTTAATCGGGTCACACCTGACAGTGTGTTTGTAACCTTTGACAGGGTTGGATTTTCACTGAGCTCATTTTAGAAGAGTGAACATAATAGTAACATGTTACAAAGTGGTTTTTCCCAAATTTGGTTTCCACTATAAATCCTGGTGTTGATACTTGTGTGAATATTTTGGTTTGAACATTTATGTGTTTTACAAGTTAGATGCTATTGGATAAGTGGACTGCACTGTTATATGTTTATGTTATGCAATCAGTAATGACCGAGTAGGTGTTGGTTATTAGATTTGATTTTTTGAAGAGTTTAAAGATTTTTTTTATACATCTGGACCTGAGAAAAACTGATTCACCCCCCCCTCTCTGTTGTTCTAAATCATATTAACAATTGGTATCAGAGCTGTTGGTACTTACAGAGAACAAGTTTGAAGGTACTTGAAGCAAATGATCAAGATGTATAAGAAGGAGGTACCAAAGCTAAATAAGGAAAACTTTCCTGCATGGCAAAGCTTGATGAAGCTACATCTGGCTGGTATTGGTGATTCTGCTAAGTATTACATTGAGCATGACTATGTCACACCTATGGCACCTCTGACTGCCAAGGAAATGAAAGCTAAACAAGAGCACAACCAAGCAATGTTGGAGATTGTGTCTACCCTAAGTTATCCAGAATTTGAAGACATCAAAGACTACAGTACTAGAAAGAAAATGTGGGACACCCTTGCAGGCATTTATGGCAGTGATGTGAATGTGTTGAGAGAAAAAGCTGAAAGCCTACGAGGTAAATTTGATGAAATGATAATGCAAGAAGGTGAGAATATTACACAATATTATGGTAGAATAAAAGAAGTTGTAAAGGCTATTAGACGAGTAAATGGAACTATTGAGGATGAAACTGTAATAGGAAAAGTATTGAGAACTATGTGTCCTATCTATGCAATCAAAATTTTTGCAATCCAGGAATCTAGATGTAACTCTCCTAATTCCCTTACTTTAGAAAGTTTGGTTGGTAAGCTTATTGCTTTTGAACTTTCTAACTATGATAACTTCACTGTTGATAGTATTGAATATGATTTTAAGTCACAAATGGTTCTGAATAAGTCAAAGAAGGAAAAATAAAGATGCATCAGTGAAAGTGAAAGTGATAGTGACAATGACACATCTGGTGAAGAACTTGAGGATCTAGAAGCTCTTATGGCTAGAAGACTGAAAAGGGGAAAAGGAAGGTACAAAGGTAAACTCCCTATTATATGTTTTTCATGTAATAAAGTTGGTCATATAGCTGCTAGATGTATTGATAGGGATAATAAGGATGACGAAAGAGACAACAAGCATAAAGACAAAAGAGAAGATAGAGTTTACCGAAGATACAAGGACTACAAAGGGAAAGGTAAGAAATTCTACTACATTGCTGAAGAAGAGACTGACACTGATAGTGATGATCTTGAAATTGAAGTTGTCTATGTTGCAATGAAAGATGAATCTGATCAGCATGAGAAAACTGCATTGATATCTTATGTGAACAAAAATGATAAATGGATTATTGACAGTGGTTGTTCACATCATATGACTAGAGATAAGAGTAAGTTTGATACCTTAAACCATTATAAAGGTAGGAGTGTGAAATTTGGAAATGATGCACCATGTCCTATTAGAGGAAAAGGATTGATTAAGTTGGCTGATAAGATCTCTTGTGAAAATGCTTATTGGGTTGAGGGTCTTAATTATAATCCGTTGAGTGTTTCACAACTTAATAGCACTGGCTACTGAGTGGAATTTCATCATAGGAAGGCCAAAATATTTGATGCCACAGGTGAATTGATTGGAAGTGGAGAATAGACAAGAGGTAATTTGTTCTATCTAGACCTATCTAAAGAAACATGTATGATTGCACAACTTGATGATATTTGGTTATGGTATAAGCAGCTATGTCATGTTAACTTTGATAATCAGGTAGAAATTAGCAAGAAAAAGAAAGTGAGAGGTCTACCTAGGTTGAAGAAACCCAAGATTGTAATGTGCAAAGAATGTCAATTGGGTAAGATGACTAAGTCTAGTTTCAAGAGCAAAACCTTTACTTTTAAGAATATCTTAGATTTGGTTCATACTGACCTTTGTGGACCAATGGGTGTACAAAGTTATTGTGGTGTTGGATATTTTATCCCATTTGTTGATGATTATACCAAAATGATGCATGTAATGTTCTTAAAGGAAAAATTTGATGCTTTCTAATTTTTTAAGTGGTATGTGGCTAAGGTTGAAAAAGAGATAGGTAAAAACTTGAAGTGTTTGAGATCTGACTGAGGTGGAGAATTTACATCAAATGAGTTTAATCTATTTTGCAATGATAGAGGGATCAAAAGACAGATGTCTGTACCTAGAACTCCTCCATAGAACAATATAGCAGAGAGAAGGAATAGATCTATCTTGGAATGTGCATGGACATTAATGATTGAAAAGAATGTTGCATAGAAGTATTGGAAAGAAGCTGTAAGTACAGCTATTTATACTCTTAACTGAGTACAGATCAAAAAAGGTACAAATCTGACACCTTATGAATTATGGCATGGGTATGCACCGAATGTAAAGTAATTTAGAATTTTTGGAAGTAAGTGCTACATATTGAAGGATAGTAGGAATGGAAAATTTGATGCTAAAAGTGATGAGGGTATATTCCTAGGCTATTCCACAAAACGTAAAGCTTATAAGTGTTTGAATTCTAACACTAACAAAATTGTGGAAAGTGTGAATTGTTCAAATTTGATATGGATAAAGCAATTGTTGGTAGGCATGAAAGAAGAAATCATTGAACTAGTTATCATCTTCTGTGACAACACAAGTGCTATCAACATCTCTAAAAACCCAATGATGCACACAAAGACCAAACACATTGCCATCAAGTATCATTACTTGAGAGAACTGGTACAAGATAAAGAGGTCCGCATGGAATATGTGAATACCAAGGAACAATTCATAGATATATTTACTAAAGCTTTACCTAAAGAAGCTCATGAATACCTGAGAAGTCAATTAGGGGTCCTTCCCCTAACTGAGGCTACCTAGTCAAGCTAGGAGCACTGCATCAAGTGTGCTACAAAGAACATCTAAAAAATTGATGCAAAGAAAGGTCACACTTTAGGAGCAGCCTAGAGTTGTGAAGAGCACAAAAAAGTCAAAATTAGTCATAAGTAAGATGACAGAGGGAGAAATATTCTACTGAACTAAAAGGATGATATCTACATCTACATGATGTAAGTTTTTGTTACTGCTTTGGCACTTTTGTCAAAGAGGGTGACGATGATAGATGAATACACAGAATGAGAAGATCAAGACAGTGGGAGAAATTCAGTGGATGGTCAAGCATTGCTAATTGATTATGTATCAGAATGAAGCTAAGGATATTATAAATTTCTCTGATGGACAGATAAGTTTTTGGATTGGTTGGTAATTCATGTGATATTCATATGTTGTTTCCATTAATGCCAAAGAGGGAGATTGTTGGAAACTACAATTGAAGCAATTGTTGTATTGTCATTGATGTCAAACCTTAACTAGTAAGACTATTGCTATTTGAGAAAGTACTATATCTATTTGAGTGTTTCTAAGGGGATAGGCAAGGTTGGTAACAACAACACCTAAGGAAAGGTTGATTTATCTTGATACTTCAATGAGTACTTGATTATGTGGCACAATGATAAGACAATGTATTGTTTATCTAAGTAAGAATGAAGACTAAATTGGTAGGCTTAACCAAGCAAAAGTGAAGAAATCTAGTTTAAGCCGAGTGTTGTTTGTGTCGACCAAGCTAGTATGTGCCAAGTAAAATTAGTGTTGACCGAACACTAGTTAATTGTCGAAGAAGATAGTGTTAGCCAAGGAAATAGTTTATGGGGTGATGGAGCTTTCCAGAGAAGACTGAGAAGTTGGACACAGTATTGACCAAGCGTCAGTATTTTGCATTTGATGAAGAATTCAAATTTCCAGCCGACATCGTTGAATTCTTGGATTATGTAAAACATGTTGACTTTATTTATTGATTGTATAAAAGCATTTAATGCACTGTAAAATGTTTTATTGTAAATCTTTAAGAGATTTGAGACATTTCAAAAGGATAGCTGAAGAACATAATGTAGGATAGATTCAATGAATCTGACCTAACCCTAAGATCTACGAAGGAGATTAAGCAGAAAAAGATGTATTGACCTAGTAGAGGTAGCATTAAGGAAACCTAAGCAAGAGGTTGAAAAGAGAGAGAAGTAGATGATGGAAGTGTTGTTGGTGTTATTGACTGTCTAAGCATAAAAGGCTGAAGGAGAAGTGTTGTGATCGCTTGAAGGGTTTTGAGCAGATCAGTGATGGAGATGGAAAAGATTCACAGTCAGTAAGCTAGCATATGTGTATAGAATTGGATCTGATATTTGCAAAGTGAGTTGTATGTTTCTCAAATCAATATTACTGCTACTTTCTAACCATTGTAACAGTCAAAATCCTTTTAACAGAGGTTGACCTAACAGTCATAGGTATAAATCCTTTGAACAAGGTTGCATTCTAATGGAGTGTATGTAAGTCTTATAACAAGGTGCACTTTTAATAGAGTGGTTTAAATCCTTTAACCGAGTCACACGTGATAGTGTGTTTGTAACCTTTGATAGGGTTGGCTTTTCACCGAGCTCACTTTAGAAGAGTGAACATAATAGTAACATGTTACAAAGTGGTTTTTCCCAAATTGGGTTTCCACTATAAATCCTGGTGTTGATACTTGTGTGAATGTTTTGGTTTGAACATTTCTATGTTTTACAAGTTAGATGTTATTGGATAAGTGGACTGCACTGTTATATGTTTTTGTTATGCAATCAGTAATGACCGAGTAGGTGTTGGTTATTAGATCTGATTTGTTGAAGAGTTTAAAGATTGTTTTTATACATTTGGACATGAGAACAACCGATTCACCCCCCTCTCTATTGTTCTAAATCATATTAACAATATATGGTTTACATCTTTTTTTACAATAATTCTTCATGTTTATGGCTTAGGTGAGCTCCAATCTGCTATCAATCACATAATTTAATGTATAGTGTTTTCTTGGTTATTCCATTTATTCCTTGATACATCAATTTGACCACACCCACTCCACTTCATGTGGATGTCTTTGAAATAAACTCCTAACTCTAATAAATTGACATTAACTACTAACTAACCTTATAAAACAACAGCAGCTAAGAATGATCGCTTGCCAACATCTGTTGAATACAAGGTCCTTGAGAGATCAATCAATTAGGATGAGTGGATGAGGATGATGAGATGGGGGAAGTGGAGTTTAATCCTGATGAAAAAGAAGCTCTGGCTGCAATTAGGAAGAAGAAGAAGATGCTTATCATTGAACACAAATTGAAGAAGAGTACTGCAGAGAGCAGGCCTACTGTACCAAGGAAGTCTAACAAGAAAAAGGAATATGGCTTAAACAGAATGGGGAGACATCTTTCTAGCCTGGGCTTGGATCCTTTGACAATTAGCTTTATAATAAATGAAGCAGATGAGAGTTGAGCAATTAGCTTCCCAATAAAATTCTCATAAATGAACTCTGCATACCCCAATTCTTGTGCCCTCTGTGCATACTCAAAGGATATGTTTTTCTTGGGAAGCTAATTGCTCATCTGTCATCTACTTCATTATTATGAACCTAATTGCCAAAGGATCCAGGCCCAGGCTAGAAAGATGTCTTCCCAAACACATAAAAAATATGCACATAAACACAACAACTAAGAAACATAAATGTAGATTTCACAATATCTGAGAAACATAATTGTAGGCATCATGGTCACAATTTTTTGGAGACAACGTAATTGACTTGTATACCTAGACGATGGAGAGCAACTTCTGCTCCTCTGATTCCAAGTTGACACTGCGGGATCCAAAGACCATAGATAAGGAATAAATTTAGAGAGCAGAGGAGGGCCATAACAACCAAAATAATGCAAGATGAACCTCAAGTTAAATGAGGCAACTGCAAACATTTAAATAGATTTTTATTATTATATAATGAAATTTGCTTATACTAATAAATCATGTAATGAGGGGGCTTAGAACACTAGTATATGAAAATTTCATTATTTAATAATAAAAATCTATTAAAATGTTTGCAGTTGTCTCATTTAACTTGAGGATCATCCTATATTATTTTGGTCGTTATGGCCCTCCTCCGCTCTCTAAATTTATTCCTTATCTATGGTCTTTGGATCCCGCAGTGTCAACTTGGAATCAGAGGAGAAAAAGTTGCTCTCCATCATTTGGGTATACAACTCAATTACATTGTCTCCAAAAAATTATGACCATGATGCCTACAATTATGTTTCTCAGCTATTATGAAATCTACATTTATGTTTCTCATTTGTCATGTTTATGTGCATATTTTTTATGTGTTTGGGAAGACATCTTTCTAGCCTAGGCTTGGATCCTTTGGAAATTAGCTTCATAATAATGAAGTAGATGATAGATGAGCATTTCACAATAGATGAGAAACATAATTGTAGGCATAATGGTCACAATTTTTTGGAGACAATGTAATTGAGTTGTATACCCAGACAATGGAGAGCAACTTCTTCTCCTATGATTCCAAGTTGACACTGTGGGATCCAAAGACCATAGATAAGGAATAAATTTAGAGAGCGGAGGAGGGCCATAATGACCAAAATAATACAGGATGAACCTCAAGTTAAATGAAGCAACTACAAACATTTTAATATATTTTTATTATTAAATAATGAAATTTGCATATATTAGTGTTCTAATGTTCTAGGCCCCCTTACCCTCGTTATTTCAAATATATCCTTTGAGTATGCATAGAGGGCACAAAAATTAGGGTACACATAGTGCATTTATGGGATTTTTCTTGGGAAGCTAATTGCTCATCTATCATCTACTTCATTATTATGAAGCCAATTGCCAAAGGATCCAAGCCCAGGCTAGAAAGACGTCTTCTGAAACATATAAAAAATATGCACATAAACATGACAACTGAGAAACATAAATGTAGATTTCACAATAGCTGAGAAACATAATTGTAGGCATCATGGTCACAATTTTTTGGAGACAACGTAATTGAGTTGTATACCCAGATGATGGAGAGAAACTTCTGCTCCTCTTATTCCAAGTTGACACTGCGGGATCCAAAGACCATAGATAAGGAATAAAGCTAGAGAGTGGAGGAGGGCCATAATGACCAAAATAATACAGGATGAACCTCAAGTTAAATGAGGCAACTGCAAACATTTTAATAGATTTTTATTATTAAATAATGAAATTTGCATATACTAGTGTTCTAAGCCCCCTCATTACATGATTTATTATTGTAAGCCCCCTCTGACTTATGCATCTAGAAAATGAAACTACAACCTATTGGGATTGAGAAAAACCTTATAAAACAACAACAGTTAAGAAGGAACGCTTGCCAACGTCTGTTGAATACAACTGTTACTCATAAATACAAGGTCCTCCAATAGATGTTGGCAAGCGATCCTTCTTAGCTGTTGTTGTTTTATAAGGTTTGTCTCAATCCAAATAGGTTGTAGTTTCATTTTCTAGATGCGTAAGTCAGAGGGGGCTTACAATAATAAATCATGTAATGAGGGTTCTTACAACACTAGTATATGCAAATTTCATTATTTAATAATAAAATTCTATTAAAATTTTTGCAGTTGCCTCATTTAACATGAGGTTTGTCCTATATTATTTTGGTCATTATGGCCCTCCTCCTCTCTCTAAATTTATTCCTTATCTATGGTCTTTGGATCCCGCAGTGTCAACTTGGAACCAGAGGATCAGAAGTTGCTCTTCATCATCTAAGTATACCACTCAATTATGTTATCTCCAAAAAATTGTGACCATGATGCCTACAATTATGTTTCTTAGTTGTTGTGTCCCAGGACCCCTTATGACCCTTTAAAACCATTTAAGATCCCTAAGAATACATCTTAGAGGTCTTAAAATGTTGTAAAGGGTCATAAGAGGCTCCTAGGAGGGGCCAAATGAGCTTCCACCTTCACATGGTTGGCCCTGTTAAGTAGAGAATGTTATACTCTTATTGAAACAAAGAGAAGCTCAATAATTTAAGGTCTCAGTCCATGGAAAAATTAAATTAGACTTACTATCCAAATTGGTACATTGATGAGAATCAATGATGGGCAGGAGTTTTTAGATTCTGAGAAGACGTATATGTAGTTGAGGCTAGAAGGGATTTTTGTGGAGATTTTCTAGATGTGGAGATTTGCTAGAGTGGCTATATACATACGAGGGTTTCCAGATTAGGTACCAGTGCAGAGATGATGATTCAGTAACCTATGTCTATAAAACCTTCACAAATATTTCCTCTTAACAATTTTGTGCATATTGACTGGGTATACAACTCAATTATTGGTTATTGAGAGGAAATTGTGCACTCGAGTAGTTTAAACTAATCCTTTGGTAGTTATTCTTTCTTGTAACTCGCCTTAATTGGTGTGCATATATTTGAGAGAAATATTTTCCATGGTTTTTCCCTTTACAAGTTGTTCCACATAAATCTAATATTTCTTGTGTTTATGTTTGCTATTATTTTTGTGTTCCTATCCTTAAAGGTTGTAATTCCAAATTAAGTTTGGTGGAACTAAATATGTATTTCATGTAGGATTGAGGAAAGAAGATGTATAGCTGGAAATGGACAAGGAGCTCTACCTTGTCATACGCGGTGAGAATTATCCCCAAGCTATGGGAATGCTAAGGTGGAAATGGTGGGTGGTGGAGAGTGGTAGTCCAAGAAAGCCTTTCCCAAACTCTCCCCAACCCATTCAATTCTCAAAGCATCCCCCTCTTTCTCATCGCCTGACAAATCAACCCCACAAACAAGAAGAAGGCAAATAGCCAGTTGGCTAATAAATTGGGAGATTGGTTTTAGATATAATCTTTAAGTATTATTTTTGGCATAGCTGTAGATTGCTTAGTCATCTCCTATGAATGTCATTGAAATATTGTAAGGCTTATTCTTTATGTCTTTAGAAGTGGAAAGTTTTATTGAAAGGTTAATGACCTCGAGAAAGAACATATTTGTGTGAAATAAGACAGAAAATGTGTGACTGTTTGTAAACAGTAAACAACAGTGACATAATATTGTTGTGCTTAATTTGATAATATATATATATATTTTAAAAAATTAATTTTTCTGTCACTTTTTTGACGAACAAAGAATAGACATATCGACGAGAGTGCTATATATTCGATGTTTATTCCGACAATTTTGAGTCGCAATTTCAATGACCGTCGACGACTCTTCCGACCAACATTGGTCGTTGAGATAAATGTTATAGATGACAATTCTTCCAGGTTGAAGCAATTATTTCGATGTCATTGCCGTCGATAATTCAACCACTGTTGATGTCGCAATTTCGATGGATGTTTGATGTGTTGTATTATTGACCAAAAAACTTTGACAACTATTATGGTTGATTGGTCGACCAATTGGCATCTAATAATCGACTAAACCTCATTGAAAAATAAGCTAAAATTTACTAGTGAGGAAACAAGGATGCATATGCCATGATCAAAATTTTCGTGGATGCTATGAATGCCCTCAAAGAAAATGAAGAACCTACAACCAAGGATTTTACCAAAATAGAAAATGTGGAGTCCATGCTATTCCTGAATAGAGGATAGTTGTCCAGATAGTTGCAAAGGATCCGAGAGCTTAAGTGGGAGAAGAATGCATGCTGAGTGAAGCTAATTGGCCTGAAGGGTTTACATTCGCGTCCAACTCAAGAGTTGGTGAATACATTCAGGACCTGGAAAGTAGTGTAGAGCACCACATCAAATGACCAGTAGTGGAGGATACACAATATCTTGCATTTTTAAGCTTTTCTTGTTTGAGGGATAGATGTCATTAAAACTCTTGCTTTGTTTAAACTAGTTTTTAACTATTTAGTCTTGTTGTTAATTCGAGAGGCTAGGTTTTCAGGGAGACCTCTTAGATTGAAAACTATATATGTTGGAGGATAAAACGATCGAGGGGTTAAAATTTTTGGATTTAGATTTAGTTTAGTACAACTTTTTAGTACTATTTTAAGCTTTTCTGTTGGAAATAGAATTAAAAGGGAAAATACAGTTATTTGCACAATTTTTAGACATTTTTCTATACAAGTATAAATATCTTAATACCTGGCTTGATTTAAATCTTTGAGTTTAAGTCTATAATTTATTGGTTACTTGGTGAATTGATACATTTCCTGCCTTGTGTTATGGAGTTTATGTGTTGAGTTTACTCATCTTTCCAGATAATTCTTGTCATAATTTTATAGGAATTTAATTTCTTGTAATTAAAGGAACTGTGCTTTCCTTTAGTCTTAATCTTTCATTTTCATGTTTCCTGAAAATACCTCAATACTCAGGAGTATTTGAGAGATCCTTGCATACTTTCTGATTAAAGTACATATGTTTATTTTTGTTTTAAAATTCATTGAACATTTCAAAAAGGGAGCTGTACCTTGTAAAATTTAGAGGGAAGCAATTATTTCATGCTTACCCAATTGTTGTTGAATTATTTCTCTTCAAAGAGGCATAGAGTTTTTATAAAATTTATTTAAAGAGGAGACAAATCTATTCACCAACAATAAGACATGAAGAAATCATAAAATAATGGTCTAAAATACAAGAGTATTATATGCCTAAGTTTTGTTTCATGATATAACTACTAGATATCTAATGGGCATACAAAATTCTCAGAGTTCCCAGTGTTGAAACATGGGCTCTAATACCAAGTGTAATGCCCCACCACGGAACCTGGGACATATTAACCTAAAACATGTTAGTAAGTTTACAGAATAATTTTTTTCTTAAGATTTTACAAACAATGAATAAACAAGTGGAAGTAAAACATAAAGTCCATAAGTACACAAACATAATCTCAATTTCCAATTACAAATGTCAAGGGTTCCTTGACGTAGAAACTACATAAATAAAATTAAAAATATTAATTACAATAATCATCTAAATCCTCTACATAATACATCATAATTACATTTGAATAATGAATTATACATAATCTCCCACATCCACTGCACAAGTTGCAAGGTATGTGATTAAAATTGAATACAAAGTAAAAATAAAGAAATAATAAGAATAAGTCTCCAAGAAGATAGGATAGGAAGCAACTGCAACAAGGATCATCTAGCACTAGTATAGGAATGTTAGAGCAGGGTTTTTTTTAGTGGCGATTATTCACCATTTGGCGAATATGTGCCTATCGGCGGATGGAAATTGGTGAATAAAACGCTCCTATAGTTGTTGACCGGTTCGCCCGGATTTTATAAAATGCTCATATAGTGGTTGGATTGTTCGCCATTTTTTTTACGTAGTATTAGTACAGTAGTCAGGTTCTTCACCCATATTTCTATTACGGTATTCAAGTTCTTCGCCATGGATTAAATTGGGTGTCTTCATCGAGGATCAACATTCGCCAAAGGCCCATTCTCCCAAGTAAAAATTTTATTTACACTAGGACCCAATTCACCATGCATCATACATAATCATGTCCCAATTTCCCACCCTATTCGCCCAGTCAATTATTTGAAAATATGTGGGTTCGCCAAATATTAGTTGTTAATCATAAGCAATTGTAGGCCCCTTCACCAAAATGGACGATGGAGATTATGAGGCAAAATCTGATGGCTAATATGAAAATGGTTTACTTGTAGTTGTCTATTTAAGAGATATGAGTTTCATTATTGAAACATGCCGGAGAGAAGGAGACTTCAAGAGATTTAGTTGATTCTGAGCTCACAACTGCATTTGCGATCGGTAGCGAATGATTGCCAGTCTGTAGTATCTTATAATTTATTCAAGTAAAATTTTATTTGCAGCCTTAATTTGTTGGAGATGTCACAGTCAAAGTTAAATAGGAAGAGGACTATTGCAGATGGAGATGTCCAAGAGAGCCTGAGGCCAACGAAATGTAGAAATTTATCTTCACACTTTGGCATGGGCAGATGCAATAGTGTTGGTCAAAGTGAGGAAGGTACATCATCAAAGGAACCTGTACAATTTTAAGGTTCTCAACCTACACAGGAGTCTAATGAACAAATTGGGGAGCCTAATAAATCTGGTGATGAAGTTGCAGAACCTGATATCTCTGATGAAGATGACCTTGAAGAAGAATTTCAAGTCAACAACCAGTACCAGGATGAAGCGATTGACTTCGGTGATGATGATGGTTTAGTTAACAGTAACACTAAGGGGAGAGGAAAATCAAAAGAAAAAAATGATCGTCAATGGGAGATGGCGAGGAGATTTAAATTTGATTGGGCAGAAAAGTATCCATTCATTGAACCTGTGGACAATCCAATTGTAGGTGAGTCACCAGTAGAATGAAGATGTACGATTTGTAGTTGGAAGTATAAAAAGGAAAAGTGGTTGCAGCTTAAACTAGACACCATAGAGAAACATATTGGTAAGGTTTACGAAACCTCAACTATTGATGGAAAGGAAATAAAAGTGGTAAGATATAAAACAAAGGAGCAATGTCAACATAAAAGGAATGCTGAGGAATATTATTTGTTTCAAAAATTTAAGATGAAGCCTGGTGAAGTTCAAGGTTCTATTAATGCTATTTTTGCAAAAGCAAGTGAAGTAGAAGATCGCAGAAAAGTTGTCCAATTAAGTAATGTTTTCCATATTTTGAGCAGAGGGTGTCCAATGATAGACTATCCAGAAATGAGTGGTTTGTTACACTTTTTGAAAGTTCCTAACTATCCTGTCACTCATTGGTCAATAAATAGTGGATGGGAATTGGCAAGTTGTATTGTCCAGGTTGAAATAGAGGATGTACAGAGAAAAATAAAAGAGTCAACCTTTATTGCATTATCTTTAGATGAAGTTACAGCAATAGATAATACATTGTGGGTATGCATGCATGTTTATACTGTACAGAATAATGTCCACCAACCACATCTACTCACTATTGCAAAATTGAGGGATAATGTGACATCGAAAACTTTATTTCAATTAGTAAAGAACCAATTAATTGAATATGGAGGTATGGATGAATTGACAATAACAAAGAAGTTGATCTGTGTTGGAGTGGATGGAGCTTCAGTAATGCAAGGTCAAAGGAATGGTCTTTGCACAAAGATGTAGGCTTCTTGTTCACCATATGTTGTTGGTATTCACTATATGGCCCATAGGATGAATCTTGCTTTTAGAGTTGTGAAGAAGTTTCCCTTAGTAAACAAGGTTG
This sequence comes from Chamaecyparis obtusa, assembly GCA_027943335.1. NCBI lineage: Eukaryota > Viridiplantae > Streptophyta > Pinopsida > Cupressales > Cupressaceae > Chamaecyparis > Chamaecyparis obtusa. The sequence continues at coordinate 693,592 of BSBK01000206.1, forward strand.
AAGATTTAGTAAGAGAGTTGTACTCATATTTTTGTCAAAGTCCCAAACATTTTAGGGAATTTCAGCACTTTGCTGATGGAATTACCAATGGAAACAAACTTCTTAAAGATGTTGATACCAAATGGATCTCTTTGGATGGACTAGCACATCGAGTTTTTTTCAAATATCAATCTTTGATTGGACTGATGTACGAAAATTGGGACAATGCAAAAAATTAGAGATGTGGCGACCTGCTTCGGAGGTTAAGCAATATAGAGACACTTTTGACTTTAGCATCTCTTCTTCCCATGCTAGAAGAAATGACGTTCATTATGAAAAAAGCCCAGCAAAGAGCCATGTATATTGCAGAATATGCTCAATTGTGTAAAATGTCATGCCAAGCCCTCGATAGTCTCTATCGAAATGACGTAAATTTATCCGATGAAAGATTTAATCACTGACAGAAACTAACAGATTGGGACAATCCTAATAATTATTTAAAGATCATTGAAAATGGGGATTTATGTGTTTGTGTAAGAGGATTTCAGATACCAATGTACTACAGTGCCCCCAAAGAAGCGAGCTACAAGAGTTACAAGGGAAGAGTTTGCCAAGATCATTGAGTCTATAGCAGGTAATGCAAGGGACATAGCCTATAAAGTTTCCTTTGAAATAAGATCCTAATTCCCATATGAACAACTACTTGAGGCCATGGCAATTGTGTTTCCTCAATATTGGTCCTTAAATTCTAAGGAAGATTATCGTAATAGGCTAATGACTTTGATAAAGGAATTTTGCAAATCTGTAGAATTCAATGGAGTGACAATCAATGGAATTTTAGATGAGGGTCTTCTTAAATGACAATCAGGCACTTTTGCAAGGACTATGAGGCATCAATATCAATTAATGCATAACCCACATGAAGAGGGCTCAGCAACAAGGCTTTGGACAGAACTAAAATAGAGCACAATGTTGCATGAAGAAATTTCAGAGTTCTTCAAGCTTGTTGATCTATGTCAGACCATGATATTGGGTTCAGTGGAGGATGAGAGAGTTTTCAGTGTTTTGGGCTTCCTAAAATCAAAGCTAAGAAACAAACTAGACAAGAATTTGGAAACATGCTTGAGGGTCTACACATCTAGGTATGATGTCAATACTTTTCCTTATCAAAAAGCAATGGAAATATGGAAGAAATGATGCAAAAGAAGAGGGTTGGGCAACACCATTAACCAATCTCCGACAGCGAGCCCAAGTGGGACATGTACTGGTGGTGATGGGAGTCATAGAAGTGGAGGTCAGAGTGAAGAAGGCACAAATGAAAATGAAGAGAACATTGAAGAAACTGGAATACCAGAATTGGATGATGATGACAATGTAGTGATGAATTGGCAAATTTAGGAAATTTCTACTAAATTAGCAGTAGCAATCAATAGGTATTTTTTTCAACTTTTTAACTACTATATCCTATCATTTAATGTTCATTTTAGAAAAGAAAGAATGTATTATGTTTCATCATTAAAATTTGAGAACAAAGAGTATTATTAGTGTAGGGTGTAGTTTGTAACTTTGTATCATATCATCAATGATCATTCATATTTGAATTTGAAATTCCTAAATGAAATTTTGTATTCCAATAGCATATAACAGAGTAAATCAACTAAGAATAACTGAATAAAATAGAGTAACTCAACATACATTGAATTGGAAAACATGAAAATTAGATAGAGCACAATTTTTTTTGTATTCATTTGCAATATATTACAATTTATAGTAGTTCAAAATTCTGAGCAATATTTGTAGGTTAGTCCAAACATCCTCTGATGGCAGAACAATTTGGTTCATAGTATACTCACACTCCTGCAACTTCGTTAGCAATTCATATTTGGAAGTGTGACTTGACATCACTGTTGCTTCTAAAACTCCATTCAAAGTTCTCACTGGTTTGATGAAATCCATGAATGTATCTAGAGATATGTTTGTAGGAAGAAAGCATAAATCAGTATTTATTTTTTCCTACAACCTTATTTTGTAATTTTCTCTTCCAATGAAGTTATTTGCTTCAAATCCCTTAGGAAAACCAATACTTTCCATATTCACTTTCCTTTGTTCCATCTTTGTGATCTTCTGCTTAGCTTTGTCATCCAATTCTTGTGCTTCCCTTAGCTTCTCACATTTTTTAATGATACTTGATACCTTTACTGAGACATCAAGGTGGTTGCTAATTCCCTTGTTTGATAGATAACTATCACTCTTACTGTAGAGTTGTTGCATAATATCTTTTGCTTCCTTTTCTTTCTTGACAACATCCATGTTCTATTCAATGTTCTTATGGAGCTTCAAATAACATACTCTCATACTTTGAAGCATTTCAAACCACTCATACAAGCTATTAGACATCACCAATATTTGGCCCCAAATGTGTTCTTTTGCATTCTTCACTAAATTATTATTATTATTTGTTAAAGTTTGAATTGTATTATTGGCTTTCTTTATTTCTTCTGCCATTTTTTCACAATTCTCTCTCTCTTCCACTGCTTTGTGTTCCCAATGATTGGCTTTATCCACCTGAGACTCTAATTGCTTTTGCAATTCCTGGTTGGAGGCAGCATTACTCTCCATGGTTTTAACTAACTTTTCTGAACTGACTCTTTCGTCCTCTAGTTTTTAACTAATTTTTGCTAATTTTCCCCTCAGTGCCTTCAGCTTTGCCTCTACCTACTCTTGTTCTTGCTTTGTATCTGCTGATGTAGAGTTTGATTTTGTAATCTTTTTCTGTAATTCTTTCAAACTGTTGTCTCCAGCTTTCCTCTTTTCTTTTTCATTGCCAATGTCTGCCTGTAACTTTTCTATATTTCTCTCAAGCTTGGTTTTCTCTCTTTTCGCCTTTAGCAGTGCACTGTAGACCACTTGGTTTGTAGACTTTGACACATTGATTTTGTCCACATTTTTAACTTTGGAAAAATCCATTTCGAGAGTGCTAACTTGAAATTCAGATGGATCTATCTGGCTCTCTGGTGGGTTTCCATCTTTGTTTGGTGGAATAACAACCATGAACTCCATCATGTCTCTTTTTGGGTCATATGTTGGTAAAACCCTATTGGATGCAGGTTGTTCCTCTACAGTTGCATTAAGGGCATGAGTTTGCAATGTCTTCTTTATTTCCTTATTCTTGGTTATTGTTTCTACAAATTTTTTAGAGAAATCTTTGAAATGAAAATCTGGTGTTGCAGAAGGATTTGAATGTTTGAAAGGTGATGTAGAGGCAGAGCTTGCAATGCCTCTTGATCTAACTAATGCTCTTTGAGGATTTAAACTTCTAGAGGGTTTTGTTGGACCTGAATCAGCAAACAGTTCTCCAGGATCGAATGTCATTGTTGTCGGTGTTTTGGAAACGGAAAGCTTTTGCTTCTTGACACTATCTTCTTGTATGGGATTCTGTGTAGATTCTACACTTAGTTCCCTCTTTAGAGAGGGAACTTGTTGTATAAGTTGGCCAGTCCCATTGGCACCAGTGACACTAGCAGACCCAACTCCAAGGCTTGCACCACGATCATAAGCACTTTTTTCTGTCTCAATTGTATTCCAGACGCCTTCTCCTGTGGGACCCAAACCACCACCTTTATAACCCATTTTTTCCATAATGATTGCCCCTTTTCCATATGCTTTATGTTGTGACTTGTTGGTTCCACTCTGACTCCCAGTCCCTAGAGTAAATGCAATTGGTGGATTATCATCATCAATGTCTGGATATTCATCCTCAGTGTCGTATGCCATGCTAGGATGCTCCAAATTCCACAATTTGCTAAACTCTATATCCTTGTCTATTTCATCCAAATCTTCACTGGTCTTTGGTTCACCAAGAGCCTTTCTCGTACTCCAAAAATCATCCATTTTCATTCTAGTCCATTTTCTATCCTTACAAGGTTCTGCTAAGCTCTTTGGTATTTTTTTGTTTCATGGCTGAGCAGCTTTTTCATAGAAATTGTAGGACATCCTAGGCTGTACAATGCCCTGGTTTGTTGTTGTCATAATTTGTGATGACAACTGTTCAGCTGAAATTTTTTCCTCACCGAAAAGTTTCTCCAACTCTTTTCTAACGTCATCCTAGCTATCCTTGTTTTTCAACTTCTCTAGCAATAGTTTACTTTCATGTTGAAATAAGTTTGCAGAGTTCTTATTAGCAACAAGCATTGTTTGAATGACATTGAGTGGATCATACTTCCAGTACCACTCTAAATCAAATTGAAAAATATCTAAAAAAAACTTTTCCACTTTGAATGCCTTTCTCTCAAATGTTAACCCTCCAATTGAGAAAGGTAAGGAAGGGAATATACTCTTCTTCGATTGGCCAGCGAAGAGTCTATCTGTGCTCTCTAGTTGTACTACATATTCTACTACAAACACCCTATCTGTCACATGCATTGGAAGTTTGTGGGGTTGCAGTTATGACCCATAAAACCTTATTACAATGTATTCTTCCATTAAGTACCAGTCAGCCAATTGAATTGTGCTTCCAAGTTGGATGCAATCCCTACATGAAGCAGACAACCTGGGCATTGGAGTGCTTGTTATTTTATTGTACAATGATGCCAAAAAGAAGTCTACAAAATTACTGTAATTACTTCTGCTATCATACATTCTTATCTATTGGAAATGGAGTACCTACCCCCCTCTGAATTTCTAGCTTGTTGTCGTTGCTCATTAATATTGCAGCATTCTTGGCTAGCAGAAGATAGCACAAGTAGGTTGTGAACCTAAATGTCTTAGAATTGCCCCTTTTAATCAATGCTAATTGTTCTTGCATCGATTGAACCACGTGTCCAACAAAATTATATCTTACTAGTTCATTGACATAATGGATATCCCAAATGAATTGAAGAATGCTGGCACTCACTTCCCTATTTTTTTCCAGTCCCAGACAAAATGCTAGCGAGGATATAGTATCCTGAACCCATGGCACAAAAATGTTAAAATCATAAGGAGGCTTATGGTTCTCACCCAATGAAGCCTTTGCCTCTGCAACTATTAGACCCTTTATAAATGAATCTTTTGCATCTGGCAGGACTCCATCATATTGGTCTGCCAGCAATCCCAGGTCAATATGGACATTACAGTTTTGTGGGTCAAACCCTAGGTCTAGCAAACTGAGAAATTCTTCCTCGTTTATTGATAAAATTTCTTCCTGATTATTTTTATTCACAATTGCTTTTCTTTCTTCATCATAATTTTCTGCACAAATCAAGACAATTTTCTGGGCAAGGGAAAACTTTGGGTAACAACATGTAACCCAAACCAACATCCCACGAAGCAACTTTATTGGTTTTTGCACCTACCGCTGGGTTAAATTTTATAAAATCAGGCCTCTTTGGCCTAGTTGCCTTACTGCACAATGCATGTTTAATTTCTATAAGTCTCCTTTCACCATCGATAATAGGATCATAAACATCATGATACTCATCAGTGAAACTAGGGATTTCTACTAGTTTTCTGTAGTCTATTAAAGTTTTCCCATCTGCTTGCCCTTGGCCTTGAGTTTTCACTTTCACCATTGTTCTTTCAAAGAATGAAACAACACAGATTCACAGGATATTTACTAACAAAATCATAGAAAACCCCAATTTAAGAAACACCCCCCCCCCCCAATTTAAGAAAACCCCAATTGTAAATTGTAATTTCAAAATTAGGTTAAAGTAAATTTTTGACATTACAAAATCCCCCAGCCCCAATTTAAGAAAACCCCAATTGTAAATTGTAATTTCAAAAGCGGGTTAAAGTAAATTTTTGACATTACAAAATCGGGATGCATCAGGCTAGATATCTTACCCGAAATTAAACTTTGAAATCTGGTGGATAGATTGAAGTTAGAACAGATAACTCTAAGCCCTAAGGCTCTCACAAATTACAGTCTCAAAATCTTTGGCGATGGTTCAACAGTTCTTTTTAGCTCTACAACTAAGAGTAATGTTAAAAAGCCTTCGTTAAAACTTAAATGTAAATTTTAATGGTATATAATTAACTTTCTAAAACATACAACATACCACGGTACCACGTAATCTTTTCATCGAATTACATGTCAAAGTGTCATGTTTTCGGAGTGATTTTTTAGAAAAGCTTTTTGAAACCCATAGTACTTCCGAAATACAACTCCAACCATTCATCTCTCGTTATCCAACAATTGTCATGATTTTAAATATTAATAATTTAATACATAGTAATGTAAATGAATATTAATCATTAACTATATTCACTTAGAATAGCTTATCCATGATAAAGTTTGGAAACATTAAAATATTACATGAAACAAAAATGCAACACAAATTTTTTATATTAGTCTTATATAATATAAACGATTGTGATGATTTTAAATATTAATAATTTAATACACAGTAATGTAAATGAATATTAATCATTAACTATAATCACTTAGAATAGCTTATCCATGATAAAGTTTGGAAACATTAAAATATTACAAGAAATTTGTGTTTGCGTTTTGCATTTTATAATAAGACCATATCTATTAACGATTCTTAAAATAAAAACAAAAAATAAAAGCAGTAGCACTTCGAATTTCTTAAAACATTTTCATATTATATTTTTCAACAATTTACAATTTATATCATTTTAAAAACTCTGGTAAGCTACTACCAGTACCACCAGAGGGAGACACGTCACATAGTAAAGGCTAAGGGAAAAGAGAGTAGAGAGTAGAGAGTAGAGGGACTAGAGAGTCGTAGACTCAAGGACTATCCAACTAAGGCTCCCTTCCTTCTGTGTGGAAGTCTGAAGAGAGGAGAATCTCGAGGAATTCATCTAGCCACTGGTAGTCCCTGAGTTCGTCTAGCAGGTACCACTTTCAGAGGAAATCCCTCCCAATCTTTGCCCACTTCTGATGACGGTTGAGCTGCTTAGCATCAAGGTTCAGTAGGAATGGTTGCCTAGGAACTACTCCTAGTTCGAGAATCTTATGCAAATAATTTGCCCAAGGAATTCCCACCCCAATTTGAGAAAATACGACAGCATGCACATCGTCGCCGAGGTACTCTTCTTTGAAAACTTTCCTTAGAAGCATAAGCATATCCACCTTTTCCCCCCCAGGTCCAACAGAGAAGCCAAGAACCAAGACGAAATGTCAGTGGTGACTCTATACCTATTCTCGCTCTCCAAAAATTTGCGTCCAAGCACCATTCTTATAGCCTCCTTGGTGAAGGCTCTGAACTCCGTAGTAACAGACGCTAGGATTGGGTCTATGACCAGGCCCAAAAAGGCCTTCTGGTCCTCCAAGGCAGTGCATCTCAAACAAATTGGAGTGTCCATTCACATACTATTTTCACAAATATTCTTTCATAGAGAACCTAGCACTCGTAGACTATTCTCACAAATATGCTTTCACAATCGTAAATTAACGAGCATAGATCGATCTATTTATAACTCCTGATTGTAAATCATTCCCCTAAAGATCTAAGTAAATTGCAAGATAAATGGTAACTGTCCAAAAATCTCCAAATCTTTCATATTTAATGCAACACTGGGTGAAATTGTTATTGCCATTGGAAACAACACTTATGATAAGACATTTTCTATCTTGGGAATAATGAAGGCCGAAAGCCTCGTGCCATGCAGGTGGACATAACAATTCTTTATTATTAAAAAACCATAAAACATGTACCTTACCAAAAGCAGAAACAAGTAGCAAAGTATGTTACCAGCGAAATGGTGGCAAGAAATGAAGTTTTACCATTGATTTAAGATCATCGAACAGTCAGAAAATATTGTCCTTATATGATATGACGTTTTCATTCAACCATTAACTTTAAGGCATTAATCAATCGAGGTACTAAATAATTAATATTTATATGATCATATGATGTCACAGTGCACACCTATCTGTCAGTGAAAATTGAAAGGCGCCATCAAAGAAACCATTAATTCACATTACTTTAACTAATGTCATGACTCATCTACTCATCACCATTAATTAATATTTCTATCTAATAGTACAGACTCGTTAACACTGCTTATCAATAAAATACTTGTCTCTGCTAAATCACCTGGATTGCTAAATAAAATAAAATTAGCGAACCTTTGGTTTATGACTTATAATTATACTACAAATAATTTTCATTCATCTAAATTTTGGTTCATTTTCACTGTCTTCCTTTTTTTGTTAATATTTATATTCAAGTATTGTAATACATTCTTTCCACAACTTTATTAGAATTGACCCAATGATATTTGGCATCAACGACTAGTAGATGAATTATGTAAAGCCTTCTTTTTCTCTACATTATTTTTGCATCTTCTTCTATACAAAATTTTCAAATAAAATTGTCACTCATTATTGAATAATATACTCTTCTACTTCTTTAAATTTGTGTCCATGTGAAGGTTGGTTATCTTTAGACTTCACCTCTTCTAGCCCTAGTGAATATGACATTAACCATTATTACCTTGCAATTCCTATATTCAATGTGGATAAATATTATCATGATGGAATAAATCCTTATTCTTCTATAAATTATAGTAGGTTATTCGTCCACATAATGAGGATATACATATTTTAATATTCATAATGGTTCTCCTCTTTCAAACTTGGAGATAAGTCACAAGCTTAGATTTAATTTATATCTAAAATTGGGAACAATGGAAATGGTCTTTAGTGTATGGAAAAGAAAGTTAATGTCCTTGAAAACCCTATGCTACACTTTTATTTAATTGTCCTTGATTATTATTCACCTCTATCTATATCTCCTCCTCCCTTGGTTGTTTATATGACCTATTTTCATAAACTCAACATCAAAAGGGGATACTTCCTATTGCAAGTCTACTAAATTTTTATTTGGGTTCAACATGTGTCTTCACCAAGAAGCTATAGACCAATTTGAAGTTCACTTTAGGTATCAATAGTACATTTGACATGAAAATTGAAATCTTAATCAAGCTTCGGGAGTCGAGAGTTGAGATCTCCTTAAATCTTTCCTCAGACAGTCAAACTGACAGTGTCACATGTCCGTTGACCGTTCGATTACAACATATCAACGGCCCAAGGTGAATTTCGAGCCTTTTGTTTGTCTTCATAATATTTACGGGAAAATCTTGGTGGAATCATGACATGTGTCATGATTCCGTTGAGATTTTCCCATAAATATTATGAAGACAAAAAAAAGGCCCGAAATTCACCTTGGGCCGTTGATTTGTTTTAAATCCAACAGACATGTGTCATGTGAATGGTGGAAGGTATTCAATCCTTTAGTTAATCAGTCTCCAGAATTATTACAACCATTCGCCATGACAAATATATTAATTCAAATATTTGGAAAATAGTTTCGCCATAATTTTATAAAAATGGTATCCATTATTTAAATATTCGCCAACCAATATCAATATTTTGACACATAATTCACCATCAATATTAATAATTTTATTATTAAAAAAATTATAGTCGCCATTTTTTTATAAAAATTGTATACACTATTAAAGGATTCGCCACCAAATATCCATATTTTGATAGATAATTCACCATCACTATTAAAAATTTTCCCCCCAAAACACATGTGATTCGCCACAATTTTATACTTTTTGGGAAGGGGGGTTCCTTAAAGTTATCCCTGCATTAGAGTCTCAAATGGTAAAAGAACCACTACCACCTGACCTCATGGAAACCCGTGGTTCCACTCCCATCATGATGAGGAGATAACATCAGACCCCACTCAGATAACAATACCAAAATCAATCAATAAGGTGAAACCAAGGGTCCTATAATATTCTATCTCAAGGGTACATCTCAAAATCAAAGGTAAACATATTAATCTAGATGCAACCAACACATGTAGGAAACCTAAGATGAAATCAGGGAAGTGTCATCACATATGTCAACCCCTTGGAATGAACTCACTGGACTCCAACTCCCAAGTATGATCATATGTGGAACCTTAAATCCTCTCATGTAGAAAAGGATAACTGATCATGCGAGACTCATTGTCACTACTAGACAAGCAAGAATCTTCTCCCGCTCCCATCCTTAATTTATACTAGCACTCAAGGAATGGGTGAGGAAACCATTATCTTATTAATTTATTTTAAAACCCCATTTTATTTATATTATCACTTGTTTAACTAACCTACTAAGGATACCTAGGTAGCCACTTCTGGTCTCCAACACCTCCAAAGCAAGCCATTTCCCCTTTAACACCTAGATAACATACCCTAGGTTCATAAATCTCAAAATATAACTCAAGCTTATCATAAGTCATAACATCCAAATCTGGTTCCAAAGAATAACAGGAACACACAATTAACAACTTCCATCATAAAAATCAATTTCCATAAGGATGGGTCATAACACAAAGATTAGTTGTCACAGAAGTATGCAAGAAAAATAAAATACAACGCATTAACCCTAACCCCACGTTTGGTAACAGTCCTAACAGACTGGCATAAAAGATTCCCTCCTAACCCAAATGCAAAAAGAAGAAAATAAAACATGCAAAAGAATTTAATTAATAAACTAATTTGTAAAAGTCCATTACAAAAATTAATCTATTAAATAGTCACTACCATAGTATAATTACAATTATCAAATTAAATTCTAACACCTAATAAATCAATTTATAACATTATTAAAATAAATTGATTCTAGGTTTAAAATTACTAAAGACAATATAATATAATTATATTCTATTTAAAATAATCAACTTAATCTCCCAATTCTATTTAATTAAAAATAAAAATAATTAACAATATTATTATTAAATATTAATAATATCCCTATTTATTATTTCTATTTTAATTAGTAACATTTAATGCTAAGTAACATAAAACATAATTTAACAGTTAAATAAATATTCCAAATTTTATACACACACAGATATATATATATATATATATATATATATATATATATATATATATATATATATATATATATATAAAATTTAATATAATAATAAATATATTGTACTATTATTATTTTTAAATGCCAACAAAGAAAAAAAAATTTGGGCCCCTTGGCTGCTATGTGATTAAATATTGGTATGGAATGCAACCAACACTCAATAAATCATTAACTCAAGAATTTAGGTATAGGAGTCCACGTCACGTGAACCAACTAAACTCTCAAAAGTGGCTTATTGCTTCCTAGTTGAAGCAAGTTTAATCATTCTTGTGATGCTCATCAGTTTGCATGAAGGATTAGTGACTTGACTACTCCAAAATGGAAGATTCTAATGAAATGCAAAGATAGAAATGAAACTAGAATGCAACATTAAAAAAGCTAAAATGAGAGAATTAAACCAGTCATGGATGTAAACAACTAGTATTCTAGAATGTGAATGCATTTATAGATGGAACGTTGATTACAAGTGACACATGTTTGCCAGGTTTTCACCACTTGAGAGTATTTTATTTTTGCTACCAAGGCCCCTGTTTCTAGGTTTTCACCGAGGCACTTTTTTCTCTTTTTAAAAAAAAAAATTTGTTCTTTTTTTTTGTATTTGATTTTTTCGTGGATACATCAAGGAACCTATTCCCGGGTTTTCACCAGGATGATCATTTTTTCAGGATATTATATGTTTTTCCTAATATTTTTTCAGGATCACGAGTTACTGTACATAGATGTAGAATGTCTAGCTGTAGAATCATTTTAGGTGAAGAGCATTGAGAGGCTCTTTGAGAACATCACCTTCTGGAGTCGCCAGTTGATAAGCTCCAAAACCAAATGTTGTAATAATGAAAAAGGGGCCCAGTCAGTTAGGTTCAAATTTACCCTTATGTTCTTGATGTTGTTGATTCTTTGGGTTCTCTCTCATAATGAGATCACCAACCTAAAATTCATGATGATTAACTTTCGTATTGTAGCCCTTAGACCTCTTCTAATAGACCCTTAAATGGTCAAACGTTTCCTTTTATGTGTTTATCCACTTGAAGTCAAAAAATTATATAATCATAATCTATGATAAGGTCATGTAGTAATACCCTAGGTGAAGGTATCTCAACTTTGACTGGTAGGATTTCTTCATAACCATAGACAAATGAAAATGGTGTAGCCCTTGTAGGCATTCTAATACTCTTCCTATAAGCCCGTAAAGCTGGATTGATGTGAGAGTGCCAATCTCTCCCTGACTTGTTAACTATTCAATTTAGGATTTCAGGATTATTTTATTCGATGATTTTTCTTGTCCATTCCCCTAAGGATAGTAGATAGAGGAGGAATGATGTGCTATGTGGAACTTACTAAAAATATGATCAATGTCACTATTCTTGAACTAGCCTCCATTATCTATAATAATTAAGGAGTGGATTCCATACTTGTAGATGATGTAGTTAAGGATAAACATGGCCACCTTTTTTCCTATTACTTTGATAAGAGGTACTGCTTCAACCCATTTGGTAAAGTACTCATTATTTGTAATGATGAATTTGTGTCCATTAGATGATGAAGGGTAAATCTAAACCACAAGATCAAAAGCCCATTGTTGAAATGGCCAGTGAGTAATGAATGGTTGCAAGTCCTGAGTAGGAGCATGAATTAGGTTTCCATGAAACTTATATTTCTGACAGGTCTTAGAAAATTGGACAACATCCTTTTCCATGGTAGGCCAATAGTAACCTACGCTAAGGATCTTTTTTTCCAAGGAAAAACTATTCGAGTGTGATCCACAAATACTATCGTGAACTTACCTAAGTGCTCTCTTAGACTCTTGACTCTCTAAACACCTAAGAAGTGTACCATCAAGACTTCTAAACAATTCCTTTGTAATGATGAGATACTGAGAGGCATTTCAGATGAGGTTCCATCTTTTGTTGTGAGATAAAGAGTCAGGTAGGGTTTGGTCTTTAAGGTAAGCATAGATCCGGCTATAGCAAGAGGTATCAAAAGAAATGATGAAGCAAACAATTTGGGAATCGGGTGTATCATAAGTAGGAAATGGGAGCTCTTCCACCAGGAATTCATAGAAAAATAGCTTCTCTTCAAGTTTTAGCATTGAGGCTAAGGTAGCCATGGCATCTGCTGCTCTATTCTTTGTATGTGGTAGCTGTTGGAAGGTGATGAATACAAAGTATTTCTTCAAATCATTAACCAATTGTTTGTATGGAAAGATCTTTTCATCTTGAGTTTGATGTTCATAAGTGGCTTGGTTGATTACCAGCTGAGGGTCACCAAAGATATGAATTTCCTCGGTCTTCCATTCGATAGCTAGTTTGAGTCCATTAGCTAATCCTTCATATTTTTCCACATTGTTAGTGTGTGGGAAGATCATCTTGTACACCTTAAGAATTTTTTAGCCTTGTGGGGAGATGAATAAAAATCTAGTACCTGCACCTTGTTGTTTGAATGAACCATAAAATTACATCTTTAAAGGATGTTGCATTAAATGTAGGATAGATTCACTAGGAAAGTCCACCACAATGGTTTGTGTGTCTTGTAATGGCGCATCTACTAGTTGATCAACCAGTACTCGTCCTTCGATTTCCTTTTGGTCAACATATGTGATATCAAACTCATTGAGGATCATAACCCATTTAGCCAACCACCTCGTTAATGTTGCTTTTCTTAATAAGCACTTGAGGGGATCTACTTTTGTTATCAGCTATGTAGAATAAGCCAACATATAGTGTCTAAAATTTTGAGATGCAAAGACTACCACCAGGAGAGCTTTTTCAATCATTGAATATTTCATCTCATAAGAAACTAGTGTTCAAATGATGTAATAGATTTCTCTCTTGCAGCCTTGTTCATCATGTTGTGTGAGAAATGCTCCCAAAGAAGAATCAGTAGTTGATATGTAGAGTAACAAGGGTTTACCAAGAGTAGGAGCCATCAATACTAGAGGATTAGCTATGTATTCTTTAATCTTTTGGAAATAATTTTCACAATCCTCATTCCACTTAAATGTTACATCCTTGTGAAAATTTTTAGTAAAGGGATGTGCCTTGTTAGTGAGTTGCGAGATGAATCTCCTGATGGATTGTAGCTTCCCTTGCAACGTCCTCATTTGACTGATATTTCATGGGGGTTTCATTTCTATTATTACCTTGACCTTTGCTAGATCTACTTCAATTCATTTTGTTGAAACAATGTATCCAAGAAGTTTTTTGGAAGTGACCCCAAAAGCACACTTCTTTGGATTGAGCCTTAGTTTGAATTTCTCCATTCTAGTGAAGATCCTTTCTAAATCTAAGAGGTGTATATCTCTAGCGGGAGATTTTACCAATATGTCATCCACATATTCCTCCATGTTTTTATGCATCATATCATGAAATATGGTTATCATTGAACATTGATATGTAGCACCATCATTTTTAGAACAAAGGGAATAATATTCCAACAAAAGGTTCCCCATGCACAAGTAAAGGCGGTCTTTTCTTGATCTTTAGGCACAATGCAGATTTGATTGTAGCCCGAGATTCCATCCATTAAGGAATACATTTGATAACTAGCGGTGAGGTCCACAATCATGTCAATGTTGGGAAACAAGAAATAATCCTTAGGGAAAGCCTTATTTAGATCCCTAAAGTCTGTGCAGATGTGTATTGATTTGTCATCTTTGGATATAGGAATGATGTTGGATATCCAATCAACATAGTCTATGGTTTGAATGAATGTGGCTTTGAGTAGCATCTTGAGCTCTGCCTTAACCAGTAATATGATATGTGGATGTATTTTTCTTATCTTTTGTTTGACTAGTTTGATGCCCAGAGTAATAGATAAATGATGCATGATAAGGTTTGTGTCCAAGCCTAGCATATCTTAGTATGACCATGTGAAATTAATCTTCTTTTCAATGAAGAACTCGATAAATTGATGCTTCTCTTCTTCAAACAAAGATTGCACTAGATGTATGATTTGAGGATGTTCAAGTGTACCAAAGTTTACTTGTTGTGTAGGCTCTATAAGCACTGATGATCTTTCTTGGAAATTCTCAGGAAGGATATCAAATATCTCATCCACAGGCACCTCAAATAGGTTTTCACCATTGGACACATCATTTGTTTTTACTATTTTAGGGTTTGATACTACTACATAGTGGTTTTCACCATTAGACCGCTTGTTCATTTTATTTTTATTTTTGTGACTAAGGTACTTGATATCCTTCACCACCATTCTTCTTCTTATTGCACTGGTGGAAGATGGAAAGGGTTCAACAACATTAAGGTAATAGGACAAGATATGGTTATTGAAAAAGGATAGTAAGTTGACTAGCTCAAAAGTATTCCAATCAATTAGCTTGAGGTAAACAAGGGGTAAGGAACCAACGAGCTCAAGAGAGAAGACTCTGGTATCATCATCATCATTCAGGGTTGCTGAGGATAGGTCTAGAAATTTATCTTCCCTAGAATTTTATTGAATGCAACTTATTGAAGAAATGTCAAAGGAGTTACAAGAGGTACTCTGCAAACTAACCCGTCATGGTCTAAAATGGTGATCAAGACCCATTTCTACATCTTCTCTATGGTTTAGGACTATGTGCGAAGGAACCATCATGATCCAAGAATGTGAGCCAAAGTTCCAGTTAAGATTTTGAGGAAGAACTATAGGAGGACTGCCAAGAGGAGACTCCTCTTCTTCAGAGATAGCTTGAGCAAGAGGGACACCAGTGGATTCAATAGCTGGATGTTCTGGATTGGTCTCTAAATCATGTTGCATATTGGAACTTCCACCAACCTCAAAAGTGGAAATGGGAGCATACTTATGAATCACATCAAACTCTATATCAATTGTAGTGTCAAACAATTGATCCCATTCATATTCATGTGAGTCAGTTCTACTATTGGTGGATCACCCCAAGTATTGAGCTATGGTCATGGGAGATTCTTCATTATGACCATCTATATTAGTAGCCTATCCTTTAATCACATCTAGATTGAGTTCAGTTGTGTCATATTGGTTGTCTTGAATGTCTGGTGTTTGAATAGGTGCACGAGTTTCTATATCTTGAGAGAATTCTACATAATCTAATAGGGGTAAGCCAAGTAGTCTGGATTGTCTAGACTCTCTGGATGAGTCAATGAATCTAGGTAAATCAAGGATATGTACAATGCTCACAAGCTACCACTAGTTAGGTGTCTCTCCTTGGTAGAGTGTCCATGGTTTTGTCCAGTTATTGGTGTTGTGACCAGCTCATATTCACTAAGTAGTTCGCTATTTTATTTAGTAGGTTGATTTGTAGGTATATGTAATATCATTTCATAAGTTCTAGGAAGAACATATTCATCCTCATCATTAGAGTCTCTAACTCTATCAAACACATGACCATTTGTAGATGATGGTGTGAATCTTTTCTCATAGTATCCCACTCCAGTTTTGTCTCAAGAATTGCATAATTCAGCGTGTATGGGTTCAAGGAGGCCTTTACCTTTACTGAGAGGAATCTTTCCGTCATATCCCATTGTTTTCATTAGCTAGTAGCCTACATTGTACTTCATAGGAGAAATCTCAGCATATTTTACCTCTTGTTCAACCTTTTCTCCCTTATATAGCCATTGCAAAATAGCTATGTCCTCGTTCTCTTGTTCTAGAGGGACCTTTTCTTTAACCATGCTAGTGCCTTCATGAATTGTCAGGGCAAAAGTGCTAGTGGGTCAAAAATATGAGGATGGCTTGTCGTAGGATCTAGGTGAGATAGGAAAGTTGACCATTAAGTATGAAGCATCTAGTCGATACTCTCCCATTCCACTTTCTTTTATACTCAATTTATTTTGAAAGGCATCCAACGTTTCTTGTCTAGAATTCTTAGTTTATGAGTTCCTTAATGATTCCTTATTGTGAGGAACCATGCTTTTATCTTGTTTAAGATTGTTACAAATGTATGTTGAGTTTGTAGGAATAGTGACCTCAATTCCATTGTGTGGGAATTTGATACACTAGTGATATGTGGAAGGTACTTCTTGCATTTTTTGGATCCATGGGTGACCCATAAGTATATTGTAAGAAAGAGGAAGTTCCAATACCTGACAGATGATTTCCCTTTGAACATGACCTACCTAAATGGGCAAGACCACCATGCCTTTAGAGGAGCATTCCTCCTCATCATATGCCTTGATTGTTATTTTGTCTTGAGGATCAATGGCATGTTTTGAGAAACCAAGAGCTTTGACCAAATTGAAAGTACAAATGTTCAAATTTTCTCCTCCATCTATCAAAATGTGTTTTACCCTATGCTTGTGTATGAGGACTTAAATATGTAAGGGTTGGTTATGCAAGTGCCTGGCAAATTTTTCATCTTTCCCTAAAAAGGTCTAGTAGTGAGGTGAAGTGAGATGATCGACCATGGACTGGAACTTATCGATATCTAGGTCCTTAGGAATGTTGGCCATGAGAAGGACTTGACCTAGA
The DNA here is from genome assembly GCA_027943335.1 of Chamaecyparis obtusa. NCBI lineage: Eukaryota > Viridiplantae > Streptophyta > Pinopsida > Cupressales > Cupressaceae > Chamaecyparis > Chamaecyparis obtusa. Next base: position 710,903 of record BSBK01000206.1, read on the forward strand.
ATCTCCCTATGAGTAGAAGAGATTTTAAGAAGTTCAAGGATTGAAATTTGAGTTGATGTACGCTAGAGTTGATCAACCAGATTGTAATCATTTGTTGTAGATAAGGTAGTTGGTTTCGTTGCCTGGGGTGCTATTTTTTCGGTAGATGAGTAGGATGAACCTACCCCTCGTAGAGAGACTTTTCCATGAGATTGGGTTACTGCATTGGATGATTTATCCTAATTTTCCTTTGATCTTGATAACATTGATAGTATGGTCATAAGATTCGAGCATGTGGATCACATTGTCAGTAACGGCTATGTGTAACTAACTTTGTTATCTTTTGTCTTAGATGGCTCCCCTTTTTCATATTTAGGAAAGGGCACCTTGAAAGCCTTATGATTAGTATTGGTCTATGGGGGATCAATCACAATCCTCTCATTATAAATTATATCATGAATGAGATGTTTAAGATTCATATATTCATTAGTCTTGTGGCCTTTGTTGTGATGATAATCACAATAGTGGTTGTCATTCCACCACTTAGGCATTATCTCAAGATCATATGGTTTAGAGTTGTCAAAAAAGGTGATTATCTTGTTGGTCAAAAGAGTCTTCAAGGCATTCTCAAGTGATTCTTGAAGAGGAGTGAAATATCTCTTAGGCCTAGGGATCCATGGCCTATCTCTCTTAGCCTCTATTTTAGAGCCTATTTGGTTGCTCTTATTAGCTTTTACAACTTGAATACTAGTGGATAAATTGAAAGATGGCTCCTTGGGATTGGTAGTGGTAGATAGAGAGGTAGTACCTACGATTCCATCATTGACAAAATCTTTGGTTTTATTCCAAAACTTGTGCTTGTCCTTGGTATGTTGGTTATTGGAAGAGGAATTGTGTTCTTTATATTGAAGAGTAATTTATCCCTTACGAACAAGGAAATCCTCTATGTACATAGATGATTCAACCAACTTGTCAAGGAAGCATGTGTTTGTATTTGTAATGCATAGTTCATATCGAGAACCAAAGTGTTGATGAATATATCAATTTTCTCTATCTTAGGAATCTGTCGAGGATATCGAGCAAACATTCATTGCCATTGCTGGAGGAATGTGACAAAAGGTTCTCCCACCACTACTATATTTGACCTCATTTTTCTACCAAAATTTTTGACAATCAATTAAAAAGTTTTAGGTTGGTCAGATTATAGAAGGAAAACTTCCTCTCTTTTTTTAATCCATGCCCGTGTTAGTCAAAATTTTGACCAATACAATATAGGTCAAAATTTTGACCAACACGAGCATAACTTTAAAAAAAAAAAAGATTTTGTATCTCATTTCATTGTTTGGTTTTAATTTGGAGCACACAAAGGAGATGGAGCCTGCGATTGTTTGAACTATTATTTGGTGAGAGTAAAAGGAGGACCACCTACCTGCGAGGGTTGCCACTATGATTTGGTGTAAAAGGAGGACTACCTGCCTGTGATTTGGTGTAAAAGGAGGACTTCATGTAAGGATTTCCTTAATCTGCATTTGTCTGGCATTGTTTTATTGGTTACCTACTTAGGGCCCGTGATCAATGTGCTAGGGCATCATGTATTTGGTATTTTCTGGCACATTTTTTATCATTGTTTATATACATTTGATTCAGAGATGAACTTGCAAAACCCTAAATTTCTGAATCACTGCATCATGTTACACTATAAATGTACTAGTGTTAGGTTTATGATTGTAAGGTTGGAAGAGGAAATATTGCAAACAAGATTGAGAAAAATATGTTTTTAACATTTTTTTACTAGTATTTGTTTTCTGCCAACTTCGTGTGGATTGGAATGTCAAATCTAACTCCATAGGAAGTCTACTTGGAGTCATAGCTTTCAATTGCAACTAGTCTGAGATCATTTGGTAGAGAAATTTGAAAGAAATCATGTGACAATCATCTATAGACCATTTTTGACATAAAACTAGGGCAGTCAATTTTCTACAGTTGGCTTTCTATGGACTCTTTTAGACCAAGTGTGACTGTCTACACACTATGGTTTTAGAAGTGCTTAAAAAGACCCCAAATAACAAAGCAACCATAGACTCCTTGCACTCCCAAGACTCCAAACCTTTTTTAGTCTTTAATAATGTCTAAAAATGAACAAACCTCAAAGGAATAGGGATCACTCCACCGAGAACCCCAAAATCCCTAAATTTAGCACTTCTAAACCCTTAATCCAAGGGTTTCTTAAATCTCCTATCTCTGATCACTTCTAGGTCCAATAGATAGTTGTTTCACCATTAGATGATCATTATAAGATGATCCAAATCATAATCTATGTTCCTCCTTCAGACCAAATGGCTATTGTTGTAGCATACCAAGCAAATTCATTAAGTTTCCTCTATAAATTATGGTGATCACCCAAACATTATTCCTTCTCATTACATTAATGGATTAGGGAACTATAGTACATGTTAATACTCAGTCATTCCATGTGTTACAGTGGTCAGAGGTCATGGAATGACCATATTCAATTGGAAACTCACAAAACTATCAATGGAATGGCTGAAACTACTCTGTCGGTCAAAATTAATTAAGTAAAAATACAAATACAGACCTCACAAATGCATAGATGTGGTCTAGGATCAATATCTAACTATTCCAAATGCATTAAAATGTAAGAAAATGACAAAATGAATCCAAAATCACTCTAAGAACTCAAGGAAATTGCATTTGAAAGAAGTTTATTTATCAAAAACTTAGTATAAATATATAACCATACTACACCAATCCATCTCTATTCATACCATTCATGAAAGAAGAAATAAATCAATAAGGATTTTGACTATACCCTCACGGGCAGTGACAGGGTCTATTGGAGAATAATTTACATTTCATTAAAAACCTGAGTATGTTACATTGTTTCTTTGGCATTTATTAATTCTTCTATCTTCCCTTACTCCCCTAAGTCTCAAACATACACATCCATGCTCTAATAAGCCTCTCCAACCAGTTTACAACCTCCATGTAACCAGTAACAGTTAGTTATTAATTGTTTGGCTTAGTTTGGAATACACAAATACAGACCTCACAAATGCATAGATGTGGTCTAGGATCAATATCTAACTATTCCAAATGCATTGAAATATAAGACAATGACAAAATGAATCCAAAATCACTCTAAGAACTCAAGGAAATTGTATTTGAAAGAAGTTTATTTATCAAAAACTCAGTATAGTCCATACACCAGGCCTCTTTTGTCGTACAATGAAACTTTGGCATATTTGATGGACTCATAGAAACTACCCCAACCAATCTCAATCGGTTGGATGGATTAGTTTGCACTAAAACATAACAAAATCCAATTCCCTCCATTTTCTAATAACCGTTGCATTTCAAATTTTTGAATTTGCAACATTACAATTTTGGAGTTTTTGAAACTTTTAAAGATAATGAAGCCTTAAGACTTTGAAATGTGACCCAAATGAACTTATTAAGCATTATTAAAATCAAATCTAAACTATTATAAACTTGTAACACCAAATACCATCCTAGGCTCTTCTTTTGGTCCTAAGGCCTATTAGGCCTTTTAAGACTTATTACATATTTGCCATTTGCATTGCATGGAATGACCTTATAGGCCATTATAGGTGCCAATACATTCCAATTGATGTCTTTAGATGTCATTAGGTGCATGGTTGTCATTATGGACTCCTCGTAGTCTTTGGATGTTCTAGGTGCCCCTGCACCATGTTCACCACCTTTGAAAGGATTCTTGTCCCAAGAATCAGTCCTGGCATTGGATGTCTGAGTCTGAACCAAAAATTTCAAAAAAACATCAGCCAACTCGAGATATGAAAACATGTTGAAATTCATTAAAAAAATTCATATTACATCTCATTAAATAATGTTGAAGTCAGATTGGGCAATAAAGTGAAAATATTACACCTTCCAAACATGCACAAAACTATTCAAAACTCCAATGAAATGTAACACCATATCCTAGCAATCATTTGAATCCATATCAACCTTAAAAATAAATGTTTGTCAACAATATAGTTAGACTGTACCCTCATGGGAAATGACTGGTAGATTTCAAATGAATTTACATTTTCATTGCTTGAACATAGTTTACATTCACTGTTATGATCTGGAATCGATCATTAACTTGGTCCATTCCCAATACTCATTAACTTAGTTTACATTCACTGTTATGATCTCTATAATCTGGAACAATGGAGTTTTTAATTTCTAGTTTCTAGAGTGTATTTATTTTGATGTTATGTAAATTTAATTTAAAAATCAATAATATCAATACAAGTATAAGCATTGTTAAGTGGATTTGTATTCTCAATTCAATTCATGCAAGAATATGATGTACTTTACGTACTATTAAATTTTTGACAAACTTTCACATATTAACTTTTGAAGTAGAACTAAAGGTAATGCATTGTTGTTAACTTGTTATTAATTAAAAAAATTATTGGCAAATCAGAAATCAGTTATTGTTCATGTTGTAAAACTAAACTATTTTAACTAAAGTATACATGCAATTTTTATGGGAAGAGGTTGAACAAACTATAATCTTGAACAAACTAAGTGGAATATGTAAACATTTGCTACACTGTCTCTTTTCTCTATGATTGATTATAAATATCATGGTGTTTTATGGAACTTTCATTAATTGTATCATGGTTATGCTCTACTATTGTACTTAACCTTTAACATATCTCCAATGATTACAATCACTTGCACATGCTTGTACATTGTGGTTGTTCCATCTTCTTATTCTGATTATTGCCGATTTAAGGCATGATATGTCAATGTCTTCTTATTGTATTTATTCTATTAGGACTTCAAACTAAGTGACATTTCCTTTTCACATGAGCATAGAATTCAAAATTGCCTCTATAGAAGAAATTGTTCATTAATAGTAGATAGATGTGTTTTTCCCTATGATCTCATGATAATGGCCATATTCAATAACTCTATAACATGATGGTTCCTTTTAAGAGAGATGGTTTTTCCATTGTTCTAAAAACTACACTTTGTTGTCCTTTTGACATGATAGCATTATATGTCAGAAACTTTGAGGTTCTCTTACCTTTTGTATGTCATGGCTTCACCTCTATGTAGCTAAATCTCACTCTGAAAATGATCTTCTTTTAGGAAACAATGAAAATCCTCTATGGGTTCATACTTATTGTGACTTCCCATGGCGCACTATCATTGCTTGTACACTGTATTTTTCCAATTCTTTTAAATTGTCACTGTCTTTGAAAATTAATGCCATATTTTGCTTACATTTGATTCAATTTCCATATTAATTACTCTCTTTAGTTGTATTAGGATCTTTTTCCTTAAGCATGTGTGATGAAAACCTAGATACAGATGGGCATTAATGCATTAATGCTCAATTGAATGCCTTAATGTAGCTCCCAGAGAAAGGCCATCTGGAAGCTTTAGAGGAAATAATTTGTACCCGGTATGGAATCACCTCCACTACAATGCCAAATTTTGATGTCTTATTATCTTCAATTGCAATTTTCTTTTGCAAAAATATATTGTATATCTTTACAAACTAGACAATGTTACTATACAACTCTAGAATATATTCTCTATAATCTCTAATTACAAACTGAAGTGTAAATTGAAGTAAATTATTCCTTGGATAAAATTCCAACCCTTGTCTACTAATTACAATACTTACCTTTATAGTTCACATGACTTCCCTAGGGATTTGTTAGAACTAAAATAAATTTTTTATATGCTAGTTGGCTAACTATGCCTAGTCAGCCAACTAGGAGACATGTCTTTTGGGAGTTAAAGACTCATATAAATGAAAGATGAAACTCTTCATCCAATGAAAAAAAAATTCAACAAAAACATCTGTGAATTATATCCAGACAGTAGTAGACTATATATAAAGGAAACAATGAATTAGATGTAATTGCTTCAACTTCACATTCTTGATTTACTTCAACATCAAGAATAATATCCACAGATTCAGTACTCTAGTGAGGAGATTTGTGTAACTCACAAAATAATAATAACTCCCAAAATACTTATCCTTTTGAATATTTCATGGTCTAGTGAGCATGATTTGTGTGTGTATTTGAGCATGGTCTAGTGTTTTTATTTATTTATTATTATATACAAGATACTACTAATGTTTGTATGTTTACATTTTGTATGTTCATAGCCTGTGAAGAAAGTCCACACCTGGCAATATGAACCTAGAACAAAATAACAAGACACTTGCTAGATTGTGGTCTCAGTTCCAAAGAAAAGATGTTGAAAAATGTTATTGTCCTTGCAAAAATTGTAAGGGCTTAAAGAATCGAAGAATTCTAATCAAAACATCCTAAAGTCATTGTAGGCAATATGGTCACATTGAAGGGAGGCATGATTTTCGTCGATTTGTGAATGTGGATTTCCAATTGGAGGAACATGGAGGTGTGAATATCCAAGCCGACGATAATGCTTCCATGGAAGAAGATGATCCTGTGGCAGAGAACACAATTGAAGATGATGGTATTGGCATAGTTGATAATGTGCCAGAGGACATGATTGAAGAAGATGGTATTGGTGTAGCTGATCAAGATGATCATGATGATGGTACTAGTGCATCTGATAATGATGATGAAGATGGTCTTGATATAGCTATAATTGAGAAGGCATACAAGCCCCTATACCAAGGCTCCCAAATAACTCTTCTCTCTGCTATAGTGTTGTTGGTGAACTTCAAGGTTATGAATGATTTATCCAATGTAGAAATGTCACGTATGCTAAGGTATGCCATTTTTTTCATCTTCAATGTTAGAATACCATTACGATTCATTATATTAACAATTCATATTTGTTGTTGTAGGTTGATAGGTGAGTTTTTATTACCACCATCAAACATTTTTCCTCATTCGTACCGAGAATTATCTACCATTATGAATCAAATTGGAATGTAGTATTAGACAATACATGCGTGTCTCACATTCTATATCATAAACAACATGAATTTACAACAGAATGCCCCATTTTTCATACTACTAGATATCAGTCAGATCAAATAACAAAAAAGGTGCCTCACAAGAGTCTTCGGTACATTCCCCTTATTCCACATCTTCAATGATTATTCAGGTGCACTAGCTTGGCACAATTTATGGATTGCCATGCATGCAATAGAAGTCAAGATGACATTATGTGAATGCCTATGGATGGTTCTACATTTAAAGACATAGAAACAACATGGCCACTCTTTAAAGAAGAACCTCGTAATCTCAAGATTTCAGTGGCAGCAGACGGTGTCAATCCATTTGGAGATATGAGATCTACTTACTTAGTGTGGCCTATTTTTGTTATTAACAATAACATTCCTCCTTGGATGTCCATAAAGAGGCAGCACATAATGTTGTCAATGATTGTACCAAGTATTTTTCATTTAATAGTTATGTAAACTAATTTATAAACACCGTGTCAAGATGGTCATAATAATTATGTAATGTTTTTGTTCATTCAACTAGGTAAGTACCAAGTTAAAGATATAAATGTGTATATTTAGCCCCTTATTGACCAGTTGTTGATTTTATGGAATGGGATCACTATGTATGACATCTCTAGGCCAATAGGAAAAATAAAATTTCAATTCCATGCAATGCTTGTATGGACAATACATGATGCCCCTGGGCTAACTCATTTTTGCTGTATGTTATATATTCATGTTAAGGTCGCGTATTTTTGGTATGTTATAGTGCTTACACATTATTGTTGTATGTTCAAGTTGTGCATGATAATTGTACATGATCCAATTGTACGATATATTTTAGGTCTTCAGACAAAGGGTAAATTCGCATGTCCAGTTTGTGGTCTGAAGATGAAATCTCATCATTCAAGAAGTTTCGGAAAGCAGGTGTTCGATGAGTTTAGGCACTTTCTCCACAATAATCATAAGTATCAAACTATCAAAAAATATCTTTTTAATGGGAAAGAAGAGACAACATCAAGGCCACGAAGAATGACACCTCATCTATGGAAGTTTGAATACAATAGACTAAATCGCCGAGGTAATGTCATTCCATCTGATGATTTTTGTTTCAAATGTAGATTTTGATATTGTCTTTTATTTACTAATGATGTTATTGATGCTCGTGAAGGTCGTCAAGGCATCAATGACCAACTTCCTAGAGGAATAAAAAGTTATCCTAGTTAATTTAGTAGGTTTCTGTACTACAAGGATCTCCCAATCGTGCATTTGTTTGATGCTATGCATATTGGAAAGAATGTAATAGAGACACTATGGAAAATATTGGATGGAAGGTGTGACAAAGAAAAAATGGCCAAAATTTGTAATGACATTCATGAATCCAATCATGTACTGAAAACATTCATTGAATCAAATAGCAACAGAGACCGCATAAATACGAGTGCCCTTCCTTGGTTATTAACTGAGCAGCAAAGTGATGCATTAAAAGAAGTCATAAAAAAAACAAAATTTCCAACAGGATTTGCTACAAATATAAGCAATCTTGTATCAAAGAAAGGTGATTTTGGGCCAAGGTTGAAAACACATGATTGGCATACCTTCGTCAAGGTAAGTCATGTTCTCTATTTACAATATATTTGTAAAATTGCATGTACTTTTTATTGTATTATTTTACAATATATTGAAAAGATCATTTTTTAATCATTGCAATACGTCGTACCTCTATCCCTCCCACACCAGTTTGACAACAGTGTTAAACAAGTTATATACGATCTTGGAGAATTCATGAGGTTAGAAGTGTTATTATATTTATGACTTGTTTTACTTTTTATGTAATTTATTATATATTTTTATCTAAAACCTTGTTTATATGTTCTTGTGAGTTGAATCTCTTTTAGATAGTTATCATCTAAAGAAATTGATAAACAAGATATAAAATATTGGAAGAGAAAAATTCTCCATCTTATGTTTGAATTGCAAAAGTGTCTACCTCCAGCTTTTTTCAATGCTCAAGAACAATACCTCATACATCTAGTTGAGGAGCTTGAATTGTGTGGACCTGTACCAACTAGGTCAATGTGGATGGTTGAGAGGCACTTGAAATTTATGAAGGGCTTGGTTTGACAAAAAGCACATCCTGAGGGTTCTATGGTGGAGGGATATATGGTATACCAAACCATGGTGTATATTAGTGAATATCTTCCCAAATGTGCAGCAAATATCCATGTAGATCGCATTTGGGATCCCAACTCTATTAACAAATTTGAAGGGGAGTACTTGATGGGGAAAGGTAGATTGAGGAAAGTGAGAGGTAATTATATGATGTTATTGTAGTTTATTAATTCTTATAGATCTTCAATATAAGTTGTTTCTAAGTGGTCTATTTGTTTTCTTTACAGTTGGTCGTGAGTGGGATGCACTACATTTGTATATTACAAACAATCTTGATTGGATGATGGTATGGATTCAACAATCTCAAGAAAATGGTTGCTCATTAACATGGGATGGTGTTGCATCATTGGTTAAAGAAGCTCATTGTAATGGAGATCCCAATGTTACACCAATGGTACTTGATCTAGCATATGGTTTAAGAGGTAGAAAGGTACGTATAAGTTTACTAACCATGACCCATAAGTTTAATATCAACTCACAGATCGATGCTAATAATCTTGACATGTTGGAATAATTGCAAATCAAACACCACAAAGTTATGTACTACGATGGCTATAAATTTTGCATAAAAATGTTAGACGACATGAAGAAAACTTGTGATTCTAGGATAACTGCAGTCTTTGAGGTCACTAATATTTCATCTAGAAATGACATACATCCTCAACAATATGAAAATTGATACTATGGAATTTTGGATGATACACTTGAGTGCGACTTTAATTCATTCAAATTAGTTCTATTTGTCGTCAAATGGTATAGGCTATGGTTGAATCAAAATGATCCTAATAGGACTATTATTGAACATGATAGTGGATTTACAATGATTAATACAAGGTCATTTGAGCCAGTTGGAGATGAGCCCTATGTTCTTCCAAGCCAATGTGAACAAGTGTTTTACTTTGTCATTCCACATAAACTGGGTTGGTCATTTGTTGTTAGACATGATCCAAGAGGAAGGCTAGTACAATATAATATGATGGAAGAAGAAGATACTGAAGAATCAGAAGACAAAGTAAATGATGATCACGGATGACTTTTACACAATGAAGAAGAAGAAGAAGAAGAAGAAAATGACGATGATTCTGGTGATGCTGATGATGGTCATGATGATGATAGTCATGATTATGGTGATGATGATGATGATGATGATGATAGTAGTCATGATGATGATGATGATGATGATGATAGTCATGATGATGACATGGATGAGGAGGATGATCAATAACATGATCAATGAAATGTATGTCAAGGTATGATCAATGCCACGTATGAGGTATTGATTTATTCATAGAAATTTCAATTAATTTATTATGTGTTGAACTCTATAGTCATGGAGTATATTTTGCATCACATTTTTTTGTCTTCTATGTAATTTGTAGCTTACATATCATGTAATTTTTGGCTAACTTAAGATAAATGATTTACATATGCAGAAAATTTAACGCCTTTGACATTGATTGACATGTATAATTTATTATTTGGTTTCCTTCTCTTTAGTCAGCAAAATATATAGATCCTACTATGTCTCTCATTTGATGGATTGCAGGTATCACCAAATAGGTATTTGTCTGATCTGTCTTCCTCAAGTGAGGAAAATGCGGGAATAGAAGACAAAAGTGAGACATCTAGTAGGTCTAAAATAGGGAGATCAACTAGAGGTCAAAAGATTAGAAGAAAATTTGATAAACGAATGCAATTTTTCCTTGCTGAGGGGGGACATGTTCTTATGATAATAAGACCAAAGGTGACATGTAGGTTCCCTTAAGGTACACACATCTTCAAAAAGAATGGGTACCCAAGGAACTACCTCCAGTTAATACTAATTTTTCTATTAATGAAAGGATATATCGCATAGCTCCATCTTCATTACATGGTTTGGGCTTATTTTCCATGGATGGCATAAAGGTCAGTTATAATCAAGTTGTTGAATTGATGGAGTATGTAGGACCTTGTTACAATTACAAGAATTGGATGTGGATTGTGCAATATAAAAAAAGTATGTGTAGGTATGCATTGTCAGCAAATTATATACAATACAAAGCAAATGATCAAACTAAAAGGCTCGCTATGTATATTGATGGAAGGCCAAAAGAAACAGGGAATATTATAAGTTTTATAGATAGTTCTCGACCCATGTCAACTAATAAGCAACCGAATTGTATATTCGAGGCACGCGAGGGAAATCATGTATTTGTATGTGTGATAAAATCAATAAGTGTAGGGGAAGAGCTTCTAATAGATTACAATTTGAATCGTGTAGATTCAAAAAAATTCCCTATCATGGGACTGGTAAGTATAACATTTAAACCAATTGCCTCCAATTAATATTGACTCCAATCACTTATTATTGCTAAGAATTACTAATCTTTGTCACAGGGCAACATGGATATTCCACCTCAAGATACAAGCAGGGATGTTCCTCACAGTACACCTTCTTCAGAAAAGGTAAACCTTAATTAGTGTAATTCTAAAAATTATATAGAAACAAATGTCATATTATTATGTTCTTTTCTTTATGGCTTTGGAGTTATTTTGATAGAATTTTACTGATATTGATGCCACAACTTGATACTTATTGATAGAGAAAAGCAAAAGAGGCAGCAGATCTTTTGTGATCTGAAGTTGAGGCGACAATTAGAGATGACATAGAATCTAACTCTAACCATGTATTTATGGCTACTCAAATAAAAACTAAATATGGTAATGAAATTCTTAATTTTGTAATGGAAGCAAATGAAACTGAGGAGTCAAAGGAACTCAAAGAAGAATTGACACATAGATTCAAATATATTAGTGTAAGCAGTAATTAATCTTAAGCAATAATTAAATTTTGATATATGTTTATATTTTATACTATCTTATGGATCATGATCTAAGATATGATGTGTTCTTCTTACAGGATTTTTTGACACGTGTGAAATGATGTCAACATGGTGAGGGTTGTAGCGTTGCACCGCCTTCATGTAAATAATCCTTAAACCTTTAACCATTGATTTAACCTTTCTATGCATTATTGACTCAACTTATGTTTGGGATGCTTCTAGTACCCCATTTAATCTTTATCCATTGCAAATGTCTTTGCTAACAATGTATTCTTCAGCTCATGATGAAGTGCAGATGCCTCCTTCGGTTAACATTCCACATTTGATGGCTGCATTGTCCACAACAAGGTGCTTGCAGACATCTTCCTCTATACCATCTACAACTGGTAAAACTTTATTTTTCTATATTTTGTTATGTGCTAATCATGCATTGATTATTTTTCTTGTGTGAATTTTATATACTGTATGGACCTATTTTGTCCACTAATAGATACACCTACACCTGGTACAAGAATAGATCAGACCAGTACTAGTGAAGATCAACCATTTCCTAGATCAGCTCGTGTTACTAGTACTGGTTCATTTGCAGGGACATTATTGATGAACAAGAACAATATGGTTCCGTTAAAAGTACCAAAGCTTCTGGGTGCTTTAAAATTGTTATTATTTACAATGTAATTGTAGTTTACTTATACATAACTCGATTTGGACTAATAATCCCATGGCATTTTTGTAGGAAATGATGTTTTTTATGATCATCTTTTTGAAATGACATTGAAGTTATTTGGGCCCACCATACGTAAAAGGTACATAGCTTCATAATATTGGTACAATGTTTTTCTTATCTTCCATTTATTGTACTATATTAAAGTTATGATATCTAACAATTTTGTTTTTTCAAAAAAGGTGGAATGAATAGGATGCTGACTTAAAAAATCAGCTCATTAAATCTTTAGAGGGCCTCTTTGGAAATGAAACTTTTGATAGAGCCATGATTCTTAAAAAAGCAGCCAAACATATAAAGACTATGAGGGACCAATATAGAAGGGCTCTAAAGGATAACCCAAAGTACGAGTGTCCTCCTATGATTCCACCGATGGAGTGGAATGAAATAATGGAAGATGAAAAAGAGAAAAGGCTAAAGGGTAGTGGAATTCAACTAGAAGATGACAAACAAAGGTATGTCGTGATAGTATTAAGTAGAATGTAATCATGCACTAATTAGTGATCTTTGTAAATATATAATCTAACATGTTTCAAACTTTTCATAGACTGCAAGACACATCAAAAGCAACACAAGTGAGATTAACAAAGGTTGGCCAACACAAACTTGGCTCTGGTGGCTATATGAAACTTCACTCTCAACTTGTAAGTAGCAGCATTGAAATTTCATATCAAATTTTTATATATAAGGTTGCAAATAATTCTGTTTAATCAAATCATACATGTAAAAGTGACAATATTAAACAAAAAATATAGGGCACAGAATTCAATGTAGAGCCCATAGATGAAGACAAGAGAATAGCCTTGAAGGAAGGCTATGTAGTCATGGCTGCATGCCTACGCCAAGAATCCCAAAGCCATAACGAAGCATCTGCTGCACCAGATGAGACATAGGTAAATTGGTCAAATGAAAAGTAAATCAAATTGAATAGTTAATTTCGAACATAAATTGACTATTTCATGATAACAATGTGCATGACATTTCACTACAGCCTTCAAATCCTACCATAGAACCTGGGCATGATGAAGGCCATGATGTGCATCATAGTGTTGGAGGTATTAATTTGCTATTGGAAATAAATTACGTAATTATTAATAGAATTTAACATCTTTAATTGCAATTGGCCGTGTAACCTTTTTTTGAATATTTTAGAGCATGTTGAGGTGGCAGAAGATCAAAATATTATTGTACATGATGATGTGGCATTGTCAGGTAAATAAAAATGCATGTTATGTTCTATTGGTTAATGAAATATATGTAACAGTAAAAAAAGTATGCGAATTTAACCCATTTACTTGCTATTGGAGCATACCCCCCTTTAGTGCAGCAGCATCGTCCTCCTCGAGACATGAGGAAGCATCATAATTTGAGATCACAACCACAAGAGGAGGAAGATAATATTGATGCTCCTGTTAGCCTTTACCTAAATAAGAAATCTAAGAAAAACCCAAAAAAGAAATGATTTCTTAAAAATGCTCTTTGATAAAACTTGTTTGATCAACTTTGTTGGATAATGAAAGAACGTTGTTTTAAGTAATTATCTATGAATGTTGTGTATTAATATTGAATTATATGTCATTTTAATGAATATTGTTATGTGTTAATGAATTCTTGATTAGTGTTGTGTATTAATGAATGTTATATCATATTAATGAATGTTATGTGATTGTATTGATTGAATGTTATAGTTCATAAATGGATGAATGAAGTGTGTAATTAGATGTTAATGGGGAATTTAGATTGATGTTAGGAGGAGGGGGGTGAGGCTAGATGAGCTTCCACCTTCACGTGGTTGGCCTTGTTAAGTAGAGAATATTAAAGTATTCTCAAAACCAAGTGAAGCTCAAACTAACACACCTTCATTATTTAATCAATTTCATTCATTCTAGGTCTTTTCTCATAAGTGCATTTTGAATGTGTCATTGTCAAGCAACTATCAAATAAAAAACTAGAAGGGCCAATAGTCAACTTCTCATTGTCATTGTTTGGCATGATTCGGCTTCATTTTGTGTAAGTATTCTTGTATTGAATGCTTAACCTCTCTTGGCCTAATGTGGATTATTTCATTGGTTTATGTTTTTTAGTAGGTGAAGTGTTAAATCAAATATCAGTTGGATCTATAAGTAGCATAGATATTCTATAGCTAATAGCCTAATACAACCACGCGAATAAATTTACTTGCTATCCCCTTAGGATTTACTTAAGCAAACAGTCCTTATGTGCTCAAAAATAAGTTGTTTTAGTGCTGCAATTGTAGATGATTGTATGCATGAATTCAATGACAAGAACTGAACATTTAAGCTCTATGATAATGCTTGTCATCCTTATATGGCAGGCAAATGAATCCAAGAAGGAAGCTTTCAGGAAATATTTGGAGTCAAGCGGTGTGCTTGATACCCTCACAAAAGGTTTGCGATAGTTCTTCTTATATGATGAAATGCTGAATCTAGAAAATTAATTTGTGAATTTGCATCTATTTGTGAGATAATATATTAATATTGGCAGTTCCTCTTATATGATGAAATGCTGATTTTAGAAAATTAGTTTGTGAATTTGCATCCATTATTTTTGGATGCCTGAATGTTATGTTTGCCTTGTGAGGATTCAAATTAATTTGATTTGTATTATCATATAATATCTTTTCTCTTATAAACTACCTTGTTTCCATGTATGATTTACAGTTATTCGTTCCAGTGTTCCAAAGATGAATCTGGATGATATCTTTGAGCAAAACAATGAGGTTGCTAAAGTTGTTGAAGAACTTGAAAAGGTTGATATATTCATATCAGTTTCATTTATTTATTGATGTTTATTGTCAATTGATTACTGTAAAATATCTCTTAAATATCAAACAAGATGAAATTTGAATGCAGTATGATTCAATCATTCATTTCTATGCTTATATGCTATGTCAAACTATGGATATGAGATAGTTCAAACACTTATTGTGGATATAGAGGTTGATGTGCATGTCAAGAAAGCAATGAATGAAATAAATGTAGGCAAGACTTTTACATCCAATACTAAATGTCCTTTTTACCATGATATTGTTGGAGATTGCTAGCATATACTTTTGCATTTTGTAAATGGGTTGATGGTATTCATTTATTTAAGAAAACCCAACTCATTATCCTCAACTTTGTTCATATTTTTGTTCTATATCTGTTTAGTTTATTTACCCAAAATTTCTCTCAATTTCACCATCATTCATTTCATTGTTTTATATCAACTGCAAGAATGAGGGTGACAACACAAGAAAAAGCAAAGGCAGAGAAAATTTTACAGATCAAGAGAGCAAAAGCTTTCCTTATTTTATTTGTCAGTATGTATCAACACTTCCTTTTATGTTATATATGTATATTTTATAGATTTGTATATTTATAATTTTAAAAGTTGTATGTAATATACATTGGGAGATAATATATTGATATTGGTAGTTCTTCTTATATGATGAAATGCTGAATCTAGAAAATTAATGTGTGAATTTGCATCTATTTGTGAGATAATATATTAATATTGGCAGTAATAGTGCAAAGGAAAGAGGACATGACAAATTGAAATAATAAGATACAAGTGGAGGGAATTTGAATCAAAAAATGTAAAATTCTAACACACCAGTTCAAATAAAACCATTAAAAAATCCATAACCAAATCTAGTTTGCAAAAGCCAGCACAATTGAAACTCACCTTCTCAATGTTTTCTCTAATAGCATACTTGCAAACCTGCTAACAAATCTCTGTAATATTGGCTCAACTTAATCCTTGGGTATAACGGGTCAATGCCATTAGGTCCACATCCTTTGATACAGGTGATTTTCTCAAGCAAGACTTAAAAATTTGATAACGTGAGGACTCATCAGGTAAGGGAATATAAATCAACTGGTCAAGTTGGCCAGGCCTTACCAATGCATGATCGATGATATCGGGTCTATTTGTAGCAGCAATAATGAAAACTATTTTCTTGGCTATCATACCATCCATCTCCATCAACAACTAGTTAAGGACTCTGTCTGCGGCACCGCCAGCATCCCCAACACTGCTTCCATGCTGCAAACATGCAAACCATTTATGCATCACCAGTCAGAGAGCCTATCTCAAATAGTTCAAACAAAATTCCTACTCAAATATATTCACTGTCCTCAACTTGAACTTCACTCATAAAAAATCAACTCACCTGTGTAGCAATAGAATCAAGCTCGTCAAAAAATAGGACACAAGGAGCTAATCCTCTAGCTTTATCAAAAATTTCCCTCACATTAGCCTCACTCTCTCCAAACCACATTGTTAAAAATTCAGGGCCCTTCACACTGATGAAATTGGCCTGACATTTGTTAGCAATGGCTTTAGCAGATGGATTGCTAGAGCCCAAAGCAATCTGGAAGTGCTCATTACTAACGACCATGGAGTTTAGAATCTCAGCATCTATTGTCTCATCTTCTAAGTCTATAACATCCATCTTTTCCCTAATGCACTAAAGTGCAGCCTCAGTACACAAAGCAACAAGATTTTCTCCAACATATCCATGGGTATCCTTAGTAATCTTTTCAAGATCAACCTGTAACAAGAAAACTAAAGATAAATAGATACTCCATCAAGAAACATAAAGATTAATAAATACTTTCAAAATCCAAGAACTATTTAACATTAGATATAGAAGTACAAAAAATAAGGCCCCAATATACGTACATCATCAGAGAGCTTCATATTCTTTGTATCTATGCGAAGCACTTCCAACCTGCCCACTTCATCTGGAACCCCAATATCAATCTCCCTATCGAACCTTCCAAACCTTCTGAGTGTTGGATCAATACTATTTGGTCGGTTAGTTTCTCCCATAACAATAACATGGGCACGTGATTTAAGTCCATCCATAAGCATAAGAAGTTGAGAAACAATTCTCCTCTCAACTTCACCATGGGTTTTTTCCCTCTTGGGAGCTATAGAATCAATTTCATTAATAAATATAATGGACGGAGCATTCTTCTCAGCCTCCTCAAAAGCCTTCTGGAGATTTCTTTCACTTTCTCCAGCCAACTTTGACATGATCTCAGGTCCTTTGATACAGAAAAAGAAGGCACTGGTTTCATTTTCCACTGCCTTAGCAATTAAAGTTTTCCCAGAACCAGGAGGCCCATAGAGCAGAATACCCTTTAGGGGCTTCACACCAATAGATTTGAAGAGTTTTGGGCATCTAAGAGGATGCTCTACCAATTCATGGATCACCAGTCAGAGCCTATCTCTCAAATAGTTCAAACAAAATGAAAAAACCCACAGTTTCACACAGAGCAGAGTAGATGGATTGCTAGAGCCCAAAGCAGTCTGGAAAACAGAATGAGCAGGGACCCGCTGGAAACAAGCGGTAGAATGAGTGTGGACACCTAAAGATAAATATCTAGACTAATCACTTATCAGGATGCCATTGGTGATTAGTCTAGATATTTATCTTCAATTTTTTTTTAAACACTACGTGTTTCATCGAAATTTCGACCCACCTGTGTCGAAACTCTGGCATAAAATTGACCATTCTGTGTCGAAATGTGGCATCACAGGTTTGGCATCTTGGTCGGAGCCGCTAAATATTTCAACCAATTGTGGTCAAAATATGACCATCACAAGTTTGGCATCCTGGTCGAAGCGACCAAATTTTTCAACCAATATTAATTTATATTGGTCGAAAGATCGACCAATACACGAACACATGCCAATGTTATTTTCGGCCTAGATTGCCTTCTTTTTTGACCAATATGGGAATCGATCATTCGATGGTTTTAGGTATGGGTTGATATTTCAATGCAGATAATAGCGATGCACCAGTTGGTCAACTATTCGACTGTGTTGGGTAGAAACTTTGACCAATAGTGCGTCGAAAAATGGTGCAAAATGTACTAGTGCACCCATTGCCTTGTGTTGCATAAATCAAGCATGGTGACAACATGAAAGATATTGTAGGAATATTGTTGGATTAAATTTTGGAAAAGCTCATCAAAGGTCTTAATGTCAGGAGAAAGCAAGGTAAACCAACTCATGGATTGGCCACTAAGACTCTGATGAAAGAGTCTCATTAGATAAGTCTATTCGTGCATAAATCCCATGCTTAGAGCACAAAATTCATACACATGTTCTTGGGGATCCTTATTACCATCATACTTGTCATGTTTTTGAATCTCCACATTATATGGGAAAGGGGGCATGTAGAGACTTATGTTGAATGGGAAGGGACAAATTGATTCAAGTCAGCACTTGTTAGAGGGTTGGTCCTTATCCTTCTTTAGTTGGGAAATTTTGTAGCGTAGGTCCTAGAGTTGTTTGGTAAGAGCAGTGAGAGAAGACTCTTCCTCTTTTTGCAGTAAAGCATCAACATTAATGTCAGGCGGAAGCTTCACACCCATGGAAGCAAGATGCATGAAATAGTGATCTTTATCTTGACTCATGATGGCTTGCATACTTTTTGAAAATGCTTATCTTCCTGACACTTTTGAATCTCTTATTGCATGGGTTATTCATCCTAAGAGGAATCAGAATCATGTCTTATGTGGGAATCTAAGTCAAAGTTTTCCATATTGATGTAATCAAGATCTCGACATTAACAAAGGGAACTGACTGATAGCTAGAAGTTTGATGCAAAGGTTCTTCACGAGAAGATGGTCCGGTAGTGTCATAAATGGATTTTCATCTAGGATTAGTTGTAGCCTTGTAGGAATGACTACGAGTTCTGATTGGCATGGAAGATGATATTAAGAAACCTCTAGTAATAAGATGACTAAGCTATTGTAGGAAGATCAAGGTGATGGTAGTTCTTGTCTCAAAGGTAGGTAGTAGGTAAATAACAAAGTAGCTAGAACAAGGTGCAAGGTACCGAGAATGAGGCATGAATGCCTGCTAAGTGGCACTTGCAACTAGGTTGATGTAGCTAAGATAACTGAGTACATGGTACCGAGAATGAGGCTTGAATGTTGGCTGAGTGGCACTTGTGACAAAGTTTGAGCAAGGTGTGTTCAAATGAGATATTTTGAGACAATAGCTAGAGCACTTCCAAGATCTTAAAATAAGAGTGAAGAGTGATCAAACCACTAGAAAGGATTTAATCAATTGAGGATACCAATTCTAGAATGAGTAGCTGCTGATCAAAATGATAGAAAATCCAAAAGAAACTCGGACAGTGAAGACACTAAAATTTTTAAGAACTTAATGGATTTTTGGTGATTAGTCAAGCAAAGAATCGTACGATAAAACTAAGCATTGGATATGATAAAACCCAACACTAGTTGTGATAATATGGTGAAGGTCAACTTTATTGTGCAATAAAATACAACACATGATGCGATAAAGCACTCATATCGTATGATACGATGCTTGGATAAAATGATAGAATGTAGGGAAGATGATAATTTATCACTGTTTTGACATATCTTGACCAATCTAGATGCTTTTGACTTTGAATTTCTGATGAGTCGAAGTTTCCCTAAATTGGGTCTGGATGTTTCCAAGCAAGAAATAGTGTGATCAAATAGTAGTCTACAAACAATCCACCAAAGGAAAAAGCAACTTTGGGGACAAATAATTGTGAGGTCTAAAGGAATGTTGCAATATGTCAAGAGCATCAAATGTATGTTCCACAATGATTTGCATGGGTCTCAACACATTCGAAGGCATAAAAAAAAAGATCTACCTAAGGACAAGGTGAGTATCACAACCTTTGCCCACAACTTGGTATTTCTTCGCATCACACAAAGTGATGTTGTCTTTTTTGAGGATAGCATCCAAGGGAATATATATGGTGAGTAGTCTTGGGGTGATCCGGGTAAAGTCCACTTGGATTAATCCTTGCACAAATATTATGATACTTTCGAAGGTAGGTCGCATAGCTTCTAACCAATGGTGTCTAGTAAGGGCATCCATTCACAACTATCCCTTGTAGTTACGCTTAGCGAAATTGAGGCCTACAACCCTACAAGCACTTCAAGTAAGGTAGTCTTGGAAGCAAGATTGAGACCTTGCAGTCTTACACATCATTCTCGTGTGTATTTTCTCAATCAAACAAGTGAGCCAACATAGTTAATAGCCACGTCCTTGTGGTTTTTGGCCAACAAGGCAAAAAAATTATAGTGGGTTGGATGAGTTGGTTTTTCTTTGTCCCACTTGGGTCGTTCCCACAAGATTTTTACCTCAATGACAAGCCCTCTAAAGGTAAAATGAAAATAAAAGTAGATAGGCCAATGAAGGTCTAGATTTCTGATTTTCCACGAAGGAAAATAGCATACTCTCTTGCTCCATAGTTTTTCCCAAGCACATCAAGCACATGGTCATTTACCCAAGATTCCTTTTACAAGTAACAAATCAAGTAGGTCAAGATTTTTTATTCAACCACTAGGAGGTGAAGATCATACTCTTCTACTACTCAACTAATCAAAGAAAAGAAGTATCCTAATTAAGCTAGATGCCTAGAAAATCAAGTTTATGAAAGCACAATGTTGATTTGTATCTCCAGGAAACCAATAATACAAATAGCTTTAGTAGTCTTCTAAAATATGTCTTTGGCAAGCATTCTACAACCACAAAGCATTAGTAGTCTTGAAATAAGCAAGTGTTTATGTATTTGACAAGCAATTTATCTATCAAATACCCTACAAAAACCTATCAAAACTTGAAAAATAGAAGGTCAAAGCCAAAACAAAGCTGAATCAAGCATCAAAATCCAAAAAAATTCAACTGTTGGACCCTAAAAAATGTTCATTATTTTTTATACGATGAAACACATTCAGTCACCATATTATCGTACAATAGAACCCGAAGAGCAACATTATGAACTCCAAGGATGTTGTATCATATGATGAAAGCCAATACCACATGTAATAAAACACCCTATACCATATTATCGTACAATAATTCTCACCATTGTGTGAGATGAAATTGGGTATCGTACAATAATCTAGATCACTGAGTATGATATTCGTCGTAGATTTGAAAAATAAATAAAAATATCTTGCAAGCAAAGGGACAATTTTTCAATTCAAGCCCCATGTTGGGCACCAAAAATGTGTGGTTAAATATTGGTATCAAATTGGAATGCAACCAACACTCAATAAACCATTAACTCAATAATTTAGCTATAGGAGTCCATGTCGCATGAACCAACTCAACTCTCAAAAGCGGCTTATTGCTTCCAAGTTGAAATGAGTTTAATCCTTCTTGTGATACTCATCAGTTTGGCATGAAGGATTAGTCACTTGAGTACTCCAAAATGGAAGATTCTAATGAAATACAAAGCTAGAAATGAAACTAGAATGCAAGATTAAAAAAACTAAAATGAGAAAATTAAACTAGTCATGGATGCAAACAACAGTATTCTAGAATGAGAATGCAAGAAACTATGCTATGGCAAAACAATGCAATAAAGTAAACTAGAATTGCTAAGAATGCTCTAGAATTCAAGAGAATCAACTTCAACAATAATCAAGATGGAACCCTTGAGCCAAGGAAGAACTTCATTTTAAAGGAATTACCTCAAGAATGGAGGGTGAAGATTAATAGGCAAAAGATGTTAGGTAGAGATGAGTGATGAGGGAGATCAATCCATGTGAGAGGATTCAAGATTTTTGATTGGCCAAGCTTGATTGGAGAATAAGACAAAATAGAAAATCTCCTTTTAATTGCCAAGTAATCAAGATTAAGTTGCACAAAGTGCTCTTTTTAATAAAAGTGCTAAGACTTTATATTAAAGGTAAGTTTTTTGACAATTAAATAATTTTTTTAAGTTTAGAAATGATTTAGGCTTGATTTTAGAAATAATTCAATTATGCAAGGGGGATTAATCAGGTTACTTACATAATTATGTCTAGTAATTATGCCTTTGAGATTTAGAATTTTGTTTAAGAGAAATTTAATCAAAATTGGTGGCTTAGTTTCTACTAGATAAATTTTAGGTGATTTAAGTTGTCGCACAACAACTTCTGGCTTATGGTAGTTGTTGTAGGTAGCTATGGTTGTCGTAGGCAGTTATGGCTATCGTAGGCAGTTATGGCTATTGTGGGCAGTTATGGCTATCGTGGGCAGCTAGCACTGCCATGACAGTACTAGCCTGTTGGGGTAGTCTAGCTGTCGCGGCAGCCTTAGGGCTATAGGGGGGAGAGACCCCTGCCTCCCTCCTATTTATTTATTTTTTTATATATATTTTTAAATATTTATTTATCAAAGACTATTTTTTTTGTTCATCATTAAGAACATAAATACATTTTTTTACACAAACAAACAATGGATTAATTGAGAACCTGATTCCACTATTTGATTTAATTTGGATTTTCACAATCAACTGTTAATTTCAATTTTCTAGTGTTGTGTTAAATAATTTCACCAAACCCTTATCAGATCTAAATTTCCTAAAACAATATCATGTATGTTTTCAACCTAGGGTTTACCAGACACAATTTCTCTCCTTTTTTCTCACAGATTTTAACCAAGAGGAATTCACATATGAACAATATTTTGTATAATATTTTAATAATTATATCAATTCAAACCTTAAGGTTTTCTACCATAAATCTCTCAAACCCTAATTGAATTTAAAACAAAAATTTAATTATGAAATTCATTCAAGCACCAAATTTCCTAAAACCAATTCTAGAAATTTCAACATGAAAGGAAAATCACAAAATAGCCATAACACTCAAATCTAACATGCACAAGGAAAACAATCTTTCTGAAATACCAAAATTAACACAAGGGTTTCTAAATCCTACCTCAAACCACTAATCGAAGAAATATGAAGAAGACCAGAAACGTAGAAAAATCTAAGCGTACACAAAAAAATTCTTCAATTCAATTCCTTCACCCAAATCTACAAACTTGTGTGTTGAGAATAATGGCCAAACCTTTCCAATATAGGAATTCAAACTCAACCATGCAAATTTTTGGAACTCAACTCAACTCAATAGCCTTGTTTTCATCAACTCCATAATTCCCTCAATTCTAATTTTTAACTCAAGTATTTTGCATTCCTTATTTTTGTCAATTCACTTTACTCTCAATTAATTTATTTTTTTATTTTTTTATTCTAATTAATTTGTGCAACTAAATTACATTTTAATTAAATTAATATTATTTTCCACATGATATTTTATTTCAATTAATAAATTATCTTTTAATTAAAGATTTGAATTTGATAATTAAGTAAATCTTTAAAGGGGTGTATTTAATTTATCTTCATTAATTAAATACTTTTATTTACACAAGTAGGCATTTAATTAAATCTTTAAATTTTATAAATATATTTAATTAATTTTTATTAATTAAATACTTTCACATTAAAATAACTATATTTAGCAAGATCTAATATATTTAAACCACATGATTAATCTAAATAAAGTATTTTATCATAACAACATATCAACCAACCAGATATCAACTGAAACTAATAAAACCATACCCAGGCTCAAGGGAAAAAGGCTATGAACTCATATCACTTGGACAAAATCGAGAAGGATAAAATAACATAAATGTGTCCAGTATTTTAGGACAATAAAATGGCTTATGTTGGGATTTGGATCTGAACATTATCTCCCCTCTCTTACCATTGAGACTTTCCATAGGGCACGCTCATCTTGACAATTCAGGGAAGTCGATGTCCAATACTTGCAAACCTACATAAAAGACAAGCATGTACATACATAAATATATAACAAGCAATGGTAGGGATTAGGACATCATGCAAATCCCGCAACTAGGTAACTACGACTTTGTCCCTCAACCATATCAAACATGTCAAACAGGAAAGAAAAAGCATACATGATAACCATACACATGCAAGTATGGGGTAAGTAAAATTATAACCATAAACATCATTTTAAACATATAGATAATAATCATCAAAGTAACTAACATCATCTAACTGTAAATATATAATATCCATAATTATCCAATCATCAAATCACTATGTAATGTCATACATCCAAAACCACATAATAACTGAAATAATGAACGCACACATAAAAGTGGCCTAAAAGAGTTTTGCAATATAAAATTGAAAGGTAAACTATGGGTGGGAACTACAGTACACACAAAATGGACAAGTTGAAATAGTTTCAGACTTTAATAAAATGCATTCCATGGGTGTAAAGTTAAATCCAATTACCTATGTGAGCATCCTTCCCGTCAAAGGGAAAATGAAGACTTTGGAGTATGTTAAAATTGTCTATTGAAGCATGGTGCTAGAGATTTTATAGGGCACAATAGATCAATTTTCAAGGAAACTCACAAAATCTTTAAATAAATGAAGCACTCTGGGGCATATCCTAGCATTGTAAATGTTCATAAATATATTACCTAGATGTCAGCTAGACTTGTACGGGATGTGTGGGTTGTGCTACATTTTGGTAGAATTTAAAATGTTTTTTTTATCCTTCTCTTGAATGCATCCACAATAGAGCCCATGAAGATGATTCTTGAATAGTCTCCACATAGAATACAATATAACCCTATACACATGGAGAGAGAACCTGAGGAAATACTTAAAATTCCTAACACAAGTATGTGTATGGATTGCATTGGGAGGATGAATTCAAATAGAAACCACAAAGATATAGCTATTGCAAACCTTTGCATAGCAATATAGATCTACATATGTGTAAGAGGGGTTTTTGCACTGAGACTAAATGGCTTTATATCCTTATAGAATATGAATGATAGTGTTTAATATGGTTTAGTTACTTGGATATTCTTAAAAATTATTTTATGTGAACATAGATGTAAATGGGATGATTGAAGGATGAGGTTGTTTGTCAAGATATTTCAAGTAGATGTTATGACAAAGAGAGAAATGAAATAGAAAGATAAATTGTTAAAGTGGAAATAAAAGTGATCAAAATGGCAGACGGAGCTTGAGAAAGGGATTTATGGGAAATTTATCTTTGCAAGAAGAACATACTCACTTGATATGAAGGGGTTTCATGAAGTGATTTTTCCTGTTCAACAAATATTCACTAAGTGAAAACATTTCACATAAATAGAAGATGGGATAATATTCCTAAGTAAGGGAATTAGTTTTGCAAATGAGATGAACATCTAGAACACAAAGGGGTAAATTTATAAAGTTCAACATATTATTTATTCATATGAAAACATATGAGAGATATAAATGGCGAAGAGATAAAATATCATAAAAAAGCATACAAAAAATGGGTAGCATAGTTGTTACTAACAAAATGAAGTCATTGGGATGGAGTGAAGGAAGGGGAACCATTTTCAATCATGGGTAATGTTACCCATATATTTTTCTTTGTTGTAAAGTTAAACATTTGAGCTTTGTCCATATGCATAGTCATTGTCGAACCTTTTTCCCTTAACCTCCCTTAGTTCATAGTTCAAGTTTGAGAGTTAAAGAAAGTACTAAGGTTGGTCACATCAAAAGTCTAGCTATCGAGTCATATGTTGTTTCAAAAGTCTAGCTATCGAGTCATATGTTGTTTCAATAGTATAGCTATCGAGTCATAAGATGATCTGCTTAACCTTGAACTTGAACTCATGAAAATTATAGTTCAAAGTTCAAAGTTCATGATTTTTTGTGAGTAATGTTAAACACTTTTCAAATAGTGGAAGCCACTTGTCAGTAATGATGTACGCAAAAGTACATTATTTATGATTTTGGGAAGTGCAGCGAAAAGGGGGTAATAATGAAACATTAATGCACGTATGCTGTAAAGATTGGATTTTATGGAGAAACTGTAAGTTGTCAAATCAACAACACTTCACATGGGAAAAAATTAACTTGTTGTAATCTCCCAATATTTAGCAAATCTTTCTTTGCCATAAGTAATTTATGTCATTATGTAAAATTATTCAGCAAACAATTTGTTGAAGGAGAGGCGATGAATGTAAGGTAGGATAGATAGCAAGGCATTGCATGTGAAGAAAAGGTGAGTCTCAAAGCCTTTTTTTGCAAAACTTTCTTCTTTCAACTTTTATAGTAGGAATTTTTGTTGTTTTCTCTTTGTGCATGATAGATTCTCTAGAAAGTTCTTTGTAAAATGTCAATTTTTCGCCCCAAGCTTCTGAAGGTAGAGAAAGATACTCATCTGGTTAGTTCTCTACCTAAAATTATGGACACTTCTCTAGTAAATGTTGAACTTGCAGAGGTTGTGCAAAGAATTAAAAATGCAGAAGAGTTGTCTATGTCAAGAAAAGTAGCTAACAGTGATTGGCTTAAAGCGGTTGGGTTTCCAACTATAGTATCTTGTCCAGAGCTGGTACTCGAATGCACCAATAGGTATGATGCCTAAGAGAGGTGTATCCGCACAATTTCAGGAGGAATTTTTGTTAAGATAAGTCGTGAAAGAGTAATGGTCACACTAATAATTCCACACAAGGAGACATATGAAGCATGGACTATTGATGAAGCCAGTAGTTAGTTTTCAGCTAACAAGAAAGAGTACAACAACACCATCACTCAGAATTGGTTGATGAAGCTAGAAAAAGGGGGTTTTCGCCTGCCCAAACCATTAACTATTGAACATTTGATCATGGGAGTGAAATATATGGTTTTATTGCTAAACAGGATCAAAGGTAATCATCATGCATTTCAATGGGAAGATTGGATGTACTGTTTCATCTAGAAAATCTTAGGAGTGGACAAATTTATTTACTAGGTTAAATTGATTTCTAATAGATTTCATGAGGAGTTAATTAGGGCAGCTAACATGGCTACTTTCCATGTGTCTTCATACTTATTTTATATTCTAGCCTATTGTAGAGACTGGGAAGGTCTCCCACATCAACCATGGAATGAAGAGATGAAAATCTATGAATACTATGTACATAAGTGTGGAGGACTTCAGAAGGGTTAATGATGTCTTTCTAGCTCGTCTTGTTTTTGAATTACAAGGTAAAGAAAATCAAAGACTCTTAGATGAGGCTATTGAATTGATTTTTGTATATGGTAGTCACTTTATTCAATTTCCCAAGTTTAATTATCTTAGTGTTGTGGGGATTTGAAGGAGAACCTTTGAAGTTGCCCAAACATTATTTAGATAAATTTGTTTAAATGGAGATCTGCCAACAACTGGCTCATGTTGATAAAAATATCAGAGGAAAGAAAAGTTCAAGCGTATTCTTCCTAATAGACCTAGGTTACTATTGATGTTGGTCAGCGCAAGATGCCATGACCCTATAGGAGTTGAAAGGTCTGAATCTAAAATTGTATCATGTTACATCAAACTTTGATAGCAAGGGGTTTGCCCAGGGCCATCTGAACGTAGCCCCTACATTCATGCACGAACTTGAGTTAGAGGATTTTTGGGTAGACTATTCTGATGAGTTTGAAGTGCGGAGAAGGATGTGGTCTAGATTGACATTGAAGTAGATTATCAATTAAAGCTAAAATTAAATATTGATTGAGTTGAAGAAAAAGAGGGTGAATAAGTGTTAAACTCCCATTACATTGAAAAAGTCTAGGGTCTTCCTATTCTAGCTATAGAGTGGAATAAAAGGGAGTAAGACAATCTATAGGCAAGAACCTCCAATGTAATCTAGTGCACATAAAGATGGCTTGAGGAACAAAGAGTGACTAGGTCCACCATCATGAAGCCAACTCCTCAAAGGAAGTCTGCGTGGTTAGGCTCTTCCAAAAGTATTTATGCTTCCACTAACTCGATCGTTGAACTCTTTGTTGCAGGTGTAGTCAAAGTCAAAGTTGAATCTGAACCCCTTTCAAGAAAAGTTTAAGTTCAAGTTCAGCCCTCATCATGTCCTCGAGTCACCTGTTCACAGAGTAAGAAAAACAACAGTCAACAACCAGGTTTGAACATTCTGATAGACCTAGAGTCAAGAGAGGAGGCAAAAGAACCGAAGAAAGATAAAACTATCAAATAAACCCGCAAAGCAAAGATGGATGTTGAAAAGCAAATAGATGAGGGGGGTGGTCAAACTGACTCGCTGGCATTGATGGGTAGCGCAAAAATTTAGACACCCCAAGACAAACCTTCTGGAGCACCCAAATGGTTGGAGATGTCTGTGAAGAAGAAGATGAGCATTGTCCATGTTTCACTCCCAATTGAAGACATGGTGAGAAAATTCCTTGGGAGGATTTCAATGAGTAAGAAGTTGAAAATAAAATCTAGGTTGAGTTTTGATGAAGATACAAGTCGCAAGATGGCTGAAATAGCCAAACTAGCCACAAGTAAAGATGAAGATGAAATATCTCTCCAAAATGATGAAATAAAAAGAGTTGATCTTGGAAAAGGAACAAGGGAGGTGGATATGAAAATCTTTGAATCATCAAATAAAAGGATTTCATCGAGAATCTGGAAGGATGCAAAAGATAAGAAGGAAACAAAAGAGGCACTAAACAAATGGTTGAATACATACATGAAATTCAGAATCTAGGTCCTTTTCCTATTTTTCAAATTCATGTCACGTTGGATGTCAAATCCCTAATTACTCAAAAATTCTTGGACCAAATACAGAGGGATTGAATGATTGCAAAGACTTTTAGCAACTGGTTAGACTCTGTGACCCTTGAGGAAGTAAAATACATAAATAATCTAAGTGATACACATAGGAGTGCTTTAGGAGTTACCAAAAAGCTAGAGACATAAATAAGCTCCTGGGAGGAAGAAAAGGGAAACTAAGAAAAGGAAGTGACATGGATGGAAGAGGTGAAGAATTGTGGACTTAAAAAGTTTCTATTCAAAAAGCATGTACCTAGTTTGGACACAAGTATAACACTGGGATTTAACGTGGAAACCCAATTTGAGAAAAACCACTTGTAACATGCTATTGATTTTCACTCTTCTGAAGTGAGCCGTGTGAGAAGCCAACCCTGTTAAAGGTTTACAATACACATTGTTAGGTGTGACCTGGTTAAAGGATTTAATCACCCTGTTAAGAGTGACCTGGTTAGAGGGCTTAAGAACATTCCATTAGAATGTCACCTTGATTAAAGGGTTTACACAATGACTATTAGGTCAACCTTGATTAAAGGATTTAGACTGATACAATGGTTAGAAAGTAACAATAGGTTCTGATCTAAAATATACAACTCACTTTGCAAATATAGATTCAATTTTATCATATGCTAATTTACTGACTGACCTTCATTTCCATCTCCATCTCTAATCTTCTCAAAAATTCTCTTCAAGCAATCACCACAACTCTGTTCAGCTCTTCACATCTTCACCTTAGCCTTCTTCTTAGATTCATCAGTCAATAACATCAACCTCTTCCACACACTATTTAACCTCACAATTATGTCATCCTTATACCTCCTTGATCATGTAGATTAATCGGTTGCCACTTAATCTCTTCCGTAGATCTTAGGTTTAGGTCAGATTCATCAAATCCTTCCATCATTTTATTTTCCTACTTTTCCTTCTACACACATTTCCAAACTTCTCTTTGAATCCATAATAAAATGGTTTACCATGCATTAAATGCTCCATATCATTCATTAATAATGTCAACACATTTTACATATCCCAAGAATTCAACTATGTCAGTTGGGATTCTCAATTCTTTCACAAACTGTAAATTACTGATACTCGGTCAATATTGTGTTCATCTCCTCGGTCATTACTGGATATCTCGATCATCACTAAAAAATTTCTTCTTGGTAAACACAGTCTTTGCTTGATTAATTATTTGTCACTTGGCAATTATTGATGCTCAGTCGACACTAGATTTTCTCGACATATACTGGCGCTCAGTCGACACTAGCATCACTCAGCTTAAACTAAATTTTTTTATTTTTTCTCAGTTAAGCCTATGTTTCCAGTCTTTCTTCTTCACTTGGTGTTAAAGATAAACAACACATTACCTTGTCAATGTTCCAACTAATCAAGTACCCATTGAAGTATCACATAACTCAACCTTTCCTTAGGTCCTCTTGTTATCTCCTCTTTTCAAATCCTCTTCATCAATCAAAAGATATGGTACTCTACTAGATAGCAATTGTCTTACAAGTTAAGGTTTGACATCAATGACAATATAACAATTATTTCAATTGTAATTTCCAACAATATCCCTCTTTGGCACTAATGGAAACACCACATGAACAACACATGATTTACCATACAATCCAAAATATTTGTGCATCAGATCTTCATTAATATCCTTAGCTTCATTCTGATTCTCATCCAAGTACCAACTCCCTCTTGGATAAATTTTGATTTGTTTGTTCATTGAATCTCTTTCTTATTCAATCACTCCCTCTTTGTGAATCACTTTTATG
This sequence comes from Chamaecyparis obtusa, assembly GCA_027943335.1. Lineage (NCBI taxonomy): Eukaryota > Viridiplantae > Streptophyta > Pinopsida > Cupressales > Cupressaceae > Chamaecyparis > Chamaecyparis obtusa. The sequence continues at coordinate 741,769 of BSBK01000206.1, forward strand.
TATTTCTCCCTCAGTTTATTGAATATCTCCCTTAGCATCTCTTGACAACTCTTTCTGAATCTATCCCTCTTTGACAACAATGTCAAAGAAACATGATTGTGTCACTTACATCTTTACCATGTAGATGTCTTCATGTCAGTTCTATATGTTGTATACTCCCTCTTTCATCTTTCTTATGATTGATTAACATCTTTTCTTTACTTCTCACAACTTTAGGCAACTCCTAAAGTGTGACCTCTTCTGCATCAATTTGTCAGATATTCTAATTAGCACATTTGATGTAGCACTCCTATATGTTTCTAGGTAGCCCCAATTAGGGGAATCACCCCTAATTTACCTCTAAGGTATTCATGAGCATCTTTAGGTAATTCTTTTGTGAATATATCTGTTAATTGTTCCTTTGTATTCACATATTCCAATCTCACTTCTTTGTCTTGAACTAACTCTCTCAAGTAATGATACTTGATAGCAATATGCTTAGTCTTAGTGTGCATAACATGATTTTTTGATATGTTAATAGAACTTTTGTTATCACATAAAATAACAACTTGCTCAGTGATTTCCTCCTTCATACCTTTTAACAATTTCTTGATCCACACTAAATTTGAACAATTCATTGTTGCTGCTACATATTCATCTTCTGTTGTAGATTGGGAAATGCACTTATATTTCTTGCTTGTCTAAGAGACTAATCTCTTTCCTAGAAAGAATGTGCCACCACTTGTACTCTTTCTGTCATCCACATTTCCTTCCCAATCTGCATCAGTGTAAACTTTCAATTCAAACTTATCATTCTTCTTGTAATACAATCCATAGTCCTCTGTTCCTTTTAGATATCTCAATATCATTTTCACTATCATCATGTGACTCTCTTTAAGAGTTCCAAAAAATCTTGCAACAATCCCAACTACTAGGGCAATATCTAGTCTGCTATGGACAACATATTGTAGCTTTCCAATCATAGATCTATATAGGGTTTGATTGACTTCAGCTATATTATCAGTTTTTGATAATTTTTTTCTAGTAGTCATAGGTGTACTTACTGGTCTAGAATCTTCCATACCAAAAGTTTTCAATATCTCCTTGACATACTTAGATTGAGTAATATAGATACATTTCTTCATTTGATAAACTTGCAAACCAACAAAGAATTTGATCTCACCAAACATAGACATTTCAAATTCAGTTTGTATCTCATTTGAAAAGGTTTAACATAGGGCATCTTGTCCTCCAAATATGATATCATCAACAAAGATTTCAGCTAACAAAATTCCTTTACCTTTTTCAGTCTTCAAATACAGATTTATGTTGTCATTTGTCCTTACAAATCCAATCTTTATCAGATAATTATGCAGTATTTCATACCATGCTCTGGGGGCTTGCTTTAATCTATGCAGTGCCTTATGTAGTTTACAAACCATATTCTTCTTGCTTGGGTCAACATATCCTTCTGGCTATTCAATGTATATGTCTTCCAATATCCCATTCAGAAATGCAGATTTGACATCCATTTGATATACTTGGAATCCTCTATATGTTGCATATGCAAGTAGAGTCCTCACTCCTTCCAATCTTGCAACAACGGAAAATGTCTCCCCATAGTCAATGCTCTTCTTGTGCATATCCTTTGCATACCAATCTGGCTTTGTTCTAGTGACTTCTCCATGTTCATTTAGCTTATTTCTGAATACCCATTTTGTTCCAATAACATTCTTGTCTTCTGGTCTCGACACTAGTGTCTAGGTTTTGTTTTTCTCTATCTGCTCTATTTCTTCATTCATGGCTTGTATCCAATCTTCATTCTCTAAAGAATCTTTTACTATCTTAGGCTCAAATTCACATAGTAAGCATGTATAATCTTTCAACTTACTTCTTTTCATAACTCCAGATTCTCTATCTCCAATTATTTGTTCAGGCTTATGATGTCTTCTTACATATTGTGCCAATGTAGGTTCAGATTTCCTTTCTACTTGATCTTGATTTTCAAGTTCATCTTGTAGATTCTCTGACTCTTCTTCTGATTTCTTGGTAGCATCCTCTTGATGCTCAACATTTTCTTTCTATGGCTTGGCAGATTCATGTTGTTCCTTAACATTTGGTTTAGGTGTATTACTAGCTTCTCCTTCTTCCATGTATACAAAAAATTTGTAATATTCAGGTTCTTGCTTGCACTCAACTTCATTCTTTTCTGCATATTCATCAATTCTAACATTTGTACTTTCCACAATTTTTTTAGTGTTAGAATTCAAACACTTGTAAGCTTTTATCTTAGTGGAATATCCTAAGAATATGCCTTCATCACTTTTAGCATTCCATTCCTATTGTCTTTTAGTCTATAACATTTACTTCCAAAGACTAAAATATTTCACATTAGGTGCATATCCATACATAACACAAAAGGCCTAACATTTGTACCTTTCTTGATTTGTACTCTATTCAAGGTATAAACAACTGTACTTACAACTTCTCTCCAACACTTTTGTGCAACATTCTTCTCTATCCTTGGTGTTCTAGCACAATCCATAATTGATCTATTTCTTCTTTCTACTATACCATTCTGTGGAGGTGTCTTAGGTTGAGACATATGTCTCTTTATTCCTCTATCATTGCAGAATATATTGAACTCATTTGATATAAACTCTCCTCCTCTATCAGATCTCAAGCATTTCAAGCTTTTACCCGTTTCTTTTTCAACTTTTTCCAAATACCACTTAAACAACTTAAATGCATCAGATTTCTCTTTTAAAAATATCACAATCATCATTCTAGAATGTCATCAACAAACATAATGAAATACTTATCACCACAGTAACTTTGCACACCCATAGGTCCACAAAGGTCCATATGAACCAATTCCAAGATATTGTCAAAAGTATATGTCTTTCTCTTAAAGCTAGACTTTGTCATTTTTCCCAATTGACATTGTTTACACATCACATTATTAGGTTTCTTCAATCTTGGCAAACCTCTAACTTTCTTCATCTTACTGATATTTACCAAATTGTCAAAGTTTACATGACACAACCTCTTATGCCATAACCATACATCATCAAATTGTTCAAACAAATATGTTTCTTCAGATAGGTTTAGATAGAACAAATTATCTCGTCTGTTCACCACTTCCAATTAGTTCACCAGTGGCATCAAATATTTTAGCCTTTCTATGATGAAATTCAACTCGGTAACCGGTATTGTTCAACTGTGCAACACTCTGAAAATTATAGTTAAGACCTTCAACCTAATAAGCATTATCACATCTGATCTTATCAGTTAATCTTATTGATCATTTTCCTTTCACAACACATGGTGCATCATTATCAAACTTAACACTTCTACCTTTGTAATGATTTAGGGTTTCAAACTTACTTTTATCACCAAACATGTGATGTGAGCAACCACTATCAATAATCCATTTATCACCTTTTCTCACATATGAAATAAGTGCAATTTTATCATCTTCATTAGAATCATCTTTCATAGCAACATAAACAACCTCTATATCACATTCATCAGATTCACTAGTTTCACTATCAGTTTCCTCTTCAACAATATAGCAAGATTTCTTACCTTTGTCTTTGTAGTCTTTGTACCTTCAGTGATCTCTGTCATTTATTTTGTCTTTGTACTTGCTTTCCCTTTTTTTTCATCATTGTCAGTCTTGTCAAGGCATCTTGTTGCAATATGGCCAACTTTGTTACATGAAAAACATATTATAGGAAGTTTACCTTTGTATTTTCCTTTTCCTCTCTGTAGCCTTCTAGCCATAAGTGCCTCAAGATCATCTAGATCATCATCAGAAGTATCACCATCACTGTTGTTGTTATTGTCACTTCTCACACATCTTTCTTTTCTCTTTTTAGACTTATGAAGAACCATTTGAGACTTGAATGCAAATTCAATGTTGTGAATAGTGAAATTATCAAAATTAGACAGCTCAAAAGCAGTAAGCTTGCCAAAAAAACTTTCCAAAGTTAGGACATTATCAGGATTACATCTTGATTCTTGTATTATAGAAACTCTAATAGCATAGATAGGAAGCAAAGTTCTCAACACTTTACTAATAACAATTTCATCATCAATGTTTCCATTAGCTCCTCTAATAGCATTACTACCTCCTTAATTCTGTCACAATACTAAGCAACATTTTCACCTTCTTGCATTTTCATTTCATCAAACTTACCTCTCAAACTTTCAGATTTGGCTCTTAGTACATTTGTGTCCCCACCATAGATAGTTGCTAGAGTGTCCCACATTTGCTTTGCACTAGTACAGTCCTTAATGCCTTCAAATTCAAGATAGCTTAGGGCAGATGCAATCTCCAACATTGCCTGATTGTGTTATTGTTTTTCTTTCATCTCCTCAGCAGTCAAAGGTGCAGCAGGTGTTACATAATCATTTTCCACATAGTATTTTGCTGAATCACCAATACCAACTAGGTGCAATTTTATCAAACTCTTCCATGTAGGGAAGTTGTCCTTGTGCAATTTTGGTACCTCCTTTTTGTACATCTTGATCATTAGCTTCAAGTACCTTTAAACTTTTTCTCTACGAGCACCAATAGCTCTGATACCAATTGTTAGAATGATTTTAGAATAATCGAGAGGGGGGTGAATCAGTTATCCTCAGGTCCAGATGTACCAATTTAACTTTCTAGCACCTCAACAAACTCAGATCTAATCAACAATTCACTCGGTCTCTATAGCATATATTAGTTATATAAAACTTGCAATCCACTATCCAAAAGTAATCAACTTGTAGAATATAAAACTTTCAACAATATTCACTTCAAATAACATTCACACAAGTATAACATCAAGATTTAACGTGGAAACCCAATTTGGGAAAAACCACTTGTAACATGCTACTGATTTTCACTCTTCTGAAGTGAGCTCTGTGAGAAGCCAACCCTATTAAAGGTTTACAATACACATTGTTAGGTGTGACCTGGTTAAAGGATTTAATCACCCTGTTAAGAGTGGCCTAGTTAGAGGGCTTAAGAACATTCCATCAGAATGTCACCTTGATTAAAGAGTTTACACAATGACTATTAGGTCAACCTTGATTAAAGGATTTAGACTGATACAATGGTTAGAAAGTAACAGTAGGTTCTGATCTGAAATATACAATTCACTTTGAAAATACAGATCCAATTCTCTCATATGTTGATTTACTGATTGGCCTTCATTTCCATCTTCATCTTTGATCTACTCAGAAATTCTCTTCAAGCAATCACCACAACTATGTCTAGCTCTTCACAGCTTCACCTTAACCTTCTTCTTAGATTCATCAGTCAATAACATCAACCTCTTCCACACACTATTTAACCTCACAATTAGGTCATCCTTATACCTCCTTGATTAAGTAGATACATCTTTTGCTACTTAATCTCTTCCGTAGATCTTAAGTTTAGGTCAGATTCATCGAATCCTTCCATCATTTTGTTTTCCTACTTTTTCTTCTAGATACATCTCCAAACTTCTCTTTGAATCCATAATAAAACAGTTTACCATGCATTAAATGCTCCATATCATTCATTAATAATGTCAACACATTTTGCATATCCCAATTATTCAACTATGTCGGTTGGGATTCTCAATTCTTTCACAAATTGTAAATTATTGACACTCAATCAATATGGTGTTCATCTCCTCGATTATTACTGGATATCTCAGTCATCGCTAAAACTTTCCTTCTTGGCAAACACTGTCTTTGCTTGGTTAATTATCCGTCGCTCGACAATTACTGATGTTTGGTCAACACTAGATTTTCTCAGCATATACTGGCGCTTGGTCGATACTAGCATCACTCAGCTTAAACTAAATTTCTTCACTTTTGCTCAGTTAAGCCTATGTTTCCAGTCTTTCTTCTTCACTTGGTGTTAAATATAAACAACACATTACCTTGTCAATGTGTCAACTAATCAAGTACCCATTGAAGGATCACATAACTCAACCTTTCCTTGGATCCTCTTGTTATCTCCTCTTTTCAAATCCTCTTCATCAATCAAAAGATATGGTACTCTACTAGATAGCAACTGTCTTACCAGTTAAGGTTTTACATCAATGACAATATAATAATTGTTTCAATTGTAGTTTCCAACAGAAGGCCCGGTTAGAAGCAGTGAGGAGATAATAAAAATCTACAAGAAAAACTAAAGGAGGCTAAAGAATCAAAGTTTCTCAGCACACATGATTTCTCAAGGATAGCCCGTATCAAATCAATGTTGATCATTGGGTAGGATCATCCGAACATGCATGAAGACAAAGTTGCACAGATCTAGAAGGATGGAGAGGTATGGAAGCAGCGTATAGCATACATAGCTCTGCCACATCAACAAGTTATCTATGCTTTTACAACAACCTACAAGAGCTGGAAAGTGACGTGTCTGACTATGATAGCATCAGAGAAGCTCACTGAATCGACCACCCTGACAACCAGCTAACCGTGCAAAAGATGCACTTGAATTGTTAGGGCTAGTTTCTTTTATTTTGTTATCCTTTAAGTTAGTTTTTATAACTGCCGAAACAAGGACTACTGGTGGAGTAATTTTGATAACTATTTCAAGCTCTGTGTGACTATATATGTAATAAATATAAACTCTGATAAGGTCGGCACTTTGAGGTTAGAAATTAGATTTTAGAACTTTGAGGTCATTTCTTTTGATAATATATGTTGGATATGAATATTAAAGATACATAGATATAATGGTTTATGATATAGTGTTTTATCCCCTTTTGATCTGTTGGTTGGAGGCAAACTTATTTCTGTTTCTGTCGGAATGGAGGTGGTTTCTAGATAAAATTCCATGCGATCTTTGTTATTATGTTCATGGTATATTTAAGTTTGCATTTTCAATAGTGGATGTCGATCATTCTTCTTATAGCATAAGCTAGTCATAGATTTAGTTTTGTAAAGCATATATGTAATCTTGCTATGTTTAGATTCATAATGATGGCTGAATGTATGTCACCTTTGTAGATATTGTCTAGTCAAAAGAGTCATGAATGGTTACTTTATTTCATTTTAGTTGAAATAACAACAATATATTTTTAGAGGGAGTTGTACCTACAAATACAAAGAATTAACTGTGAGTGATTGATTCAACTGTGGTCAATAATTTGTTCTTGCTTAAACAAGTTCGGAGTCTTTACAAATCAAATATTTTGCACAAAGACAAATTTGTTAACTAATAGATTTTTGGTGACTCTACTAGGGAGTTGAATATTCGTATGTATTGAAAATCCTTAATGGTTCAATGAAACGCAATGGTACTACCTAGTTAAAATCAGTTCCCAGTTCTTCAACCAAATTTGGGCTTTCAGGATACACAAGAGGACCTTATCTTTGACCTTAACGCTTGTGCATGGAGTTATAGAAGGAGTAATTAGTAATACCAGCAAATGCAACAAGTTTTGGAGCAAGAAGAAGAACTTGGTAAAGCTTTGAGAGGAATACCTATTGAACAAGAAGTTGTTGTAGAAAGAATTGCTAAAGCACACAAGGGAAATAGACAAAATCCTAGGAACCGGAATTGATAAGCTGGCAGAGAAAAGATATACTAGGGGAGATAAGGCAAAACGCTTAGTTGATAAAGATTTCAAAGATTTAGCCAAACTTAACTTCAAGCCAGATATTCCTACAAGGGAAAGGAAGGTCATGACAACCAGTAGACCATCCTCACCATCTAGGACTCCTTTCTCTTCTACCACTTTCCAATCTCTAATTTTACTTGGAACTCTAGTACCTTCTTTCATTAATTTGCAACCCTTGAATACCAAACCACCCGCTATGGCTCAGAATCAACCATGGGGTGCCCAAGTCGATCCTCTAAATCTGGGAGCGAACTTGAACCCTTTGCCTAAGGGAGCTCGTGAAGTATTACCTAAGTTTAGAAGAGATGGGAAGAAATCGTCTGATGAGCATTTGAATGCATTTATTACAGCATGCAAAGTTTTGGCAATTCCCATAGAAGATGTGGCAATTAGGTTGTTTGTTCAGACCTTAACAAACTCGGTTGCAAACTGGTTCCACCATCTCCCAAATGCCTCTATTACCAGTTTGAATGACATGAAAACAACTTTTGAAGATAGATTCAAAGTTGCTAATGATGTGAACTCACTTCTACTTCAATTAAGTCAATCGAAAAAGGAGATTCATGAACCAATGCATGAGTTTGTAGTAAAATTCAATAAAGTCTTGCTTAAGATTCCCAATGTTCATAGACCTAGAGTTGAGAATAGGAAAGGATTATTTCTTAATGTCATGCCTCTAGACGTAGCCTTTCACTTGAAAAGAGGAAGAGTAGCAACCCTAGATGCAGTCCAAAGGTTAGCTATAGAATTAGAAGATGATCTAATAACTTTGGGAAAATGGAGAAAATAGGTTCAAGTACCTAATGCTCAGACTTCTACATCATCATCTTTAGACCCCATGATACAAAGACTTGTCAATGATATGAGCATTATCAAGAGGCAATTACCTAAGGCAATTGTTCCATATAAAGATATCCCATGGAAATTTTCAGGCCAAGGCGCAAGAACGTGGAGAAAGCAAATAGCTTTGTATCCTACTCAACAGATTATCCATTGAACCTCCTCCTACAAACAAAAGCAACATGTGTGTTTTTCACCTGACAAATGATCATGATGGTTCCACATGTCCGGAGGTGGTAAGATATGTTCAGATGGAAGCTAACAAGGAAATGGTTGAAGAACCACTTGAAGATGAAGGAACCCTTGGAGTTGATGGTGACTCTATAAATTACTTTCTTGAGTATGAATCTAATTCAAAATGAGGCAGTGACATTTTAATGACTTTAGAGGAACCTTCTTGTATGGTCTTAACCAGAAGCCAACATGGTGGAAAAGTTGCGAGTAAATCTTTTCTTGTGGACCTAAATAGAAAGAGTAATGAGCCACTGAATCAAGCCAGTGGGAGTTTGAAAGTTCAAGATGCTTTGAAGCCAAAAATTCAGTTGCTAAAAAGGTCTGAACCTGAACCTAGATTTGACATTGTTGATTTCTGTAAGTCATGCAGGATACAAATTTCTCATGCGGAGTATCTCAAATTAAATCCCAAAGAACTAGATAAATTGGTTGATTATGTTAAAGGTCCTAATACAGTTCAGTCCAATCAAATGAATAATTTAGTGTCTGTTGAGGTGCCTCCGATTTATGAATTGAAACAACCTAGTAATGTTGAGCCAGCATTGCGAGTAGAAGCGTCAAAGGATACGTCTATTTCCCACAACAAACCAGAACCATTCATGTGTTGTTATTTGTTCGTAGTTATAAGTTATAAACAATTGTATTATAGATTCGAGAGCTTCTGACAATATAATGCCATCGTCAGTAGCTAAAGCCTTAGATCTGCCTCTAACCAAAACATTCATAAAATGCTATTCTATGGACTCAAAACAGGTTCCCTTAGTTGGCCAAATAAAAGATGCCCCGGTATCCCTAGCAGTCTATCCTGATAAAAGGTTGAAATTGATTATCATGGTTGTCAATATACCCACCATCTATGGTATGTTATTAAGTCAAACTTTTTGTAGAGAGCTGGGAGGAGAGAATAAAATGGATTGGTGCCAAGCCATCATTCCATTAGGAAACCAAAAAGTCACCCTACAGCAAGAAACCAAGTCAAAATATACTATTTTTCCTTCTAAGGACCCTAGGTCACATATCTTATACTAGGAGTCTAATTTCCTAACTATGTGATTACGCCTGAAGATGATGTTGCAAATTTAGAAATCTCATTTAATGATGGATTATGGTGCATGGAGTTTGATGGAAGCTGATTTGTGATCAAAATGTGACACACTTCTATAAACCATTGCACTTGAGAGAATCCATGGAAGAAGAGATCTCGACTAGAATGCAAATGCAAGAACAAGAAAGCAAGCTAATCTAACAAGATTACAATACCTCCTAGTTAAGCTATGTGATTTAAGCTAGATGCAATAAGGAAATGCTAAGCTAAGAATGCAAGTAATCTAGAATGCAAGTGCTCAAGAATACTCTTGAGTAAACAAAATGATAGCGTAACAATAGCATAAGTCTAAGAGATGCAAGAGTGAGGAGAGTCTCCTTTTTAAAGAGCAATGGATAGTGAGAGATTAAGAGGCAAAATCCAAAGGTGGAGAAAAATCCCTATTTTGACTTTGGTGCACAGGATTCTCAAAAGACAAAATCAATAGATATGGTTAAGAGGCAAAATAATGAGTGGAAGAGATTAAGAGGCAAAAGGAGATTCCACTCACCTAGAAAAATGTGCAATCAATGTGTCGACAAAGAGTCTTTTTCTTTTTAAAATTAAGAAATTCTTTTTTCATGTGCACACATAGGATAAAGTGGGTTTTATTTAATTAGAAGAAGTAATTAAATAAAGTTTAGGATAAAGTGGCCAAACTTTAGGATATCGAATAAATAATAAAATAATGATTTGATCAAGAAATAAGAGATTGAATCAATATGCAAGATTGACTAAGCATAAGATAAAGTCTAGTATTTAAAATTTTAATGTTAGAGTGGAGCTCAAAGTTTACTAGACCACTTTTGGGTGATTACAGTTGCTCTTCAACTGGATCAGGTGCAAGAGTAGAGGTGCGGGAGTAGTATTGATATCTCCGATTGGGGAGAAAATGTTCTTTACCTTCAAGTTGGAATTTGAGAACACCAACAATACAACTGAGTATTAAGCATTGTTGCTTGGTTTGGAAGAAGCAAAAAGGAGGGGTATCAAGCTATTGAAAGCTCAAAGAGATGCGGAGTTGATCGTGTAACAAGTTAGCAACCTTTTGACAGTAAAGATTGAGAGGTTAAAACATTACAAGAAATATATTTTTTTTCCAAAAACATAGATATCATTCCTTAATTTTCATTATAGTTGCATTATCATTGTCATTTCCCAAAAAATTTAAAAAGAAGACTTCATTCCTTAGTTGTCTTTATAGTTGCATGTCGTAGTCATTGCCTAAAATATTTTAAAAACAAAAACAAAAACATAAATTTCCTTTCTTAATTGTCATTTTAGTCATATTGTCATCTTTATAATTTCCTAAAATCAAAAATCACAATATAGATTTCCTTCCTTAGTTGTCATTGTAGTCATATTATCATCTACTAATCAACACTTATATTAAGATGTACCTCATAATTAAACCATGTAATAATAAGGAACAATCACAATGATCCATACATGAACACAAATTATTCCATAATCACTTGCAACACGTCACTACAACTCTTTCAAATCCACCACACTGGACTATAACTCTATCTACATCATGTTTGGTTTGCAATAAATTGGGGTTGAATCTCGCGTACTGACTAATATCATCAGCATGTGAGAAAAAATTATGCATGTTTGGTTAGAATCAAATTTATTGTATTGCAAGATGTAAACAAGTTAACAACCACCAATTAGTTTAAGTCACCTCCCAATTAGATTCGCTTGAAAGTTTGTAAAGCCTTTTAAACAAATACATTTTGTGCATAACCTGCGATCGTTGCAGTCTAAAGGACAGATCGCTTTGAGACATTTTGTTAAACAGTTGACGTGCCTTGTCTATGGTTCCAAACTAGCTGATGATAATAACTACTGATCACCACCCATTGCAATTACCCTCCTAAATCGGGCAGTCCAACTTTGCCCATCGCAGTTGATATATAACTTACAGCGGATTGCACACAAACCTTTTAAACAGTTAAAACAATTAACCAGAGTCAAAGTTTGAACAGAATGAAAGAAATGGGAGAATTTTACCATATGTTAAAGTTACAAATGACCTGGTAACGTATACAAAAAATCTAAGGGCATGGACAAGAGACTGTGTAGTGTTTGACATAATGCCTCAAAGAGACGTTCTCTCATAAATTGCAATGGCTGCAAGATATGCATAAAATGAAGGGTTCATATCATCAGCCAAACTAACTAGCCCACAATTAATTTGCCCGGGGTCTTTTTCTCGCCGTAGTTTATCTCTCGATTGATGATAACTTTTTGATGTTCCTTCTTTGTGTCGCTCACGGACATGGCAAATAGTCATGGCTTCGATGGCTGGTATACTCTGCTCTCGTCTCTCGAACATTCATAAAGCAGGCAGCACATCCCTTGCAGTGAATCAAAATTGGTTTTTTTAGGCAATTAAGTGAAGGCAATAACTTTGCAGGAGTGTTCTAGTAGTTGGAACCTTCCTAAGAAAAACACACCAAGCTCGGGAACTTCTGCTTCCATGTACTAAAAGACTAACACATGCAAATAATGATTCTGTGCGACCAAAGAATAATGCCTGTTTATTCTCTGAGCAACCCGCAACTTGTGTTTGCTCGTGTAGAACATAATTATCTGTTAAAAGTACGCCTTTCCCGCAAGACTACAAACTATTTTGCAGCGTTGGACAAGTGTTCGGCTATAATCAATTCCATCGTCCTGCATCTTTCTCGTGAAGTGTCAGCCTTTGGCATAATCAACAATTATTGTCCATCTTACTTGTACACTAGCTGAATCAAAAGTTGGCTGAATCAAGAGTTTTCATTGGCCATATTGTAACATGGACAATTATACAGAAAAGGTTGAAGCCTTCATTAAATGTCTAACCAGGGCCATTCTGTCGGCTGGATAGAAATCGCCCTTCATTAAAGCCTACAACCCAGTGTTGGATGGTGGGTGCCAATCTGAACCACCAGCCTATATGCCAAGACTCCCTGTCGCTTCCAATCACAGGCTGCGAGTGGTACAAATCGGCCCATCTTATCAAGAATCTGCACAAGTGTACTGTTTCGGCGGTTTCAGCTCAACTTTGTCGGCGGCATCTTCTTCACAACCTGGCACAATCCGCTACATGACAGGCCACAACTGATGCCTCTTAGTACCTGTGTTGCCCAAACAATAAAGGAATCAGCTAGAACTCACCTATCCACATGTTCATTCTACTGTCTTGCATTGTTCTCCTGAAGTATGAACCGTCGAGTTGGACAGTTGGGTCAAACATTTTCATAGGGGGAATGCCTGGTGTAACAATAAAAATGGTACGGAAAGAATTCAATGTCTTGTTTGTTGAACTGGTCCGCTCATCTCAACTCTCTTCTATTTTAAAAATATTTCAGCAATATATAACTAAATTAATTATTGAAAAAGGAGTATTTATTTGCAATTGTTTCTGAACTTGAACTTGATTGTGTGTTTTTGTATCAAAGTTTCAAATCACATTTCAATATATTACAGAGTGCGATTTGAAATTTTGATTTTCAACTCTCTTTTTATCAGTATGATAGATCACAGTGTGATCTAAAATGTTAATACAAAAAATTACACAATTTATGAAAATTTAACATCATTCATTTTAAAAGAAATATTTTTTCCTTTAATTTGAAGTAATAAAAATTATATTTTTTATTTTTCTTATTTTTATGAAAATTTTAATTGTTTTTAATTTTTTAATAAATTCTAAATAACTAAAATTCATTTATATTCTTAGTTTATTCAGATTATCATTGTTGCAATCTCAATCTCAACCCAGTAAATGATGTTAAACAAGTGTTGTATGTTTTATGTTTTCTATGATTAGAAATTGAGATGGAATTAAATTTTATAATAAAATTATAGATTTTCTCTTATTTTCGTCCCTATTTTAAAGTTTTTATGTTTAAATTTTACATGATCCGTTAAATGTGAAAAACAGATTTTGATGTACGCACATGCTTAAAGATGAAAGGAATAAGATTTTCGAAAAAATTGGCACGTAATCATGCAAAAGCGAAATCTCACATTCACAAATTTACTCAGCTCAAGAATTCGAACAAAATTAAAGATTGTATAAGCATATCAAGATAGATCAGAACTACAGCAGACATCTTTGTAAGTTGAAATAAATCGATCCACTATCACAAATGCCTTCAGGAAAAAAGGAAACCAAGAAATGTATGGAAAATCTTGCCTTTTTATCTTGATTTCATTAAATGATAAATTATTGCTTCACTCAATTCTTTCCATTCTTGTGTAATACCTGGTATGCCACCTTTTTGTAGTGAGCACTCAAGATGTGCTAATTTCCCCTCATATTGGTAACGACCCAGATAAATTTGGTCCATTTTATAGTGTTAGCAGATTCCGGACTCTTAACATATAAAATAATTAAATAAATATATAAAATAAACATAAATAATGTATGAGATGCACAAAAAAGTTTAGAGAACACGTATATCCATTTTGACCAGAGAAGCATTATTCGATATCAGGATTGGCTCAGAAAAGTATAACTGGAATTCAATTACTCAGGTTTTATTTAGGAGACGGAAGACAGCTGAGAAAATCATAACATGGTGCCGAAAATGTTGCTTTTGTTATTTCAAACCAAATGAAGGGAAAAATTTTAATTTTCCATCAAGCATGGTCCAAAACAATTTTTATGTTTTGCTTTTCAAAACCAGAGTGAGGGTCAAGGGGCACAACCTTCAGTGAGGTCAAGGATAAGATCGCCTGCTACCAGGCCCAAATTAAGGCCTTCAAGGCTACAGGAATCTTCATGGCACAGGCCATTTTTCATTATTTTATTGCTTTTATCCAACTGTTAATAAATACTTTCAGTCAATAGAAAATCTGTTTCACACCATTGAGAACCTAATCGCTGAAGACAAAATGAAAAAAAAAACATAAAAACCAGGAACATTTTATCTAAAAAATTGTCAAGTCTTGCCAAGAAGTTTGTGTGTTTACCGCACTGATTCTGCCTGAGTCCCTGATAAGTTACTCATCGTGCAGAAAAACTCACGAGTCAGGCAAGACCTACCCGAGTTTGTAAACTATGTTTCGCAAAATATGCAGTTGTTTCTTCACATTGGAAGGAAATGTACCAAAATATGAAATAGCACTTTTTCAAGATAAATTTGAAATTTGTATTATATCTTGTATATAGTTTCAAAAAGCCAATTATGTATATTTGTTTTATAACTATGTAAACTAGGAGATGAACCTCATGGTACCAAGCACATGTCTTGGCTGTGGAGAGACGTCTGTAAAATGAGACTGGGACAAAGGCATCCTTGAAGTTTCTGAGAATTTATTGGACACCTCCCACATCCACCTCTCCTCAGAAAACAAAACAAAATATTCAATAGGACTAACTGGAAATTACTCTACTAGAGGATGGAAATCACTCTACTAGAGGATAAGAGAAGGAACAGATACTCAATATGAAGTTGATTTATTAGATGAATGGATTCAAAGTTGCCCGTGTACTTCTAGTATGTTTCACACTTCGTTATTTTTCCATTCCAATTTATTGGTATTCAACGTATCAGTATGTACTCTCGACTCTCCTGTTTTATGTACGTTAGAGATAATTATCTGAGGGTAATCTAGGACAATACCGATGTCATCGTAGAGCCACAAATTGGCCACCCTGAGTTGAAGTGCCTTGAGGATGTTTTCCCTCATCCTCGAGTGCAGGCACTAGAATAGATGAGAGGGACAACACAACTTAGGGGATAAATGGGATGACGGTTGTGGAGGCAATAGGGATACAACCAGGGGTGCTTGCAGGGGGCAATAGCAGATGCCTGCCACAAAACAAACCAAGTGAGAGGATTGTAAAGCAGCACGCCAGGAGCTAAGGATAAGCGACTAGACAATCAAGGGTTTCTACAAGCTATTAAGTGATTAAGACCATTATGATATGGTCCACCACTACACAATAGGAAGATAACAAATTTTGTTGCTAACACAAAATGAGTACAGAACTGGGATTTGGAAGAGTGTAGGTCCAACCAAGCAACAATATGTGTGCCAATTTATGATAAATAAAATAATTAATGTAATGTATTCTTATTGTGTAGTGATGCAAACTGTCATTATGGTCTTCAACTGCTATACAACCTGTGTAAAACCTTCATTGTCTGCTCTCCTTTTCTTAGCCCATCCTGCAAACCCGTTACAATCATCAAAATTTCTGCCACAAATATCAACGATTTAACCTTCTCCCATAGAAGTTTTTACTACAAATTGCAGAACCCTCTCCAAAAGAAAATTCTCTGCCAAGCATATTTTGATTGCTTTCTAAAAGCTAAACCGTGCAAATTGCAAAACCCTTTCTGCAAAACATCCTGTGCCAAGTGTCTTTTGATTGCTTTCTAGGGGCTAAAAATTAAAGATCTCTTGTCTTTGTCATCCATCTCCTTCACTAGTTTACAATCACTTTCTTTTTAATCTTTTTTAATTTCCATTAACAAAAACTTACACCATATCATAACTTGACCTAGGGGTCCATTATAACAAATTTCCAAAGATGCTGGAATTCCTACCCACGTTTTACTTCTTGTAGTAGGATCTTTAAGTTAGGATTGTAGCATTGAATAGAACAATCAATCTGGCAGAATGCCCTCATCCCTTTTTATTTCAAAATTGTCTTTCATAATGCAAACTGTCGTGCCACGGTCAGAACTCTACAATGGGGTTAAAAATTGAAATGGATTGAACACAAACATCTTTATCCAACCATTAAGAGGATTTACAAACATCTCATTTCTAAAAATTATGTCCACCAACAATTTGACAGTCTAAGGTTGATGCATTCTCTCCAAGCCACACCGCAATACTTTTATTATGTCTCCATGCCTATATTTCTTTCTCATAAAACAATAATTAAATACATATCAGCAAAAACTGTTAGCCGAATCTCCATATCGAGAGAGATTTAGCTAAATACCATATAGAACAAAGTTTGTTGAAAATATCTGGTTAATTTGTTCCATTCTTCTACAACATTGACCCCTTATTGAAATGATCTCAACCTCAAACTTCAGAGTTATAGCATCGATTTTTTAGGAAAAAAAATGAATTTCTAAATGCTACTCATTTACCTTCTAACTCAAAAAGACGTTCAGGAGGGTGGTATGTGACAAATTTCCATGTGAATTCTACAAAGCCCTCTAGGATTTGCTTGGTAATGATATTTGCATTGTTTATCTATAAACTTATACTTCCAAATCCTTAAATATTAAGTTCATACCTAACGCATGAGAAAAGGATATCTGCAATTCTCAGCCAGTTAGCCTACTCAATGTTTGCCTACAAGATCACTTGCTCTTCACTTATGTCATCTTCTTTCTTTGATCATTTGCCCCAAGAAAACTGGGTTTATCAATTGTAGATATATTTTTTCTAATATCATTTTTGTTTAGGAGGGAATGGGGAAAGCTAGACATTCTTGAAAAGAAGCCGTATTTATTAAAATTGATTTTGCCAAAGACAATGATCACATCAAAAACCCTTCATACCAGCCATGCTTTAAGGTTTAGGTTTTGGTTCCAAATTCTGAGCTCAATTAAAATGCTTTTTGCTGATGTTTCTGCTTGTGTCAATATCAATGGCCATCAATTTCTTTGTTTGAGATTTTTCATTCCATAGAATTAGGATGTCCTCTTGCTCTTGTTTTATATGTTCCAACTACTACAGGCTTTGTTATATTTTAGCTGAAGCCTAACATTGTTCATTGGACTTGGTCAAAGGTATCACTTTTCCCAATTCTTCTCAACAACTTGTTGATGGTCATTCTGCTGATCATTCTTTTCTCACTCTACTAAAGGATGAGAGTAATGTCCGCAGGCTCTTCAATACCTGAATACATTTTGCTTTGCTTTTGGCTCAAGCATTCAATGGCAGAAGACAAATTGTTTGGACAATCTTTCTTGCCCAAACTAACATGGATTAATTCATATGGTTGGAAATTCATTGATCATGGAGAGGTCTTTAAATTCCTAGGCATCCTTTTTGCCTTTAAACTTTCAAACTTTATGGAAAATTCTTATCAACCAAGTGGACAATAATTGGCCTATTGGATTACTAAGCCTCTCTCTTGCAAGTAAATTCCAGGTTTGCTCTAAAGTTCTTGCAACAAACCATGTGTAGTATTCCTCATGATAAGTCCTCTCTCTCTTGCAAGTAAATTCCAGGTTTGCTCTAAAGTTCTTGCAACAAACCATGTATAGTATTCCTCATGATAAGTGCCTTTCAAAGCCTCTTATCAAAAGCTAGAAAATTAATTCAAAGAATTACTGTGGACTTCTTCAGAACAAGGTAAAGGCTTTCACAGAGTTGCTTGGGAATTATGTTGCCTCCCTCATGATTTTGGAAGGCTTCATCCTGTTGATATGCACCATAAGGTAATCTTTATCTGCTAAATGGATATGCAATGACCTAGAGGGCGATGAAGCTTGAAAAAATCAAATTTGCCACAGTATTTCTATTGGTGTGCTTCATGGAGCCTAAAGAATTTTTGGCCTCCATTCTAGTATAATTATGCAAAAGCCTTTCAAATCTAGGATACTTTTGTTATAAAAGTATATGGAAAACTTGGGAAGCTCCTAAGTCTTGTATGGAATGGCAAGGTTCAAGAATAGTTTATCCATTAATCAATAGTCTCTTAGGTGGTCTCCTATGATAACTTGCTTCAATAACCCTCTTGCTCAAGTTCCTTGGGTTCCAGGTTTGAAATTCTTAAACAGAGGCATCAAGACACTATCCCTTCTTTCTCAGCCTAAAGGGAAAATGAAGTATAAAATCACCAAACAAGATTTTGAGTCCTTTACAACCATTGGTGATTACATTTCTATGGAAATACCACACAAAATTGAGTTTAGATGTTTTAATCCATGGTGGAAAGGCTTGAAATGTTATCTTGATACACCATTTTGTAATTATAATCCTAATAAAGGTTAGGCTTGGCTTTCACCTTATTTGCACATGGTACAAAAGCTTAATGATATATGAGCTCCCCAATTTTCAGTTGGCACATGGCAAAATAGATTTCAGACTATTTGGCCAGGTATTATTGAGCCAAAGTTTGTTCATTTTGCCTAAAGCATTTCATACCAATGTCTTCCTAGTGATTCCGAATTGATTCATTTGGGATTTTTCAATTCTTGCTTTGTGCTCCCTTTTGTGGGCATCAAGAAGCTTCCAAATACATTTTCTAGTTTTACCCTAAAGCCCAAGCAACTTGAAATTAGATCCATGACTTAATCAAACACTTCAGACTTGAGCCTTTTTCTTAGCATATGATAATTTAAAGAGATTGGCCCAATATGTTAAATGCGCAGGACAACTGAAAGGGGCGGGGTGAATCGATTGTCTATAAAACTTGTATATCTTCAGTTGAATCAGATCCACAAAACTTATCTTCATCCTTAATCACAGAATAATATAAACATGAAAAGAGCATGTGAAAAACAAGAGCCACCATACATAATGAAACACCAGATTTACATGGAAAACTTTGTTAAGGGAAAAACCACGGATAAGATTAATTCTCAAATATATAAACACCTATTAGGGTGACACCAGTTAAGGTGATTTTTACAAAGAATACTTACTGCAAAAAGGCACTGCCCAGAAGAAAGGCTCAATGCCCAGATGAAGAAGAATTAAAAAGAAAAGATCCACCACTGATACACCTCTACAACTTTTACTGAAAGATCTGTAGATACCTTCTATTCACTACTTTCGGTAGCTAACACATGAAAGTCCACACTACATAATGCAACACTTCACACAAACTCATAACCACGCATGTAGGGAGATAGATTCTCTTCCACAAATCTCCATCATACCCGCACCACTCGCACACACTCTCAATAATTCATCCTTTATTTATACCAATGTCATACTTGCAAAATCTCCCAAGGTCAAGTAAGCATCTTAACCGAACATAATTAAGATTAGGTTGGCACTTAAGCATTCCCACGGTGGGAAGGAATGAAAAGCGGACCACATCACATCTTAACTAGGACCAAAATATACATCATACACATTACTCTACCATATACATTCACTGGAGCTTTTTATGTGGAAGTGTAAACACTCGAGGTCGGCCAAACCTAGAGCAAACACCATCAGACATTGAGAACATGCCTCCAAAACATAAAAACTCACCAACAAAACTGAACAAAGATATGATCACCATAAGCACAATTGCAAATCCTTAGCACCAAAAACCAACAAGTGAGAAATGTGGAGCATGCATTTCTCATATGAAACTCTGTCAAACATTGCCACACACTGGTGAACTCCAATTCCTCTAAATTGCGATCCAAAGCACACAATCTTGAATCCAATATCTCTAAACACTACTTAACATCATATCCAAACCACATCAATAGATTTGAAACATAGGAGAAATGCGGAGAATATCTCACAACACCATTGGAGGGAAAACTTAAGACCATCTGCAACAGCCAATCACTAATGAGAACAAAAACATGTTGACATCAATGACGACATCAAAAACTCATCCAACTTCTCATTCTGCTCAAACCTGCAACACAACACCCCTCCTAAATTCAGCCTATTTCTTGGCATTTGATAATTTTGGGAGATTGACCCCATACCCCTCCTAGATTCACTTAGATATGGCATGCAAATAAAATCTACATGGTTGAATCAAGAAACACACACTCCAATAACAAGCTAATAAAGTTGCACTTCAAGTGACTCACCTCGAGGGGCATCTTGGTCATTGGAGTAACGCACCTTGTGCGGTTACTAGAGTTTCTCCAATATCATCTCATTCCAACAATGATCAATCCCTACCACAAAGGCATCGACATGAATGAAGTCAAAATACCCATGCACTTGATGATTCTCACACTTTTTGATGTCAAGATCATGGTTATAGTGTTAATGGTTGGTCTCAATCATCCCATCAGCATTCATCTTCTCAACTTGGCACCAAAGGAGCTCCTTAATGACCAGACAATGGCAAATTCCTTCATCTCACCCTAGCTAGTTCTCTTACAAAGGCTGATAGTCAACCTCCTAAAAATTGCAAACTATTGGAGATAACACTCAAGGTGCTCTTGCTGGGTGGGAGCCTACTGCTAATGATTAGGATAACCCAAATGTGTGGAAACCAGATGACAGTGACTTGCCTTCTACTACTGGTGCTTTAGCTCTTGCTACTTATCAGATTTGTTTCTCTTTTTGGATATGATGATTAAGGTTCTGTCTTGCTTAGACTTTAGGGGGTGAGTATCTTTACTCACCTTTTTATGTGATATATTGTATTTTTGAAAGACATAGTTAATATAAATGACTATTTCATCAAAAAACAAGAACATATACAACAAAAATGAAAAATGTGTGTAAGGGGATCATTTGAATGTGGGCACCATTTAAAATCTGGAACTTGTCACAAGAAAAGAAACTCAAAACTTGAAATGATCCATAAAAATGATCAGATCAATTTGCCTCATAAGTGAAAATTACCAACATTATATAAGCTACTACTGCTTTCTGTCCATGAACAGAAATCATTGTCTATCCACATCGTCTACATACACCGCAATCATATCAAAACAATAACACACTGTTGAAATAGTAATACACTCTTAGAGATACACCAAACCCAAATAGACATGAAATTTATAATAAGATGTTAAAATGATACTAACAGAATCTGTATTGTGCATGTGAATCTGTGATTACAATTTTTGGAGAGCAGTAAATTCTGGCAATTAACAGAGTGGTGGGAGCCCAGTATGTTGATTAAATAGTGGGTTGAATAAGTTAATGAATGCCAGGGCCAGTCCATAGGGGATAAGAGAGCTACCCACCACAATTGGTTCTCCCTAGAGGAGTTTTACATTATTCCTGCACATCTTTCTTGATCATCTTAGCCAGCACACAAGAATAAGCTCTGTAATTAAGTTGTCATGTATCTAATGCATGACAAATCAGCATAACAGGGGAATCTCAGCCTCTAAATGTAAAGATAGTTCAAGGGAAAAAAAAAGAGCTACAAAAAGGTTTATTAAAGACAAGCAAGCATTGATTGGCCTTCATCATTTACCTAGTTTTATTTTGAGAAAGAATTAACGTATGGCCATAGCACTCCTCAATTTTGGAAACTTCCAAGGTTGTATAAAGGACAAGCATTCTGCTCACATCTTAGATTCACTTTTCAATATTATTAACTCATTTCCAGCCGTTTGTTTAGAATTTTATATCACAAAATGGAAGATAACAGATGTTGGAAAGAGATGAGCACGGACTGAGAAAGGCATAGCAGAAAGGAAAACAAGGTAAATAGTGGAAAGGTCTCTTTGGATTGTACTAAGCCAATATTATCTGGAATTTTATGTGGTTGCATAAACAATGAAGAAGAGCTTTTACATGGCAAATCCCCAATTGATCTCAAATTTTCACTAATGCTAGGATAAGCATTTGAGCATGTAAGCGAAGGTTTGACTTTCAAGCCTTTCACAATGAAATTGAAGTAATAATTTAGACGCATTAAAATTTAGCTTTCCAAAATGCCAAATTGTTTATATGATATAGGAAGTAAAGTTAAGAAATAGCAAATTGTATACAGTTGCCTTTCACTTTTCCAATTCTGGTATATGAATCGGGAAACTTCATTTATGCTGCCAATATCATTCATTGTGATGCTTGTCTGGAAACTATGTAATACAATTCATGCTCTTCATATTATTCAATTTAAGTATTTGAACATGAGTCATTCAGTTATATTGTGGGTTGCACTGCTTAAACATTGATTGTAGAGTCTAAGCGTATATTAATCCCTGCATGGTGATTAAACCATGCCTTGTGCACTGCTTTCGATAATTTAAGCTTTTAAATACTTATCACTGTGTTCATTCAAGAAAATAAACTTAAACATTTTAAATATATTTAACATTTCTTACAAATCAAAGTTCAAACAAGATATATTTCAAAGCCGTGGAAGACATAAACTATAGCCCCCAAGAGGAATTAAGTAATATCCTTGGCAATATCAACACAAATTAAATAGTCTTAAATAAGGTGGGCAAAATTTATTTGACAGAATGTGTATGCATAAAAATTGCTACTGACACTTATCTTCCAGTCCAAGCTGCGTCAGCCTTCAAAAAAAGACATATGGCAGGACTGGGGTGGGTAGTGAGCATGCTTCAGATAAAGTTCTTTGTGGACCCAAAATCAAAGATCCTCCTATGGATCCTAGCTTGTCTTTTGAAACTTGCCAAAGTTACCACCAACTTTTTTCATTCATCACCTAGAAATTTTTCCCCTTAAGTCTATATTGCATGCCATTTTCCCTATAGGACCTAGGAAGCTAACTACAGTACATCCCAAAGTCATCCCTATTATATTTTTAGTGACATTTGATGCATCACGAATGTGCTATATATGCCAAAATGAATATTAGGGCCAGATTCACAAGCAATTTGTATCTTTGGGCACTTCCGAATTACATCATGAATCAAATTTTCAAGGACCTTTTCTCAAACATTCCACGTAAAAGGTTCAGACTTTCAAAGTAGGTCATTCTTACCATGCAGCTAGGAGATAGGCTGTTAATCCCCTTGTAGCTGGGGACCTGGGGCATCCCTGTTCCTCTGTGTCGGCCTATGTTACCAGAAACACAACCGCTAAGCTTCATTTTCCGTTGTAATGGGTAAATGGTGCTTCCATTTCAAACAGCCCATTTTACCCATAGCACATTTTATGCCCAACAATGTCTGTCGATAAAAGCTGCAGCAGTGGCCACATTTTGGGCTATGGGCTGTTGTCTGATATTTTTATGGTTTGTTTCATAGTCTAATATACATATTTGTCCCTACAAATTATAGGCTAATCTAATTTTCGTGATTTTAAAACTTAAATAACTGACTTTTTCTGAATTAGAAGCCTTAATTGTTAAACTAGTAAATACTTAGCTTTAACAAATTAAAGTATCAAACTGTGCATAAATACAGCTAAAAGTTTTTAAAAAATTAAATATTTGTTAATAGGATCATAAATATATAAATAGTGTATAAAAATGTCATTCTATTATATTAGATATAGAATTAAATTATGTTGCAAGATAGCAGTAAAAATTACATTTGGTGTTTTAATTTATTGTAGGCATGTGAATATATTATCCGTTTCTTATCTGCAACCTCTTAATAGCATGTTGTCATCGTTGCTGTTTCCATTCTTATTCCTGGTAACTATGGTGTGGGCTATGAGAGCAATTGTCATATGCCAAATGAAAGTAATTTGCAGAGAGATTATAAAGTGGGATGATTTCTGATGCAAATCCTAGTTTGATATGTTGGCATCCTCCCTTTCATTTACTAACATCGAAGTTCCATGATGGAGGGAACTCTCTAGATTGTGCTTGTTGTCAATACAATGTCCCTTGATACAAGTTATCTATACAGTGAGTGTCACATCCCCACAATGTGATTTTGTTCCACATCATCGATCTCTCTGTGATATATCTTTCCTACGTAGTTCCCTGTCTTTTTAAGTTACAGTACTCTAGTCGATGGCTTATCAAGATGAAAGTGTGAAGTAAAATCAATGACAACACGTAAGAGGCATTATTACATAATACAAGCTTCACTTAGGATTATTGATCCAGATCCTCTATTTTTTTATGTTTGAAATACATTTAAAAAACTTGAACTGTTCAAAGATCGCCGTTCAGTCTTCGTGTTGGGAACTTCAAATTGTTGGCTCAGAAAATATTATAAACGGTACAAAGTTTAAAATCCTTCCAGCTCAAACATATTTATAATAAGTAATTTCTAACACAGCGATTTAAAGGCAAATGCCTTTTGGGGTTTTTGGCAATGAACATTTAATTAGCCTAAATAAGATACAAATATAATTGTGTGCTTAAGAAAATCAAACACAAATACTACCCATCAGGCGCTTCCCTATAAATAATGTGTTAGATGCAAAGCCACAAAATCAAATTACGTACTGGATTGAATTTTGTAGTTAGAAATTTACATTGCAGTTTACTCTAAAATCCCAGTTAGGGTCTCATAAAAGTGCACCAAAAATCACATAGGTTTTCATAAACAAGTATTAAAACCCGCATAGGGTTTCATAAAATATTCTTCTAACACTAACTGCGGGGTTTCCAATTTTACATAGAGAATTTACAAAGTGGCGTGTTCCGAAAGCAAATATATAGGCATCTCACAGACATGAATCTGATCTCACTGTAATCAATGTACGAATCAAATAAATCTAAGTTTTGTTAATGAAAATTGATGACAACATACTGTGGTGAGCCATAGCCAATCACTGAATCTTCCGGCGGCGGGGAGGCTGTTCGATGGCCACTCTATAAATCCAGTAAACAAAAGCTATAAGATGTGCGACAATAAGAGCCGCCACTATGAAGGGCGCATATTTAACTATCAACGGTGATTGCTCTACTTTGCTTGCCTCGGCCATCCTCGCCATCCAGTCTTTACTTCCCTTCCTCTCTTCAATGAATAACAAAGCACCGCTGCTTCAGACGTTCAACAACAGCAAAAAGATTGGAAGATACAAGTTCGCATCACACTAGATCTTCAAATTTTAACAATAACTAGAACCCCATTGCTCTGTATTGTATTTTCAGTGTAATCAATTTATAGTAAGGGCATAAATATTCAAATATTATATTTATATTAATATTAAATTATTGATTATAAAAGTAAATATAATTATTTTATTTTAATGGTGGAATTGAAGGTAACTGAATCGGTGATTTGCTGATCATAAAATAAGAAATATGCAAAAGCCTCAAATTGCCTTAATCAAATGAGAGGCAAGACATATTATATAGAAAATCAAAAGGAAGGTGACATTATGGAATTCAATCATATGCACCAATATTACACCTATAATCATAAAGAGCTGCAACTATCAACTACAAACATAAATACATACAATCATATATTGAGTATGGGATTGCAAAGTCAAGAAAGACTGCAAGTAGCTTAGAAAGGAGGTTGCCCCAAAGTCAAGAAAGGTTGTCAGTGGGCATTAGTACTGTCATTTTCCCCCATAATGACCATTGGGAAGAACATGAAGTAAATATCTGAGCTTCTAGAACCTTTCACGAGCTAGAGCCTATGTGAAGATATCTGCAATTTGATCTTTTGTACTGCAATGCACAATTTTGATCAAACCTTATTGAACAAATTCCCTGATATAGTGATGTTGTAACTCAATATGTTTGGTTCTACTATGAAATATTGAATTCTTTGTCATTTGTATAGCACTCTTTTTTGTCACAATACAACAAGGTAGGTTTATTGTGAATTTGGTATAAGTCTTCTAGTAGTCTTCTCAACCATACAGTTTGACAAGTTGTTGATGTTGCAGTTTTGTATTCTGCCTTTGTTATAGAAAGTGATACTATTGGTTGTTTCTTGGACTTCCAAGAGAATACTGCAAAACCAAGGCTAAAAGTATAACCAGAAGTAGACTTCCTATCATTTGCAGAACCTAGCCAATCAAAATCTATATAGCCAACCAATCTGCTATTCTCTGAATGCCAAAATTGAGACCATAACTCAATGTCCCTTTAACATATTTGAGAATCCTTTTAGTTGCATTCCAATGTGTTTCCTTAGGCTCTGATGTGAACTTAAAGACCAAACTCATTGCAAATGTGATATCTGGACTAGTAGTTGCAATACCCCAAAAATGGGCTATAGGTTCATTAACCTCTTACATCTTCAAATCGAACAAAATTGACATCAAAGTCCTTACCTAAGGCACATCTGCACATCAGTTTATCAAAAATTGATTTTATCTTAATTTTGCATCAGGGAATATTCCTTGAATATTCCTATTTATCCTAATTATCTTTAATTGAATATTATTTGGCGATAAATCCTATTTATCCTAAAGTTTGATAAATTGAATATTCT
Organism: Chamaecyparis obtusa; assembly: GCA_027943335.1. Taxonomy (NCBI): domain Eukaryota; kingdom Viridiplantae; phylum Streptophyta; class Pinopsida; order Cupressales; family Cupressaceae; genus Chamaecyparis; species Chamaecyparis obtusa. Next base: position 768,471 of record BSBK01000206.1, read on the forward strand.
GAATATTTAATTAATCAGATTTAATTCTGCCACTTAATTATTTAATTAGATTTAATTCTATTTATTCCTAAATTGTATTATTTAATTTTGACAATAAATCAAAAATCTCATGACTGATTGATTAAATTCTTATTTAATTAATTAATGTCAATTGTCAATATTTAATAATATAGTTTTAGAATAAAGTTTGATTTAATAATTGATTAACCCATAAATCAATTGTTTTAATTCAAAAATCAGTTAAGTGGAAAATAAATCACTTTATTTATTAAATTAATTTATAATTAAATCATGTACAATCAGAAAAGCAGTCAACTAGAAATCAACAACCAATTTTAAATTTAAACTCAACATCTGATGATGAGTTGAAATTTTATCTAAACTCTATTTTGAGTTAAACACTACTTTTGCATATTTTTTTTGTGAGTTAATTATCTCTGATTTCTCGATAACTCAAAAATCAACTTGAGTTTATCAAGAGTGGTTTATGGCTTTTCTCAGTGCATCCTCGAGTCCTAGATTTCTATAAAACAAGGCTTAACTCTTCATAATTATCAACCCTCGAATTTGCATAATTACTCTAGTGAATTCGTGATTGAAGGATTAAGCACTTGCGACAGGCGATTTGTGAGATCTTTCATTGTTGGTCATAGCTTTTCATAGTATTCATATCATTCTTAGAATAATCTGCATTCAATTTCATTCATTCTAGATTGGACTCATATCAAGTTTTTCATCTAATTGCATACAAAATCCAAAAAAATAGATTAATTTGCATTCATACAGTTTTTCATTCTTTTTGCATTCAAATCCTTCATTTAGGTGTTGCATTGTCATTGATCTTGATTTCAATCTGAGAACATCATACTCACACCTACTAGAAGGTAGTAAATCACCTGGTTAGCTTAGTTTCAATTACTTACAGATTTTAATTTTGCTAACCTTTAATATTTTACTGAAGTGTTGTGTCTACAGCTAGGTACAATTTTCACACACATTTTTGGCGCCCACCGTGGGGCCCTGAAATGGGTTCCCATTTCCTTTCTATCAATTTCTATCTATTTTATGTCATTTTCTAATCAAACCTGCGATTTTATTCTTTGTCTGTACAATTTTCATACGAGTTTTGTCAGAAACTCATGTCAGGTCGTATGACATTCAGCAATTTCGAGGCTCGTATCAGAAATTATAGATTGTCATTTGGAGACTTCTTTGTCATTTGAACAAACACCCACTGTCGTACGAGTTTCCAGATAGTCGTGCCAGAGGTGACCCACTGTCGTATGGGATTTGGATTGTCGTATGAGAGGTAACACATTGTCGTACGAGTTTTGGTACCAGGATTCAATTGTCATTTCAAATTTTTAGGTAGTTTTTCAAATTCGAACTAACGACTAACCTTAACAATTGAACCCTGCTGTTTCTGATTGATATTTCCTGATTCTAATGGGGAAAGCGCAACTAAATTGCTAAAAAAAGGTAAAATATACTAAGCGAGTTGTGAGGAATTCAGGTATTCTTCTACAACTGATAACACTTCGATTTTGACATTTAAAATGAACTCTCTCGTGTCAAGCTTGTTTGACTTTTCTTGCTTTCATATCACAGACTTTAATTTTTGGGCTATAAAATGAACATAGATTTACTGCATATCTATTACAAATAGTAAATAGGCCCTATGAACACTATTTGTGGATGATCTTGTGAGAGTGGGCTTCTTTTGCTTGTTCACGCATGTAAAGTTCTTCTTAACGAAGGATCCCCTTGTAGGTAGGGAGGATACTAAGATTGTCTTGCGTTCTACTAGGTTTTTGAGTCTTCAGCTTTTGATCGATACATTCTCTCTTCGGAGAGATTGATAGACCATAAGTGGTTGACATCATAGATCTTGGTGAGATAATTTCAGTCTTAGCGTGTCGGATTAATTTGTCTGCTTTATTTTGGTGAAGAGAAGAGGCTAGGGGATTATGCTCTACTTCCCTTTTGGATAGTACCATAAACCCAGATCCTTGAATCTGATCTAGTCCCCCTATGGTATCTTTTGTGAGTCACCTTTAGAGAGGGTTAACCATAGTGGACATTCCCTTAATTAGGTCAACCACGTGGACGAAACCTCAAGCGGTTATAGTCATTTTCACCGTGGTAGCAATGACCGCTATATAAATGTCCTTGTGGAGGAAATCTTCATAGGTGTGGTCTCTTGTTGGGCTATCAAATCTCCCTAGCAGCTCCTGATTGATTAAATTATCGGACTGTGTCAAAACCCCAGTGCGCCTGGATTGGAGTTCGCCCTCTTCAGATCATAAAATTTGCAGAGTCAGACCATTACTAAAAACCCTAGTGAGGCCAAATTTTTCATTTTCTAGGACTATGTGCGTTATCAGGAAACTTTTGAGAACATACACAAATAGCACTCCTAGGGATTAGCACATTAAGTCACTATTGCTTGTTCATGCGCAAGGTTGCTTTTTCCCTTGTTCATTATTTTCAGACAATTTCTTGCTTCCCTTGTTTGTTGTTTTGCATGCTGGATATCTACTTGGTTACTTGAGACAAACTATTATACGGATCTTCAAAACTGGACAGAAAACTTTGCCAACAATCTGAAACTAAAAACCTAAAAATTGTAAAATTTGAAGCAAAATTCCTTTCTAGAGTCAAAAGTCATTCTACAGGATTAGATTGTTGTACGAGTCTTGAGCATTTGTCATTTCATAACCCTTGGATTGTCGTACGAGAGCCTATACATTGTCGTATGGGCTTTGTCAAGAAAATTAAACCCTGGTGTCAATTATCGTACGAGTTTTGTCAACTATCATGCCAGAGCTTACACAAACTCGTACAAGCTTGGAGAAACTCGTATCAAAATTTTCAAAAAGTTTCCAAAAAGTTGTCAAATTTGTCAGGAATCTAGTTTTTACAGCCTATTTCTAGATTTTGTCAAAATATTTACTGTGTCAGGAATAGAGCAAAAACTAGAAAGAATTTGATCATTTAGCTAAAGAGGTCTCTTGAGTCTGATTTATCGATTTGAGTCTTTTTCATCTTGTGTCAAAACCTTGTCAAAATTATCTTCAATTCAATCTTTGTCTACAAAATGGCTAAGTGTTGTGAGCTCGTGCCCACCATCTTTTGGGCGTCTACCCATACTACTAGGGCATAGTATCCTTCATTTACGTCCAATCTAATCTTCAATCAACCCAATCTTGACAAGGTTGTGTCATTCGATCTTCTTGAATCAAGTCATTCTCCAGTTGTTTTCATCTTTCTCTCTTGCTTCACCCAAGGTTAATGGTGGAAACTAGAGCTTTCTCACACAAGAAATCAGGAGAAGCACCCAATAGCTTACCTTTGTCCACTCACATGGGTCCAACCTTTGAGCAACTCTACAATTTAGGTCTTTACGAAGATGACGGTCTCGACAATCTTTGATTAAAAACTGGTTACATACCCACCCCCTCCATCAACCCATGGAGGTAATCAACAAACTCCACATTGATCTATCCTAGGGAGTCCTAAAACTCCTAACATGTCTCAAGGAGGGACAAACCATGGGTCTCAAGGAAATCACTCTCAACGTGGTGCGGATCAAGAACCCACACCTTATGAAATTGCTCAATATCAAAATGATGATGACTTCAAGAAAATGATGAGGCATTTCTTGAAAGAAGATAGAGAAACATACTTCCTAGAGTTGGCTCGTCAAGGGGCTAAACTTCCTCCCAACTTTAATGTTGAAGATATCATTACACATGAGGAAGAAACTCCAATCATCGCTATGATGAAATAGATGCATGACATGCAAGTCAAGCTTAATAAACTTGAAAAAGAAAAGGAACCTAAGGAGTTTTCCATGGAGGCTCTATGCCCTTTTCCATTTGATAAAGACTTGTACATGCCACCATTCCCTAAGCGAGTGGAAATACCTAAATATGATAAGTATGATGGAAACTCTGATCCTCAAGATCATGTCAAAGAATTCTGTACTTAATTTATGGAGTTCATGCACGAACCAACCTACCTAATGCATCTTTTCCCTCGATCTCTGGGAGGGTTAGCTATTCATTGGTACTAAAAAATGCCTCCAACTATCAAAACTTTCGAGGAGTTAATCAAACATTCTATCAACAATACTCCTACAACATCCAACACCCGGTCACTATGATCGACATCTGCAATCTAAAATAGAACTCAGGAGAACCATTCCTGACTTTTCTCAAAAGATTGAGGAAATTTTTTTCTCTATATGCTAGACCCATTCCAGAAACTGAGAAGCTAGAAATCTTCATCAACAATCTTGTTCCAAAACTCAACTACCATTTGCAAATGCAAAATCATACATCCTTTGATAAGATGGTAGAAAATGCAATCAAAATTGAGAAGGTACTTGTACAAAAAGGAGACATATCACTTCAAAAAGACAAGTATGAATCTAGATCTAGTTCTAAAGACAAAGGCAAAAATTGGAACAAGAATAAAGGCGTTGTCATAGACGGCATTGTTGATAATATTCATGCCCCATCTAAGGCACCTGCTTTCAATCTCATTGTTGGCACCCAAGCCATCAAAGTTTTTGAAGCTAAAGCAACAAAATCTAACAAGAAGCCATCTGACTATAAACCTTGGGCTACATATCCTAAATGTAAGTTTACTCCTCTTGGAGAATCCTTGGAATCTGCCATGAAAACTCTATTGGCTAACAACATCATCTCCTTGCCCGAGATAAAAGTTTTTGATCCTAAACCTAAACCAAAATGGTGGAGAGAGAATGATTTATGTGACTTCCATCGTAATAAGGGTCATAAAACCAATAACTGCATACATTTGAAACACATTATACACGACAAAATTGATAATGGAGAAATCGTAATTGACAATCATAAGAGCAATAATGATCATACAACATTCACGGAGCCATTTCTGAAACATGGTCAAGGAGATTCATCTTCTTAGCCTAATGTAGGTGCTGAAGTCAATTATGCTTACTCTAGAAATAATGTTGTCATCAATATGGTTGAACCATGCCTATCTGAGCATTGCAATGTCATCACAATTGTAAGAAAAGATAGAGAAAATCAATCAGCAAATGCAGTTACTCGATCACAAGCTCAGGCACATCTGCAAGGACAAATCTTAGATTCATCCAATGTCCCTAAGATGCCTTTCAATCTCTTGTCTACTTCTAAATAGAAGGCTACCTCTAAATCATCAAATCCTAAAGACACAAGGCCTACATCATACAATATTGTCCAACAACTCCAACATACCAACACAAAAATCTCCATGTTTGAGTTGCTTCAGATATCTCCAGCTCATAGAGCCATTCTAGACAAAGCTTTGCTCGGATCCAATGTTCCTGACAACCTTGATTTAGACAGATTCTAGACTATGGTTGGTCATATGACTTCTCCCTGGTATATCTCCTTTTCAGAGGAAGATGATAACTCCTTGAGTCATCCACATAACCAGCCTTTACACATTGAAGTCTGAATCCAAAACCATCGTGTCAAATGTGTGTTGATAGATGGGGGTACTGGTCTCAAAATTTGTTCTTACAGCTTGATCACACAGTTGGGATTATCTAAAACTTCCATTGATCCTAAGAAGAAGATAACTATCAAAGCATATGATGAGCAAAAAAGATCTTCCAAAGGAACTATTGTCTTACCTATCAGAACATGACCTGCTATCAGAGACACCATATGTCAAGCTCTTGATCCACCTTTGGCTTACAACATCCTTCTAGGGAGACCCTGGATACATGAAATGAGAGATATTCCTTCCACATACCATCAATGTGTGAAATTTCCTTATGAAGGAGTAGAGGTGACGATTCCAGTGGACCTATACAAAAATTGCAATGCATTGAAAGAAAGTGTTGATAAACTTGTTCCTAATAATAGAGAATCTTCCACTAAGGAGATAGACATTGCTTCAACATCCAAGATGGAAGATATTGCTAAAGAGGTCAAAATTAAAGATAATGGCATGGGAGAATACACAATAGAACTTGTTTTATCTCTCACATCTCTCCCTGTAAGAATTTGCCTAAGGCAAAGAATGAACGCCAAGATCTAGAAGCTCAAGAGATAGCACAAGAGAGACAAAATATGATATGATCAACTGATCAAATAATGAATAGACTGAATGATTGATTACATACAATGTAGAATGTCTCAATATATAGGTAATGCATGATAACTAGAAGATATGCAAGTGATAAGCTATCAACTAGACATGGTGGAATCACATGTCCACCAAAGGTGGATCATCCTCCATTGTACATGAAATTATGAGAAACATGTGCAACAATGAGAGGATGATAATGTGATAAGAGCACTAAAGGTGGATCTCACACACAAAGAGGTATGTGATGACAACTATCACACCTAAAGTGAAAATTCTCCTAACCATGTGCTAAAATGAAATGCAAACTCCTAGGTGTCATAATGCCAACTAATATGCAAATGCATTATCCTAAGTAAACTTAAGTAAAGTGTAATTAGTAATATTTAATTACACCAACACCCCCCCTTAAGTGCAGCTTAGGGGAATGCTCTTAAGCTCACAATGCAAGATGGGTCCCAACTACTAGGCCATGTTAGGTACCCATGTACAATATGCAAGAACAATGCAATCTCTCATAAAGTGGAGAAAGAGGGAAAACCTCATGGGAAAAACCCTCCCCCCAAAAGAGAGATGAATACAATAATAGAATATGAGAGAGAAGACCTCATGTGAGTAAAATATCCCCCCCATAAGAGAGTAGTGGAAGAGAGACCAAGTATCCCCCCCTCAATGTAGAATGAACACCAATGGTAGATGCTCCAGGCTCGATGTAGAAACTGCTCCATGAGTGTAGAACAACATTCCTCCCCTTAGGAAGAAACAAGACCAAAGGTGTAGATATAAAGCCTCCTCCCCAATCTATAGGAAGAAACCTCAAAAAGTATGGAATCTCTGAAACCTTCTCAAGTGTCCCCATGTCAAAGCTGAAAGGTGCCTCCTCCAAATCATGTGTACTAAGCCACTTTATTGAAAAAGACAAATCAGGATCAACTGAGGATGAATGTAGAACATGTACCAAAGACCCAAGTATCTCCTCTGAAGATAAAGTGACCTCCTCCAACTGTTGTATTAAAGTATCCACAATCATGTCACCCTCGAAAGAATGATCAAGTAGAGAATGAATATGAGGGTCGGCATGCTCCCTCGTAACAACTGAAGAAGGATCATCTTCACCAAAGAGAAGATGAATGTCATCAATGAAGCCTCCCAAATCTAAAATGTAGGACTCCACAAACAAACCTGCAATGTCTGTCAAGCAGTCATCCCATGGAACCAAGTCTGGAAGACAATGAATATCTTGCTGCACTGAAGTACCTGAACCCATGGCTGTGTGAATGCAAGCATCATCAGGAGCAAGAGTAGAAGTAGTCTCAATAGGAGGAGATGAAATGGAAGGCTCAAGAACATGATCATGAGTGAGAATACCCAAGTTCAAGTAGCCAAAAATCTCCTCAAAATCTGAATCATCACTGTAATCGTGATCATATGTTGAAGAATCATTGTCATCAAGAGGAACAAAATCTTCAAAGGAGTACAATTGAGAAGAGTGATCCACTATCCCAGTAGCAATAACTGCTCCACTCTCCAAGTCCTTGATGAAAACTGAATCAGGTGTAAATTCCAGTCTTCTTTGTAGCACCATTTGTGATTTGATAGATAGAAAGAAGGTTATTGGTCAAGTGTGGAACACACAACACATCATTGAAGTGTCCCTCCCTAACATCAATACTTCCTTTCTCAATCACATTCATGTAAGTGTGATTGCCCATCAAAATAGGTGGACCTTTACAAGGCTCAAATGATGAAAATATGGACTATGAAGAAGCCATATGATGAGAAGCCCTTGAATCTAGAAGCCATCTACCTGAATCATGACTTGAAGAAGCATACAAAGCTTGTCCTTTTTGAGTGAAAAATGCATGACCCTTTCTTTTATCTTTTTCTGAATGTGGTGAAGAAGAGGTTGAGGTAGACATCCTGGAAGGCAATTTGATGTTGTTCTTAGCAAGAAGATTCTTCAATTCGTCAATGTCCTTCTTATAACAAAAGTGTTCTTCATGTCCATCCTTTTTGCAATATGCACAAAACCGCTTCTCCTTCTTTGAAGATTCACCCTTTTGAGGTGATGTAGAAGTGTCATGTTGTGTGGAAGTTGATTTTGTACCTTCTTGTTGAGACTTACACTTCCAATTCTTCTTCTTCTTTTGACTTTGATTGCCTTGACTCTCATGATTAGTCACCAATTCCTTGGAAGTTGAAGACTTGAGAATCTGCATACTCATGAATTTTTCTTGTTCTAAGACCAACATTTCTAAAAATGACTCAAATGAAGGTTTAATGAAGGCACTACCCATGGTCAACTTGTGAGTATTGTAACTTGAAACAAAAGCTGCATATGCAGGAGGAAGATGTTTCAACAAGTGACTAACCAACTTTGCATCATTTATGGGATTACCACAATCATCAAGTTGTGCTTGATAATCATTGACTTTGTTGAGATAATCTTGGATTGTGTCAAAGTTCCTGGGCTCTAATTTGAGGAGATCAATCTCAATTGTGAATCCCATTTCCTCATCCACTTTACCAAACAACTCTGCAAGTTTATCCCAAGCATCTCTAGCATCATTTATGGTTTTGATGTGATACATGACAGCTTCAGAAATATTCTCTCTCAAGACTCCTAAAGCTTTGAAATTTTTGCATGACCATTTATTTATTGCAGCAATATCATCATCAACGAGTTTTTTAATTATACCATTCACATAAGGATTTAAACCTTGAACCATTAACTTGCTCCATACATTATCTTTCCATGTAGCATAGTTATGTGGAGTTAATTTTGCAATGGAACCCATGATGCAAAATGAAAAGAGCACAAAAAAGAGAGACACCAACACACAAGACATCCCCCCAATTCACTCAATCAAAGAACCGCCCCAAAAATGATGATTTTGGCACTTTATAGCTAGTGCGTGTACAATTGCCACTTGACAAAATGGATCAAAGTGGACTTCTAATTTTGATGCTTACAATAGAAAATATGAAGCTATAACAAACTCAAAAAGATAGGATAGAAGATCCCTCAAGGACCTAATCAATTACAAGTGCCATAATAGGCCAAAATAGACTATATTCTGAAAGTACTATGTCTACTCAAAATTTCTCCAAACTGATACCAGATTTGGAAAGTAGACAAAAAATCATGCACTTTCAAAAAAAATTGCACGTGCAAATGTGTTCGTATGAGCCCGAACAAAGCCTCTGAAGTTGCAAAAATAGGGATCAAATAGGTATAGTCACCAAAACCTGCAATATTTGCAAAATCCATGATCCAAAACCAGAAAAGAACACCACCACTGAAAAGTTCAGGAAATTTTAGCCAAAAAAAAAATTGCACTCAATTTGGAGTTCGGATGACCAAGTTATGGCCTCCCAAAGTCGGACTGCCAAATCAAAACTACATATGGTGAGGGCTAGAAAATTTTGAAATATGTTGATGTCACTAACATTACTGCCTGAAATTTGACATTCAAATGACCACCATGACAGTGCAAAATCACCCAGGTTTGATAGTCAAATGACCATCAAAATTAACCTTGGTAAATGTTGATGCAGCCGCTAGCCTAAATTTGACGTCTTGGTGACCATCACAACAAAGCAAAAATGCCCAGTTTGACGTCCAAACGGGTGTCAAATTTAATATAGTATAAAGTTGTGAAAAATGCAAAAAAAATTTAAAAAAATACCCTTTTCGACTGGTCGCCGCATGTCTATATTTTATTGGCCCGTGTGTCTTTCGTGGCCAGCGTTGAGGTGGCATTTCTCAGCTGTTGTTTCCCTATCAGTGGGAGTAGTGGAGGTGCCCACATAGTAGAGGCGCCGAGCGGAGGAGGAGGTGGCCCGTGTAGTAGAGGGCTCTGAGCAAAGGTGGAGAGGAGCGTGGGAGGTGGCTCGCACGAAGATGAGTCCAGCAAGAGTGAAGCTGGTGGAGCATTCTGCTTGGTAGCACGGGGTCCGATGGAGGTGGCGGGGGTTTGGCTGGCAGAGAGCGCGGTGCTGGGAGGTGCCGCCATGGAGTGGTGGTGGAGATGTGCCCAGGTGGTGTGTCGGTGGAGCCCTAGAGGAGGGGATTGCGGTGCTGGAAGAGAAGGTGGCCGAGTGGAGAGGGTCACTTCTGAGCGTAGGTGCCAGCAGTTTGGGACTTTTAGTCCCACATGCGCTACGTTGAAGTATTATAAAGGGTTTTTAACCCCAAACACGCGCTATGCACAATGTCAAGCAAGTCGGGTCAGTTTCTTCGACGGTTGAAGCTTGGGTTCTGGTTAGGCTCGCTTGCGTGAGCTCGAGTCGCTGACTGAAGCTGTTGTGTCAGTTCCAATTAGACCTATAACTCTGTCTACAATCACAGGCCAAAGAGGCCACAATATTTTTGCCACAAATATATCTTCAAAAATTGACAAAATTGCAGATCCGAAATAAATGACTGAAATTAAAAATATAAATTCAGATCTGAACTAAAATTTGTCAAAATAATTACCCAATTTGTAGATTGGGCTTTAGAGGTCCGATTTGCAAAAAAAATTTGCCTTAGATTTGACTTTTGCCGAAGGTAGGCAAATTTATAGTCAAAATTTATGGAAACAGCCACTCGGATGCAATGGTGAGGTCTGATCTTGCTCAAAATGCTCCCACAAAATGCTGATCCTGAATTTGATTCATGGCCCTCTAAAAGTTGAAGCAATCAATCGCTCTCCAATGGCTATGCAATGAAGACTCCTTTGGCTCTGATATCATGTAAGAATTTGCCTAAGGCAAAGAATGAATGCCAAGATCTAGAAGCTCAAGAGATAGCACAAGAAAGACAAAATATGATATGATCAACTGATCAAATAATGAATAGATTGAATGATTGATTACATACAATGTAGAATGTCTCAATATATAGGTAATGCATGATAACTAGAAGATATGCAAGTGATAAGCTATCAACTAGACATGGTGGAATCACATGTCCACCAAAGGTGGATCATCGTCCATTGTACATGAAAGTATGAGAAAGATGTGCAACAATGAGAGGATGATAATGTGATAAGAGCACTAAAGGTGGATCTCATACACAAAGAGGTATGTGATGACAACTATCACACCTAAAGTGAAAATTCTCCTAACCATGTGCTAAAATGAAATGCAAACTCCTAGGTGTCACAATGCCAACTAATATGCAAATGCATTATCCTAAGTAAACTTAAGTAAAGTGTAATTAGTAATATTTAATTACCAACACTCCCGTTGTCCCCTAAATCTTATGGACAACCTTCTAACAAAGTGAAACCTATAGCTAAAGAATCCCAGGTCATATTCAATGGAAGCTTTGTCATAGAGCAAGTATCTAAATAAGAGTTTGAAGAAGATGAAGCTGTGCTTGCATGGTTATACAAGGATGAGTCTCGATCCTAGTTAGTTCAGAAATGTGACTCCACTTCAAGCAAAATTCCTCAGAAGTCATATGGACTAGGACACAAATTGATCACAAAAATGGGATATACTAGAAAAGGACCCCTAGGACTACATGATAAGGGTCTTCTATCACCTCTTGATCATTGTGGCCAAATAAACAAGTATACAATAGGTCTAGGATATAAGAAGAATCCTTTCTATCTTAGCAAAAACTCCCCACATGTCTTAGAATAGATTGAACCAAAAGAGGAAACAACAGAACAATTTGACAGTGATGATTTAGACACCACTAATGAGCTCATTCCTCATGAGCATTTGCCTAAAGAAATAAAAGACCTCCTCGAAGCTAAAGATGATCTAGTAAAAAGAATCAATGTAGTAGAAACACAAGAACCTACTATAGAACATAAGACAGTTGCACCAGAAGAAACAACTGATCTTAAAGAAGACCACATAGACAAGGAGGAAGGTGGTAGCTATTTTGAGACATATTCTTATGAGTATGAATTCAAATCAGAATCTGAGGGTAACCCTTCTTGGGGTATCCATCTCGACTTTACACACATTCTTAGATTTCCTAAAGGCATAGATGAGGAATCAAATGACTATGAATGGGGAGCCATTCTAGAGGAAGATGAGCTTATCACAGAGAAACATGTTGATGTTATTCACCAATATGCACTTAAACCCAACATGAGTCTAGAGTGAAATAATGAACTTAACGAGTCTGATCCATCGATAGCTGAAGTGGACTTCCACAATGATATTGATCCTATTCACGAATTGAATTTTTTGAGTTGTAATATCACCTTTGAACTCGAGAGTCGGGTTAGGACCAATGATGACAGATCCATATCTATAAACACTATTTCCTAATCTTTCACCACTTAGACTATCCAACATCCTGATCTTCTTGACCAAACCTCTCTGAATCCTAGCCAAGGTATCTATACCTTTCCAAATGACTATGCCCTTGCTTGCTACCTCAATGCAGTTGAGCCTATGATGACTTCCATCAATGAATTGAGTGTTAGCATGATGGAGTCAAACATCAAGTATCCTAGTCAAAAGAATAAGAATAAAAATAAAAAGAAAATAAGTTTTGAGGGTGAAAACCACTCTGTGGCAGTCTCAAAACATACAAAAGTAAAAATAAAAGACGTATTCAAAGGTGAAAACCTCTCTGAGGCACCTAAAGATGAGATATTTGATGTCCTTTCGAGTCATTTACAGGACAAATCTCCAGTACTAATTGAGCCCACTCAATCTATCAACTTGGAAACAGTAGAAGAACCACAATTGATCCATGTAGCACAATCCTTATCAAAAGAAGAAAAGCAAAAATTTACCACATTCCTAATAGAAAAGAAGATCAACTTTGCATGGAAATATTCAGATATGCCAGGGTTGGATCCTGATCTTATAATGCACCATTTATCTATAGCTCCAGGGGTCAAACTTGTTAAGAAAAAATTGAGAAAGATGCATCCACATGTTGCACTCTTGGTCAAAGTTGAATTAGAGAAACTACTAAAAGTTGGATTCATCTGTGTTATTGACTAAGCTGAATGGATCTCTAATATAGTTCTAGTATCAAAACCAGACAAATCTATAAGAGTATGCACAGGATTTAGGGATTTAAACAAGGCATACCCTAAGGATGATTTTCCACTGCCTAACATTGATATGATAGTGGACATGACTACGGGCTCCGAGATGTATTCTTTAATGGATGGTTTTTCTGGATATAATCAAATCAAAATTGCTCCAAAAGATCAAGAGAAAATTGCTTTTACATGTGCGTGGGGTACCTTCTATTGGAATGTCATGCCATTTGGGCTTAATAACATTGGTGCTACATATCAAAGAGCTATGACATCTATCTTTCATGACATGATGCATCGAACTATGGAGGATTATGTTGATGATACTTTAGCAAAATCTATGATAAGATTTGAACATCTGAATGATTTGAGAAAAATACTAGATCGAATGGAGAAGTTTAGTCTCAGACTAAACCCTAAGAAGTGTGCTTTTGGTGTCACTTTTGGAAAGCTCTTAGGTTATATTGTTTCAAAGAAAGGAATTGAAGTAGATCCGACAAAAGTTAAAGCTATCATGGAGATGCAACCTCCCAAGAATATCAGCCAAATGAGAACATTACAAGGGAGAATACAATCTATTAGACACTTCATATCTCAGCTAGCAGACATATCACAACCTTTCACAAAGACATTGCATAAAGGTGTGACTTTTGCATGGAATGAGGAATGTGAAAATAACTTTAATCATATCAAGAAATATCTATCAAATCCTCCTATTTTGATGCCTCCTATTCAAGGGAAGCCTTTGATCGTATATGTCTCCGCAACATATACATCACTGGGGGCATTACTAGCACAACATGATGAGAACGAGAAGGAAAGACCTATATACTATATCAGTAGAACATTAGTAGCATATGAGAAGAATTATTCAATGATTGAGAACGCTTGTCTAGTTGTGATCTTTGCATCATAGAAACTAAGACACTACATGTTAGCTCATACCACACATTTGGTAGCTAAGATTGATCCACTAAAGTACCTACCAAGCAAAGTTTCCCTCACAGGTAGATTAGCTAAATGGGTGATGCTATTAAGTGAATTTGACATTGAATATGTTGAAAGAAAAGCTATCAAAGGACAAGTAATTGTAGATCAATTGGTTGATGCACCATTGTTTGATGATTCACCAATGCAAATGGAATTCCTAGATTCCTCTATCATGAATCTTTCTTCTAGAGCATGGAAGTTATTGTTTGACGGCTCCTATACATAGAATGGATCTGGAGCAAGCATATTGTTCATCACTTCTCAAGGATACTCAATCCCTAAAGCATTCAGAATCAAGTTTCCTTGCATAAAGAATATTACGGAATATGAAGCCCTCCTTAATGGCATGAAGATAGCAATTGAATGGAGAGTAACAAAACTACACATTCATGGAGACTCACAACTTGTAATACACCAAGTCAATGATGTGTATCAAATGAAAGATGGGAAGCTAATCCCATACAAGAGAATGGTAGATGATCTAAAGAAATATTTTATATCTATTACATTTGAGCAAATTCCTAGATCAGAGAACAAAGTTGCTAATGCTATGGCAATGCTATCTACTTTATTACAGTAGCCCGAACATGATCTACACTACAAGTTCTTGGTGGAAGCACTATCTTATCTTGCATATGATTCCCCTAAAACCCGCATGATATGTACTATTGTTGGTCATGATTCATCCCGATACAAAAACCTTTTCTCCTATCTCCAAGACCAAATCATTCCTAATTCCTTCAATCGCCATGAGAAACAATACCTTATCTGAAATGCATCCCGATATGTCATCATTGGTCATGATCTGTACAAACGAGGTCTAGATGGTACACTCCTTAGATGTTTAGAATGGGAAGAGTCTCAATGTGCATTAGAGGAAGTCCATGAACGTATTTGTGGATCACATTCCAACAGTTTAACACTAGCTTGAAAGCTTATTAGGGCTTGGTACTATTGGCCTGAAATGGACAAAGAGGCAATCAAGTTTTCTAAGAACTATCAAAAGTGCCAAGTACATGGTAACTTAATTCATGCACCAGGGAGAGATATAATTCCCTTTACTACACAATGGACTTTTCATCAATGGGCATTTGATCTTATAGGATCCATACATCCTCATTTTTCTAATGGACATACCCATATAATCACAGCTACAGATTATTTTACAAAATGGGTAGAAGTAGTCCCTTTGACTCAAGCGACTGGCAAGCAAATTTTTATGTTCATTTTGAACTACATCATATGTTAGTATGGTATTCCACATTCTATAGACACAGATAATGGTGTACAATTCAATAATAGAGACTTAGATGATTTATGTGCCAAATTCAAGATTACACAACATTGGTTGCCTATCTACTATCCTCAAGGGAATGGACAAGTAGATGCTTCCAACAAGAATCTATTGAAAATTCTACACCAAACAATTAATAAAACAAGAAGAGACTAGCATCTAATGATCAATCCAGCTCTCTAGGCCTACAGAACAAGTATTAGAATGCCCACTGGGGCTACACCATTTGCTTTAGTTTATGGGTCTGAAGTAGTACTACCTATTGGGGTTGAAATCCCATCACTAAGAATCAGAATGCACGGTCTAGTAACTAATGATGACTACAGAGTGTCTAGGTTGCAAGAGCTTGAACTACTAGATGAGCACAGAAAAATAGCGTATGATCATCTCAGAGTATATCAAAAAAGAATGTCTAGAGGTTACAACAAGAAAGTTAGACACAAAGAATTTTAGGTTGGTGATCTAGTCTTGAGAGAGAATCCTAAAAATCAATCACATAGAGAGCGCAAGGGGAAGTTTGAACCCAACTGGCTGGGTCCCTTTGTTATCACTGCTACTTTTGGCTCTAGAGCCTATCAAATCTCAACAACTGAAGGAGAACAGCTCTAAGAACCAATCAACGTTCTCCATCTGAAGAAATTCTACGCCTAGGGTATTCAATCTATGGTAAAATATCCTAAAAAAATCATAAAAATCATAAAAATTCTTGAAAAAATGAACATCTTGGTGAAAACCTAGAAATAGGCACCTTGATGATTCACAAAAAAAGTAAAAAATATCAAAAGTACAAAAAAATTGAAAAAATAAAAAATACAAAAAAATGAGAAAAAGAAAAAGTGCCTTGGTGAAAACCTGGAAATAGGCGCCTTGGTAGCAAAAATAGAATCTCTACCAAGATGGTGAAAACTCGACAAATAGGCGCCACTTGTTTCAAAAATGCTCCATCTATCAGTGCAATCTTGGTCTTTCCCAGGTTTCAGTCTTCCTTTAGTTTGTACATACCTCCCGGTTTATTTCTACATTCTTTTTTTCAATAAAGTTGGTCTATGCACCAATCCACAAAGCATCTGTATCCTATCAATGTTCAAACTTGGGGCAATCAAAGTCATATCCTATAGTCCTTACTATTGTAGACGTGTCATAACTAGTTAGAGTCCTTTTAAGCTTCATCTGAGTTAGTCAGTCAGTCTCCTCTCCAGAAAGGATTTTGCATCTACAACAACACAAACAAACATAAAAAACAACTGAAAACAATCTATGCTTCACATGCTTTCATCTCCTTGTATGCTTGTTGATTCGCATTAAGATTTTTGCATATTGTGTCCTTTCGAGCTCTTCGATGATGTCATTTTTTACAGGATTTAGAGAGTGATGATTGGGAGCATAATATTTTCTTTGTCTTCTACTTGTATGTGAAAATCTAACAACTTTGGAAATTTTGGATTGAAATGGTGTACATCTGTAAGAGCCTCCATCTCGTATTGGATGGCCATGTGTACCTCGACCGTTGATACCCAAAAAATTCAAGAAAGTTTGATCTAACTATTGTCTTTTCGAGTGAGTTCTTACTCCTACTGTGAAACACGATCTTACCTAAGGATGTGAACAATAAAGGGTCACTATGGGTAATTCACACTGGATTTAGAATGATTTCTTGACTGCTTGATGTGTTTGTTCTGCAAGGCGTATTCTGGTCATCATGACATCTATGTTTTGATGCTTATACAAATTGCTATATCAAAATGGACATGATATTCAAGTCATCCTGTGTTTATGCCTTGGTGCTTATATCTAATTCGACATTCTGAAAATAAAATCAATATTCATATGTCCATGGTTGTCTAACCAATGGGTGTTGTATTGATTCTTGTGCATACAAATCAATATTCATATGTCTATAGCTTCCTAACTAGTGGATGTTGTGTTGATTTATCCGGTTACCTAAAAGTTTAATGATGAAAACAAATCGACACATGATCAGTGACTAGGTCCTAGGTCTTAGGTTTGCATTTCCTTCTGCATGTCATTTTGCACTTTGCCTGATTGCATGATCTCACAAATTGATGAATGCACTTGAAAGGATTACACAATTCTTCAAACCTAAACTTAAACTTGACATGAAGAGTTGAATCTAACATGAAGGTTTCCTCACAGAATCGCAAGTAGTCACCATCCTGGGTTAAACATCCTTTTGACTTAAGACTAAGTACTTGTCTTCATCAATACCTGCAAAACATATCATGTGTATCGTTGCATTTACATTGCATATTCGTGATCATTCCTTCTATTGCATTACATTGCATATATAGCATAATCAAAATCATACATTTTCCATAATCTATTACATTTGCATAAATCCATACATTTGAAAGAAAGCATTGCATTGCATAAATCCATACATACATTCTACACTACTCATAGCATTTACATCACATGATATCATCATAAATCAAAACATGACAAGTACAAATGAAGTCATAACCAAAATCTTGATCTCATATATATCATATAACTCAAACTAGTCAAGGGTGTACTACTGGCACAAAGTACAAAAGAATGAGCTCATGTGAGCTATCCGAAGTCAGATTAGTATCTATGAACAAAATAACAAAAATATCAGAATATCTAGACAGATCAGTTGTCTGCCTGATCCTCTACATTTGGTGGAGGTGGTGGTGGTGCATTAGGCACTGCCTCAGCTCGAGGTGCCCTGGCTCCCTTGACGCTATCATATACTGAGAATATGTCAGTACTCTCTGACTGACAGGAACAATAGCATAATAAGCAGATACATAGTAGGTGACTCGAGAGGTCTGGTGTGTCATCTCAACCTGTAATCTCCTGTTCTCCTCTCGGAGCTCTGATCGCTGTCTGTCCACCTCTATGAACTGCTCCTTAAAATGAGCACTCCATACTCTCAGGTCTCTCACTTGTAATCTCAATCACCTAATAATATCCTAGGAGGACAATGCTACACTCGAATCTGCATCTTCCACAGGCATATCTGTATCTCTCATTGGATAATCAACAGCCTCTGCTCTCTGCGCCTTATGACATCTCACCTCAGCACCAAGGTCAAAATTTATATCATCTTGTGTAGGATCAGGACCAACACCTACATCCTGTTGTGCACCTAGTACCTCAGTTGCATTGCCTATACTGCCTAAAGTGCTACTCTCTCCTCTAGTATATCTCCTCGATGTACCTACAGGCCTGCCTACTATAGAGCTAGTGGGATGAGGTGGCCTCATATGACTAGATGGTCTCTATGGAGGTGTCATCACTACTCTCGGCCTGAGAGTTGTAGGTTGGGGCATCAGACCCTGTGTACATCTCTAGCCCTATACCATCGGCGCACCTATCACATCCATGGCCTCCTCCATACTCAGAATCAACTTTATAGGATCCGAAAACCTATGAATGGGATGCTCTGCAAGCCATGAAATGAAACCATCTGTAACTCCAGCATCTGGAACATCTGGCTAGTAGTCCCAGTCTCTGCCGACATAGCCACTATACTCCTATATACAAAGAGCATATGACAATCGAGAGCCCCATCCTAATCCAAGCTCTCTAACTATCCATGCATAAGCAGCATGATCCTATGGTGCATCCTGGATGATGCCATACTCCCGCCACACTCTGGTAATGATAAATCACTCAAGCACTGTGGTAGATCTCCCAATAAGCACTCGACTATGAAAAAAGTGACTAAACTACTCTCAAGCAGTAGGCCAGGTCTCTATCTGAAGATATGGATGCCAAATCACAAATGTACTATCATCAAGGCAACATCTCCAGTACTCTGTATGACCCATGCAAACCTGTGTAACATATCCTGAATATATATATATATATATATATATATATATATATATATATATATATATATATATATATATATATATATATATATATATATATATATATATATATCACCGGCTCCTATGGCTGGCGCTAACTCTGGCATATTGGTCTACATACTGGGATATGCTCCTAGGCCCAAATCTGAAGTACCAAAGCACCATAAGCAAAGGACTTGCCCTCCTGCTACACGATCTTGTGCATCTCAGAGAACATATGAGCCAACATACACTAACCCCAACCCAGCTCAGACGGAGTGGCCATCAACCATGCAATCATCGGGGCCCAACCCATCAAAAGACCATTCTGCTGACGGTCAGACATAATGATGCCTCCTATCATGCCGACTATAATACACTCTAATCTATGGTCTTCCCATAGCGCTGAACTAATGTCTCCCAAGAAATGGAATCGGTAAGTTGTGTATCATCTCCAAATAAATGTCTGAATGCATGTAATCCCGAGTTCCCCAAACTCACATAATCAGGCCATTGACCATGGAATGGAATGTCAAGTATCCTATAGACATCCTCCGGTGTAACTGTAATCTCCCCTGTAGGGAGGTGGAAGGTCTGGGTCTCTGAGTGAAATCTCTCAATCAATGCAGTCAAAAGTCCATGGTTCACCCTAATCTCGGGCAACCAAATAAGATACTTAAAGCCATAGGTCGCAAGATGTACCCTCATTGGGTCAGGCAGTGAAACATATAATCTCTGGGTCGCTAGGTGTGAGATGCACACATGGACATCAGGATAAACAACCTACATAGCACAAAAATTGGGAATCCTGTCAGTTATTTGGTTGAAAAATGGGCTAAAAGTACAGAAATTGAAAAGATGACTATCTCAGAAGGTACATTAAATGCTCAGGAATCAGCCTAAGGAATCAGAAAATTCAAAATTTTGACCTAAAAGGGTGTTTTTAGCTCGCTGTTATCCATACGACAATTCAGACTAGCATGAAAACTCGTACGAGTTTCAGTAGCTTATCATACGACAAACAATGGTCATATGACAATGTATATCTTATCGTATGACATATGAGGGACTCGATGAAATGTCGTACGACTCTTGGGCCCCTCTCATATGAGTTTCTATTGGTTTTGGGATGACACTCTACATGAATTGAAAAGTCGTACGAGTCATAGTGGACAGTCGTACGAGTTTCTATGCATATGAAAATTGAAAAATCCTAACGTACGAAAAAAGTCCTAACAATGCTAAAAACACGCAAAAATGGAATTTACAAAGAGGCACAGAGGTCCACTTACCAGATGTCCATACTGCGGAGGTCTCTGATGTCTCCGGCTGCGCTCAAAACGGTGGGAAGAGACAAGTACCTTCATCTCGGCCATTTTCTCACTCAAAGGGCTCCACCAAGGTTTCAAAAGTCAAAAGTGAATAATGAATTGAAAATGACCCTTTTGGCCCTATAGCTTTTGACCTATTTTTCAAAAGTTCTCTGTTTTCCACGAAAATTGCACCCCTGGCTAATTTTGATGTTCTGAACCCATTTTCAGGATCAAAATTGAAATCTGAGATCGTTTACTATGTCAAAATTGCGATTTAAAATTTTTGGACCCAGGACGACCGACTGCTTGCATAATCGACCTTCAATCATCACAGAAATCCAGAATTCAACTTAACTGATTATCTTACATCAAACTATCAAAATTTCAACTTGGTCACCAATGGTCAACTCATGGTCAAACCTAGTCAAACTTGGTCTCTAGGACCTCTAAATGATGCAGAACGCGTTCTCAAACGTGTATAACCACTTCTCAAATCAATTAAACATGCTTCTAAACCATTTAACGCTGACTTTTCTTGTCAGATTTCAATTTTAATCTCGAAGGGGGCATGGTATTGCATATCATTCAAGTTTGTTAATCTAATTCTATCAATCAAATCTTTCCTCAATAATCAAGACAACAACCACGTCTAGTTGTTGATTCATCAAAAGACCTCGTCACTTGGGGCACATCGCTTGGGGCATATTAGGTTCATCAAGATCCATATCAATCTAGTATTCTCTATCTTGTAAACTGTATCAGCTTTTCGTAACCATCGGTTCCTTAGTGTTATTTCCTTGGTTCTTCGTAACTGAAGGATTCAGATGTGATACCAATACGATTCCTCTAGACAGTCAGGTCTGGAATCAGGTCACTCACTTCTTCGTAATCATAAGGTTTAGAATCAAACATTTTGATACTTTTCGTAATCATCGGTTCATTGTTGCTATAGTTAACATTATCTTTGGTCAATCAGGACCTAACATCTTTATATCTTTCAATCGGTTTTTGTCTCGGAATCGGTTCATCTTTCAAATCAGTTTAATACATCTACATCAAACACAAACTAATCTTTGAACCACTGTGCTTTGCACAATAATTCAAAGAGGGGAGAAATGTAATACCCCAAAAATGGGCTATAGGTTCTTTAACCTCTTACATCTTCAAATCGAACGAAATCGACATCAAAGTCCTAACCTAAGGCACATCTGTACATCAGTTTATCAAAAATTGATTTTATCTTAATTCTGCATCGGGGAGTATTCCTTGAATATTCCTATTTATCCTAATTATCTTTAATTGAATATTATTTGACAATAAATCCTATTTATCCTAAAGTTTGATAAATTGAATATTTTGAATATTTAATTAATCAGATTTAATTCTGCCACTTAATTATTTAATTAGATTTAATTCTATTTATTCCTAAATTGTATTATTTAATTTTGACAATAAATCAAAAATCTCATGATTGATTGATTAAATTCTTATTTAATTAATTAATGTCAGTTGTCAATATTTAATAATATAGTTTTAGAATAAAGTTTGATTTAATAATTGAGTAACCCATAAATTAATTGTTTTAATTCAAAAATTAGTTAAGTGCAAAATAAATCACTTTATTTATTAAATTATTTTATAATTAAATCATGCACAATTAGAAAAGCAGTCAACTAGAAATCAACAACCAATTTTAAATTTAAACTCAACATCTGATGATGAGTTGAAATTTTATTTAAACTCTATTTTGAGTTAAACACTACTTTTGTATGATTTTTTTTGTGAGTTAATTATCTTTGATTTCTTGATAACTCAAAAATCAACCTGAGTTTATCAAGAGTGATTTATGGCTTTTCTCAATGCATCCTCAAGTCCCGGATTTCTATAAAAATAAGGCTCAGCTCTTCATAATTATCAACCCTCGAATTTGCACAATTACTCTAGTGAATTCGCGATTGAAAGATTAAGCACTTGCGACATGCGATTTGTGAGATCTTTCATTGTTGGTCATAGCTTTTCATAGTATTCATAACATTCTTAGAATAATCTGCATTCAATTTCATTCATTCTAGATTAGACTCATATCAAGTTTTTCATCTAATTGCATACAAAATCCAAAAAAATAGATTAATTTGCATTCATACTGTTTTTCATTCTTTTTGCATTCAAATCCTTCATTTAGGTGTTGCATTGTCACTAATCTCAATTTCAATCTGAGAACATCATACTCGCACCTACTAGAAGGTAGTAAATTGCCTAGTTAGCTTAGTTTCAATTACTTGCAAGTTTCAATTTTGCTAACCTCTAATGTTTTACTGAAGTGATGTGTCTATAGCTAGGTACAATTTTCACACACATAGTAGTAGTTAAGTAGATCAAACTTCAAATTAGTTGTCTATATAGAGTGGGATTCACAGGATTTGACACATCTAAAGTAGACAATTTAAGTCCAACTTCAATGGGCATTGCTACTCTGCATCTAAAATTTTTGTAGGATATCTGAGGTATAATTTTCTGAGACAAATATTTCATCCTTATTTTTCCATACTTCTATACCAAGAAAGTAGTGCATTTTACCTAAATCTGTCATTTCAAACTTAGTAATCATGGCTGCTCTAAACTTTGCAAATAAAGTTGGATTATTTCCTATGTAGATAAGATCATCAACATAGAGAACTAAGATAAAGATATCCTTAGGTGAGCTTCTGATATAGAGATTTGGATCTAATTGACTTCTTGAAAAACCTTTTTGTTGTAGGTCTGAGTCTATCATTAAATATCATGCTCTTGGTGCTTGTTTGAGACCATACAAGGCCTTCTTTGATTTGCAAACATAATGCTAGAAGGCATTTCAAAACCTTTAGGTTGTGAAACATACACTTCCTCATCAATATATTCATTCAAGAAAGCACTCTTCACATCCATTTGATCTAAACTATCCAACTATGCTAAGCTACCAATGTCAAAACTAATTTTATAGTATTCATTTGTGCTATAGGTGCAAATGTCTTAGTATAATCAATACCTTCATGTTGAGTGTACCCTTTGGCTACCAATCTAGCCTTATGATTATCAATGCTTCCATCAGATTTATACTTTGTTTTGTACACCCATCTTGTACAAATAACTTCCTTACTATGAGGTAATTGAACCAAATCCCATGTGTCATTCCTTTCAATTGTGTCTATTTCACTATTCATTTCTTCAATCCACTCTTCTTTTTCTTGAGCTTGTTCAAATGTTTGTGGCTCATTATTTTCCATGATTTGAGTCATCAATGCAAAATTCACTTTTGCTTGTGACCTTGTTGTCATTTTTTCAAAATTAGTTGATGGATGATTATTTTCTGTCCTTCTTTGATATTTTTGATATTTTCTTTCTCCTACACTAGATGATTCAGGTACATCTTCTTCTTCCTCTTCTTCAATCTCATTAATTACTATCTCTTTTTCCTTTTGTTTCATTTTCTTTGGTATATTTTGCTAGTTCTTTGAATACCACATCTCTACTTATCACAAGTTTTTTCATTACTAGATCATACAACCTGTATGCTTTATTTTCAGTTCCATAACCAATAAAATGCATTTAAGGCCTTTACCATCTAACTTAGACATTTTTCTTTTGGTATGTGTACATAAGCAACACACCCAAATACTCTAAAGTAATCAAAACTTGGCTTTACCCCAGACCATGCTTGTTTAGAATTCATTCCTTTGACTGCTTTTGTAGGACTTCTATTTAGAAGATACACTGTTGTGTATACTACTTCTGCCCAAAAAATTTATCCAAATTTTTCTCTTTCAACATACTTCTTGCCATTTCAATAATAGTCCTATTCTTCCTTTCAACAACTCCATTTTGTTGTGGAGTGTAGGAAGTAGTGAAATCTCTCTTGATTCCATGTTTTTTTACGAAAATCAATAAACTAAATTGACTTGTACTCACCTCCCTTGTCTGACCTTATCACTTTGATATACTTACCACTTTGTTTTTCAACCAACCTCTTAAACTCTACAAATTTTTCAAATACTTCTAATTTTGTATCCAAACAATACACCCAATTTTTTCTTGAGTAATCATCAATGATGGTTAGAAAATACTTGGATTTGTTCAAAGAAGGTGTTTCCATAGGACCACACAAATCTGTATGGATTATCTCAAGATGTTAGTTTGCTCTACAGGATTTTCCAGTAGGAAATTTTATCATGTGTTGTTTTCCAACAATACACTTTTCACATGCTTCTTTTGTGTCTTCAATAAATGGCAGACCTTCAACCATCTTTAATATTTTGAGTAAAATCAAACCATTAAAATTGAGGTGACCATATATCTTGTGCCAAATCTTACTTTCACTCATTTCACTAGACCTTAGTGCTTGGTTCCCATAAGTAAAATGAAGAGGAAATATCATGTCCCCTGTCATTTGTTCTCTTGCAACAATTGCATTCCTTTTTAATTTCTCTCTTATAATTATGCACTCATTCTTATCAAAATTCACTTGATAATTTTGCTATAACATTTGCCCAACAAACAACAAATTATTTTTGAGTGTTGAAACCAATAAGGTTTCATTGATATGTTTTACTTCATCATACTTTGTTGTAACTCCAATGGTACCCTTATCTTTGCTTCGATGAGAATTATTATCTCCTAGTACTAAAGTACTTTGATGCTTTTGATCCAAGTTGAAAAATATATGCTCATTAGATTTCACATGTGAAGAACATCTAGAGTCTATATACCACACATTATTTTCACTTAAACTTGTATTGAGGCAAGAAATAAATAAATAATGTTTATTTTCAATAGTGTTATGAGCACTTCTCTTTTTTGTTTCACCTTGTTTTCTCCAACATTTTGAAGCATAATATCCAAACTTATTGTAATGAAAACATTGGACATTCCTTTAACTATTATCTCCCCCATTATTTCTGTCTCTTCCTCTTCCAGCTCCTCTGAAGTTGCTACTTGTTCCTCTGGAATAATTTCCTCTTCCTCTAGAATTTCGAGATTCACCTTTGTATTCATTCTTATTGTTATTGTCACTTTTATTATGACTCTTGAAGAATGTGTTTCTTTTTCCTCTTATATTTTCTTTAGAGAAAAATGCTTTCTCTAAGCATTCTTCATTACTTTTCATTCTTTCTTCAACAGTTAACAAAATTTCACTTAATTCGTCAATTTGCATGCTTGAGAGATCGTTAGATATCTCAATTGTAGAGACCACACCTTAAAATTTTAGAATCAAGCTTCTCTAAATATTTTCAATGACATCTTTGTCATCTACATCTTCCCCTAGTACTTTCATCCGACTCACTAGACCTTCTACCTTTGTCAGAAATTCATTTATAGATTAACTAGTTGTCATTTTTACATTTTCAAAGTTTTTTTCTCATTGTTTGCAATTTAGTAGTTTGTGCACCTTGATATGCATTAATTAATATTTGTCATGCTTGCTTGGAATGAAGAGCACCACATATCCTAGGAGAAATAGCTTGAGTGATTGCACCCTGAATCAAGAATAAAGATTTCTTATCTTTCTTTATATTTGCTTTGTATTCTTTTTTTGTTGGTAAGCTAATGCATTTACATCTGCTATCTCAACATAGCCATGTTGAACAATATCCCACAAATCCATAGATTTGAGTAAAGTTTACATTCTAGTACACCAATATGTAAAGTTGTCTCCTTCAAAGATGAGAATCAACACATTAGACATTACATTGCTTGTCATATTTGTCATATAAAAATATGCACAATGACCCAAATGTTTAACATAGTTCAGGAGAGATCTCTGCAAATAAATACTCTCCTTGTCCCTCCAATTGGGACCCACACACAAAAACCTCTTTTTTATAATTTTTCTTTGAAAATAAGTGTCAGTTACAACCAATAGTGCACTTAATTACAAAATATTGATTTGTCACTTTGCAACAATTTGCTTTCAAAATAATTATCACTTAAAAATTTAGTTATCACTTTTTAAAAAACTTTTTGAAAGCTTTATTCTTAAAAAGATAAGACTTTCCCTTTCAAAAGTAATAACTAATTTTTGTTTCTTTTATACTAAGATAAAAAATTTCACTCATGCACTATTAGATTAAAAACTTTCACTCACACTCTCTTTCCTAAAATCTGAAAGATTTTTTAATAAAATAAAAAATAGATTTCACATTTCTTTCTACACCTGATTGATTGCTTCCTTTCACCAAAAAATTAACACTAGATTTTTGCATGTTCTTGGCTTCTTCTTTTCAAATGCAAATATAAAAAATTACATATAGTAATAACCATACACCAACAACAAAAAACAACAACAACAACAAAAATGGATGACTGTGATCTCTTCTGGATCTCTCAACTTTCACTTTCAGACCTCTTTCAATCTTTAGCTTGCTCTTTGATCTCTTACAGATCACCTGCAATGAAACACAAATTTCTCAAATTGGCTCTGATATCAAATGAAGGCAACTAAATCAATGATTTGCTGATCATAAAACAAGAAATATGTAAAAGCCCCAAATTGCCTTAATCAAATGAGAGGCAAGGCATCCATTATATAGAAAATCAAAAGGGAGGTGACATTATGGAATTCAACCATATGCACTAATATTATACCTACAATCATAAAGAGCTACAACTATCAATTACAAACATAAATACATACAACCATATATTGAATATGGGATTGTAAAGATAAGAAATACTGCAAGTAGTTTAGAAAGGAGGCTGCCCCAAAGTCAAGAAAGGTTGTCAATGGGCATTAGTGCTATCAGGAATCGATTGGATTAGTAGAATCTTTTAAAAAGTTTCATTAAAATATTAAAATCTTATATTATTTTCTAATCTACTTGGCATTTTTGAGATTTAATATCCTAATCCATTTTTTAATTATGCTAATTCCTTGTTCAGTTCTAAGTCTTGAGCATTATTAATGCTCTTCAAATTCTTGGTTTCTCTTTAAAAAAAGCAATTAAATTGTTTATCAACACTTTAGAAGTACATGAGAACTTTTCAAAAATTCTCATGGTTGTAGAAACCTTGTTAGTTCCTGATAGTTCTTTCAAATGGTTTTCAAATATCTTCCTGTTAGGAATAACAGTCCATAATACAACTGAGAGGGGGGATGAATCAGTTGTATGATAGAATATTAAACTTTAAACTTTGAATGGCAGCAATATCAGATCCAATGAACACAATGAATGCCAACACAATAACACAATATTTTGGTCTCGGAAAAACCCTGTTAAAGGTAAAACACCTCAGTGGGAATTAGCACCCACAAATGATGTACTGAGAGTATAGTATCCTTGTTAGAAGATTTAACCCTGTTAGGAGCTTATTGAAACATTACAGTACATAGTCCTTGTTAGAGGACATACCCTGTTAGGAGTCAAGAAAAGAAAGGGGGCTTAATGCCCAAAGAAGGTTATATCCACCTTTCAGAACTCACTGTTTGCAACAAGTGTATATGAAGAAATACATAATCTTTTGAACTATCTTACAACAACTATCTTTACTTGATCAGTTCCAATGAAGCTCACTAGTAATCCTCTACTCTACATCCAACAGAAACAAGCTCACAACTTTCATAATCTTCTTTATATCACATACATTCTCACCATATCTTTTCCAAAGAAAAGATCTTACATATATACCCTATTACATTCTACATGATCAGTTCGGCCCATAAGGCTTTCCTAATTATAAAAAAATTACATAGACCCTTGCTAAGATACACATGGTATCTAAAATAAGTATACAATAATTTCATTACAACAATTAAGGACTGACATCCTTAATTTACATTTTCCAAATAAAATGCACGCTACACCTCTAAATTCGGCTCCCAAATAAGTCTTCTCCAGATCACATGCCACAGCTGACATCATCCAGCATTTCGTACCTTCCATTGACCAAAGAAAATCCTTTAGCATCTTGTCCTTCATCCCTCAAGCTCGCATTTACTCAGTCCATATCACCTGTAAGATATACCAGAGACACAAAGACTATCTCTATTAACTTCCTTTCTCACTGTCTAGTAACCAGTCTTCACCAAATCATCTGTAACTCATCCAATATGAAACATTACATGATGCGATTTTGGATATAAGATCACAACATCTTCCTAAACTCTCATATGTCTTTGCACATTCGTACAGTGTCTGTACACTGTCATAACCAACCTGTTCATTTCATAGAACATATGTTGACATCAATGACAAAACACTAATGACAACAACAATAGCTTCGACATTACTGAACGTAGTGATTAAACATATTAAATGTGTCAATAACCACCCCAATGCATTAGCAATATCCAACAATCTCCCCCTTTGGCATTGATGTCAACATATGGGAAAATCACCCCAAAGTTATATCAATCCAAAGTTCTGCAACCAAACAGTACTCTCATAGTATTCCTTCATACAATTTCTCCATACAGTAGGGATTTTCTCAAAAAATTGCAACACTACCCCTTTGAAAATAATGGCAAAGAGTGCCATGAGTCATCAACTATCCTTCAACACCTTTCTTCCATGATCACTCCCCCTGAGGAGTAGATCCCTTCATCCAGTCCAAAATATGATAAGGCTTTGAAAACCTCTAGACTAATGCATCCCTGCATCATTTAATTCTAACTAGGAGGGGCTTGAACCCCAAGCATACCTCTGAGATATTCAAAGGTATCTTTTGGCAATAGCTTTGTAAAGATGTCTGCAATTTGTTCCTTTGTACTGATACACTCTAATTTTATTTCCTTCTCTGCCACCTTGTCTCTCAAGAAATGATACTTGATAGAAATATGTTTAGTTTTAGAGTGCATCACCGAATTCTTTGACATATTCACTTTACTCGTGTTATCATAATGGATAACCACAGGCTCATCAAAAGTTATTCCAATGTCTTTCAGCATTTGCTTCATCCAAACAATTTGAGTGCAATTTATAGTAGCAACAACATACTCTGATTCAACAGTAGATTGAGCTATACAATCTTAGTTCTTACTTAACCATGAAACTAACTTTTTCCCAAGGAAAAATGCACCACCACTAGTACTTTTTCTATCATGAATGTTTCCTGCCCAGTCAACATCAGTATAGGCATGAAGTTCAAAGGTATCATTTCTATCATACCATAATCCATAGTCTATTGTTCCTTTTAGATATCTTAGTATCATTTTCACAACAACTAGGTGTGTCTCTTTGGGTTCTACTTGATATCTAGCCACAATTCCAACATCATTAGCAATATTTGGTCTGGTGTGAGTCAGATATTGTAATCCTCCAACCATTGATTTGTACTTAGTCTGAAAAACACATTCTGATTCATCATCAACTGTCAACTTATTACTAGTCACCATGGGTGTACCAACTAGTTTACAGACCTCCATTCCAAAAAAAAATTAACATTTTCTTAAGATATCTAGTTTGAGAAATAAAAATTTCATCTTTACTCTAACTTATTTGCAGTCCAAGAAAGAATTTCATTTCACCAATCATGGACATCTCAAATTCATTTTCCATCTCTTTATAAAATTTATCACATAGATCATCATTACCTCCAAAGATAATATCATCAACAAATACTTTTATTATCAAAACTCCATCATCACTAGTTCTTAAATACAAATTACTGTCAGCATTACCTTTTATGAATCCAAGCCGAAGTATTTATTTGTCTAACCTTACATACCAAGACCTTGGAGCTTGCTTCAACCTATATAGTGCCTTCTTCAACTTGCATACCATGTCTCCATCTTCGCATAAAGGAAATCCATCAGGTTGTTCTATATACACTTCTTCTTCAAGATCCTCATTCAAGAATGTAGATTTCACATCCATCTAACACACCTTGAAGTTCTTATGTGCATCATAAGCCAAGAATAGTCTCATAGCTTCTATTCTAGCAACAATAAAAAATGTCTCTTCAAATTTTATGCCTTCTTGTTGTGAATAACCTTTACATACCAATCTTTCTTTGTTTCTTAAAAAAATCCCTTCTTCATTCATTTTGTTTCTAAAAACCCATTTAGTTCCTATTACATTTTTGTTCTTAGGCCCATGAACCAATTCCTAAGTGTTGTTCTTCTTTATCTGATCTAATTCTTCCTTCATAGCATTTATCTAGGATTCATCTCTACAAGCTTCATCTGTAGTCTTTGGTTCACTTGTAAAATTAAACAAATTTCTTCTCTAGCCTTTGATCTAGTCATTATTCCTTGATTAGCATTGCCAATAATTGTATTTTCAGGATGATTATTCTTTACATACCTCAGAGTTTTAGGAACCTCAGTAACCTCATTTGTGTCATCATCACAAGTCTCATTTTCACATTCAGCCTCAACAATTTCTTCTTCTTCTAAAGTAGCAACTTCTTTGATCTTTGTATTCTGATTACTGTCATACATTCTCTCTTGTATCTGAAACCTTTCATCTATCTTTACATTGTGAATTTAAACCATCTTCCTCAATCTCAGATTGAAACACTTGTAAGCCTTGCTCTTAGTAGAGTAACCAAGGAAAATTCCTTCATCACTTCTAGCATCAAACTTCCCTATCTCATCATCTCTATTGATATAGCATTTACTACCAAATATTTTGAAATATTTCACAGTAGGAGTATGATTAAACCATAATTCATAAGGAGTCTTACTTGTACCTTCTCTGATTTGAATTTTGTTCGATGTGTACACCATTGTCCCAACAACCTCTCTCTAGTACGTATGAGATACATTTCCTTTAAGCAACATTGTCCTAGTAGCATCAAGTATAGTCATGTTTCTTCACTCTGTTATCCCATTCTGTTGTGGAGTTCTAGGAGCAAATGTTTTTCTTTGTATTCCATGCTCTTTGCAGTATGAATTGAATAGATCTGAAGTAAACTCTCCACCTCTGTCTAACCTCAAAAATTTCATCTTTAAACCTGATTCATTCTCTACTTTTTCTCTGAATATCTTGAATTTATCAAATGCCTCTAATTTCTCTTTTAAATAAGTAACCCACATCATTCTAGAAAAGTCATCAACAAAAAGTATGAAATACCTTTCACCATAGTATGATTTTGTCCTTGTAGGTCCACATAAGTTTGTATGTACCAGATCCAACTTTCCCTTTGATGTTGACACAAGGGTAGGGTCAAGAGGGGCCAAACGATGGCACACCTTAATGATCCAACCTGCTCAACAACATGCAGAAGCACACAAAACATAATGAGAGGGAGAAAGCATGATCTCCCATTAACTTTCATCAAATAGATTCATACATGCCAGGCTCTAGGGCCTTCCCAGTTATGGCCTGATATTACAATAAATTACGGAAGTCCTCAAACATGTGAGGATCTGCCAACAATCTCTATTCTCCTATCTCCTGTCTTCTACCAAGGACTCACTCCCTAAACTCTTACCAAACAACTAAACTTATAGAAGAGGCTAACAAACTGATTTGGCCTTCAAATCCATAATCAATGGAAGGAACATTCAAATTTGGGACCATACGCTTCCCAATAATAGATACCAACATTAAATCTATGACCCATAATCAATGCACAAGTCGGCCTCAACAAACACTCAAAATAAACTACTCGGTAAGAAAGGATGATTGAGCAATAGACAAGCATCATCGAGCACCAGTGAAACAACTAACCACCCATGAGATAATCAACCATCCTTGATAACCAAAGCAAACTGACCAACTCAGTTAAAGCAGGAACCGAGCAACAAAGACAAACTCAAATATCTTTTTGGTGACACAGGATTTCCAAGGACCCGAGATGCTCCTGCATCAGACACCTGGGGTTATTTAGAAATGATTCTTCGAATCATTTAGTAGGTCTATTTTGAGATGCATCCAACCCAGACTATAAAATCCATGAACTGTCTTCAATCGGTCTATTCTTCCACTTTACTAGATATTCCATATACTGTTTACCTCTTGTACTCTTGCCAATTCTTTGTTCCAAAATTTGTTCAACTTCATCATTTTGTTTCTTAGGATATTCCATCGGTACTGTCATGTCTTCATCAGGTTCATGATACTCATACAAATTAGCAATGTTGAAAATTGGTGATATGTCCATGTCATCGGGTAACTCAATCTCATATGCATTTCCACTGTCAAATTTCTTCAAAATCTTGCAAGGTCCAAACTTCTTCATCTTTAGCTTCCCATATGTTCCAACAGGAAACCGACCTTTCTTCAAATGAACCATCACTTCATTACCAACATCAAAAATTTTAATATCTCTTTGATCTATCAGCTCTGTCTTTGTACTTTTGATTACTCTCTTCCAGCTTGATTTTCACATCTTCATGCAATGTCTTCATGTACTCAGCAAATTTCACTCCTTCAACACTTCTCTTACTTTCATCAGCAATGTCTCTCAAATCAGATATACCTCTCAGCTGTATGCCATTCACAATCTCAAATGGTGTTTTTCCAGTACTCCTATTCATTGAATTATTGTATGGAAACTCTGCTTGTGCCAACATAGAATCCCAATTACTAGGTGTGTCTCCAACTAAGCATCTCAAAAGATTTTCCAAAATTATGTTCACAACCTCTGTCTGTCCATCGGTTTGTGGGTGAAGTGTAGAACTATTTCAACTCAATGCCAAACTTTCTCCAAAGAGTCTTCCAAAAGTATCCAACAAATTTACTATCTCGGTCAGAGATAATACTCCTCGGTAATCCATGCAATCTGAAATTTTCCTTAAAGAAAAGATCTACTACATGTACTGCATCTGATGTCTTTCTACAAGGTATAAAATGTGCAATCTTTGAAAATCTATCTATGACAACAAATATAGAATCATTACCTCTTACTATCTTTGGTAAGCCAAGAACAAAATCCATACCAATGTCAGTCCAAGGTTTCTTAGGTACAAAAATTAGTACATACAATCCAGTATTCTGACTTACTCCTTTTGCAGCTTGACAAATTCCACAATTTTTACAAATTTCTGAACATCTTTCCACAATTATGGCCAAAAGTATTTCTCCTTAAGCAAACTTAATTTTTTATCAATTCCAAAATGTCCAGCCAAACCACTACCATGTTTTTCCTTCATCAAATTAGTTCTCATTTGTCCTCTTGGTATACACAATTGAATACCTTTGAACAACATACCTTCTTGAAGAAAATATTCTTCCCATTTTTTACTCGGTTGATCTTGAATAGGTGCTTTGCACTTTCTCCATGGCTCAGAAAAATCAGGATCAATTTCATACAAATCTCTTATTTCATCAAAACCAAGAACTTCAATTTTCATCTCAGTCATCAAAGATCTTCTTCTACTCAATGCATCAACAACTCGGTTAGTGACTCCACTTTTATGCTTTATCACAAATGTATAACTCTACAAGTACTCAACCCATTTCATATGTCTCTGATTTAACTTATTTGGACTACCCAAATATTGTAAAACCTTATGATTAGTATACAACACAAATTCACTCGGTATCAAATAATGTCTCCATTTCTTTAGTGCTTGAACAATAGCATATAATTCTTGATCATACACATAATATTTCCTTCTAGCATCATTCAAATTTTCACTAAAGAAAGCAACAAGTTTACCTTCTTGACTCAACACAACTCCAATTGCACTACCACTTGCATCACATTCCACTTGAAATACCTTATTGAAATCAGGCAATGCCAAAATAGGTAATTCAACAACCTTCTACTTCAGAGTCTCAAAACTTTTATCAGCTCCATGTGTCCACCTGAATTCTCTTTTATCTCCTCTCATAGTCTCAGTCATAGCATTACAAATAGAACTGAAATTCCTTATGAACTTTTAGTAAAAAATTGCCAAACCATGAAATGATCTTACCTCACTAGCATTCATAGGTGTAGGCCAATTCAAAATAGTTTCAACCTTTTTAGGATCCATCTTCAAACCATTAGCTGAAATTACAAATCCCAAATACACAATCTCCTCTTTCATGAATGAACACTTTTTCAAATTTATCAACAACTTTTCTTCTTTTAATCTCTGCAAAACTTGTCTAACATGCAAAAAATGTTCTTCTCTTCTCTTATTGAATATCAAAATATCATCAAGATATACAATCACAAACTTGCCCAAGAATTTCTTCAAAACTTCATTCATCAGCCTCATAAAAGTACTCGGTGCATTAGTTAAACCAAAAGGCATAACCAACCACTCAAACAAACCTTCTTTTGTCTTGAAAGAAGTCTTCCATTCATCACCTTCTCTGATTCTGATATGATGATACCCACTTTTCAAATCAATCTTTTTGAAATACTTTGCTCTAGTCAAATTGTCCATTATGTCATCCATTCTCGGTATAGGAAACCTATACTTTACTATTATCTTGTTGATTTCTCTAGAATTAGTACACATTCACCATTCTCCATTCTTTTTAGGTGCCAATACTGTAGGTACTGCATAATGACTCAAACTTTCTCTGATCAAACCTTTATCTAGAAAACTCTTGAATCTGTTGGTTCAATTCTTAATTCTTGGTAGGTGTCAACTGATGAGGTGCCTTGTTCGGTAAACTAGCTCCAGGGATTAGATCCATGCAATGATCAATGCTTCTTTTCGGTGGCAAACCATCAAGTAAATTATCATAAATGATATCACTGTACTCGGTGAGTAACTTATCAATCTCCTCAAGGACATTATCCTCTATTTTCTTACTCGGCTTGTTAGGAATCACAACAAAACATACATCATTCTTCTTCAAAGAGTTAACAAATTTTCTTCCTTCCATCAAGAAAACTTTCATAGATGTGTAAACATTACTAACAGGTTCTTCCATCAGCTACAATAGTATACTTATGCAATCTCCCATCATATAGAGCATGTCTATTATATTGCCAATGTCTACCCAACAAAATATGACAACAATCCATAGGCATGATATCACATAACACCTTATCATAGTACTTTCCAATCTTCAAATTCACATAACATTGTTCACTTACCAAGAGTGTATACTCATCTTTGATCCATGAAATCTGATAGGGCTTCAGATGTGCCAACCTTTCCAACTGCAACTTTGTGACCATCTCTTCAGATGGCAGATTTTTCGAGCTACCACTGTCAATGATTACCTTCCAAACTTTATCAGAAACTCTACATCTGGTCTTGAACAAACTTTTCCTTACTAGATCTTCCTTTTTACTCTCATTCCACAGTGCTCTCCTTACCATGAAGTTATTTTCCTTCTCTGGTTCATTCGGTGACTCTTCTTGCACCAAAGCATTTCTACTGCTACCGGCCTTCTTACTAGCATGTGTACATTCAAAAGATCTATGTCCTTCTTCTCCACAATTGTAACAAGTTCCTCGGAAATTACCTCTGCTATAACCACCTCGGTAGTTACTACCTCTACCTCTAGATGAACTTTCACCTTTCCACTCGGTCTTGCCTTTGTCCAGATTTGTCTTTTCAGGTTTAGATCTACTATTTTCACCATAGGATCTACCTCTTCCTCTAGGGAATCTACCACCTTGACCTCTTTGCCTCTGTTCATGTCTCTTATTCAATTTCTCCTTGGCCTTCAATGCAAATTGATAAGCCTCTTTAATGTGCTTCAACTTGACCAAACTAATTTCCTCTTGGATGGAAACTCTCAAACCATTCAGGTATCTAGTAATTATTTCCACATCATCCTCATCATGTCCATATCTAATATCCAATCTATAGAATTCCTTAGTATACTCTTTTACTGAGCTATCTTTCTACTTTAGACTTTGCATTTGCCTAACTAGGTTAATATGATAATCACAAGGTAAGAACTTTCCTTTCAATTTATTCACCATTTTATTCCATACCTTGATTTTGTCTTTGCCTTTCTTCTTCCGATCCAATTGCAGATGCTCCCA
The DNA here is from genome assembly GCA_027943335.1 of Chamaecyparis obtusa. Lineage (NCBI taxonomy): Eukaryota > Viridiplantae > Streptophyta > Pinopsida > Cupressales > Cupressaceae > Chamaecyparis > Chamaecyparis obtusa. The sequence continues at coordinate 804,901 of BSBK01000206.1, forward strand.
CCACAAGGATGCATGAACTTTCAACTTTGTGCCTGCAATCTTCACCTTCTTTTCCTCAGATACATTTTCATACTCAAAATACTTTTCCATCTTAGTGATCCAGTCTATCAATTCATCAGAATCCAATTTCCCACTATATTCTAGAGGATTGAAATGTGGTGTTGACTTCAAGCTTATCAATGCCTTCAAGAATCTTTCCTCACCCTGATCCATCACAGGTGCAGGTTCTGCTTCACCTTGTTCCACTTCAACTTCATCATCACTAACATCTTCAAGATGTCTGCCTCTTCTCTAGGATGTTTCAATAGCTTCTAAGCTAGCAACAAGTTGTCTCAACATGCCTGCCAATCCTGGATTCACTTCTCACCTCCCACAAACCATCTTGGAACCCTTTGCAATTGCAGGTCAGATCACAATCTACTACTCCACAACAATTTAACTAGGGCTTCTCAAGAAGGAACCTATAAACCTAGATCCACAGACCTAGATCTAGATCTCACCTCACTCTGATACCAGCTGACGCAAGGGTAGGGTCAAGAGGGGCCAAATGATGGCACACCCTAATGATCCATCCTACTCAACAACATGCGAAAGCACACAAAACACAGTGAGAGAGAGAAAGCAGGATATTTCATTAACTTTCATCAAATAGATTCATACATGCCAGGTTGTAGGGCCTTCTTGGTTATGGTTTGATATTTCAATAGATTACAGAAGTCCTCAAACATGCGAGGATCTACCAACAATCTCTATTCTCTTATCTTTTGTCTTCTACCAAAAACTCACTCCCTAAACTCTACCCAAACAACTAAACTTATACAAGAGGCTACCGAATTGAGTCGGCCTTCATATCCATAATCAAAAGAAGGAATGGTCAAATCTGGGACCAAATGCTTCCCAATGATGGATACCAACATTAAATCCATGACCCATAATCAATGCACAAGACTCAAAATAAACTACTCGGTAAGCAAGGATGACCGAGCAACATACAAGCATCATCGAGTGCCAATGAAACAACTGACCACCCAGGAGATAACCGACCATCCTCGCTAACCAAAGGAAACTGACCAACTCAGTTAAAGCAGGAACCGAGAAACATAAACAAACTCAAATATCTTTTTGGTGACACAAGATTGCCAAGGACCCGAGATGCTCTTGCATCATATGTATATGCTTTTCTTTTATAACTACTTTTAGTTTGTTTTCCCATGACACATTCTCTGCATACAATATTAGATGGTTTCACAATCTTTGATAGATCTCTTATTGTCTTAGACATACTTGCCTTCACAATGTTATCAAAATTAACATGAAAAAATTGTCTGTGCCATAACCAAATGTCATCAACCTTCGCAACAAAACAAGAGGCTCCAGATGTATTTAATTCAAATACATTACCTCTAGATTTAGTACTGGTTGCAATCAGCTTTCTTGCCTTACTTCTGATAAAACATTTGCCATCATTGAATTGTAACTGAAACTCTTTATCCATCAAATGTCCAACACTCAATAAGAAACACGTTATCAGTATTAGTCTTTCCATCCAAAGTAATAGATCCTGCACCTATGATAGGTTTAGGAAGATTATCTCCAAAAATTACAACACCACCATCATACTTTACTAACTTAACAAACTTATTTTTGTCCCCAGTCATATGATGTGAACAACCACTACCTATAATCCATTCAATTTTCTTATCAACAGGTGACACTAAAGCTTTTTCCTCATGTACTAGTTCATCTCTAATAGAAACAAATCCAATCTCCTCATAATCTAAATCATCATCATCATAAATACCTTCAATAGCATAATAACATTCCTCATCCTTCTTAGACTTGAAAAACTTAGGCTTGTACTTAGGAACTCTTGTTGGACATCTAGATTCAAAATGACCAACCTTATTGCATAAAAAACATTTCAAAGGTAGTTTTCCTTCAAATTTACCCTTACCTCTCTTTTCTCTTCTAGCGAACAGTGCAACAAGTTCATCCATCTTTCTTTCTTCAACCATTATCTGTTCCCATTCCTCGACATATTCTCCAAGCTCTTCTTTTAGGCTCTCACTACTGGTGCTTGGAGGTGCAAACATTATCTTCTTGTGTGCAAATGCCTTAAATGAAAATTCAACTTTAGGTACAGAGTCTCCATTTTTGCAATTTCAAAAGTAGTTAGCTTTACAATCAACATCTCTCTGCTAAAGTTCAGAGTCAAAGGTATAGTCTCTTGAATAGATAGTGCCTTAAACTTGTAAGAAGGAGTCAATGATCTAAGGATCTTCACAACGACTTATTCATCATCATAAGTACCTCCATAGTTTGTGATTCTGACCACAACTTTTGTAACCCTTTGAACATAAGTCTTAATTCTTTCATCATCATTCATTTGTAGCTTCTCCATATTTGTTTTCCAGTTCTATAACTTTGCTTGCTTGGTATACTTGTCTCCATATAGTGCTTCTAATCTCTTCCAAATATGTGTGTCGAATCCAAGTCTTTAACTTCAGTAGATTCTCCTTCATATAGTGCGCTGATCAATGCTTCTCTTGCAACCATGTTGTAAGAGAATACCTTCTTCTCATCATTAGTAGCTGATGGCAAGTCATTCTCAGTCTTTATAGGCACCTTATTCTTTTTGATCAACCAATAGTCAATGCCCAAGCATAACAAATGATTTCACATCTTGTTCTTCCAACTGTCAAAGTTTTCAAGATCAAATTTAGGACCATCCTTCCTATAGAACACCATCTACAAGATCACCTCAAATTTTTAAGCTTTCTCTCTAAGGACTAGTAGCTCTGATACCAATTTTTAGGAATAATAGTCCACAATACAACTGAGAGGGCAGAGGTGAATTAGTTGTATAATAGAATATTAAACTTTAAACTTTGAATAGCAGCAATATCAGATCCAATGAACACAATGAATGCCAACACAATAACACAATATTTTGGTCTCAGGGAAACCCTGTTAAAGGTAAAAAACTCGGTGGGAATTAGCACCCACAAATGATGTACTGAGAGTATAGTATCCTTGTTAGAAGATTTAGCCCTGTTAGGAGCTTATTGAAACATTACAGTACATAGTTCTTGTTAGAGGACAAACCTTTTTAGGAGTCAAGAAAAGAAATGGGGCTCACTGCCCAAAGAAGGTTATATCCACCTTCAGAACTCACTGTTCACAACAAGTGTATATGAAGAAATACACAATCTTTTGAATTGTCCGACAACAACTATCTTTGCTTGATCAGTTCCAATGAAGTTCACCAGTAATCCTTTGCTCTACATCCAATAGAAACAAGCTCATAGCTTTCACAATCTTCTTTATATCACATACATTCTCACCATATATTTTCCAAAGAAAAGATCTTACATATATACCCTATTACATTCTACATGATCAGTTCGGCCCATAAGGCTTTCCTAATTATAAAAAATCACATAGAACCTTGCTAAGATACACATGGTATCTAAAATAAGTATACAATGATTTCATTACAACAATTAATGACCGACATCCTTAATTTACATTTGCCAAACAAAATGCACGCTACACCTCTGAATTCGGCTCCCAAATAAGTCTTCTCCAAATCACATGCCACAGCTGACATCATCTAGCATTTTGTACCTTGCATTGACCAAAGAACATCCTTCAGTATCTTGTCCTTCATCCCTCAAGCTCGCATTTACTAAGTCCATATCAACTGTAAGATATACCAGAGACATGGAGACTATGTCTGTTAATTTCCTCTGTCACTGTCCAGTAACTAGTCTTCACCAAATCATCTATAACTCATCCAATATGAAACATTACATGATGCAATCTTGGATATAATATCACAACATCTTCCTGAACTCTCATATGTCTTTGCACGTCTTGAAACATCCGTACAGTGTCTGTACACTATCATAACCAGCCTGTTCACTTCACAGAACATATGTTGACATCAGTGACAAAACACTAATGACAACAACAAAATCTCTTGCATTACTCAACGTAGTGATTAAACATATTAAATGTGTCAATCTCCAACCCAATGCATTAGCAATATCCAACACCTCCAACATACCATACATCTTTTAATAACATGATTTGTATAAGATAATAACATTGAACATGTTTTCATTTTTTGCATAAATTAATTTGGATTCAAATATTTTGAATCAAAAGCAAGAGTTCAATTACAAGCTAGAGGAGATGCAAACATGGCTATGATAAAATTGTAACATTAGATTGATTGGTAAGCATGGATTTTGAATATGAGATGCTTAATAAAATACATAAACAATTTATGTGATGCTTGTTGCATATCATACATGTTTTCTAAAACATACTATGGAAGACATATACCAATGTAGGTTACTAACATGCATAATACAAGGAGAAAAATACTTCCATTTTTCTTTGTTATTATTTAAAAATAAATGATTATGAACAATCTATTATTAAAAAATGTATTATTATACATACAAGAACATGAGCCTAATATGTAATTAAAAACTAGTTTTTAAAACTTATGCAAAAATGATAATACATATGATAACTTGAATTTGGGAGTATTACAAAATTATTTGAAGATAATGAATTAATAATACTATTCATAGAATTCAAGTAATTTCAAGTACACGCTTTTAAACATGTACTAGTTATCAAATATTTACATAGCCACCACGACAAAATTTAATGTCCTACCAACAAACCCTCGGAACATAGGGTAAAACATGCATGATGTTTTTTTGAAACAATAACATAAACATGTGTGCATAACATAAGATAACATCGCTAACAAAAAAATCATAACCTGACAACAATTGTTTCACAATAATTCACAAGTGAAAGTCTTGATGTGCTTCCAAGGGTTCCAAGACACCAGCTATACAACTTTAATGGAATTCTCACATCCCTTGAGTTGTCTCACAAGCTTGAACTAGGTCCAACAAGCTACCAACTAAGTCAAGTTGGTCCAAGATGCATGACTACCCATAGAGGAGACTAGTTCAATTCTCTAAATCCATCTAAACATGTGATTCATTTTAAACACCAATTGAAATATTCATACAATGATTAGGCATACAATTTAATTAATCATTACCTAAGGTGATAACCCAACATGGAACCATCATAAATGTAATTAAAAGAAATTTGGATTTTGAAACCAATCTCTCAAGCCCAATAAGGCAGAGTCATTGCGGGACAGGTGCAGACACTAATTATTATAGGCACTAATCTATAGGTACATGTGCCAATTCACAAAAAAATTTCAGTCTGGTGGATGTGCAAGCACCAATGGACAAGTGAAGATGCTAGAATGCACATGCATTGATCAACAAATACAAACATAGGTGCAAGCATTGAATTATAAATTTACCTAGTCTAATGGCCTGAAAAGTCTCAAACTAGCGAGGGTGGAGGTACTAAAAACTAGGTAGAGGTGTCAATCTATGTATGTGCCAAAGTGTAGGCATAAGAACCAATTCATAATTTTTTGCCAAACCACTTAGAAATTTAATTAGAAACCTATGCCAACTCCAACATACAACTAAAGTATAACTAGTGCCTCATCAAGGAGTAAAAATACATGATCCTTGAGGCTAACTCACTCAAGTATAATATCATATTACAATTACAAGATCAAATACATTATCATTTTACTTACAAGTACAACTAAAATTGAAAGAATAATAATATAGAAGAGTATAAGGTGCTTGATATTGATGTCACTGGATTTGCTCTGCCACCTATACACTAGTTCCCAATAATGGATTATCACACCACCAAATCATGTGGTGTACTCAGCTCCACCTTACCATGCTCGTGGAGATAGTCACATGACCCAAACAAGAATACTAGGCATACAAGGAGGTATAGGCATGTCCTCAGGCCAATCAATGCATACATAATGCATATAGTCAAAGGTTTACACAAGAGAAAACATGGAGTAACACATGACATGAAGAAGCATAAACCATAATACAACAAGTGAACATGCTCAAGCAATGTATATTGATAAGGTGTACTAGGACTTAGATGTTAGAGTACTAGAAGCATAGGGAATGTCATTGGGCATACCAAAAAGTGTTGTACTTCTCCCCAACATTAATCATTCTCTCATACAGATGATAATGTTGGACATATAAGAATCACTACCACATCCCCATACACATGTGCAAATTGTCATCTCAATTCACCCATGGCCTCGTGATACCTCTCATGGCATGCTTGGGAACTTTACTTATCTTGATTATTATTTGAATCATTATTTCATTATGTTTTCACTTATTAGGAGATCCTCAAATGTGATTTTCATCTAGCCACTTATGGGTTGGGGACATGATAGGAACCACTCCCCATACCTACTCAAAGAACCTAATCCTAAGGCTCAACTTCTCAAAAGAAGGAGGTACAGTGTCATAACCAAGGCAATAGTAAAAACTCAAAAGACATAAAGATCGTATCTAACCAAGTTCATGGTTAACTCAATTAGTCTACACTAAGAGGGTAGATCACAAAATGATCATATGATAGAATAACATAACTCCATTGGAAAATATGCCAAGAGGGCGGATATTAAAAACATCTAGTGATACCAAAACATAAACCAATATATCCATATATCAAAATACCATATCCACACTACCACATAGTCACTTTTTGAAAACAAGGAAAATGTGGAATAAGAACACTCGATTGGCACAATGGCCAAGAGCATGGATCCCTAAATGATCCCAAATGCATTTTGCATTGCATAGCCATAATTAAGCTCATAAAAATATAATAACATCAAAAGATTGATTTTGAAGCAACAAAAGAAAATCGGGCACAAGCACATTCCGTTGGTCACAAAACTAATAGCTAAAATCCCAATGATCCTCAAACAACACAAATGAAACCTGTATTCCACATTGGATAAACATATAACAAATATCAAATTCCAACTTTTTGAAAACATCCAAGACTAAAACCCCATTCTAAAGGCCATCGACATTGATGGACCTTTGAAAACACCCAAATTCAAACATGAAATCTCATAATTCTAGAAACTATTGGCTCCCTACTAAACAATATCATGAATATTACATAAAATTTGCATTTCATCCACACAAAGATAAACAAATAGCATAATAGCATGAAAAACCTCATATCAAGAACCCAAATTACAAACAAACCCAAATGAGTATCAAATTGAATCAAACAAGTGGGGACAAGCATAATATCATCCCACGTAGAAAATACAACAAACTAGAAATGGTAAAATCGACGAATAAGAGAAAAATGAAGTTTTCTACCTCTAAATGGAGAGAAAACCCAAAATAGAGAAAGAAATGAGCACACTATGCAAAATCCAATGAGATTATTGGCAACACAGAGAAATATTGGTATGAATCCAAAGAATCAATTCCCACAAAAATATGGCAAAAAAATCCCCTACCAAGCAAAAATCAATTTTCTCCAATTAAAGTTGGAGAGAAAATTTCCAATTTCATAAAAGCCAAGTGAGAATAATGAACTCACTTTTAAAATCTAAAGCCTTTTCAAAAAGGTCATTTTGGTTCAAATAAAAATGACTTAAAAATAATTAATTCAAATCACCAACAAAAACTCCCCAAAGCTCCCAAAAATTAATTTATTTAATTTCAAATACATGGAATACATATACAACATATTTGTTGGTAAATATAAAATTAACATATAAAACATTTAAAACAATATTTTAATATAAATCACTCAATTGTGACAACTTCAAATAACTTGACTATGCACAAATACTTTACTGGTCTTCCATAATTTATGCACGATTAATTTGGACTTTACCTACATGGTAACCAAAGGTGTAATAAAATACAAATATAGATACATCGTCCCAACTAGGAAAGATAAATGGTTAGGTATCATGAGTGACCAATGTGACTACGTCTTGCAACCATTGTCGAGAATAAAGACACACTCAGACTATGAAAGACATGTAGAGTCGATGTATGGTATTTGCCATCACTATAACATATTCACATCAAATGTAGTTGTTCATACATATAAAATAGTTAAAGCACATATACAAATAATGGAGAAACTAAAACTAATGAAGGGGAATTTTAGCAACATAATTATTCTTATGTATTTGACAACTATGATATCATCCACAATATGTATAACAATGAGCATATAATAAATCATTGAACTAGATAACAACAAAGCATGGTCAACAACACCATCTTAATAACCACTGGCACTACATCAATGAAAGAACATGAACTCACATTGATATCCATACAACCAAATATCCTTATATAAATATAAACTAGACATCATCATATAACATCATGTCACATCATCGCAGAGTCATCATGCATATATGATCATCAGTTGAATCACAAGTATAACTCACTATCCACATCAACAATGATATATACATTATCAATAGAATATAACTGTAATTGGATGTGTCACAAGAGTGCCAATACCAAAAGAAAAAATATACAAATAGTAATAGGACAATATCAACAGAGTCTAACACATATCAAAATAAAAGAGTAATAGAATGCAACCAAAAGAGGCACTACCAAAAAAGTGTTTGCTTTTGAAATTTGAATTTGGCAAAAAATTCAAATAAATTCTTGGCTATTTTGAGACTATTCTTAATAAATACAAACAATTCTAAATTAATAAAATACCTTATTTTTGGATGAAATGAGTGCGATAGAATTGAAAATGAACACAAAGGACACCGAGGAGTGCTTCATTTATTAGCATATATGAATTTACATCTATGGTTAATATATGCAATTATTGAAAGAGTAAATTTAAGTATCAAGATTGAGATTAGAAGATGGTTCAATAATAACATAAATTACTCGAGTAAAATTATAACAATCCATTAATTACCTTGAGTATATACATATCATTCAAATTTAGTTTGATGATACATTCAAGAACATGGAGCCTAGTAAGTAATTAGGACTTTGTTTTTCAGAATAATTATAAATATCATAATAGTACCAACATTTTCTTTTAAATTGTTCTATAATAATATTTATATCGACACTGAATTAACAATGCACAAATAAAAAATTAAATATCTACTACTAGTCTTGTGTTATGGATTACAAGGTTCAAATCAAGCTTCTCTTACATGTATAAACAATTTGTTACCTAATGAAGTCAATTGCACTAATAAGATACATAGTCGATTAGAAAGAAAAACAATATAATAATTAAGCTAGATTTAGACTTATAGTGAATACATAAATAAAATATGATTCACACTTCTAAATTTAATTTATTTTCTTATATATAAGTGGCGGTGGAGCTGCAAAGTGCCAAAATAATGAGAGAGTAGAAATATGTATGTATGTATATATGTACAAAATAGAATATGCAATTATTAGAGGATAGAATCCATATATTTCTATTCATAATTATAGAAAAATTATGTCAGTAACAACTTTTTTTTTATATAATTGACAAAGAATTTGATGAATAAATAGAGTCTAATAAACATAATTTTTTCTTATTTTATTTTTTAAATTTGAAATGGAATTATTTTACTATGTAATAAACAAAAAGTTCTTTATAAGTTTGTAATTGAATTGTTTTGTTATTCATTTTGTTACAAGTACAATATGACATTGTCCCAGTCCAGTGTAAAATGTCCTTGAACTCGAAACTCCTATAGAGTAAAAATTATTGCTAATTTCCTTTTTAAGTATTATTCATAGGTCATTTTCTCAAGTCATGGGGGCAACTTCTTGAGCATGTCCTTTTCAATAATATAATATATATTGTTATTTTACTATGTCTATCATCTTAAAATGGAAGCACTTCCATCTTGGTAGGTTTAGCACCCTCATTTAGTGCATTTTCATAATAGATTTTTATTTAGGATGCATTTGCACTTGATACTTCATTTCTAGGTGAAATTAGGGTTAGGATCTTGAGGATTCTCCTTGATTTCCTTCTTTGTGGCTCTATTTTCTAGGTAGGACCTATGTACTGGTCCCCCTAGCCTTCATCACATTTATTCTAGGCCTCTGTGCCCTTTCCAGCATTTTGTTATGTTTTCCCATCATTCTATGTCTCTAGCCGACCCAGAAACTTCACTGAAAATCTAAGTTGACTGGCCTGAAATCCCACTTTCAAATTTGGATCATAGCAGGGCCCTAAATAAAAAATGGGCCTCTGGATCCGAATGTGGAAGGGTTTTTATTCAAAATTCATTTAATACATTTCCTCCTTAGTTGGCTATTGTGATTGGACCATAATTCAAGGTTAAATTTGAATTAGGGGCCCTTAAATTGCCCTAGGAACCTTGCCTTGAAATCTCTATATAAGCACTCTCTTTTGCCTTCATTTGGATAAGTTATGAGGAGAAGACATAATGATGAGATGATGATGCAAGATTGCAAGAGGATGATATAGGAGAACAAGAAATGATGATGCCTTGATGCAAGCAATTATTTTATGGACAAGTTATTGCGGACATTCATTTGGAGCAAAAAAGATTCCTTCTTCCTTGATCTACCATTTTCAACATTCAAGCATTCTAAAGATACAATCATAGGGTATCAACTACAGATTGTGAGTTTGGTAGGAGTACTTTAGTCTTGGGGGCTTGGTATGCTTTCTTTATCATATTCAAATCTATGCATTGCTCTCTCATTTCAATTCATGCTAGGGTTTCAATCTAGAGGATTAGATCTTGGCATTGCACATTCAAAGCTCTTCCTACGAGCAACACACACACATTTTCTATTACATCCAACTATTCGTGGAGGTGGAAATCACCAAAACATGGGTTTGAATAAGGCAAAACCCTAAATAGCCATCCTAAAACATCATTTTCAGATATCTACAGTCATTGTTTCGAGAGTTGGGGAGCATATTTGGATACCCTTTTCGACAAAATTTCAGGACCCGCGAACAAAATTTCCATCGGAGTAGTGCAGGTCAAGGTCGACATAAAGGGGCACAATTGCACCCTCATATTTGGGTCAAGGTCGACCTGGTTCAGAAAAGAAAAAGATTTATGGGTTTTCTTCATCTCTGTGTTTCTATTCCAAATGTGGTTGTAGAATTTTCAAAAACATGATATAGGCACCAGAAAATAGGTATTTCCATATCTGCTATGTTATGAGGTACGTATTTTATTTTATCTAATTTCATTATTCTTTGTAAGAATTTCCAGATTTATATTCCTTATCATTAGAATTTCATGTATGTGTTAAATATTGGTTTAGGGTCCCCTTTATGTGCAAACCCCCATTGTTCTAAACCCTATCCATATTTTACACCAAACATTTTGGTGAACTCGTTTACGACAACTGTTTCTTTTTTGTGTTAGATTTGCATTTTATGTTAGATCCTACAAGCATATAAATGTATATTTCTTTTATGCTTTTGCATTTATGTTTCAAAAATTAAAAAAAATCACAAAATTTATTTAAAAATACAAAATCATTTACATTTTTCATCCTTGTAGTGCTACTTTGTGTTCAACATGTATGATTTTTGTTTTGAATACTTTGATGAGGCTTTTATTGCAAAAGAGAATAGATCCCCTAATGAGGTACATGGAAGTGAGGATGCAAATTGTTTGAATAAGATCTCCATTGATCCTATTCCTATTTCATCCTCCTCCACAACCTCTTTAATTGACCTTTACCATAGGGTGTCTGCATGGTTACCTTCATGTTCCACTATTTACAACATTGATGCACCTAGAATGTTATATCCTAAATCTTTGTTGACGGTAAAATTATGTCCTCGAATACAAATTAAGGGTAAACCTAGCTATCCTTTGGATTTCTTTTATAACACAGATTTTGTTTCACATGCTTATCGCACACAGAATAACTCTCAGCCTACTGTTCTAGTTTCTTTCCCTCCTTCCCAACCTATGCTTCCTCAAGTCCCTAGCTTGCCATCTTCCTTTAAGGAGTATGACTTAGTAGAACAATTACATGCTACTCCTGCTAAGATATCTTTATGGGAATTGCTTCAAACTTCCCCGACATATCATGAGGCATTGCAAAAGGCTTTATCTACTCTTCCTACTTTGCCTTCTAACCAAGAGAACATTAATTCCTTTTTAGAGTGCATGCATACTATGCCTTCTATACCTCCTATTGTGTTTACCAATGATGATTTACCTTTTGTTGAGGTGCATAATCAATATGATGCTCTTATGGTCATTGTTTCTATTAATCAGAGTATCATTCATAGAACATTAATTGACAATGGATTTGGGCTTAATGTTTGTAGCATGGATATGCTTAAGGAAATTAAGGCTGATCTTACAACTATTCAACCTAATAATGTCCCTATTCATGGATTTGATAATATTGCAAATAGAACTTTGGGCATTATTACGTTACCTATTAAAGTTGGTCTGGTTATTCTCAATACACCTATTCATGTTATGCCTAGACCTCTCAATTATAATCTTATTTTAGGTAGACCTTGGTTACATACTATGCATGCAGTTCCTTCTACTATTCATCGCAAGGTTAGGTTCATTTATAAAAAATTGATGTTTGCGCTACATGCAAATGATGCGCCAAATCCTTGCTTAAATGCAAAATATGCTAAAGTTTCTGAACCTCTCCAACCAAGTAAAGAGCTTGAAAGGCCATCCAAGATTAAATAAACTGTAGCTCCATCTTCTTCTTTGACTGGGGATGATTGGGGAACATTGGACTTTAATCCTTCTTTTATTGGAGAGTATAAAGTTTCTAATTTGGAATTCATGAAACAACAAAGTGGGTTTGAAAAACAAGTTTTTACTCCTTCCCCGCTTTCTACGGAATTAAAAAGTAACTTTGTTGCTGCCTCAATTGAAGAAACAATTGAAACAATAAAACCTGATTACTATGATATTGTGACATATGCGGATCCTTGGACTCAATCTAATATGGCTGATAGATATGGTTCTGGTTATCATCTGCTCAAGAAATCAGGATTTAATGGGAAAGGATGTGGTAAATACAAACAAGGTATACAAGTACCTTTGGACAAAGAAATTTATGATTATACATATGGATTGGGGTTCAATCCTTACAAACAACCATCATATTTTCCTCTTAATGTTAATCATATATGTAGTGAACATTTGAAGTTGGTTAACCCGCTCCTTCTTGACATGAATCAAAAACCTATCTTGGATGTTTTTTCTGAAGATGAAGCCTTAGCAGATTTTTTAGGAACTTATGAGGATCTACCTATGTTTCATCATAAAAGATGGAAGCCCTATTATCTAAATACAGAAGCTTATTTTGGAGAACATGATGAACAAAATATTTGTCCTTTACCAATGGATTCTCTAATACAAAGTAATTTGCTAATAACTAAGACTGTTGAGGTTCAAATGGATGCAAATGACTCTGAGAAGATGATAAAAATTGGGAAATGTTTGAATCAAGATGAATGTGATCAGTTGTTTCCCTTTTACTTGAATTTAAGGATATTTTTTCTTGGACATATTTGGATATGCTGGGTATAGATTCTAAGATTGTTACTCACAATATTGTTCTCAAACCAAATGTTAAACCTATGAAGCAGAAAATCTGAAAGATGAATCCAAGAATTGATTTATTAGTTAAGGCTGAAATTGAAAGATTATTAGATGTTGGATTCATCCGCTCTATTGATTTCTCAGATTGGATTTCAAATATTGTGCCCATTTCAAAAGGAGAAAATAAGATAAGAATGTGTACTGAATTTAGAGATTTAAATAAAGCATCCTTAAAAGATGATTTCACGTTACCTAATATTGATATGATTGTGGATTCAACAATGGGTCATGCTTTATTATCTTTTATGGATGGCTTTTCAGGCTATAATAAAAATTTTATTCCTCCTGAAGATCAAAATTTGACTACATTCATAACACCTTGGGAAACATTTTGTTGGGTCATGATGCCTTTGGATTAAAAGCAACTTATCAGGGAGCCATGACTTTGATTTTTCGTGATTACATTCATAAGATTCTTGAGGATTATGTGGATGATATCTTGGAAAAATCTATACAAATAGGAGGTCATGTTAGTATTTTACAATAGATATTTGAAAGGATTAGAAGTTACAATATGAGATTGAATCCTAAGAAATGTGTCTTTGGAGTTGATTCTGGTAAATTATTGGGGTTTATAATCTCTAAGCAAGGCATAGAGGTAGATACTAAAAATATTGAAGCTATTGTTAATATGCCTCCTCCTAAGAATATTTCTCAGTTATGAAGTTTACAAGGAAAAGTTCAAGCTATTCATCGCTTTGTTTCCAACTTAGCTGATAAAACTGTTCCTTTTACTTTCTTGCTTAGAAAGGATACCACTTTCTCTTGGAATGAAGAATGAAAACAATCCTTTGAGAAATTTAAGGAGTATCTCACCAATCCTCCTATTTTACAACCTAATCAATTTGATAAACCCTTTTATCTATATAATTCAACCACTTCGAATGTGGTGAGTGCGTTGTTGGCTCAACATGATAGTGAAGGTAAGGAAAGACCTATGTACTACATTAGTCAGACTTTACTTGATTACGAAACAAGATATATAGATTTGGAAAGACAATGCTTAGATTTAGTTTATGCTTGTCAGAAACTCATGCATTATCTATTAAATGTTGAAGTCAATGTGATTGTTAAATTTGATCCTTTGAAACATCTTTTCTCAAAAACTGATCTCTCTGGCTGTCTTGCAAAGTGGGTGATGTTACTTATGGAATTTGATCTTAATTTCATTTCTCAAAAGTCAATTAAAGGACAAGATTTAACAAATTATTTGGCTGAAGCTCCTTGTCCGCATTTCGATAGATGCTTTACTTCAATAGAATTCCCCGATGAAAATATTCTAGCTATTAAATAGGATGATGTTTGGGAGTTATATTTTGATGGATCTAGATGTTAAATAGGTTCTGGTGTTGGCATTATCTTGATCCCTCCTACGAAAAATTTGATCCCTCTATCATATAAATTGACTTTTCCTTGTACTAACAATATTGCAGAGTATGAAGCTCTTATAGCTGGCTTAAGAGCATCTTTATCCCTTAACATTAAAAACTTGGAAATTTATGGAGATTCACAATTGATTGTGGAAAAGATTAAAGGAGGTTATTAGACTAAGAATGATAAAATGACACAATATAAATATTTGTCTCTTGATGTTCTTTCACAATTCTCTTCTTATACGAATCAAACTTTACCTAGGAAAGATAATCGACATGCAGACGCCATGGCAATCGTAGCTTCTTTGGTTTGTCTTGAGAATAATGCTAAAAACTTTCAATTTACTATACATACTCTTAAAAACCCTAAAATTTCCAATAAGGTTACCTCTAATTGTTTCAATTTGCATTTGGATGAATGGTATTCTCATATCTTTCATTTTTTGAAAGATGGTACTTTTCCTAAATTAGCAACAAGGAACATGCGTAACTATATTAGGAAGCTTGCAACACGTTATATCATTTTAGGAGATACGCTTTACAAACACTCTTATGATGGGTTTCTATTAAGATGTCTTGGTAGAATCAAAATTCCAGTAGCTTTGGCAGAAGATCATTCTGGTTCTTGTGAGGGACATTTTGGTGGAAAACTCCTATTTTCCTTATTAAATGAATTACAAAATATGAGTTGTCCTCCCACTTGGACTAGATGATAAAATTACATGTAGAGATTCCTTTAGGAATATCCTAAAATAAATAAAAGGAGGATACATTGGTTTATCCTCAAATTAAATAAAACAACCAAGGAAAGAATACTAATTGTAACACCCCCCTTTAATCTTTACTTGGGTTGATTACATAAATAGGTATCAAACCCAAATGTTTACAATGATTTTGAGATTTCTCTTGAGAAAGAGTCTTCACTATGATGTCTTTGGCTTGATCATCTTGCATGTCTTCAACTTGTGCTTTGGAGCTTGAATGGTACATAGGACTTTTGGCTAAGTGAATAGCACTTTAAGAAAACAAAGGTGTATGTGCTTGTTGAGGGGAGTCCAAATCTTCAAGTGACCATTGAGATTATTGAGATGCATGTGTACATTCTAAATATTCATTTCCAGTAGAAAATAGAGATGGAGATGGATCAACACTTGAGCCTCCAATAAGGCAATGACCACTAGTAGAGCTCCCATAATTGAGAACTCCTAGTGCTGAATCAGTAACACTTTGGAAAGAAAAATCATATTGTGAATCATGAGGCATATAATCAGAAATGCAATCTTCAGTTGCATAAAATAAATCTGTAACATATTCATCATAATATGAAATATCAAGAGGATGAGAGCTAGTATAAGCATCATCATCATTAACATTAACCTCCACAACAATAATAGGATTAGTACCTTCATCGTGAATTTCATCTTGAGTAATGAACATATCTTTAATAGGATAATAAAAAAAAGGAAAGGTAACATTAAGAAGTTAGAGATAATTCCCTCTTCTTGTTCAACAATATCATCAAAATGAGGGCAAGAATTATCAAATTGGAATGCATCATAAGGAGAGTGCATAGTATCACTTTGAATTAAATTTGTTTGTGTAGGAAGATAGTAATCTAGAGGGTTATTCCAAGAATAGCCATCATCATAAGGCTCATCCCAAATAGTAGTATCATCATAGTGAGGATTAAACACTCCATAACAAGAAACAAAAGCTTGATGAAATTTATTATTATAAGACGTTTGATTATTAGGAGTAGATGATCTCTCATGTTTGAGTTTCTTAAAACATTTATTGATCACATGACCATCTTTCCCACAATAATTTCAATGGGGTCAATTATTATTACTATGATAACCATTATTATAATTATTGTTATGCTGAGAATTATTAGTATAATGTTGAGAATTATGATTGTTAGAAGTATTATGATTATAAGATCTATTATGTTGATTTTAATGCTTAGACACAAAAACGTGTTCATAAGATCTAAGAGTACCAAATTGCAATAACTTAGCTTCCTCTTGACGTAAAATATTTTGAAATATACATAAAGTTAATTAAGGAGCTAAACTAGGAATAGCAAGCTGAGAATGTATGTTAGTAATAAATTGTTGAAATTATTTAGGAAGACACTTCTTTAGAATAATAGTAATTAATCTAATATCAGTTAAAGTAACATTTATACCACTTAATTGTGTCTTAATAGCATCAAATTTAAGCAAAAATTCATCCATGTTTTTAAAGTCAATATACCTAAGGTCTTCCAAGTTGTCTTTGAGCTGAATCTTACGTGATTCGGTAGAGCTATCACAAGTTTGTTGCAAAATGGTCCACGCTTGATGAGCTTTGGTGCAATGTCCAATTAATACATATAAGTTAGGAATAATCGAAAGACCAATTAGACTAAGAGCTTCTTTGTTTTGAACTTGCCATGCATCTTTGACAATTTGAGCAGTAGTGGTAGCTGGTTCAGTAGTGACATCTGTAGCAACTTGAAGTAAATGTTTAAAATAAAATATAAACAAAATATGTGTTTTCCATTGATGATAGTTAGAACTTGTTAGTTTGATTTCAGGAATGAGGGTGGACATCGTTACAAAAAAAAATAGATACCACAATTTTTTTTTCTTTTTACTGAAATGAAAATTATAAAAATAATAATAATACCACTCCTTGCTTAGAAATAATAATAAAAGTTAAAAAAAAAACTTTAATGAGACTAAGATTTAATAAGAGCTTTAAATATATATATAAATATATTGAAGTGTTTAATTTCTTTTTTTTAAAAATTAAATAAATAAATAAATTAAATTAAACTTAATCAAATATTTAAGTTTGAAAAAAGTTTTTAAAAAAAACTTTAAGGCTAAAAGATAAAATATCTTGCCTTAAAAAAAAAAACCACGTGACTCTTAAAGGGAGAGGGAAGATGCTAATTAAAAGACAAAATTAAAGGATTATCCCTATTTTTAAAAAACTTGAATGACTTTTTAAAAATCATTAAGTACGACATATAAGAAATTGCATAAGAATTAATTTTAGATTGACTTTTCAAACTTTGACCCTTTTTTTTTAAAGTCCTTATCTAACGTAATAGACAAATAGAAATTGGTCTGAGGAAATAATAAGAAAACAATGATACGAAATGGACCGGAAAAAGAACGCTAATAATAGAAGGCATTATTTTATATGGTTTGAATGCAGATTTTTTATTGCAAATGTATTGCTGCAGAGACATTAGGAAATGGATAGAGGGTTTGCAGTAAGAAAGAAGATACAACAAGAATAAGAACCAATAACAAGCAATTGTTACAAAACATTGCACAAGACTCAAAGGCTGGTAGACAAAACAAATAATAATGCAAGGTTGGCAGACAAGACAAAAAAAAATGACACAGTAATAGTTAACAATAATAAATTTCTAGTTTGTCTTGGCTTGGAAACAATAATTTGAAACGAGACAAGGTTGTGCAAGGCTGAGTAGAGAAGAGATAAAGCGTGGGAGAGGTTTGGTTCAAAATGCCATAAAAAAAATCTGTAAAATGGATGATATTATTAAAAACTTTTATGTCTAGAAGTGTTTATTTAAAAAATTAAAACTAACAGTTGTTAATGTTTATCTGCTGGTGCGCACAAAGCAAAAATTCAAAGCTGCACAAAACAAGTGCAAGTGTTGCTCATGATGAAGTCAAGGAAGCTCTCAAAGCACAAAGGTAGGGAGGAGACTATTGAGAATGCAAAGAAGGTTTCTCACATTAGTTATGGTTGCGCCAAGGAGAGGAGGCTGCACACAAAGCCAAAGTCTGCGCCAAATGGAGTAACAAAATTTTCTAATCTTTGACAGTGAAACAAAATTAAACTATAATTCTTAAGATTTTGATTTAAAAAGGACCAAAGTAAGATGCACCAAATGGAGTGGGGTTGATAAAAGGTGCACCCAAAGAGATGTTGACTATGCCAAACAAAGAAAATACATAGATGAAAGAGGGCTGGGCACAGATGATAGAACCTGTGCACAAGGTGTAAGAAATATGTAGGCCAGGCACAAGCAAAAAGAAAAGAAAAGTAGAGATATTAAACTAAGTGTTGTGCACTGTATTATAGCAAAGTTTTAACTATGTTTAAAAATAGAGTTGGATACTAGATAAAAATAATAGATTTATTAATACTCGAGGCAACTACAAAAGGAAAATGATGAATAATATATGTAAGAATGATAAATAGAGAAGTAGAAAAATAGAGATATGATTTATGAGCAGATTTAAAGATTAGAATAGATATTATTAACAAGAATCAAAGTAATCAACAATGAAAATTAGATTAGAAGCATAGAAAATAGATGTAAAATGAGAAATTAATAGTAGATTAGAGAGTTATTTACTATCAAGATATAGAAAAGATTTATTTTAACTAGCAAAGAGAATGAAATAAACAATAAATTTGTTATTTGATGCAAATGAGAAATGCCTGCAAAAAGAGTAAAATATCTGCATGCAAAGGATTAGAAATCTGAAAAAAATGGAGTTAGAACTACAACAAAGTGAAATAGCCTGTATGCACAAGATTTTTAGAAAACTGAGAAAAAATAGTTAGATGAAACCTACAAGGAATATGTAGACACTAAAAAATGGGCAAGTGCTTTAAAATCATTAATATGGCAAAATCTTAATCAAAATGCACTAATTCTCATAAAAAGGATCAAATCAAATCAAAATGGACATTTATAAATCAAAGTTGGACAAAATCAATAAAATTAAAGGAAAAATTAAATAATGACATCAAATAATTAAATCAAAGCTTAAAGGGGTCAAAAACACTATATAATTGATTTAATCAATTAATTGTATAGTTGTTTAAATCAAAAATCAAATTGAACCTATTCCCTTACATGGCTAATTTAATTAATTGATGAAATTTAATTAATCCTAATATCTTTCAACAACAATTTGAGCAACCAATGAGAATTGAGGAACAAAAGAACATGGATCACTCCAAAATAGTTGAATCTCAATCACACATTTCAAACTTTGAATCTCATCCACTCAATTTTGTCCTTTTGTCCAAACCTTTGAGACAAACATTTAAATTGTTCCCCCATTTAAAAATATTGTAAAGTTTTTGACTCAACCAAGGCTAAATCATGATTTCTTCACTCTACCCCCTACCCTTGGGATTTTACTATAAATGAGAGGCATAATTGAGAGCAATAACGATCTTAGAAATTCATTTGCAAAACATCACCATTATAGGCAATTTCATAGCAATTGAGAGCATTTGAATTATCTTTGTATCACATTTGAGAGTTTGAGAGCCAGATTAAGCATTTGTACTATCATATTTCTCATTCTAGATTTGTCACTAGTGGAGAATACGCTGAGAGCTTCACTTACCAAATTAGTTAGAGAACCATGAGATGTCATGGATGTT
Organism: Chamaecyparis obtusa; assembly: GCA_027943335.1. Taxonomy (NCBI): domain Eukaryota; kingdom Viridiplantae; phylum Streptophyta; class Pinopsida; order Cupressales; family Cupressaceae; genus Chamaecyparis; species Chamaecyparis obtusa. The sequence goes on from BSBK01000206.1 coordinate 825,268, forward strand.
AATTTCAATTCTTAGCTTAAATTTGTATTGTATTTTCCTAGAATTGTAGTTGATTATCCTAATTTCATGAAGGTGTTAAACATACACACACAGAATATAAGATTAGTGCTTGCAAAAAACCACTAGAAATGAAGAGAGATGAGTTGGATTTGGCGGTGAACCGACCAAGCAAAAAAAAAACTAAAAAAATAAGTTACTCTTTGGCGGAAAGCCTTCCAAAGAGGGTTAGAGAGAAATAAACTTAAGAAGTAAACAAGTTAGAGATACAAAAAAAAATGTTAGATCTATAAGAGAAATTTGAAAAATCTTGCTCCTTTGAATGTCGCCTTCCTACAAAACACTTAAACAAGGATTAGTAGCTAGCTCTGATACCATGTTAGAAGTATTAAAAGAATGCAAACAAGATCACAACATAATCCAAGAAGTGAAGTGTGAGAAGGATTTTACCATAAACCAAATATGAAAGAGATGCTAGATCAAACACCAAAACCAAGATAATACTCCAAGAATCCAACAAGAGCCAAGCGATTTTTGTAAGGGGAAAAGCAAAGAAAAACCCCTTTGTGTATTATGAATGAGGCATGAAAAGCCTAAAGAGAGAGAGAAAGAATATGATCAAGAAGATCAATACAATATGATAGAACTACTATGCAAGAGGAGAGAAATTGTGTGAATGAATTGTGAGAAAATTAGTGTTAAGTGTGTGGAGAAACATCTCTTAAGTAGAGATGAGTGAAGGATTTTTCATGTAAATCGTTATGTGTATGAGTGTCACATTCATACTTAGTGTGTGTCAAGTGTGAGCATCTTCATAAGGAGGAATAACCTATTTTCCTTATTAAATGAATTACAAAATATGAGTTGTCCTCCCACTTGGACTAGAGGACAAAATTACATGTAGAGATTCCTTTAGGAATATCCTAAAATAAATAAAAGGAGGATACCTTGGTTTATCCTCAAATTAAATAAAACAACCAAGGAAAGATTACTAATTCTAACACCTTTTAGTATTTGGGGTTTTGATCTTATTGAAAAAATCTCACTAGCTTCTTCTCAAGGACATACATACATCCTCACAACTACAGATTACTTTATGAAGTGGGTGGAAGTTGTCCCTCTCCATTCAACTACTATGGATGTTATTTGTGATTTCATTCTTAAGAATATTATAACACGATTTGGTATTCCTTCGACGATAGTTTTAGATAATGGTACCTCTTTTAAGAATAAAGAAGTTGCGAAATTCTTGGAGAAATATCGAATTCAACATAGATTTTTTACTCCTTATTATCCTCAATATAATGGTCAAGCTGAAGCATCAAATAAAGTCATTAAACAAATTATGAGGAAAACAGTTAATAAGCATGCGAAAGATTGGCATACCCAACTTACCTCTACTTTATGGGCTTATAGGACTAGTGTTCGTATTGCCACAGGTACTTCTCCTTATAACCTTGTCTATGGTACTGATGCTATTATGCCTTTGGAATTGGAAATACTTTCTTTACATGTTTCATTTCATGGGATAATTGACAAAGATACATTTCAAGAACAACAATTACAAGAATTAGAAATGTTGGATGAACAATGAATAAACACTTTGGAACATATAAAGGCTTATCATAAATCACTTTAGAAGCAGTATAATCATAAGGTAATTGAACGATCATTTTTAGTGGGTGATATAGTATTATATGAGAATCAAAGAAATGTGAATGTTTTACCTGGTGAAAAAGGAAAGTTTAGCCCTAATTGGCTTGGACCTTTCGTTGTAATTAAGGACTTTGGTTCAGGTGCTTACAAAATTGCTGATATGGATGGTGTGCCTTTTAAGGAACCTATCAATATTATGCATCTCAAACATTATTATCCCTAGTACATCTTTCTTTCCTTATGTATTTATGTATTCCTTATAAAATAGCTATGTTTGTTTTATAGGTTATGTGATTTTAGCAAATTACATTTGAATACATTTATACATGTTCTTTCTTTCTGTTAAGTTTTATGTTATTGGTGAAAATATAGTAATCAATCATAGAACTAACTAGCAAAGAGAGTTTTTCATTTATAAATTCTTTTGAGTTTGATACATATGTGGCACAATGCCCTATCTATCACTCTCTCTATCCCTATGCTCTGGTGGTCGATGGCTCCCAGATCTCTCCAATCTATGATGAGAAGATGAAGGTCTTTGTGCGGTAGTCTATGAGTGGCTCCTTGATATGCTAAGATC